>JAQPPZ010002415.1:1200000-2400000 GCA_028583015.1 Wollemia nobilis | reverse complement strand
TGCATTTACATATAGGCATCTTTACATGTATTTTTCACATTGCATTCATACATACTACATAAACAAAAAGAAAAAGTTCACATATATTCCATTTTCATTCATTCCATATGCATTCCACTACATTTTACATATCATATGCATTTCACTACATTCCTTCATTTTGTAAATTGCATTCATCCCATACCATGTTCAATGATATTTTATAGTAGTGATGATATAGCCAAATAAAAATCCAAGTTTCCACAATTGGGGGTACATATTTTTGGTATTTATGCAATTTTCTCCAATATCATAAACCAACAATCCCATTTGTCAAAAATCATAAACCCCAATTTTTCAGTCACTCAGCCACTACTAGTGTGTCTAAGCAATCTCCAGAAAGATATCCAATTTTTTGTAGGACCAAAAGCACTTTATCAAATTAATAAAATCTTGAGTCTTGTCAATTGATTCCAAAAAAAATCTTGCACCAACCACACTTCTTCACATCTTAAAAACATTTTGAGTCAAAGAGGGATAACACCATACTTGGGTGGCACCTTGAAGTGAAAAGGGTATTCCTCGTTGGTCCTATAATGCAACATAATACAATATCAAAAAAACCATGGTTTTTACCACTACCACAGTTGCTTTTCCAAATATTAACATAGAGTAGTACCGATAGGGTCAAATTATCATCACACTTTGGTTGAGAATATGATTCCCCAAAGCTCTAAAATAATTCAATTCATACACCATAGATCCCTAAAGTTGTAATAATAATACTACATTTCCCCTTAGAAGGTTAGGTAGTCATCCCCAAGGCCTAAATATTAAAAACCCTTGGACTACGGAGTGAGTCTCCATCAGAGCTATAGACGCTTGACTAGCAGTGGAGTAAGCTCATGCAAGGTGACATGTCTCTCTTCCAAAAAGGGAGACCTCTGACTGCACATACGGACAAGCTAGATTCTTAGTCCTCTCCATTATAGGTCATGCCTAATTTACTCATAATGGGTTAATGAACTTCATGTGCACACACATTGGTTCTTGATTGCCTAGGGTCATTGTCATGCTCAAGATTTGGTAAATGAACTTCAGTTGCACACACATTAGTCCTAAATAAAGTTAGACAAACTTTAGTGAGTTTGGTTGATAACACTAGTATGTTTGAAACTCTAAAAATCCTTCAGTAGTCCATATCAACATCCATATATTATTCCATATCAACATCCATATCTTATTCCATATCAACATCCATGTCTTCATTATGGATCAACCCACATAAAACCACCAGGTTTTGGTGCCCCCGATTGCAAAACAAGGAAAAAAAATAGCCAACAAAATTCTGAACTATAAATGATCATTCGAACATCATGCATTCCTCTCATATAGTTTGCATTCATTATTCATATACATGTCATTGCACTTGCATTAATCATCCATACATTTGCCATTTAGCTTGCATTAATCATCCATATAAGCATTACGCATACACATCATGATTAGCTTGCATTAATCATCCATAAGACATTCATAAAACATTTTTATAAAACATGCATTGCATACACATAAAACATTCACACAAATAATACAAACATAAAATCCATGTATATATATAAATAAATAATATTACATGTACAATGAGTGCCAAAAAGGCTACAATGGAGCACCAAGGCTCACATACAAAAAGTGCATCTAAGCACTAAGATAATGTCCATGAGAGGACCCCTGAGACCTAGTAGGAGCCCTAGACCTAGAACTCTGCCTAAATGTAGCATGCCTCGATGAATCATCCCTAGAGGACAATGGAGTATCCAACAATGCAATGTGATGAGTCATGCACAAATCCTCCAAAGAGTGTGCATATGTCTCACTAGCCTATTGTCACCGCAAGTCAATCTAATGTCGATGCTATCTCACAAATATCTCTTCCTTGAGCCTTGTGAAAGTCTCCTGATAACCTACACTAGCCCCACCTGTTGGACTTCCTACATCCATCTGGGCTATAGTATCCCACAACCTAGCTATGACTGCATCTCACTCTACCAGAGCCTCCCTATGAGCCTCCATTGTAGTCTCTCACTCCTTGCAAAGTTGTTCCATCTCAACCCACAACCTACCCACCTCGAAGATCTCCTCCATTCCCTCATCCTCCTCCCTATCATCCTCTGCTACCTCCACCTTAGGATTCTATTGTGATGCTCCCCTTGATATCCTCTAACTTATAGATTGATGAGATCACATCCTCTTTGGAGTCATCCTCGACTTTGCAATTATCACATCCCCACCCATCACCATCTTTGGTACCCATATTGGTTGGGTACCAAACCATATTGCATACTCAGGAGTCACTCCTACATCATCTACATATGGGACCTCTAGCTTCCCTTCATCCTCTATCTGCACCCTCCATGGATTTGCACATGGAATCCCTACCTCATCCCATCGATGTTGGTATAACACTGGTTCATCAAGCACACCCTGAGGCAAACTAAACTGCCTCAACACCTACGAGTATTGAAAGTACTCCACCTCACCCTCTCTCCTCCCAACCAATCACCATACCTATCTCACCCATCATAGTTACTCATTATCACCCTCCCACATGGCTCCCTACATGGCCTCCATATCACCTGAGCCAAAGTCAACATTGTCCACATATCCCTATATCACTAGTTGGTATGCTCCTACTGATTTGGTTGTACCTCCTCCACCACTAACCATATTCTAGTATAGGACTCACCCATCTGCCATGCTTGGAAAGGTAATCCCTCTATCTGAGCTACACTGAAGTGCTCCCACACCCAACATTGAAGAAGGAAGGTGCATCCCATCCCCTTCCTCCCTCTTTGTGTAATCTCATATAGCTCTCGATATAACTATGCCAATAAAGTAGGAGCCCATGCATACACTCTTGGATTGGTGAGTAACTCATTCATCAATCCCCATATGTTCCAAGGGAACCTACACCCCGTGTTATTGATGAGTACTATGTTCGCTAACATGAACATGATCAAGGCCATGAGTGAATCCAACTCCTTATCCTTGTACACGGTCAAATATCAAATTCCCCATCTCCCATCCTTGCCTTTTGCCATTACTCACCAAACATTTTCATTATCTTTGCCTTCTTATGATGCCCAACTATCACATTCACACCCTCTACTGGCACCTTGAGGATGCAATATACATCCTCAAGTGTGACAGTAGCCTCCTCAGTTGGTAGCTGAAAGGTCCCCTTATCTGAATCCCACCTCTCTATAAAATATGAGAGGTACCCATTAGCAGCCATAACCACATCCAATCGAGCCACTGCCTCCAAACCCACCTTCTTAAAAAGGTCCCAATCATCATCCATAAGTTTCTTTCTCATCCTAGGAACAATAGGAGAGAATCGATTTCAAGGCTCTATCTCCCAAAACTACAATAATAAACACATTTTCATTAGTTTTAATTTCAAAAAAAAAACAACAACAAAGACTTCAAAATTTTTGCACAAAAGAAAAAAGTGTTTTTCAACATTACCAAGGCAAATCGTGCCTCAACTCCACCAGTAGCATTCACTCCCTTTGCCACCATAGCTTTCACATAGATTTCCACTAGCCTCACTTTCCTCACCAATCCACTCCACTCCTCAGGCACAGCTTCTCAATATCTCAAACACATAAATGAGCCTCCAAATCCATCTTGTAAGCTATTTATATCTAAAGCAAGCACACTCAGGTGCAAGGTGGTGCCTATGGTCCAGAGGCACGCATGGGCATCTACAGGCGTAGCAGGGCACTTGCAGGATACCACAGGTGCAACAGGGCATCTAGAGACAAAATTGCATGAAGGCAAAAGCGATCAAACTAGTATCTTGCCTCCTCAATATTTCACCAAATTTCATCCACACATCATGCACATCATAAAATCAGGTTTTGTGAAAACATAAATCGTTTTGCACGTATATTTTTTGAGCACGATGTAAAATTATAAAATGCACAAATCAAGTTACAAAACACATCAACCAAATACAAATTTTCACAAAGACAATGCTCGACTCTTCTACTTCATATTCTTCATCATCCTAAAAAATTTTGCAAAAATTGAAGTTGATTTGACCATTGAATCAATTTTTTTCGTTCGAAAAAGTGCAAAATCAACCACTAAAAGCTCTAACATTTACAAATCGACTCCAAATTTGGTGACATCATCACATTTATTCTATCACATTATTCCATCATAATTCTTCCACTATCATAATCCACCATTATTTCTTCCAACACATTCCAAAATTATAAGTAAATATCGTATATAGTGGTTTATTCTATATACATGGCGATTGCAACGATAAACGTCCATGCAATTTGGTAAGATGAATGAATCACCATAAGGATACTTGGTCACCATCATCATTCCATATCTCCTCATTCAAAATAAAAATCAAATTGGGTCCCTCACAATTTAAGTGAAACCTTGACAAGTTGAATTCTTGCTTCAAAGCTCTCATTGATGGCCTAGTTTGTGGGGCTTAAAACATGAACAAAAATCACATCATTTTCATCCAAAAGCATCATCAACAGTCTTAACAGAGATAAAAACTAGCTAGGATGATTGGTTCTATTTGAGAGGAATTATCCTACAGTCACTAGCAGGCCCTCCGATGATGACTCCTTTATTTTCTTCTGCATCTTCATATTGCATATCAATGACACCATACGATAGAATTCTTCAAAATACTAGAATTACCCAAAAACTTGGGGCAACCACATTTGATCCTGATTTTTCCATGACAAAATACATATTGCATCCACATTTTTCATAAATCCCTTCATCTATTGAGGCAAAAATAGACACAACCATCATTCTTCATTCCACAAATCCCTTCAACCGTTGGGGCAAAAACGGTCACACATTTTCATCATTCCAATTTCTTCTTTTTGCACAAATTTCTTCCATTTATTATTTTTCAATTGGCTCATGAGTTCATCCACAACTCATTCACCAATTGAGGGGGTAAGCTATGCACAACTCCAAAATTCTTTATTCTTATGTCTTCAACATTGTTGCTCAAAAATCCAATGAGAGAGAGAAGCTACTTTTGCACCCAAAGCCCAACCAGGTGTCTCATGTTTTTGCACCATATTGTGTTTCACACAATATGGTACAAAAATATGCATTTGTAGACACCAAATCCTAGCCACTTGTCCTTCATCCTGGTCATTCTACCACCCACTTCTCCACCATCCCCCTTTCCCGCCATTCAATTGGTCATTCCATGCCTTTCCTGCCATACAATGGCCCACTTTAGCCCTTTCCCACCATTTTTCGATCCCTATATAACTTTTTTATATTTATTTTATATTATTTATATTTGAATATAATATTTTATATTATATTTTAATATATTTATTATAAAATATATATTTATAAGCCAAATTAACCTTAGTCATCCTATCCGATCTAATCTCAGTCGTTCATCTTCCTTAATCCGTGTCAAACCTAAAGTTTAATATCAACATTTGGATCTACTTTTATATTAGCCACACAATCAAAAGTGTTAAGCTAAAACCCAAAGAAAACCCTAGGCTTGATAATAAATATGAGCATTCGCAATGCTCAACCCCCAAAAAAGAAGGAGAACTTTTGCTATTCGAACTTACTTGTGAGATCTAACCTTACCTAGAGCTAGTTTCTTGTGAGTAGATTATGCCCTTGCCTAGCCTTTCCCAAAAACCCTAGTTTGCCCTAGGATTTCATGATTCTAGCCATCTTTGCATCCCATTCCTACCACCACCATTATCAAGCCCTTCACATCCCCTCGATCTGCTTTTGTAAATCAAACCCTAATTTGCAGGTCCTCCCGAGTGCCTACCTCATCCCACAGGTGCTGCAGAGAGCCTACTGCATTCTACAGGCGTCGACCAGAGCCTACAGTGTAAGATCATTAGGTGTCATCAGGGCACCCTACCATCAATTTGCAATGGAGAAATATAATATATCATCGACTATAGCAAAGTAAGTATTTTATGCATTTTTACTTGATGCTATTTGGATTCTATATTTTTTTTTTTTGTAGATCTAGGGTTTTTTAGTTTGCATTTATGAGGGTTCACACTTTGGAACCCTCATTTTATTTACTCATAGCTTTATGTTTTCTGTATGTGCAAGATTAGATAGCATTAGTCAAGAAGATTTGAGTATTTTTTGAAGCTAGAGTGGCCCGGTTACGGATAGCAAGAGGCCCATTCAATCTGTTGGAAGTAAGATACATTGAAGACACTACATCTTTTGTAGCTAGGGTTTCAGATAACCCTAGCACCTATAACTATTGTATCAAAATAATTATGTTGAATAGATCAATTGTAACAAAGGAGTTTCTCAGATCCCCCCCATTTATTGAATAAAATCAATTTTTGTGTAATTTATTGTTCATTCTGAGTTATTTATTTTCATATTTTATTTACTGTCATATTTTCGTTTCACAAAAGGTTCTATAAATTTTTATTGGTTAAGATATTTTTAATTTTTTTCCTACCTAAAAATATTTTCTAGGATGATGTGGTGCCAAAATAGCCATGTTGCATTGAAACATGGCACTTGATAACTAAGCAGTAGCATATGTAGGAGCAGCTCCGGAAGATCTAGGTAACCACCTGCAACATAATAGGAAAACAAGGACAACATCAAAGGAAGAGTTGAAACCAGTTGAAGAACATCAAGAGAAATGAGGAGGGACCTACCATGCACTTGGAAGCACCCCCACATGATGGAATTAGCAACAAATGAATATGATAGGTGTACAACCTAATATTCTAGAGCTGCTCTGGAATAACAAGAGAAATAGGCAAAATCAATAGAAAAATAGAGTTTTGACCCAATCCTCAAGGAATAAATAAGTTGGAATGTGTATAGGTGTGACCAATGATACTCCACCTATTTTTGGCTGATTTCTCACCAAATTGGAAGCAAGGATAAGCACAACTGGATTCTATCCTAAATCAGGACTAAGTCAGTTGTAACAAAACAACAAATCAGGCATGAACAACAAATTAGTGATTTTGTATTTATCTCACGTAGAATAGGGATGTGGAAATTAGTATAAATAATTCCACTCACCTATTGGTTAGAATTTAGTCAAAAATTAGAGTCAAATATTAGAAAAAGGTTAGACAATAGAGGACTATAATTTGTAGTAGACTATAACAACAGAAATTATTAATAAAAGTGCAGTATTTTTAGATGTTGTGTTAGTGATTGAATGAGTGATTAGAACTTAGGCTTGGAGTGTTAAAACCTTATACTAGACCAAGGAGAAAGGGCCCACTCTCGGGGTTGGTGGAAGGAGATATTATGTAGTTTTGTAGGTTTTTTCTATTTTGTGCAATTTTTGCTAAATTGTTGTCAATTTCTTGTCATTTGTTGTAAACATAATTTGTCCTGTTTTTACCCTATTTTCCTCCTATTTTTTAAGTGTGATGTGTGAGAGTGGATTTGCATCTAGCTGACCTATGTTTATGTTTGCATTTATCATTTCCATTTCCTACAATTTTAGTTACAACAATTATTTATAGTTTTTCAGCAACTTTTCCTGTTTCAGCAATTTATTTTCAGCAGTTTCAATTTCAGCAATTGTTAATTTAGTGATTTCAATTCAGCATTTATATTCCATGTTATTTCCATTTAGAAAAAGTAATCTAGTTTCATTTTTAGCATATTTCAATTTTACAACTTAAGTAGTTTCAATTTTGCAACTTAAGTAGTTTCAATTCTACAACTTAAGTAGTTTCAATTTTGCAATTTAAGTAGTTTCAATTCTATAAATTAGTGATAGTGTGATCCTTGAAAGACTTTTATGAACCTCTATTCCACTAAATAAGCATGTGCTCTAATATTTGAACTGTAGAACTCCCAAACCTCCTCTATCGTATATAGCCTTGGACACCACCCTAGATTTGACAAACATTGAAATTAAATGATGATATTAATGACACTCATAATTTTTGGTGCCATTGTTGGGGATAACATAGGTGTTTTTAGAGGATAAAATAGTCATACAATTATCATTGTGTCAAGTTGTAACAAATGAACCTTAGAGTACTTTTTGAAATAACAACTTGCATAAAATATAGTTGTGTAGCTGATAGTTGCATTTCAGACAATTAGGACACAAGCATAGAATGAATGAATAGGTTAAGGGATGAAAAAGAATGATTTATTAAAACAAACCCTTTACCTACCATAGGAAGGTGATATTCATGCCAAGGGGGTGAATTACCTACATTTGAGATTCTTGATATTGTTGAAAGAAAACCACCATCCTCATCATCAGGAAGTGTATCTCTTGAGAGAGAATTACAAGAGGAGCAAATTTCTAGTACCTCCTCACCTACCCTTGATATATCCTTACCATCAAGGTAGTTTAAATGAATCTATACTAGGTGTTGGGAAGACATAATGGTAGATTTACAAGGGAACCCAGATAGGGGTAACAATGCTCACACTCAAGGGGACAATCCTACTCCTACCAGGACTTTTGAATATCCTATTCGATTAAATCCTACACAAAACTCTCCAATGAAAATAATTTCACCTTCAGTGCTACCAAAATTTAGGGGAGTTGCATCTAAAGATCCTGATCAATTCTTATTTGAATTCAAGGTTGTATGCCAAACATACGATTACACAAATGACAACCAAAAACTTAAAGTCTTTCCTTCCACACTCAAGGACTCAACTTTACATTGGTTTATGAGTTTAGCACCCGAATCAATCCAAACCTAGGAAGAAATGGAGCAAGTATTTTTGGACAAGTACCAAGAATACTATCGGGTGAAAAATAGGAAGGATGAATTATTCAGAATCAAACAAGAAGAAGATGAAACTCTGGAGGATTACTTGGATAGGTTTGCTTTTGTACAAAAGATATGTGGGCCTATTGAACCAAAAATATGCAAGGCCATATTCTTAAGAGGATTACAAGATGACTCCAGAGAAGTGTTAGATTTAATGGGAAAGGGAGATGTGAGTACCCTTGACATTGATGAGATTTTGGAATTATGTAGAAATTACTCTCACACAAGACAAAGAAGATGAAAGAGGAGTAATAATGGTAGTGATTTGAAAGAGCTTATGGAAGAATTTTCTAATTTAAAAATTGATATCCTTGTGCATCTCAATACTATGTTAGGGGAAATGAATGCAAAAACTAAATCTATGAAACCCCTAGCTATTTATTGTCTAAGATGTAGAAACAAGCATGCTCTTCAATATTATCCTTTAAACAAAACCTCTATATCTACTATTTGTAGCATTTTTTCAAAAGGACATATCATAGACCAATGTCATTTACTTCTAGGACTCAAAAATATCTTGGAAACACAAACATAAGAACTCAATTTTGTTGGGAAAAGACAAGGGGGAATTTTTTCACAATATCCAAATGCCCCATATTTTCCCACAAATTGGGGATAAAATCCTTGGTCTATGCCATGGGGTTACTCAGAACCACCACAACAATCTTGGAGTCAACCTCCATGGTCATCTTCTCAAGATTGGTCACAATCTAGGTGGATGAATCCATAATGGAATCAACATAATCCACCATGGATGCAAGCACAATCTCATGGATAAAATTGGGGATAATAATATCAACCATACTAGGGACAATGAAGATACCAAAGTCAAACACAAAATATGTTGCCTAGTCCTGCTCAAAATTTTCCTCAAGGATGACAACAACAACAACAACAAGTGAAGCAACCTCCACTTTCGACCCAACCTATGGCCAACCCTAATAATACTAGATAGGTAGCCCCTATCTATGTGGTTGAATCTGATGAGACTACCATGATAAATATAATCGACTATAGTAATATCCAATTACACTCAGGAAAGACACTTCCTAAGCCTACTCCACCTATTATTGAAGAAATGAAAATCAATGAAGAAAAACAAGAACCCTTTATCCCAGAACCATAGAAATCAACTTTGGATAAAGGAAAAGAAAAAGAAGAAAACCTTCCTCAAGAAATTTTACCTTCTTCATCTAAAAATATACCATACCCTGAATGGTTTGAAAAATCTGAAATCACCTTGAAATCAGATTTAGTAAAGGAACTAAAATGTTTAACCATTTCAATTCCTTTATTACAAGCTATTAAGGATGTACCATTAATCAATAAAACCATTTAGGACCTTTGCCTTAAAAATTTAGGAAGGAAGAAGAAATCCTTTCCCAAAACCATACAAGTAGATGGAAAATTGGTTGACCTACTTTCTAGAAAACTTATTCCACCCAAATATGGTGATCTAGGAAGTCCAATAGTCATAATAACCATAGGATCAATGCAGATATCCAATGTTCTGATTGATCTTGGGGTAGCCATTAATGTTATGACTAAAGATATGATGCAGAGATTACAACTGAACAACTTGAATCCTACATCTACTGTATTAGAAATGGTTGATAGATCTATTGCTAAACTAGAAGGAATCATAGAAGATATTCCTATGATGGTTTCCTCATGGGAATATCTAGTCAACTTCTTGGTATTACAACCTCACAATTCTATGAATGGTTATCCAATAATCTTAGGAAGGCCTTGGCTTGCTATGATAACTACTTTCATTGACTATAGGTCAAGGGATATGACCATTTCAAATGGGATCAATTCAAAGAAGATCTCTTTATATCCTCTTATGAAACCTTCGATAAACTTTTTAGGTCACTTATGGTTTCCTGATTCTGATGAAGAACATGAAGAAACTATCTCAACACTAGCCACTGTAATAGTGAAAGAACATGTAGAAGAGTTAGATTCATATGAAAGAGAGACATTTGAAGATGAAACCATCTTGGTTAATACAATGCATGAATCAAGACTTGAAGATGAACCAATCATTATTCATCATCTATTATGGAATGATGAAGGTCAAACATCTAAACAAATATCACCCATTCCATTACAAGAAAGTCCCTTCAAATTACCACATGGATGGCATCATCATCTTCTATCATCCTTTCATTATCCCATATCAGATATGATTCCATCAAGAATTATAATTGACAATGAGACATGAATATTTCACTCTCTTCTACCACATCATTATCCTCTTAACTCCCTAGTAACAAAATTTGAAGGAGTTAATTCCATTCATCCAGGAATAAAACAAGTTGAGGTACAACCAAGGAAATTTTTGAACATCAACAATTGGTTGACCAATGAACAAGAAGCAAAATTGCTTATTGTATTAAACTGACATATCAATGCCTTTGCATGGGAATACAAAGATATGATAGGGATTCATCCTGATGTATGTACCCATAGAATATATACAAAATATGTAAAACCTGTGTGACAACCACAAAGGTGATTGAATCCTACTTTGCGAGATATTATCAAAGATGAAATCAAAAAACTCTTAGAGGTAGGATTCATTTACCCAATTTTTGATAGTCGATGGGTTTCTCCATTGGTTATCATGCCAAATAAAAATGGAAAAATGAGAGTGTGTGTGGATTACTAAGAATTAAATAAAGTCACACATAAGGACCATTTTCCATTACCTTTTATTGATCAAGTGTTAGACACACTCATGGGAAAGAAATATTTTTGTTTTCTTGATGGATTTAGTGGATATAATCAAATATAAGTTGCACCTGAAGACCAAGAGAAAATAACATTCACTTGTCCATGGGGAAATTTTTCTTATAGAGTCTTACCTTTTGGCCTTTGTAACACCCCAATAACTTTCCAATGAGTTGTTCTAGCTATTTTTTCTGATTTAACTACTGAATGTGTAGAAATCTATATGGATGACTTCACAGTCTGTGGGGAAACCTTTGACGTAACCTTAGAACATCTTGACAAGGTATTAACCCACTGTGAAACTTATCATTTGGCCCTAAACCCTAACAAGTGCTTCATGATGATGGAAGAAGGAATTGTCCTTGGCCATCATATCTCATCTGAAGGAATTAAGGTAGATCCTAAGAAAGTAGAAATCATTAAGAACCTTCCTCCACCATAGACTCAAACTGATGTCAGGAGCTTTTTGGGACATATTGGCTTTTATCGACATTTCATTCCAAATTTTAGTACAATTGCAAACCCTATGTTTGCATTTCTAACAAAATATTCTAAGTTTAAATGGACCAAAAAATGCCAAAATTATTTTGATGCTTTAAAAGAAAAATTGATCACTCCACCTATGTTGAGAGGTCCAAACTAGGAATTACCATTTCACATCCAAATTGATGCATCCAATACTACAATTGGAGCAACATTAGGGTAGGTGGAAAATGGGGAGCATTATTCCATTTACAATATTAGCAAGAATCTCACTAGAGCAAAAAAGAACTATACTACCACCGAAAAGGAATTTCTAGCGGTAGTATATGCTATAAATAAATTTTATCACTACATCATTGGTTACCAAGTATTTGTCCATACAGATCATTCAACTATTAAATACTTGATGAACAAACCTATGGTTAGTGTGAGAATAATTCATTGGTTATTACTATTGCAGGAATTTGATATCACAATAGTTAATAAACCAGGAAAAGCTAATGTAGTAGCAGATTTCTTGTCTAGACTAAACAACACAAGAGAAGAAGAATTGGTAGAGGATACTTTTCTTGATGAAAAATTGTTTTCTATATCAGTAACATCACCTTGGTTTGTTGATACTACTAACTATTTAGCAATAGGAAAAATCCCCTCTCATTTTACCTCAAAATAAAAGAAATAATTGATAAAGCAAAGCTCATCCTTTAAATGGATCAATGGTCTACTATTCAGATGTGGACCCGACCATATATTACGTCGATGTATTCAAAAATATGAAGTGTATGATATCCTCCATGCATGTCATGATGAACCTTCAAGAGGACATTATTCAGTTAAAAGTACTATTAGAAATTTTTTGGGAATTGGCTATTATTGGCCATCTCTTCACAAGGATGTGAAAAAGTACATACGACATTGCGATGCATGTCAAAGAATGGGAAAACCCACACATACAAATGAAATACCTTTACAACCTCAAGTGGTTTTAGAACCATTTGAAAAGTGGGGGTTAGATTTTATTGGACCCATTGACCCACCTTCTCAAGGAAAGGTACATATCTTGGTATGTACTGATTATGTAACCAAATGGGTTGAGGTGCATGCTTTCAAACATGCTCATGAAGAGAAGGTCATTGAATTTCTATATTCCTAAAATTTTCAAATATTTGGAGCTCCACAATCTATTACCACAGATCATGGACCCCAATTTGCATCAAAATTCATAGAAGCTTTTACTGAACTTTATGAAATCAAACATAGAAAATCATCACCTTATCACCCTCAAGTGAATGGTCAGGTTGAAGTCACCAATAGGGAATTGGAAAGAATCTTAACCAAAATAGTAGCTTCACATAGGAAAAATTGGTTAAATAAATTACCAAAAGTCATTTGGGCATACAATACAACATGGAAATCCACCATGGGTTTCACACCTTACGAACTGGTCTATGGTAAGAAACCTCTTTTTCCCATTGAATTTGAGTTACTAACACTTCACACATATTTGGAAATTGGTATTGAATTATCATAGGTATAGATGGATAGAATTCTACAACTCAATGCATTGGATGAACTTTGATTAGAGGCACTTCACCAAATGGAAGTTATCCAACAATAGTGGAAGATGTGGCATGATAGTCACATCCAACAAAGAAAATTTGAGCAAGGATATTGGGCTTTATTGTTTGATTCTCATTACGAATATTTTCTTAGAAAATTGTAAACTAGGTGGCTTGGACCATACCAGATCGAAGAAGTGTTCGAGAATGGAGTGGTTCGTATCTCTCCCATTGATGATTCAAGGAGGAAGTTAGTGGTAAATGGACATCACCTTTGGGTATACCATCACCCATTGACTAAGGAGGAGTTTGTAGAATAAATTGCATAGTTGGATTTACATATGATGGAAGAGACTCTCTCTCCCATTACATATTCAGAATGATTTGCAAAATTTGAAAAAAATAAAATAAAAAGAGGAATAATATTGATTGTGAAATTCCTTCATGGGCACAATCTAGAGGAAGGTTGTGAAATTCCTTCATGGGCACAATCAAGAAGATTGATATTAAAAAAAATGAAAATGAAAAAAAGAAATGAATAATTCAATAGTGAAAACCTTTTTAAGGTGCTATTGAATTAAGGCTTACATGAAAACCAGTTTTTGGCTTGTTTGCCTTCTTGATTTATCCATCATTGTACAAATATCACTTACTGCACATATGTCATGTTTTTGTTTTCAGATAGCTTGCTAACAATCATCAAAAGTGACTTACAAGGTGTATGATAAATTTTTAGAGTAGTAAGGTATGTGTTTCTTGCATTTTAGTCATAGTTAGCATTAACATGTAATGTATGATAATTAGATATTTGGAAAAAACTATTTATAAATTTGGTAAAAAAATGGAACATCTTGTTCAACATGTCAAGAAACACCCTATCCTACCCTTGGTCACATAAAAATTTTAGTCTAGTAGCATAAAAATTGGTAATTTATAGAGCTCCAAAATGTTCTTAAATTTCTGGAAGGTCTAGATCTCCAAAAGGTGGCCCAAAAAATTTGAAAAATAAATGCATGGCACCCATTGAAATTAAAAAAAACAATTCCAACATGACGCTTGCAATGCCACATCATGCAACACCAATTGATTGTGCGATATTTTTCGAAACTAGGTGTAACATTCAACATACATATGTGGTAACCATTAATATGATGACATCAAGCATGTTTTGAAGCACCTTGTCATACCTCATTATCATGACCCATTCCAGAACCATATGACTACAATGTTTCAATGCAGATGGTAGTGTGGATCGAGGATGGCATCTGATTTTTTGCAAAACAACAACCCTGTCATGTAAATAAAACCATCTAATTCAAATTAACCATTTTAAGTTTTGCATGGAGAATCATGGTAATCAAGAAATATTTCAACTTGCCACCTTTGTTTCATGCTAAAAATTAAATTCTTATGAAGAACCAAATAAAAACATGCCACGTGTTTCACTAATGCATGAAATATCGTAGAGTACTCAGTATTATATTTTAGAGTTGATCATTGTGTTTTAAAGTCATGAATGCATGAGGTATTGTAATCATCAGATCAGTAGGGGAATAATCATTGAAATCAAACAAGAGCTATAAATAAAAGACATGTTATAAAGAGGAAAATTTTCTAGAAATATTGAAGTGTAGTAGAATTATTAAAAATATAGAGTTGTAGAGAGTTATAGTAGGGGAATAGTGGAAATTTGTTGAAACATCGATAAATAGTAATGGGGCAGAAGAAGAAGGTTGAACTTAACACCATAGATGAACTCCAACGCTACCCTGAAGTGATGTAAATTTTTCAATGAGCTAGGCTGATGCCATTCCTGGATAAATTTGATGGTTATTCTAAAGGATTAGTTGTAAATTTGCTCGCACTCTTCATAATAATAGAGCTACCATAAATGGCATGCGTATTGAGGTAACTCCCTTAATTTTAAGTCAAATTATTGAATTGCCATTACAAGGAGTAGAAATCACTAGAACATTTAAGGCCACACTCCTTGAGGTAGTTAGGGTTTTTTAGTAGAGGGAGATGTTCAACCTAGGATGCAAATAAACAATAATATCTACAAAGGGGTTAAATGGGTTAGTTTACAACCACCTTGGGATGAAGTTGTAATATGGGTTATCAGGTATTTAACTTATGAAGGGCAATTTATTATTTTGTTTAGCCATCACATGAAAATTCTCACTCACCTTAGGCATGGTACACAATGCTCGAAGGTGAGAGTGAATATCCCTTTGTATTTGCATCAGGAGCTACATAACATGGCTAAAAGATACCAACAAGGCTAGGGGTCTCTTAGACACCATGGCCTCATCAAACTAATTTGTAAGTATCATTTTAGGGGTAATGTTTAGACTTTCAATAGGTTCTTTGAACCTTGGAATGAATAGGTTCCTATTGAAGAGGAGCTAGAATAAGAAGAGGAAGTAGCCACTAGTAGGGTAGAAACCCTTGAGGAAAATGTTGATGATAGGGTTACTCTTGAATCTAAGGAAACTCCATCATCCTCCCATGCTCCACCATCTACCAGAACTAGGGCACAAAGAAAGAGAAGAGTTGAAGGCAGCCCTACAAAAAAACCTAGGACTAGGAGGGTAAGTTTTAAAACTGAGGTTACTAAGATGTCTGCTTAGGTAGAAGAATATGCATAGCTAGAGCCTTCTAGTTCTAAAATAATTGGGGCATAGACTAAAATAACCAATTCATCATCTATAGAGGAAGATGAAACTGGTTGCACAAATAGGTCTATAAGAAGAAGAACTATAGAAATAGAGGAACCTACTGAGATAGGGGAGAAAGAGGTTGAGACTCAGACAAAACCACCTTCACCCCCTCCTTTGAGAAGAAGTTTAAGGAGGAAGCAACAAGAAATTACTACAGCTCAAGAAACAACATCCCCTGCACCACCTAGACCAAGAAGGAGGAAGTTGATTTTGTAGGAGGATGAAGATGATGTTTCTAAGGAAACACCTATTCAGATGGAAGAACCACCTATAGAGACTAAAGAACATATGGAGCTAGATTCCCCACTTGTAATGGATCTACCCACATATTCTTTAGAATCTAAATAATATAATGAGTATGAGCTAGAGGACCCTATGAAGGCTGCTAGGGTGATCATCAAGACCCAACAGACCTAGATTGAAAAAGGGGAGGCAACTATAAAAGAAAAATATGAATATATTTGTAAATTGCTACAAGAATTGAATGAATTGAAAGGGAGAGTGACACAGCTGGAAAGTCTACCTACAATTCCTGATTTAGGGGAAGAAGCAACAGAAATCTTACTTGGTTTGGTAGGGTAGATTCTAGATGAGGAAGCATAAGAGAATATCCCACAATTACCTCATAGAATTGAAGAAGCCACCTTAGAGTAAGGACCTCACCTTTCTACTTCTACCATGGTTGTTGTTTTAGTAGAATAACAATAGGTAGAAGGAGTTGTACCTATGAAGAGGGTTGGAAAAGAACCAATGGATGTTGGAGAGAGTTCCCACCAAGGAGAGGACACTTTAGAGCATGAGCAACAACTAATATTGTAGGAGTAGCTTACCATAGATAATGCTCAGTAAAATTTTAGGGATACTAAGAAACATTCTAAATTAGCTCTAAAACATTCTGAAGTAGTCCAGGAACCTTCTAGAGCAGCTCTAAAACATCTAGAAGAAGCTCCATAATATCCAGAAGAATATCTAGATCAATCATATGAGCAAGGTACATCAACAACCAAAGTTCCTAGAGTACAAACTAATTCAATGCATGTAAGTACATCACCTAAGAAAGAGGAAAAATAGATTTTTATAGAATCTATTAAGATAGTTCATACTACAGATATTGGCATTCAAGTTGAGTTACTTCCAATCCATGAACCCCCACCAATGGTAGTGCATCAATTAGACATGGTGTCATTAGCAGCACATAATGAGGCCATAGTAGGTTGGATAGGGCGTTACCATACCCTTGAATTGTACTTTACAACAATGAAGCCTTTAGAGGAGCATAGTAGGAAGCAGACTGCAAAAATTGTAGAATTGCAGACTAAGGTGAAGGATTTGTGCTTGATTGCAGAACACTTGGTGTAATGCAGAAGGCCTACCAGGTTATATAGTTTATTCCTTAAGGAGATATTCCTCAGGTGGTAGGTAATGCAAATTTGTTCTGGTTTATCATATGATTTATCTTCTGCTGAAGATTTCCTTGATGCATACCTGCATAGTCTTGAGGAGCAAAAGAATATGTTGTGTGAGTTTTATCTACACAAGTTTGTAATGGTAGAGGATGTACAATTCATGCCTCATATATATACAAGTGATGTCCAACTTAGATATTTCATTTCCACATTGCAAAATCAGATATGTTGGGATCGAGAAAAGAAATCAAAATAAGCTTGTGGAGTTAGGACCTGGTCTTTTGCTGAGACATATCCAGCCCAATCCTAAAGCACTAAGAAGCCAACATTTTTCCTTGATGAACAAGCCAAATATCAAAATCACTTATCTTAGGAACCTCAAGGAGAGTTTGGCCTATTTTCAACAATTCTGTATAAACAATTTTGACAACTCTTTGGCAACATGTAAGAGCATATGGGATGAATTACCCATATCTTTGCAGAAGAGAGAACCCATATCACCAACAAACCTATTATGGTCATGAAGAAGGGTAGATGCATTGATGGATGTTATTTTGGAATTGAAACATCACTGGATAGGCCTACGGTTTAGGCCACCCACTATTATCACACCTGTACCTTTCTATTTTGACTCTGACCCTAAGCCTACACAACAATTTCAGAGATGGTTGGTAGAGATAAAGAAGAATAGAGGATACCATTATGGAGAACACCAATTTTGGGGAAATTGGTACATGGAATTAGACCTAAGTGCATCTGTAGCCCAAAAAAATGCATGAGGACATGCATCAGGTTAAGTTGGGGGGAATGATGAGGCCAAATAATACCTCATTTTTGCACCATTTTTGACATGAAAAATTACCATATTTCAATACATAATATAGATATATGCCAAATATTTGATTAAAATACATTATTTTATTGATTTTTGCATGATTAAGTGTTAAGAGATAATATGCCATTGTTTTGACTATTTTTTGCACTTTCTATCCTATTTTTGCATGATTTTAATAATAAAACAACATAGTGAAATTCACTAGTAAATAAAGGTTTTGTAACTTGTGATTGGTTGAGATATTTTGTATGGTTTTCCCACCTAAAACAAGTTTCTAGGATGATGTGGTGCCAAATCAACCACTTTGCTATTGAAATAGGGCATGACAACTAAGCAACAACATATGTAGGAGCAGCTCTAGAAGATCTAGGCAACCACCTACAACATAATAGGAAAACAAGGACAATGTCAAAGGAAGAGTTGAAACCAATTGGAGAACATTAAGAGTAATGAGGAGGGATCCACCATGCACTTGGAAGCACCCCCATGTGATTAAATTAGTAGCAACCAAATATGATAGGTGTACAACTTGATATTCTAGAGCTACTTTGGAATAATAGGTAAAATCGGGAAAAATTAAGTAAAAAATAAAGTTTTGATCCAATATTCAATGATTTGGCACATTTATAGGTGTGACAAATTATATTCCACCTATTTTTTTTCTGATTTCTCACCAAATTGGAAGCGAGGATAAGCGCACATCTGGATTCTATCCTAAATTAGGACTAAGTCTATTGTAACAAAACAACAAATCAAGCATGAACAACACATTAGTGATTTTGTATTTATCTCATGTAGAATAGGGAGGTGGAAATTAGTATAAATAATTCCACTCATCTATGTTAGAAATTTAATCAAAAGTTAGTCAAGATTTAGAAAATAGATGACAAGTTGATAATAGAGGATTGTAATTTGTAGCAAATTGTAACAATAGAATTATTAATAAAAGTGCAGTAATTTTAGAATATTGTGTTAGTGAGTGAATGAGTGATTAGAACTTAGGCTTGGAGTGTTGAAAACCTTCTACTAGACCAGGGAGCAAGGGCCCACTCTCAGGGTTGGTGGAAGGAGCTATTCTACAGTTTTTACAAGTTTTTTATGTTTTGTGCAATTTTTGCTAAATTGTTGTCAATTTCTTGTCATTTGTTGTAAACATAATTTCCCCTATTTTGTACCTTAATTTTATTTGTGTTTTCAAGTGTGATGTGTGAGAGTGGATTTGCATCTAGCTGACCTGTGTTTATGTTTGCATTTATCATTTCTATTTCTTGCAATTTTAGTTACAACAATTATTTACAGTTTTTAGCAACTTTTCTTGTTTCAGCAATTTGGTTTCAGTAGTTTCAATTTTAGCAATGATGTTAATGTAGTGATTTCAATTCAGCATTTCTATTCCATGTTATTTCCATTCAAAAAAGTAATCTAGTTTCTTTCTTCCTTCAACATATTTCAATTCTGCAACTTAAGTAGTTTTCAATTTCTGCAACTTAAGTAGTTTCAATTCTACAACTTAAGTAGTTTCAATTTTGTAAATTAGAGATAGTGTGATCCATGAAAGACCCTTATGAACCTCTATTCCACCGAATAAGCATGTGCTCTAACATCTAAACTGTAGAACTCCCAAACCTCCTCTATCGTAGATAGCCTTGGACACCACCCTGGATTTGACAAACATTGAAATTAAATGATGACATTAATGACACTCATCAAATAATGGCATAGAGCTCTTTGTCGTATGTGGTGAATTTTTAATTTACACTATTGAATATTTTAATTTTGTAGGCAATTGGATGCATATGCTTTGTGAGGATAGCTTCTAATAATATTTTGATGCATCAATAATTACTTCAAAAGGTTGTTGTATACTAGGTAGGGAAAGTGTAGGAGTTGAACACAATTGGTCTGTTAACCTCTCAAATATCTTATGTTATGTATCTTCCCAATGGAACTTGGATTTATCACCTCCTTTGGTGACATGGTGTAGCTTCCAAGTAATTTGTGATAACCCCATAATTTAAAAGACCTAAAAAAATGAGAAGCTTTATTAGATTCTTTAGGGTAGGCCAATCTCTAATTACCTAAATTTTCTCTTGCCAAATGTACACATCTCAAAATTGTCATATAGCTTATATTTTTTAAGAATCTAAAGTACTTATATATGTTGAATATGTTCCTCCCATATCTTAGTATAAATGAGAATGTCATCTAAGTAGACTATGACAAATAAATTGGTGTAGGAACATTAGATGACATCCATGATCCTCATGAATGTGGTAGGTGCATAGATCAAGCCAAAAGGTATAATTATCCACTCAAATAAACCCTTATTGTCTTTTATGTAGTATTTCATATGTTAGTGGTCTATATTTGATAATAATTAGATTTGAGATCAATTTTGGTGAATAACTTTGCACTATGAAGTTGGTCCAACAAGTCATCTATCCAAGGGAGTGGATAGTGATTCTTCACAATATTTTGATTTAAATTTCTATATTCAATATAGAGTCTTCATATTCCATATTTAATGAGATCCAAGATCATCATACTACCACATGATGAAGCACTTGATCAGATGTATCCCCTTTGAATCGATTCTTAAATATTCCTCTTGATTTCATCATTTTCAAGGATTGATCTATGATAAACAAGTGCATAAGATAAATGAGAACTAGGAACTAAATCAATGAAATGATTGACCTTAAAATTAATTTAAACCCCATTTGGTGACTTAAAAAAGTCATATTATACTATGAATTGGTCCATCTACTTTTGTTATGTAGAGCTTGTAATAGATGTAGCCACGATCCTATTTTTTTATGGTTGTATCATCTATAGAATTATTTTTCTTATTGTGGCTATCATATTTCTATATTTATTGACACTTATTAAGGAAATATATGTAGGAGACACCCTAGTATGACACTAACCTCAAATAGTGATTATGACACTTTAGAACCTAGACTCATAAATAGCATGTGGTTGGCCCAAAATCACACCACAAACATTTAAGGGAATAATATTGCACAAAAATATATATCTAAAGGGCATGATAGAATAAGAGGGGAGATATTTTTGAGTGACATGAGTGAAAATCCCTTATTATAACCATCCAAAATTATAATTTATGGGTGTGGTATGCTAGGTAGATTCAAATCCTTCAACATCTGGTAGAAATTAGATTCTTTTGACTCCTAGTGTCAACAATAAAATATAATGTATTACACTTGATCCACATTTATGAGTAAGATATGTACTCTTATTGGGACTTCTATGGTGCAAAATGTATGATGATTGTTGATCACTCATAATATCATGGCCATATATTGTAATTTCCAAATGAACCTAACACTCACATATCATATAGAGCAAACTAGCAGGAAGCTCTATGAGTGTGGGACTTGACTTAGAGAAACATTTAGGATTTTACTAAGAATGGATCCTTATTAGATCTGATATTTGATTTGTGCTCTTCTAAACTACTTGTATTTATCAAGAAAAGGGAAGGAAATTACAAAAATCAAAATACTAATCTAACAGAGGTGATGCACCAAGATCAAAAGATTATTCTATCTAACACTAGAGCATAATGAAAAAATGCATCATAAGTTATTGGAAAATTAAATGAACATAGCTTCAATCATCCACATAAAGTGATTCCACATAAGATGCATACAATAAATAAAGCATAGAGAAACTATATACAACATTTTATAAAAAAAAATTATGTTACAAAAGTATTATATTAAAAGAGGTTCAAAAACCAATAACAAAATGACTCAAGGCTTGAGTGCAGACTGATACATAGAAGAAAATGAAAGGAATTACAAAAAAGGCTAGATTCTAAGCATGATTTTTCAATTTCCAATGCCTTATAATGAAATTGAAACCACTATTTATAAGAACACTAGGGCTTTTCACCCCTAAAAAATTGTATAAGCAACTAAAATATCCTTTCTAAAAAATAAGCGAGGGGTTCATCTATAACTAATGTTGTTGTATTTGAGATCTCTAGATGTGGAACCAATAATGTTGAAGGGTTTGAGGCTTGTATATTTAAAGCTTCTACAAATACCACCTATAATATGCCAACCGGTTTCCTTACAATGACATGTCTAGGTGATTTAGGTAGGTAGCCTTGAGTTCTTCTACAACTATTACCTTTATGGGATCAACTACTCCCTCTAGGAAATTGTGCTTCAATGGGACTTGCATTAAAGTTATTTATTTACCAGGGGTTTTATTATATATGAGTGTGATGGAGGGTTGGTGGTAAAATTTGAATGGATATTGTCGTATTTTCTAAAATCATGTCTCATCAGGTCAGCCTACCTCTCCTTAGTTTGTAGAGCTCTTCTTGATCTTCCATTTATTTGCATCTCCTTTTTTGGGTCATTGATCATTGAGATCAGATGATTAGCATGACTTTATAATGCTATATCACCTATTTGTTTTACCAACTCCCATGAGTCATAGAATCAGCCTTGACTTGGTCTTTGACTATTGGTATTTTTTGTGGTTGTATAGGTATGGGAATACATGGTAGCCATGCCATCAATATAGCAATATTTTAATGCTTTGAATGCAACTCTATTCAAACCATGTGCTTTAACCAATGGTGGATCTACTTTTGGTACTTCTAAAAAACTCTCTAAGGATGACATGGATTGTCAATCATTTGGATTATATGACTTGCAAAAGTTTACAATCTAGGTGTCTTGATATTTCTCTCAAACCTCTATGGTTTGCTCGATCTACCACCTATCTAAGATTGACATTGAATCTTCTATTGATGCATGTCATTATGGGATAATTGTTTAAGTCTCATCTCCATGGTTACCAATGCATTTCCATGTGTCCTTGATATCAACCAATAATGAGTATCTCCTTTGACAATTTCATTTATGGGTCCATAAAATAACATGGGCTATTGGATAAAGAATCAATGGTTCATGGTGTTTTGAAATTGGTGCTCACTATTTGATTAAATGAGATCAACAACCCATATTATTTTAACATATCCATCTAATAATATTTCTTAGAATCAACACACATTGTCTAATTTCCATGCTCAATGGTCATCAGATCATCACAAATTCCCATGGCTTAACTCCCCCAAATAATGCTCGTCGTTGATCAAAAAGATCGAAAATGAGTGTATCATCAAGATTTTAGTAAAACTTTCCATAAAATTAGCATTCCTCATAGATTTTTAAAAGTTATGATGTAGGTTACTCCCACTTTATCTTCTACCTCAACCCATTGATTTGAATTTTTTCAAGGCTAACCCACAAAAATAGCAAAGGCATAACTCCCCCTAGGTGCAATGAATTTTCAATATAGTTATGGTTATGCATGGGAGATATTTTGCTTGATAAATATGAATAATCCCAAAATAATCACCACCTCATACATTATATGTAGAGTTAATAGAAATACATCAAGAAAATTTCAATAATGAATGTAATATCATGGTACCTTGATCATTGATGCCTTGATCTCCCACTCATCTTTACATGGCAACTCCATTTTTTAATTATCTATAATATATTTGGAGCTGTAGTTTGTCATCCCAATAAAAATCCTCTTATATGACAAGTAATATGTAGAATAGAGTCTTTGGGGAGAGTTGATGGGGGGATGTTAGTTTCTTGAAAGGATATAATATGGTGGCCTCCTAAGGTCCCCACAATATTAGTAATATTGGAAAGAGATAAATCTTGAGGGACTAGTGCTCACTAAGAATTTGGAGGAGCATGTCATACTGAGAAGGGGATGTCTTAAGAAATTATAAGAGGGAGATTTTAGTGGGGATATCCTCTAACTATTTTTAGAGGTTAAAGGATCTAGCAGGAGAAGTTGGGATAGTGATAGGGATTTTGTCTAATATATTTTTCTTACCTTTATTCTAAATAACTATGGAAGTTCATGAATATGAGCTAGAAGGGTGATATCTATGTTGTTGTTGAGTGACTGTGTGCACATATATCATGATAACCATGTTATGATACATCATGTTATTAGTATCCCTTCAATTATGATTAGGTAAGGCATTTTGAAAAATCCTAAGATCATGGTTGGAGGTAGAGGGTTGAGCATTAGACTCATTGATGACAATATTTCCTTCATAAATCAAATTCTAGATGAGATTACACAAGGTATTACACCTATCTATCTTGTGATCCACCACCCGATGGAAATCACAACATTCATCAAGATTATACCAGTTAGGTCATTTGGGGGATTTTTATAAGCTTGGCATCAAGGATCTAACAAAGGATGGTATATTAAGGTAGGGTTAACTTAGTGAACTTCCTATTAGAATCTGGTTTCTTAGCTAGGGTGACCTTTTGGGATGTAGGGGAATTCATATTCATATTATTCATTTGATGAGCATAAATAACTCCATCACCCATAACATGCTTATTCTTATACTGATTCTTAGGCTTTTCCTCTTCTCTTTATATTTTAGCTAACCTCTATAAATAAGGATAATTTTAATTTGCTTAACGAGGTCAAATACAACTTCAAAGGTGGCAATTGGCATGGTCTCTACTTGGTAAGCTAATTGTTCATTTAAGCTTTGGATAAAGACTTTAAGAATGTCCTTAGGTGGAGGTATATACTAAATGTTACCTATGAGGACATTATATTGAGCTAAAAATTCTATGAAAGGTGCATCTTTAGCTTGCTCAATATAACCTACATAAAATGGAGGTATAATATTCAGCCAATGGGGTATATTGATGGGTTTGTCAAACAGATTGTTGATGTGGTTGGTTGTCCATAGCTGGCACTATGTTTTGACTTGATTGAGTAGTTGAGGGAACCACATGATATTCAATTTTTCATGTTTTTTGTTGCATGGGTTGTTGTTGAGCCATTACTAGTTGGATCATGACCACTTGATTTACTGGATTGGAATTAGTCAGATTGACCTGATTGTATTTTGATTGGCCAAAGTAATTTCTTTTATATTGGCCCTTGTTTTGCCATTCTTTCTTCTTAGACTTGAACACTCCTTGGATTTTTATATCCTTAATTGTGCTAGCCTTGGCAAGAGCTTCATAAAATGATCTATTTTGTTGTAATTGCAATAGCCAAGAGATGGGTTTTAAGCAACTCTTAGGAAAAAATCAGGTCAACTCTTCCGTTGCTAAGAAAAATGTCAAATTTGTGATAATGGCCCTTCAAAAGTTGCCAAAGTCATATACAGACTCATCATCATATTTTTTTAGATCATAGATATCAAATCATGAGACTTTATTTCTTATATTGAGGGATAATATTTCAAGAAATTTGTCAACCAATTGCTCAAAAGTATAAATACTATGATTAGGAAAATGGTTATACCATTCTACAGCATCTCTTTCTAATGTTTGAGGGAAATCCATAAGCATTAGAGCATCATTTCTTTGAATTATAAAACAAGAATGAACAAATGAGCTCATGTGCTCTTTAGGGTTCTTTGTCCCTTTAAATTTATCAAACTTTAGTATTGTGAAATCTATCGGATATGGCGGTGATGGTAGCTAAGGATGAATTGGTTTACTGATTAGTTAGTGTAAGGTATATTTATGTTTTATCATGCTAGGAGTATGTTGCATCAAACTATAAATTTGTCGTTGCATAGCTTGGATTCAAGGGTCCTCCATAGGAATGTGGAAACCTTGAATCACTTGATGATTTTATGATGGCAAGGTGGAAATATATTGAGGTGTGATAAGGTGATGATGACTTGGTAAAGTATATTGATGTTGATGATGATGTGGTTGATGAAGGAATGATGGTGAATGAATATATGGAGATGATGTATGAGGGATTTGGATAGGTTGGACAATGGGTATGGGTTGGAGATGGTTTTGGAATGGAAACGACAAAATATTGTGGTACCCAAGATGGACCTTGGCTAATGAATATGGGTTGAGTGGAAATAGGTTGAGTCTTAGGGTTCACCTGAACTTGTTGTTGAGCATTCTTTCACTGCTTAAAAAATTTGTAGAGATGTTCCCATGTCTCATGTATTTTCCTATCAGTGGTTTATGAAATGGTTATGGATGGGATTGATGAAGTAGGTGGGGGATAAGTTGCAATAGGAATTGCCACCTGATGGGAGACACTAGATGGTATGGATGTGGGTACTTGTGAAGTAGCATTAACATGTGCTTCATACAAGGGGTTACCATAAACTGAGGTATATAAGGATGTAATGAATAGGATTTGAACACATGATGATTTGATTATGGAAAAATATTGGGAAGGTGCAGCAAATGCCTCAAAAAGAGGGTTATTGTATACCTGGGTAAAGCTTGAAGGTTGGGAGGAGACAGGTTCCTGCTATAAAGAAGGATCATGTCTAGGTGAGTTGGGGACTAACTCTAAGACATAGTTAGCGGATTTCATAAGAGTTTCCACTTGTACCATGTCTATGTGGGTGATGTGATGGTCACTGGTTTGGGATGATGACTCAATTTGGGGCATGGCCATATGAAATTATGTGGATGACATAGTGTGTGAGGGACCTATAGATAAATTTGAATGACTTACCTGTATCACACTAGGGGAATTGATCATGGAAGTGGTGGTGGAAGGTGATGATGAACACTCCATTGCTAAAGTGGTTTGGTTGGTGGATATTTGATTCATTATTTTAGTTTGATTTCTTGTTAACACCATAAAATAATGAACCAAATATAAAATGTGCTAAAAATGAAATGCATAATGAAAAACTCACAAAATAAAATAGTCAATTCAATCATATGTTTATGCAATAAAATGTGTCTTACTAGGTTCTTTGATTATCTCGTGTTAATGTTTCTTTCCTTTTTTATGTGGTTTTGTATGTTTCAATGTGATGAGCCCTGAAAATGCTCATTTTTGTACAAAATTTCCATATATTTTTTGAAATTTATTTTAATAGAAATATGTGTTTCTATGCAAATTTTATATGTGTTTAACAATTTATTGAGCATGTTCTTTAATATTTTTTTCTAAGTGCATTTTGTGTATATTTCACAAAAAAAAAAAAAATTGGCATATTTACATTGAGGTCCCACTCAGACCTAGCACTTTTAATTTTATGATGGCAAAAGTAAAGGCAAAACATCTACAGTACACCTGTGTGAAGCGCTCGATTCCATTTCAAGTACCTAATTCCCATTTGGTGCTTGAATGTCGGGCACTCGATTTCCATTTGGCGCTTGACTATCAGGTTCTTGACATCCATTTTTGGCACCTACTTCTCAAATTCTAAAGATAAGGCACCTTATTTCCATTTACATAGAATTTTAGCATGACTCATGTTATCGGCAAAATAGAATGGCAATTTTAGTGATGGATGAGGATGGATTCTCAGTAGTGGAAGTGAACCAAGTACAATGCCAAATATAATAAATTTTCTATTTTTTAGTAGTAATGTAAAATATCGATGTAATAGAATAAGAGTGGAAATATCAGATGTATTATGTTATGATAAAACATAATACACTAATTGGTTTAAAACTGATATTTTATTCGATCTCCTTCATTTATGCATACTGTTGTAAAATAAGAATCTAAATTTTATTTACCTTCATGATCTAATATGGTATGGCTACATATATTATAAATATATAGGCCACCCCCAAAATAAAGATCCCAGATATTTTTAGTAACTTTTTCTTATGCAAATTAATAAAATACACCTACGTATTTTCATCCATCTTCTTTAGTATCCAGTGTATGATTGAATGCGGGTAAAATCTACTAGAATCATTGGCCCACTATCAACAATATTCCTCTCTTCTATTTTCTTACTTTCTATCATTTGTTTTTAATCTAGTTTCTAGTTTTTTGTACTTAGCTTAATTTCTATTATTTCTCCTGTTTTCTGTAATTTCTAGTAATTTTAGTTTATGAATATAGTTTACGTATGTCTTGATAATTTAGGATATATTAGTGTTTTGGAAACTAAACCATAACTCCATAGAAACAAAAATACCCCCACGAACCGTAAATCTAAGGGACTCATCTCATTGGAGGGAATTACAAGCATATATTGTGCAAGGTTGCTCACAAGTTTATGAGCTACCCTGGATTGACAAATTAAATGAGGTAATGAATCTAAACGTAAAAGAACTAACCAATGTTTTGCCCAAAATTTTGGCATCATTTCTAGGGAGTAGCCTATTGTAATTTCTTGTGTTGAAGAAAGCATGTCAGTAGTATTTTAGGTTGCTTTCTATAGAACCTTCATTTTAGCTTTGTATGAGTCCACCTAAGAATAGAGGACCGGATGGTTGTTTTGTTAAAATAAAGATGTTTCTCAAAATTCTTCTACTTTAGTTGTACCTGATCCTGAGACTAAAACCTCTCCTCCATAATATCCACTTGTGTATTGGCTTGAACATCTAGTATTTTCACAGGATCCTTCTAAAACAACTCAAAAAAATCTTAGATAAGGATCGAAGATAAGTAGAGCTTATTTTGAGGAAGATTTATTGAACCTTCAATGCTTGTTAGAGAAGGAACTATATCAAACATAGATCTATTAATCCTTTTTAAGGATAATAAAAACAAATTATAAGCCTTAAAATATACTTTGAATGTAGCTAATGTAGATACCCTGTTCATATACAAGATGGTTGATGTAGAGGAAGCATCCGCTAGTTTTAATTTTCCCATAGGAGAGGTAGGAGGAGGCCACAAAGTGAAACATATCTCCCCTGCCCACCTTTAAATATTTAGAGGACTTCCAACAGAAGATCCAAATATGTTTCTATTTAAAATTGATGTCCTATGTAGATCAATGGATTATACATCTGATGTCCAAAAACTAAAGTTATTCCCTTCCACTCTTGATGATTCAGCTTTATTTTGGTTCATTAGTTTGGGGAATAAATGGATAACTACTTCAGAATAATTGAATAAACTTTTCCTAGATCAGTACCAATATTTTTTCATAGCATGTGATGTAAGGGAAGAAGTCCTAGATATGACACAAAAATAAGGATAATCTATGGAAGAATATTTGGATAGGTTTAGCTTTAATTTTCAAAGATCACCCCATTCAAAACTAGGATATAGGTCTCTAAGAATTATTTTATTAAAGGTACTTACAAGTGAATCTTTGGAAGCCTTAAACATGATTTCTAGAGGGGATATTTACCAACATCAAATAGATGATATTTTGCAGTTGTGTCGAAACTTTTCCAAGAGGAAATGTAAATTGACCCCTAGAAATATCAAACAATTAGCCACTGTCACTAAAACAAAAATATACAATATGCTTGAAGACCTCAATATAGATATATTATCTCTAGCTCTTCAAATGGACACCCTTCTGCTTCATAAAAAGAAGTACGAAAATGAGGCAACATTGACCTACTTTTGTCCTAAATGCAGGGGAAAAAACCCTAGAAATGAATGTCCTGAAAACAAAGTTTGAGTGTGTGTTGTATGTTAAAAGGACCACAAAACAAAGTTGTGTCTACGATTATCAAAACCTAGAGAGGAACATGAGTTAGCAGAAGCATACTTCATGGGTAATAGGAGAAACTGGCAGTAGTATCCTATGGTAAATAACATGCTAATAGGAATGGCATCTTATGGGGGTAGCAATTTTTAGAACCAATATCAAGTTCAACCACCCAACATGGGTGGTGGGGACAAAAACCTTAGAATAAATATCTCCAAGGTGAAAACACATACAACCCCTACCCATGGATGCAATACCAGTAGCCTGGGTAGTAGTGGAGGAACCAAAATGCTTGGAATCAAAACCCATAGCATGCTGCTCCAATTTCACTACAACCAACCCTGCCAGCTCCTCCTACTTTTAGGCCTGCTCAAATGCCAACACAAACTACAACTAATCCAAATAATAAACAACAACTAGCTTATCAAATAGAGAATTATATGTACCCCATGTACAATATTAAGGTATATTGTAGTCCAATAAAATTAATTTTAGTGAAATAAGTAGGTGTAGAATTCACTCCTCGGATAGAAGAGGAGGAAAACATAGAATTAGAAAAATAGGAATCACCTCTTATAGTAGAAGTAGAAGAATAATCAACACCTATAAATAAAAAATAAGGGATTCCACCTTTTCCACAAAGTTTACAAGAACCCATGAAGCCAGTACAATCAAAATTTAATATCCTCTCTAGTCTACAGAACATGATAGTCACAATCCCTCTCTTTCAAGCCATCAGAGATATTATTATCTGTGGCAAGGCCATAAGAGAATTGTGCCTAAAGAAACCAAGAAGAAAACCTACAAAGTCAATCATTTTGGTGGGTCAGTTAGCTAATCTTATGTTAGGAAACACCTACAGCCAAAAATACTCAGATCCAAGAAGCCATGTCCTAACTGTACAAATAGAGGGTTGTGTTTTACCCAATACATTAGTATATTTGGGGGCTACCATTCATGTCATGCCCAAAGAAATCATGTAAAATATTAAACGATCTAACCTGAATCCAAAAAATACTATTTTTAGTTGGTAGATAGGTCTACAATGCTCCCAAATGGAATGCTAGAGGACATCATTGTTACAATGGATGCATGGGAGTATCCAGCAGATTTCTTAGTGTTACAATACAATTATGGGTTGGGTGAATATCCATTAATCTTAGGTAGACCTTGGCTAGAAATATTTGATTCTTACATAATTTGAAGAGATGGGCAAATGACCATTTTTGATGATCATAACATAAAAAAAAAACTGATGATCCATCCACCTGCACAATTTGCAAAATTTTTGGGAGAATCTAAAGATGAAAACCATAACTTGTGTGGTCTATCAATGATCCAATATGTCATGGTAATTTATGAGTTGTAATATGAAAGTTATGAGGATAGAGTAATATAAAAAAAATTCCAAGGAGAACCCTCTTGTCCTCCTCCAGAGTTTCCATTAGTAGGGGGCAAAGACCACCATATACAACAAATTGTGTAGACACCTAAAACACGTCGTGTTTAGGAGAACTACTCATATGGGCATCCATAGACCATGTGACTAAACCTTGGGACCTTCCAAGTGCCAAAAGTGGTTTTCACCACTCATCTAGGGTAGTCTTAGCCCATCCAAGCCTGGCCGCTATGAACCAGAGTGGCTGAATCTTGGTCACTGAAGCTCAGAGTGGCCAATCCCTAGCCACTGCAGATGATAATGGCTAAGCTTTAAAATGCAATTTGCCACCAAAATAGCCTAATCATCGGGTGGAAGTGGTAGTTTGCATGCAATAAGGCTAAGTGGGGATAACTTTGCATTCCTCCTCATAGCCAGTTTACATGAGAGACTCAAGTCTAGGTTTAGACATCAGTTTAACTAGCCTTCAAACATAGAAAAAGACAAAACTTCTCATGCTAACCTCTAGTGTGCATGCAAAATTCAGTCCTAGGGTTGGACATTGACCTAGGGTTTCAAAGACATTATAAGGTGCAAACCTAAGAGCACCAAAGAGAAATTCAGAGACTTTTTGCAGAGATACAACCGAGGAGAGATTTTTGAGACTTGGAGAGCTTTTCTTGTAGCGAAGCCCTATCGGATCGGAGAGCAAATTGGAGCACCTTTTAGGAGCAACGAAGTGTTGGCCGACTAAGGGGTTACCATCTATAGGATATTCAATACATCGGACCAAAAATGACAATCATTTCAACATCAGCAACAAGCCTAGATCCATAGCCTTGGAGCAATAGAGACAGGTTTTCATCTTAGCGGCCACTATCTCGGACAGTGGCCCACATGCCTAGTCTAGGGTTCTTAGCATTAGTTTCTTTCATTTAGCTTATTACATGTTTTCATGCCATTAGCATAGATCTGATTTATTGCATTCATAGCATTAGTTTCTATTATCATTGAGCATCTTCCTATTTATCATTAGGGTTATTGCTAACAACCTCATCCAGGGAGGCAATCTCAGAAAGCTGAGCGTTTGCTATTGTTTTCATGCTTGCAGGACTACAGGTTCACTAGATAGGTTATCAACATACGAAAGCAAGAGGATCCCTCTAGGAGCCAGACCTAGAGAAGGAGGCATCTGTAAGCCCTCATACAGTTTCATGTGCATCATCGGGAAGCCTACGAAAGTGCACTACCCCTTGCAAGGGGATATCATACATCTGCTACCCCTATTTGTAAAATCTGTATCAAATGAAGGGAATCCCTCAGAGGGATCTATATGTAACCAAACTTGAGAAAAAGCAATAAAAATCATTATCTATTCATTTCTTCATATTTTGGTTGTATCTTTCATTTAATGCATGATTAAGTAAATAATATTTACAAATAGAGTAGTGGATGGTGCACCGCTTCCCTGAGGTCGCTACAGATGGTGATCATGGTGGGACCCCCACCAAGTTTTTATTTTCTACCACTTTACTGATCCATATTTTTGTGTGTAGGTTTAGCCGCTCTATTCTATAGTGGCTAGAAATCAGTCGCTCTGGTCTACAACATCCAGAAATCAGCTGCTCCTACTAATAGTGGCAAAAATCAGTCGCTCTGGTCGATAGCGATCAGAACTGGAGTGTAGTAGAGGACTAAATATTGGTTCTCTGAGCTAGATTTGAGGTTGGTATAACTTTTTTGATGATTTATGGTTCTCTGTCTGCTTCTGTTTTCCTAAAATAGTGAAATTAAGACACATTTTGATTTGGAAACTAAGGAATAGAAAGGAAAGAACTTGCATCTTGCGCATCTTAGGGTTTTTCTTAGATTTCCACTAGGCATTGCTAGGAACAATGGCTTATGCTTGTAAAGTCCACCCTAGAATCCAGCGTGCTAGAAATCATGTGTTGGTTTGCTTGCTTTGAGGCCCTGCTAGAGGCCATATTTGCACAAAATAGAGTGCATCCATGAATCTCATACTAGTTATGCATCTTTCTGAAAAGTGAAACATCATTTATATCAGGCATATAGGAAAGAGTCATTGCTGTTGTATGATGCATTTTACTTTATGTAAACTTAAAATGAACCCCACACATGCACACATGTTTTAAACATTGGGGAGTTGGATTTCATCACCAACCCTCAATTCAGTTCGGTGACGTTGGCATTCATCTCCTTCCATCGGCTTGCCCCCTAGATCTTTCTAGAATGGAATAAGGAACTTCTTTATAGTGGTACTAAGTTACTCATGTTCAAACTGTCTCCCACTATTGGAACAATCATTGGTTCAGAGTGGAAGAGCTAGGCGAACCCCCCATTGGGACTTCAATGGTGTACCCTAGTTTCTTTTGAGAAAATCATGTTTGGCATGGGTGTTCTTGATTCCCACTATGGATGAGTCTCCTCATTCTAAATCCAAAACAAGAGCAAGAAAACAAGAACAACAACACATCAAAACATAGCAAATAGTTTAGGGCACACATAAATTGGTAATCAAGATAAACACTTGCTTGATATTGTTTGGCTATCTCTAATTGCAACATAAAAGACTAATTCACAAGCACAATGGTCAAAACTAGAAGTAAACATCCTCGGTCCAACACCGAGGTAGAATCTGAAGCAACACATACCCATAGGCGAAGTCATAGTAACATTGAAACACCTACTCATAAGACCATGGGATGCAGTTCCATGAGCCTAAGGGGTGATAACTCAACCCTTGGGGGTTCTCCTCGAGAAACCCCACCTAGGGAGTCACATCATGGAACTAAGTCACAAAAACACAAAGAGGCTTCATGGCCATCATCATCAAGAAGACATGGGGAGGCCTCAAGGCCCTCCTCTCAACACACAGAAACTTCTCAAAGACATGAGGAGGCTTCAAGAGCTTCCTCCCCACATGGACATAAAAGGGGTTCTAGACCCAACTCTTCACATAGGGATGACAAGGTTTCCCCACCTCCATCCTCATGGAGAAAATGTGGGGCCACAAAGCCCTCATCACCAAAAAGACACACAAGAGTCACAACATCTCAAACTTCACATGAGACATTGAGAATAGGTCTGCCCACTGAAGGGCAAGAAACTAGAGCTACATCCAGTCATAGACATCAAATAGAAGATACCCTTCACACAAGAGGAAGGATTCCAATATATCATGACCTCATTGGAGTAAATGGCACCCCATAGGATCAGCCATGGAAAACAAGATAGTTAGATGAGTTGGATCGGTTTCATTCGAGAACAACTCCCAGAACTATAGCCATAGAAAATTCTGCATCTGGAAGTTCACAAAGTGTAACTTCTAAATGCACCACTCAACCTGGGGATGCTTCAAAGTGACCCCATAGTACACATACAGAGTCTGATCATAGAGGCACTTATCAACACACTGAACAAGTTACATTAACTAGCAAGAGCAAAGAAATAGTGGAAACCCCTTCGAGGAATCTATGAGTCAGAACCACAAGAACAGAATCAGACAAACATGAATCTTCTTTGACAGTGCAATCTGACCACATGCGATGGTTAGAAAATGCATTGCATAAAGAGTGAGAGCTAGTGGAAGCTCTCGAGCATGATAAACAAAGAGAAAGGCTTTTGCACCAACATGAGCAGTATTTAAGGGAACAAGCTGAGCAGCTAGCTCGTATAAACCTACAAGAAAATGGTAGTGATCACCCAAGAAATGAACGTGCTGACTCACAACAAGAAGGGCACATTAGGCAAGAAGACAACCCACAATGAAACCACCACTCAAATCATGAACAAAATCAAACTGGTGGAGAAAGGGTAAACATGATAAATCAGGATCAAACACATCCTAAATCCCCTCGTAGGAGGGAGGAGAATAGAACAAGTCAAGTGGATAATGGGTTACCTCCATTACCACCATGAGTGGGCCTACAAGAAGAGGAACTCCTCACCTCAAAGGCATTCTAGGCACTCATAGAGAAAATGAAATCCTTTGAGAAGCAAGATACGACTGGGAACCAACCAACATTGAGTAAAATACACAACCAACCATTGTGCCCATCAGTTCCTAGCCCTACATATCCTAAGCACTTTGAGATGCCTAGGTTAGAAAAATTCAAGGGTGAAGAGGATGCACAAGAGCATGTCACCAATTTTATCAATGCATGTTTTCATCTTGAAGACAATGATGCTCTTATGCTAAGAACTTTCATTATGACATTTTTGGGTGCTGCCACTCAATGGTTCAACCAACTTCCTAAGCACAACATATCCACTTTTGAACAACTAGTAAATGCTTTCCTAAAATATTTCTCCTTTGGTGCTAAAAATAAGGTGAACCTTTCAGACCTGGCCAACTTAAAACATTATGATGATGAGCCAGTAATAGAGTATGGGGATAGATGGAGAAAATTCATGGTAAAGTTATCATTCTCCATCCCCATAGAAGAGATTGTCCGCATGTTTACCAAGAGTTGTTCTAAACACATTTCCCTCTTGCTACAACTTCAACAATATCCTTCATTTGAGGAAGCCTTGGCATAGGCCAAACTCATTGAGGACATAAAATTAGATGAGGGAACCATTAAGCTCCAAGACAAGGAGTGGAACAAGAATGGCAAGAATGACAAATACAAGCGAAAGTAGGGCAACCCTACTCTAGTTAATCAAGTCGTATTGGTTGCACCTAAGGATGGGGCTATGCAACAACCCCATAATTATCAAGCACAACCCCCACCAGCCAATTACGATCAAAAGAACAATCAAGGGTGAAACAGAGAATGTAAGCCACCTCGCTACTTTACACCTCTATCAGAATCAATGCAATCAATTTTCAACCAGTTGAGCGAGGCTGGGAAGATCAGATTTCTTGATGTACCTCTTTTAGATCCCAACCATCCTAAGCCAAAAGGATATAGGGAAGATCAATTTTGCCCTTATCATAGAATACCAGGGCATGACATTGAAGTATGCATGGGTTTCAAGAACCAGGTGCAAAATATGATTGAAGTAGGAGAACTTAAAGTTGACAACCCATTGGCTCTCGATAATAGAGATATGGGCATATACAAAAACCTGCTACCAAACCATGAGGTCCCTAGAGGGCAAGGTGCCCAAGTCAATCAGGTCCGAATCGATACACCTACCCATGGATGCATTGGGATGGTTGAAATTGTCAATATAGCCACCAGGACTAGATGATATGGTCAACCATAACCTCCTGTGGCTCCCATTAATGTCCCAGCTACACCTAGGTAGAGGTAGGGGTAAAACAACCTTCCAGGTCCACCAACCCGACCTGTGGTGACTATTCGGAGTAGACTAGAACAAAACTTACAAATGACTCCAACCAAGTTATCTATCTATGAGCTCATACAATAGTCCCCAAAGCACAGGGAGACTTTGATGGAGATTTTGAGATCAATTGAGCTCCAACCACAAGACCCCAATGCATTCATGCATTTTGTGGGACAAGTACAACAATGCCAGGAACCTATAATTTAATTTTATGATCATGAGATTAAGATAGTACCTACTACCTTACTAGACCCTCCACTGCACATTGTTGCTTTAGTCAATGATTTACCTTTCAAGTGGGTCTTGATCGATATAGGTTCATCAATCAACATCATCACAACAATAGCAATAGGGCACCTTAAGATCCCCAAATCCAATGTCGTTCCAGGGGCCTACACGTTGAGAGCTTTCAATGATGCTTTATGCTCTACTATGGGAATGATAGTCCTACCCATTAAGGTGGGGCATAAGACCATCCCTATGATGTGTCATGTCTTGGAAGGGGCTATGCAATACAACATCCTCCTAGGGCATCCCTGGATAAGAGATATGAAGTGTGTTCCTTTGATTTTACACCAATGTGTCAAGTATGTGCATGATGACAAAGTCTATGTAGTTCTGGCTGATGAAGAGCCATTCAAATATGTCCATCAGGTGGATCTTCTAGGATATTTTATGATTCCTTCCACCCACCTATATGTAAGACCTTCATCTCCAACTATGCAACTAGATGACATAAACAAAGGGGTATGAAAAGACCCATCCACATCAGCACCTCCTCTTGCACCCAAAACAACTGATGCTTCTAAGAGACCATCAATGTCAAAACCTAAAGATAATCAGAAGCTAAAGGTACCCTTAATCAAGGAAGAAAATCCCAAGGAATTGCCAACTATAGCCATTGCAGAAATCCCAAGTCCCATGGAAGAAGAAGATTTCCAGAATCAAGCCGAGGAAATACTAGAACCCGCTTCACCAGTGTCATCTGTAGGGTCATCCACATCACATGCGATGATACACTTGGCAAGTATAGGGATAGGAGAGTACCTTGTGTAGAACATAACATTCACACCCTTCATTGAGTCTGCATGAGACATGGGATGGCCAAAAGACCTGAGACCACCAGTGGGAATAGTGGTTCCACTTGGAATCCCTCCCAACTAGATCAACTTTATCTATGTTGGCCTGGACTACACCCATAAGTCTTCAGACGTAGAAGAGGATAATGATGAACTATTCACCATTAATGTTTGTTACCTCTCCAATCCCAAGTTTTCTCTAAGCTACTTTGAACATTACCATTGGCATGGCTACGGTCTTGGTATATATGAGCAGGGGTGTAGGCATCCATGCGAGCCATAATACCAGCTTCCCACTGACAATTTTGGGTTAGGCTACCACATCAAAGGTCAAGATGACTCTCTAGAAGCATCCTTGGATAGATTAAGCTTGGGGTTAGGAGAAGACATCAATTTTATTCCTTATCACCCACCAAGTACAAGACATCTGATCAACAGATAAGTGGTCATGGTAAACATACCACCACCAGATATTTATCATCCAAACTTCTCAATTGATGCCACCCCTATAGGTTGCACCTTGTGGGATGAAGAGCGAGAAGAAAATGGATATGGGGCAAGCAATGATGAAGTACAAGCAAGCTTAGCCTATCATGGGCCTCACTATTTACAAAGCCTTGCCTGGTCCAACCACAATGAGAGTGGGTACATATCAGATGAAAGTGGCTATGAGTCAGAGGACTCAATAGAAAGAGCCTACCTAGGGCCAAGGTAGTGGCCCCATAGCTTGGGGCAAGACACTAATGCAAATGGCATCTTCATAAGTGATGAAGAATATGAGGATGAAATAGATATGGCCTACTTGGGGCCAAGACACGTGCCCCTTGTCTTGGGGCCACATACCAATGCTAATGGTTTCTGGATAAGTGATGATGACTTTGAAGATGAGACTGAGATGGCTTATCTTGGGCCTCACCACTTGTGGCAAGTCAACATGTTGGTAGAAAGAGAAGTGGCATTTCATGCCATAGACCCTAGCTTGTAGTTTTTGGGGAGACCTATCGACTTAAATGCCATTTACCATGCAATCAATCCCCTTTCGCCTACGTTTAGAGAGCTCTTGGAACCCAATGATCCTATTATCCGGCCTACTCATGGGCTAGATCCAGAGATTCCTTTTCCTCTAGAGCCTCATCATGAGCATGGGGGAGAAACCTATGAGACAATATTTCACCCATGTGGTCCTAGAGATTTCATTCCATCCATCAATACAATCTCCATTGATTTGACCACTCCACTTCATAACCTAACAGATCCTACCAAACCATTGTATCTTGATATAGGTGCTATTGATTGGGATCACATTGATTCGCCTATAGAGCCTGAGGATATTTTCCCTAGTGAAGAGATGTTACAACCATTTCATTTTGCATCAGGCTGTGCATATGATGTATTCCATGTTGGTTTGGATCTTGAGTCAGTAGGACCTATAAATCCTATCGATGACATTCATTTGATACCCATGCCTCACCAGCTAGAGGATGGGTCACATATGGCTATAGAAGCGACTTTCGAGGTGGACATCAGCGATGATCCTACTCAACCAAAGAAATTCAAGTTCAGAGAAAGTCTATCTCCAGAGGAACAAGCCATCATAATCCCTCTCCTCAAGGAGAGGCCAAACCTTTTCGCTTGGACTTACAAAGACATGCCAGGGCTTGATCCAAAGTTAGTTGTTCACAACCTTTCATTGGATCCCATGAAGAAGCCAGTCAAGCAAAATCTGAGGAAAATGCATCCAACCATCGCTTTGATGGTGAAGAATGAGTTACAAAAACTATTGGATGTGATTTTTATCGTTCCTATCGACTATCCTGAATGGGTCTCGAACATGGTACCCATGGGAAAACCCGATGGAAGAGTCCATATTTGCACAGACTTCCGAGACTTGAATAGGGCAACTCCAAAGGACTCATTCCCATTGCCTAACATAGATGCTCTTGTTGATGCCACTGTAGGTCATGAGATGCTCTCCCTAATGGATGGTTTTTTTGGGTACAATCAAATCAGAATTAAACTTGAAGACCAACACAAAACCACTTTTATTACTCCATGGGGAATATTTTGTTACAAGGTGATGCCATTCGGCCTTAAAAATGTTGGTGCCACATATCAATGGGCCATGACATACATATTTCATGACTATATGCATAAAATATTAGAGGACTACATGGACGACTTACTGGCTAAGTCTTTATTGCGACAAGAGCATGTTGAGATCCTTAAGAAAGTCTTCAATCACCTCATTGAGCACAACGTCAGATTGAATCCTAAGAAGTGCATATTTGGCATAACTTCTGGTAAACTCTTGGGGTTCATCATTTCTAAGAGAGGCATTGAAGTCGATCCTACAAAGGTAAAGGCTATATTGGAAATGGCCACCCCTACCAACATTAGGGAGTTGAGAAGCCTACAAGGCAAGGTAGCATCCATAAAATGATTCATTGCTCAATTATCAGACAAATGTCGACCCATGAATCGGCTGCTATGCAAAGGAGTCCTTTTTCATTGGGATGAAGAGTGCCAACAAGCCTTTGTAGAGATCAAAACTTACCTAGAAACACCACCGGTATTGGCTCCACCAAGGCCAGACGTACCATTTTTACTATACATATCGGCTACTAATTTTGCTTTGGGCACCATGTTGGCCCAAAATAATGCACAAGATAAAGAGCAAGTTGTATATTACATCAGTCGCACCTTGGTGAGTTATGAGCTAGGGTATGCGTATGTAGAAAAGTTGTGTTTAGCAGTGGTCTTTGCAACCAAAAAGTTGTGACACTACATGTTGAGCCATATGACCTACGTTATATCAAAACAAAATCCTTTGCAGTACATGATGAACAAGACCTATCACAATACACGTACTACAAAGTGGATCATGCTATTGATAGAGTTTGATCTAGAGTTCATAAGCCAAAAGTCCATCAAGGGACAAGTCATAGCTGATCAATTAGCAGAGGCACCTCTTTAGGATAGCAAGCCTCTCACCATAGAATTGCTCGATGATGCAGTCTTTGCATTATCAGATCCACCAAAACTTGAAGAACCTAAGAAAGAAAGAGACATGGCATTGTTCTTTGATGGTTCGAAGTGTGAGCAAGGGGGCGGAGTAGGGATTGTATTTATCACACCATAGGGTGCTCCATTGCCCTTATCATTCAAACTAGACTTCCCTTGCACAAACAATAACACCGAGTATGAGGCCCTGATATTGGGACTCCAAACAACCATCGCAATGGGCATTAAAATATTGAATATCTTTGGTGACTCCTTGCTCATAGTTAATCAAGTCAAGGGTTTGTTCCAATGTAGGTGCCCACTCCTAAAAGCTTACAAGGAGCTTGTTGACACTTACCTAGCCTAATTGGAATGGTATGACATCGAGGCAATCCCTCGTATGTCAAATAGATTTGTAGACACCATGGCATATTTGGGATCCTTAATCCCTCAGAATCCATCTATGGATTTCACAACCATTCATGTTAAAGTGCTCTCGCACTCAATGATGCAGCATGAGGCTATTGATAATCAAGAGTCAGTCAACATGATCAATATTGAACCAAATCAGGATTGGTCCTTCGGAGCTAGAGATTTCTTGTGAATGACACCTTGGGGGTCTTTGATCTCTCAAGGTCCTACGGAGTGTGGTACAACCATTCACCATAGGGTTGTTTCTCAATCTGTATTCATGAGTTCTTGGAATCAGGAGGAACAGGCCATATTTTCTATAGAAGTTGTGGCTTATCAGGATTGGCTTTCCCAGTTATGGGATTTCCTAAAGCTTGGAATGGTACCACAAGGCCTATCACATGTTGAAAGATGAACATTTAAATAGAAGGCAACAAGGTACATCTTATTGGGAGAGATCCTTTATAGATGAGGTTATGATGGAATGCTCCTTCATTGTCTTGAGCCGTAGGAAGCATCTTGGGAAATTTTGTAGGCTCACGATGGTACGTGTGGTGGTCACTTCAGTGGCATGGCCATCATTAAGCGCATCTTGAGAATGGGTTACTATTGGCCCACTATGGAAAAATACTATTGTGAGTATGTCAAGAAATGCGTTAAATGCCAGCATCACGTGAACCTCACACATCTGCCATCACAAGCCTTGCAACCCATCCAGGCAGCATGGCCCTTCTCGTAGTGGGGACTAGACTTAGTAGGGAAGATCTCACCCCCATCCTCAGGCCGACACACGTTCATCATAATGGCCACTGAGTATTTCACCAAATGGGTCGAAGCGATCCCCTTGACATCGACAACTGGACCAAGGATTGCGGAGTTTATACTCCACAATATCATAAGTCATTTTGGGGTCCCTTCAAAAATAATATCGGATAATGGGCCATATTTCAAGAACAAAAATGTGCATGCTTTGATGAAAAAATACCATATTCAGCATAGTTTTTCAACACCCTATTATCCACAAGCAAATGGGCAAGCAAAAGCCTCAAACAAAATAATAGTCTCCATCTTGAGGAAGACGGTGAAAGATAATCATAAGGATTGGCATCTACAATTACCTCTTGCATTATGGGCATATAGGACTAGTGTGTGGATGCCCACTGGGGCAACACCATTTTCACTTGTATATGGCACTGAGGCCATCATGCCCCTAGAGTTGGAAATTCCAACCTTGCACATAGCATTGAAGGACTTCATAGATGATGACACCACATGACAAGCCCACCTTGATCAATTAACGCTTCTTGATGAACATCGAGTCAATGCCTTGGAGCATCTCCATATTTATCAAGATCACCTTGCATGAGCCTACAATAGTAAAGTCCACTTAAGAGAATTCAAGGTTGGAGATCTTGTGCTCAAAGAAAACCAACAAAACTCAAATCTGCCACCGCACCTATGAGACAAATTTATGGTAAATTGGATAGGTCCGTACATAATCTCATAAAGGGTTGGGCCTAGAGCATATCACCTCACATCATTGGATGGTGTTGAAGAGCCTGAGCCTCTCAATATCATCCATTTGAAGGAATTCTATACATAAAATACAAAAATATTCAAATATACATAAAATACAAAAACATTCAAATATGTCATAAAATTACAAACAAATCATAAAAACATAAAATATTCAAAAAAAAAAAATGCTCCAAGGGTATCTTCATGCCGCTTGGTCAAAATCAATCAAAATGCTCCAAGGGTATCTTCATGCCGCTTGGTCACCTCAATAAAAAATGCTCCAAGGGTATCTTCATGTCGCTTGGTCAAATTCAATAAAAATGCTCCAAGGGTATCTTCATGTCGCTTGGTCACCTCAATCAAAAATTCTCCAAGGGTATCTTCACGTCGCTTGGTCAAATTCAATCAAAAATGCTCCAAGGGTATCTTCATGCTTGGTCTAAAAATTAAAAATGCTCCAAGGGTATCCTCATGCCATTTGGTCAACCCTTAAAATCCCCAAAGGCACAATAAGCCCTTTGGTCAAAAAATAATCAAAAATACAAAAACAATACAAAATAATCAAAAATACAAAAACATTTGCATCTTACATTTGCATCCACATAGCTGCATCACATTCATATCCATTGCATTTGCACATGTTATGATCACAATCTTGCAAATGATGCCACAGTTTGTATCACAACCACAAATACTCAAATCCATCTTCATCCATTCATCCATGTGTGTAACTGTGTTTTTCAACACAACCATTCTTGTTGCTATAAAGAATAGGCTAAGGTTTTCTGGTCATTCAACCATATCTAGTGGTCTTATCAACTTTTGTGGAAAGCCATATTGATTAGTAGAGGGTAAGGTCTAGTCGTGAATGCCTCAGATATTTAGGATCCTATCACTAATTAAAAACACTAAAATCCTAGTTGGTACAAGGGAAAGATGAAAGCTGCAAAAGTGGTCTAGGTTACCTTAAGCAAAAAGGGTCTTCCTTGCTTATCCCCCTGTGCGACCGGTTCAAAGGTGTTGAGAATTGGCAAAAGGACAAGTTTTACCCTACCTAGAAACAAGTGATTATCATCACTACATAAATCCCTTGCTTTCATTAAAACAAGCAAAAATCCCAAAATCAAGAAAAATTCAAAGTCAAAACAAACAAGTGATTTTCATCCCTACATAAGTCCCTTGCTCAAGAGAAAAATCAATAAAAAATAAACAATGATTTTCATCACTAAGCATGAGCAAGTATCCCAAATAAAATGAAGAAAATAAGGGAATGGAGCTTGAATCCCTGGAATTCTCAGCATTGTACAAAACCGAAAGGGGATCCCCATTACAGGTTTGGTGTACAACCATGCCTGGCAATGGTGATACCCTTATGCATGATGATATGTCTATCACAATAGCATCTTGCATTTGTGTAGACCAATGTTTGCATGTGGATGAGCTAGCTTTGGGTAACTCAATACTGCCTAGTGGTATAGTCCAACTAAGTCCAACATAGGATCAGATGAACAATTGAGGATCCCCGATCTTAGCAATGGGCTGAAAGAATCCCGCCTGACATCAAAGGAAATGCTTGAGTTCTATCTAAATATATTCATTTGCACACATAGGGATAATGAATCTCTAGGTCCATGATGAAAGCCTTGCTTTTCAAAAGTCTTGTATGGTCAGTACGCAACTATTGATAGGGTAACTAGAGTGTTTGAGTCTCAGGAAAAGCCTCAAAACTTCCTATATGGCAACAAATCATATCATCAATCTCATCATCAATTTTCTTTATGAGGTTTTGTGAATTAAAAGGTATTAACAAAGTAGGCTAGATACCGGATGGATGTCAAAAATGATGTTTAGATGGCCACTGACTATTTTGTATCTTTTAAATTACAGAAGCTTATCAAGAAACTACACACATTCCATGCCATTACATTTCACATATGGATGTTTAAACAATTAGTTCTTGTAATAAGAATGATTGTTTACAGTCACAACTAATATACTTTCTGTGGTATCATCCATTAGATCATTAAAATCATATCATATGCATTCCTTATGTTTTAAGTGATTAAAGCATATAGGTTCATTTACATTAGATCAAAAACCATGTAGATAATGCATTCCACACATTGCATTTGCCACATCATAACATAAGTCGAATGCATACAACTAAAAGCAAAATTAAACATGCATTTAACAAATAAAGTTGCATAGATCATCAATCATCCATCTACACCTAAGATCAGATCATTGCATCCACATACATTACATCATATAGCCATAATCAAAGCACGTAAATCCATATTAGTATCCATATATGCATACATCATAAACCTACCATTAAGTCAACTCATGATACATCACATCATAGTAATCAGAAACATCTACATAAGCACCCATATAAAACATCCACATTATCATAAATATCACCTATCATCTAACACATACATCATTACATCATAACACCATCATCACATCACATAAATAAAACAAAAACATAAGCAATAAATGACACACATAATGAATCATAATGCAAATATCTCATATAAATGTGTGTACCAAGTACATGGATGTACAAAAATACCCATAGGCTATAGTCATATAGGTCAGCTGACCTCAAAAATAAAAGTCAAGGTGCATCATGAATCAAATTGGGCTTGCACCCCTTATGGCGGGATCCCTAGGAGAGTGGTGTGAGCTAGATCCTGGTCTCTCTATATGAGTCTGGGTCCTCTACCTAGGCCGGATGGAAGACTACCCTGATGTGGAGCACCCACTAACCTGTGATCCACCGACTACTACCCTCTCCCTAGGAGTGGCTCCTAGCCTCCTAATCTACATCGAGAGAGCAACAATGTAGGTTGCATCATAAAAATATTTACCTCATACTCATCTAGAAAGGCCTACATCTACCTAGTCTCTACCCCTAGATCTACCTCTATAGGAACCTATGGTGTAGGAGGATCAACAACAATCTGCATCCTAGTAGCACCTCCCCCGATAGCATCCTATAATGCCTGTATCTAAGTTGTGAGCTGCACTATAGTAGCATCTCATTGTACTATAGTGGCATCTTGTTGTGCTATAGTAGCATCATGCTGCTGTACCTAGATCTTGGCCGATTGGAGCTCGACCTCTACCTCATGCAGTTGTACCCTAAGAGGAGAATCTCTCTCCTTAGGATCCAACTCCTCCTCCTCCTCTAGGAGCCTCCTACTCCTCTATTGCCACCTGCTCTATCGACTGGCCCCATCCCTCAGTCCTAGCTCGGACTCTATGCCCTACTAGATCTACACCTCCATCATCACCATCATCCTCGTGGCCCAAACTACCATCACCATGCCACATCTGATCACCCCACCACTATGCAAAGGCATCTGTGACTCCCCCAATGACTCTTGGGTCAACTACTATGGCATCCTCCTCATCATTCAGCTCTATGATCCATGGTGGAGGGAGGTCTCTCTCTACTCTAATGTGCCTATACAATAATGGGATAAGTGGCACATCCTACTACAATCCATATTGACGAAGAACTTGAGAGTAGAAGAAATACTCCTTGATGCCGAATTTGCAACCAATGAGCCATCACTCATGCCGCATCCTAGCTGTAAATCTGGTTGGATCATCCCAAGCTGGGCACTCATGGTATGGGTACCATATGATATCTCCGGATTGTAGCCCAATAAAAGTAGCAATGTAATGGGGAAGCTCCCCCATGAAAGGGTGGCTCTTGTGCTCCTCATACTCTCGAGCCCATCTAGTAGCATAACACTGCATCCAACCATCAATAGTTGTAATCCTAGCAGGGAGCCCTCTGGGATGATCTATATTGATATGCTCCCATCCCCATATCTGAAGGAGTAAGCTGCAAGCAATGTTGATATGACCCCACTGATGGATGTGATATAACTCATCATAGCACTATGCTAACAAGGACCTCCCCCATGCATAGATGATAGGCTCTACACTATCCATCAAGTCCTGAACCATCGCAAGGAGGTTCCACGAGAACCTCAAGCCTAAGAAGTCTAGGATAAGAACATTGCTGACAACCATCAACAACACTACATGCCTCACGAGAAGACCTACTCCCTGTACCATCGTAGGATAGATACACCTCTAGATTTGGTGTCCTTGAAGGCAGCAACATGCCTCTTGAACACCCTAGCAAAGACTACCTCATGGTCATTAGTGGCTGAAGAGACGATGGCCACTCCATCAAAAGGAATCCAAAAATCCTATACATATCCTTCGGTGTGATAGTCATCTCACCGGTAGGAAGGTGGAAGGTATTAGTCTGAGGATCCCATCAGTGGAGCCAAGGTCATGAGGTAGGCCTGATTCGACATAATCTATATCATCCATGAGTGGAAGGAGGTCATTTAGGAGCTTTGGGTCCCAAGCTCGAGTAGTAAGAATCTAAGGGCAAAAATCAAAGACATAACTACAGTGCATCTAAGGCATAAAACATAATAAAACATGGAAAATAGTACAAATAATGATAGACTATCCTAAGTCTAAGTGAAAGAGCAATAAATGCACCTAATCATGCAACAAATTTCAATTAAACAACTCAAAAATCCAAAAAAATCAATTAACTATCACAAAAATGCAAAAAAAAATAAAAATTTGCCTAAGGTTCCTCGCCGCTTTCACCTACAGTGACCAGAGATTGACCGTTGAGGCTGATAGCGGCCAAGTCCCAATGGTCAAATTTTTTACCATTGGGATTTGAACCGGTCGCTACCATCGATAGTGGCCAAGCAATGGGCCAAAATGGCTCCTCTGAGTGGTAGCGACCGATGGGTGACATGACAGACGCATATGCCCTAGGCCAAAAACACCAAAAAATTGAAAAAAAACATAAAATGGGGACAAGCCCACCAAATTAAAACCTAAACTAGGCCTATCTATGGGTTCGGTTCATTGCCAGTGAGTTTAGTGAGGTTCATTTACCAGTTACTTAGTGAGGTTCATTTTTACCAAAAATACAAGCAAGGTTAAGGTTTGAAGAAATACCCGAGAAGCTCCGACTCCTCCACTCACGGATGCCTCGCCCTGCACAACCATAATCCTCGACGCAAAATGCTCCAAGTTGTAAACTGTCACTTTCTCTCTAGAGCTCTGAAAAGTGAATCGCCAATTGGAAGAATGAAAATTCAAAACCCTAGGCTACCTTTTATACTTCCCAAGTTATGCCTCGGCCATTGCTGTCATCAATGGCCCAAACTTCTTGGCCACTCAGGTCGAGAGCGACCACAAGCAGGCATTTAGGGGTCGCTGGACCTGACAGCGGCCAGAAGCATAGACAAAAACAAGAAAATTCCTCCCATGAGGAATAACAAAAAAATCAAATAATCACAATTTGATGGTTCAAAATCATCATAATGCTCAAAATAACAAAAAAATCACATAGAAACAAAATCTCAAGTAAGCCTCGTATCCAGTTACTTACTCTATCAACTCGACGGTTGCAGCGATTTGCAATCCATGCAATTCGGTGAGATGAGTGAGTTACCATAGGGCTACTTGGGGTAAATTAATCATTTTGGAATCATGATGTACCCCCTCAATCTCGAAGAAGACCAAGATGGTCGGACTACTCCACGGGTATGATGGAATCATCCTAATTCCTTTATGACATAACAACACTGAGCCAAGTGATTCAACAAAAGCCTAAATAGAATCACTCATCCTAACTCCCTAAGAAGGCCATGTATGGCCGGACCACTCCCTAGGATAGGGATGAATGATCATCATAAATAGTTGGAATCACACTTGGATGGGGGTTTTCCCATTAAAATAACAAGCATTAGAAAGGAACCAAATTAGTCATATTGGTCAAGCGACTTGTCACTTCATTCATTGCCCTTCCCTCATCAACTCGTTGTGTGAGGGGGTAGTTAGCTCTTCAAATAATCATAATCAAAGTCAACCAAAGATCACTCAATCATATCAAAATTGCATTCATCCTATGAATCATTGCAGACAACTATTACAAAATCTTCCCCTGCTTGCTAGGTTCATAAGCAAGATATGACATCTTCAGTTTGTAGCTCTCCTCTGGTCGGATCTCATTGTAGTGACATAAGCTACCCGATTGTGTTTGAGGAATAAGTGCAAGTGAATATGTGCAAGCCCTGTGCTAAATTAATCCGTTTAGTATGTCGAAGAAATGATTCAAGGGTGCACACCATCTTGCATGATTGGGCCATCCAGCATTGATCAGACCAATGATCATCATACACCCTACAAACATAGTAGTCTACATTTTTTCTCAACACTATGTTTTTCCCACACAATGCATCCCAAAAAGGGGCATCTGTAGACACCTAAAACACATCATGTTTAGGAGAACTACTCATATGGGCATCCATAGACCATGTGACTAAACCTTGGGACCTTCCAAGTTCCAAAAGTGGTTTTCACCACTCATCTGGGGTAGTCTCAGCCCATCCAAGCCTGGCCGCTATGAACCAGAGTGGTTGAATCTTGGCCACTGAAGCTCAGAGCGGCCAAACCCTAGCCACTGCAGATGACAACGACTAAGCTTTAAAATGCAATTTGCCACCAAAATAGCCTAATATCATGGGTGGAAGTGGTAGTTTGCATGCAATAAGGCCGAGCGGGGATAACTTTGCATTCCTCCTCATAGCCAGTTTACATGAGAGACTCAAGTCCAGGTTTAGACATCAGTTTAACTGGCCTTCAAGCACAGAAAAAGACAAAACTTCTCATGCTAACCTCTAGTGTGCATGAAGAATTCAGTCCTAGGGTTGGACATTGACCTAGGGTTTCAAAGATATTATAAGGTGCAAACCTAAGAGCACCAAAGAGAATTCAGAGACTTTTTGTAGAGATACAACCGAGGAGAGCTTTTTGAGACTTGGAGAGCTTTTCTTGTAGCGAAGCCCTATCGGATCGGAGAGAAAATTGGAGCACCTTTTAGGAGCAATGAAGTGTTGGCCGACTGAGGGGTTACCATCTACAGGATATTCAATACATCGGACCAAAAATGACAATCATTTCAACATCAAAAAAATCCTAGATCCATAGCCTTGGAACAATAGAGACAGGTTTTCATCTTAGCGGCCACTATCTCGGATAGTGGCCCATAGGCCTAGTCTAGGGTTCTTAGCATTAGTTTCTTTTCATTTATCTTATTACATGTTTTCACGCCATTAGCATAGATCTGATTTATTGCATTCATAGCATTAGTTTCTATTATCATTGAGCATCTTCCTATTTATCATTAGGGTTATTGCTAACAACCTCATCTAGGGAGGCAATCTCGAACAGCTGAGCGTTTGCTATTGTTTTCATGCTTGTAAGACTACAGGTTCACTAGATAGGTTATCAACATATGAAAGCAAGAGGATCCCTCTAGGAGCTAGACCTGGAGAAGGAGGCATCTGTAAGCCCTCATACAGTTTCATGTGTGTCATCGGGAAGCCTACGAAAGTGCACTACCCCTTGCAAGGGGATATCATACATTTGCTGCCCCTATTTGTAAAATATGTATCAAATGAAGGGAATCCCTCAGAGGGATCTATATGTAACTTGTTGGTCACGAATCTGCCACAGGAAAGGATTTTTATATAAACTGCACCCTAGACCCGGCCAACATTGAAAGGCTGGAAGCAAGAAATGGCTCCCAGACCAATCTCCAGAGTGGGCTGGTTCCCTTACTAAACTAAGTTTGTTTTAAGATTAGAGTTGCTGGAAAGAGATTAAAACTTTGCGAAAAGAAACGGGAAATATGGCCGTAGCCGAAGTTATAAGATCGGGAAGAACAATAGCAGATCACTTAAAGTACAACAACAACAAGTAACAGAAGATATCAACTTAATTCCCTCACAACCGTACGCAGAAAATCCCTCCAAGATTACATTCCAGGACTCATTCCCTTACAAGCAATATTTAAATCCAACATGCAGAATTCAAATGAAACAACAACTAAGGAATATGAGTGTTATTAGAAATGTAAATAACAGAAAGGAAAATCACACAAACAGCCGCTTGAAAAATCAGAGGCCAATTCTTTCATTCCTGCAAATGAACTTCAAGCTTTTAGCAGAAAACTCCCGACATTTGCAAATGAGATTTACATTGGTTTTTATAGAGGGCCGACCTCTGTGCAGCATTTAAAATTTGCAACAGACCTCCTTGAGATCTACAATTTGTGCAACGGAAACAATGAACATGATCCCCTTAATTGCAGCCTTGAAGAACCCAAAAGTTAAATGCCATAAAGAGTCGGCAGTCTTCATTAAATTGTGTTCTTGAAAATGTGCATGAAACCGTTAGAACAATCCACGAACAACAGCTTCGAATAAATGGAAATCTTCAATTTTGGTAGCTTGGGCGCGTTCTTCTATTTTGACCGCATTGGAAATCCACAAAATATTTAATTCTGGACCGCATTTAATCATTGGAACTCACAAAACTGCATTGGGCCACAGCTTAAGCATGCATAATCAATAATGAAAATAAATGTGGCAAAAATGCCAACATTCTTGGCGGCTCGTGGGGTATACAGTTCCGTTGTATGCAAGAATCCAGTGCTCGAATCCATTGGGCAACAGAGTCATGAAAACTTAGAACAAAAAGTCGGTCGCTGTGGTACATCTCAGTGGACTGTTGCAATAGAAACTTTTGCTGAATAATCAAAAGTTAAAGAAATCTGCATTTGGCTCAACTGAACATGGAATGGAAATGAATGGAATGAGATCCCGCGGATGCGCAGGCGGTGAAATGCAAATGGAATAGTAATATGATGGAATGATGTAGTGATAAAGTGATGTGGTAGACACAGTAACAAAATGCTGCTATACTACCAGCTGCAATGGAAATGGAAGGAAAGTAAATGAACTAATGGAATGGAAATGGAAATATGAAGGCTGTGGAATGAGAATGAACTAAACTGTAAATAAATGCGTAAAATGATAGAACTTAGAAGAAAGGGATAAGAAGGAACGGGAATAATAGGAATGGGGAAAAGAAACAACAGCCGTGGCTCTTTTTTTTTTTTTTACTACAGAAGAAAAAGAAGAAGAAGGAGGAAGATGAAGAAAGGAAGGAAAGAAAAAGGGAAGGGAAAGGAAGAATTTTCTAGAAAGCCACCAACTGCTGGGAAAAAAAAAACAAGCACCTACGGCTCGCATGCAAAAAGAGCCGAGATGAACAAATAAAAACAATACCTCTTTTTTTTTTTTTCTTTTCTATTTTTTTGTTTTTTTTTTATACTATATACAATAGTTCACGACATGATTGGCATGTCGCCACCACAAACCCAATCTCAGAGGGTTATCCGGTAAATCTACAATGTCCCGACCAGATCTGATCATACTTGAGTCGGTCCTTGAAATTGGGCTGGCTTCTTCCTGAAGTTCTCCATGTTTCAGACATGGGCAAGTTATCATGCATGCCAGTACCCACACAATTGACAAATAATGCAGCAAAGAAATTTGCCACATGACGGGCTCCCGTAGGTACCAGTTGTAGTAATGACTGAAGCCAATCCCACCATCTTGAAGGGTTCTCTGATTGTGGACTGAGAACAGGTTCCTCCAACTCTTGGATCCGATCACAAGAATTGTCCAGCAACAGTCCTTTCTCCAGGATCTCTTCAGACTCTACCTGTTGATCTGACATATTTAACAGGTTCTGACTAAATGCTTGTGTGTCATGCCCTGGGATACAAACAGGGTGCAAATATGTGACCTCCTTGTGCTCAGGTTCTTGAACTTGAATCTCTTCTTCTTCTTCGCTTATATCCTCTGGATCCATCTCCTTATGAAAACTGCAAGCAACCATATTGTTCATTGCCAGGAAAGTTCTTGCATATTCCAATCCTTGGCTTTGGATGAGATCTGTCCCTTGAGCTCCACACAACTGCATCTCAGGTTTCTGCTCAGTATAAGGGATCTGGCATGAAAAATACTGCACGGGATAGACAGGAGCAGCAACTACCGAAGAAAGTAATGGAGTTTCTCCCCACGGTAATTTTCCTGATAAGAGCAAAAGTTGTTCCGCTCGCACTGCTTCTTCAAAGATTTGTGGGAACCTTCGTTCACCTGATTGCAGCAAGAGGAGGCCTATGTCAGAATGGAAAGCTCGAACATAGAAGAGGTGGGCTTGGGTGGGTGATGGTCGGATCTTCTCTGGAATTCTCTTCCAGCTTCTCAAGAATCGGACATTGAAGTCCGTGATGCTCTCTAGAGGTGCTCGCTTGATGTACATTAAAAACTGATAGAGATCCAAAGAACTGTAAAAGGGATCTTCGTCAAATCTTCTGATTAGTGCTCCCGCTAGATCATCCCATGAGCTGATGCTTTGACGCCTGAGCAGTCTGTACCACTGCAATGCCCTTCCTTCCAAAGACAAGACCAGAAGTCTGATCATGATATCCTCATGATTTATGACATGGATCATTGACAAAGTAGCAATATCTTCAACATGCTCCAGAGCCATGCCTTCGGTACCATCATATTTTGCTAGGGCCTTCAGGGCACCTTTGGGAATTTCATGCCGAATTTGGAGATTCAGAGGGCCAGGATCATCCCATCTAGGAAAAACCCTCGCCTTTGTGGCAGTGGTCTGCGGGATCACGGCTATCGCCATTAAGTCAGAGTCGCCAGATGAACATTCTTTTAACTTGAAAAAGGCAGGCATCCACGATCAAAAAATTTGGATCTTCAACTCAGCAAAGTCGCCAGATGAACTTACAAATCTCCGCTATGAGGCCAAGACAGCTCATCAAAATCTTGAGACCTCCGGGTGTTAAACAATAAAACTTATGGATCTTTTGAGACAGAAGAAGTCTGTCCCACCGGGCGTGCCAAAAACTGTTGGTCACGAATCTGCCACAGGAAAGGATTTTTATATAAACTGCACCCTAGACCCGGCCAACATTGAAAGGCTGGAAGCAAGAAATGGCTCCCAGACCAATCTCCAGAGTGGGCTGGTTCCCTTACTAAACTAAGTTTGTTTTAAGATTAGAGTTTCTGGAAAGAGATTAAAACTTTGCGAAAAGAAACGGGAAATATGGCCGTAGCCGAAGTTATAAGATCGGGAAGAACAACAACAGATCACTTAAAGTACAACAACAACAAGTAACAGAAGATATCAACTTAATTCCCTCACAACCGTACGCAGAAAATCCCTCCAAGATTACATTCCAGGACTCATTCCCTTACAAGCAATATTCAAATCCAACATGCAGAATTCAAATGAAACAACAACTAAGGAATATGAGTGTTATTAGAAATGTAAATAACAGAAAGGAAAATCACACAAACAGCCGCTTGAAAAATCAGAGGCCAATTCTTTCATTCCTGCAAATGAACTTCAAGCTTTTAGCAGAAAACTCCCGACATTTGCAAATGAGATTTACATTGGTTTTTATAGAGGGCCGACCTCTGTGCAACATTTAAAATTTGCAATGCACCTCCTTGAGATCTACAATTTGTGCAACGGAAACAATGAACATGATCCCCTTAATTGCAGCCTTGAAGAACCCAAAAATTAAATGCCATAAAGAGTCAGCAGTCTTCATTAAATTGTGTTCTTGAAAATGTGCATGAAACCGTTAGAACAATCCACGAACAACAGCTTCGAATAAATAAAATCTTCAATTCTGGTAGCTTGGGCGCGTTCTTCTATTTTGACCGCATTGGAAATCCACAAAATATTTAATTCTGGACCGCATTTAATCATCGGAACTCACAAAACTGCATTGGGCCACAGCTTAAGCATGCATAATCAATAATGAAAATAAATGTGGCAAAAATGCCAACAGTAACTAAACTTGAGAAAAATGAATAAAAAGCATTGTATATTCATTTCTTCATATTTTGGTTTTATCTTTCATTTAATGCATTATTAAATAAATATTATTCATAAATAAAGTAGTTGACGGTGTGTCGCTTCCCTGAGGTCACTACAAATTAAAGTTGCACCTAGAAGAGTCTTAAACATAAATGATGGGTTGACAGCTGAATAGAAGAGCAAACTAAGGGAAAACTTAGTCAACCATCAAAATACCTTTGCTTGGGAATATTTAGATATGAGAGGAATAGCTCCTGAAACCTGTACTCATCAAAAATATTTGAAAGATAAAATTAAACCAGTAAGGCAACCATAGAGAAGAATGAATCCAGCAATGAAGGAAATTGTCAAGAATGAATTGCAGAAACTCCTCACAATTGGGTTCATTTACCCCATTTTAGATAGTTAATGGGTATCACCTTTGGTGATGGTACCCAAGAAAAATGGCAAGTGGCGAATTTGTGTGGATTATAGGTTGTTGAATAAAGCAACTAAGAAAGACCACTTCCTCATACCCTTCATAGATTAGGCCCTTGATGCCTTATCAGGTAAGAAGTATTTTTCTTTCCTGGATGGGTTCAGTGGATATAATCAGATTCAAATAGGGAAAGAATATCAAGATAAGACCACATTTACTTACCCTTTGGGGGCTTTTGCTTATCGATTTTTACCTTTTGGTCTATGTAATGCACCTACCACATTTTAGATGGCAGCTTTGAGCATCTTCTCTAACATGATTGGAAAAATTGTGGAGGTATACATGGATGATTTCACTTTATATGGTGAAACTTTTGAAATAGACACAAAACATTTGGATAAAATGCTTAAGCAATGTGAGGAAACTAACCTATCCCTAAGCAATAAGAAATGTTATATGCTAATGCAGGAAGGGATAATTTTAGGACATCACATTTTTGCAGATGGGATTAAATTAGATAGGAAAAATATAGAAATTATCTGAAACCTACCTACTCCTAAAACATAGAAGGATATTTGTAGTTTCCTGGGATCATCTAGTTACTATAGGAGGTTTATAGAAAACTTTAGCAAAATTGCTAAACCCCTGAGCACATTGTTATCAAAGGACATAGAGTTTTTCTGGATAGAGAAACGTGAAAAAGAATGTAACACCTTAAAGAAAAAATTGATTACTGCTCCAGTAATGAGAGATCCAAATTGGACCATACCTTTTCACATATATGTTGATGTATCTAACAATGCAATAGATTCAGTGCTGGGAAATAAGGATGGTGATGATTTATATGCCATCTATTATGCCAGTAAACACCTCATAGGTGTTGAATTCAATTATGCTATCACAAAAAAGGAATTTCTTGTAGTTATACATGCTCTTAAAAAAAATTGTTATTATATCACAGGATATAAGGTTTTTGTACATATTGATCACTCTACTATTAGATACCTAACAAATAAACTTGGGATTAGTAGTAAAATTATTATATGGTTGTTACTTCTATAGTAATTTGACTTGACAATAGTAGATAAGCCAGGTAAGGACAATGTGGTAGCTAATTTCTTGTCTAGGTTAACACCTCCAAACCATGCAGCTACAAATGACAAATTTCCAGATGAGAATTTGTTTGATCTAAATAAATAGATACCATGGTATGTAGATATGGCTAATTATTTAGCCACTGGTAAAGTATCCCCTGCACTTTCACCATGTGAGAAATAAACTTTAATTGAGAAAAATGCAGACTTCTCATGGATTGATGGGTGCTTGTTTAAAACAGTGCCTGATCAAATCATGAGAATATGTGTTGTTGATAATGAGATAATAGAAATATTGAAGGCTTGCCATGATGAACTTTGTGGTGGTCATTTTTCAGGAAAAAGGACTGCATTCAAAGTTGTATAGGTTTTCTACTACTTGCCTTCACTATTTAAATATGCAGCCAAGCATGTGAGCCAGTGTGATAAATGTTAGAGGATGGACAGACCAACTCTCAAATATGATATTCCCCTCCAACCACATGTACACATAGATCCATTTGATAAATGGGGGATGGACTTTGTAGGACCCATTAATCCACAATTAGTAGGTAAGAGGTATATCTTAGTTTATACTAACTATGTGACCAAGTGGGTTGAAGTGCAAGCATTGTGTGATTCAAAAGAGAATATTATAGTAGACTTCTTGTATTCATCTATATTCATAATTTTTGGGGTTCCAAGGGAGATAACAACTGATCAAGGACCTTAATTTACTTCAAATATGATTCAGGAACTCATGCAACAATATAAAATTAGGTATAACAAAACCACTCCCTACCACCCATAAGAAAATGAGTAAGTTGAGGTAACCAACCTAGAATTGGAGAATATCCTGACAAAGACTATACAAAAATATAGGAAGGACTGGGCCACTATATTACTAAAAGTAGTGTGGGCCTACAAAACCACCTAGAAGACTACTATTGGTTTCATACCATTTAAGTTAGTATATGGGAAGAATTTTATGATGCCCATAGAGTTTGAAATTAAAACACTCATAATTGTAGTAGAGTTGAATATAAACCTGGATGATGCATAGAAGGAATTAATTCAGTAGCTTAACTAGCTAGATGGATACCGAAGAGATGCTCTATAAATAATAGAGGTCATCCAGAAACAAAGGTCCAAGTGGCATGATCGCCACACCAGGACAAAGTAAATTAAAGTAGGAGAATGGGCATTACTGTATGACTCATAATTCCAAGAAAGTAAATGTAAGCTCATGCAGTGTTGGATGGGACCATATAAAGTGATTGAAATTATCAACAATGGTGTTTTTAGGGTCAGAACAATTAATGGTAGCAATATTACTTTAATAGTTAATGGTCATCACCTGCGTCCATATCATGTGTCTAAAACGTACATGATGAAGTCCAAATTAGGCATGGGGGAGACCCTAGTTGATTCTAGTTTTAAATTGAGTTAGTAATATGTGGACATTGTCCACATGGTCCCAAAAACAATTATTCTTTTTTTTAGTTTTGTTTTTTTTTTGCAAGAACGATGCCTTGAGTGTAGTTTTTAGGCCACCTGAGAAACCTAGGACTAACAAGAATAGGATCCATGAACCTAAACTTTCCTAAATTTCTAGAAGAATTGTTTGCAGTAGTAGTTTGTCCCCACTTAGAAAGGGGGATCTTTTACCTGAATCTGTACATAAGTGTTTGGGTTGGTCTTTATGGACAATAAAACACTCAACTACTGGTTCAGGTAGCGAATACTGAGTTTGTCCCTATTTTCAACTAGAGCTCCAAAGGCTTTATCAATTGCAAGTGTACATAAGTGGGCATATCAAGAAAATGTTGAAATAAATGAGGAGCACCTACTCCATTTTTTGATGAGAAAGGTGTTTGATTCTTGATTTTTAGAGAATCGGGTGCCCGATTCGTATTTTACAAAAGAAGATGCCTGATTCTTATATTTTGGAAATGCGGTACCCAATTCCTATTTGTACGATACAATGTAAATGCATCCTAGTATGTCAAGGAAAGGGTGCCTATGTCCCATTTTCTGGCAGATCGATGTCTGATTCCTATTTTTCCAAGGATATGGCACCCGACTTCCATTTTTTGGAAAAGTGACACCTAATTTCCTTAAAATATTATCCAAAAAAAAGATTGTATATAAATTTTGAATTTTGTATAAATTTTTCTTTAAGTATGGTGCTCGATTTCTAGAAAAATGTGTCTTCTTTCCATGTTAAGCATGATGCCTGATTGCTAAGGCACCTGCTTTATATTTTCCAAGCACCTGTATACCTTGATTTGAAAGAAGGCTCAAGTCACTTTCATAGGTTTTTGAGCCTTGTATAAATAATCTTCAGCATTGGAAAGTGACTTGAGCTATGTCAGCATTCCACTCATGCATAGAAGTCAAACTTCAACAGATAAAATAATTTTAATTTTTCTATTGAAGATTTGTGCACATTCCAAAGTCACCAGTGAACAATTTTTGAGGAGGGGATGTTTTTCGTCCCAAGAAGACATGTTTTTCTAACTTTTTCTTGAAAATGTGTAGAAACTCTCAAAGGTATCAAATGGCAACAACTGAGAACTAATTAAAATGAAGATAAATTCACCGCATGTAAAAATGTCTATCATTCTTTGTTCTAGAATGCCTAGTCATCATCTAGCAGTGAATTCCAATGCACCACAAGTTTTTGCAAATTATACATGCACAATAAATAATATAGGTACGTGCGTAATTATTTGTTTTATGTACATATTATTTTCATGGGCATATATTTCTAGAAAATAATGTTAGCACAACCCCCATAAAATTACCAGCCACCCATCTCTCTTCAATTGGCATTTTTTTTCACATGTTGATGCTCTGATTGGGGAAAAAACTCATGGTCATCTTCTATGAAAAATCTAGCACACACTTTAACAAGATTTTGCACAAATAACTGTAAGTATTTCTAATTACGACAATCAGGCACCTGCATTCACTGATGTAAGTGATTTAAACCATGCATTGGCAAAACTTTGTGTAATAAAAAACAAAGTTGTAGGTGATAAAAACTCATAACAGAGAGAAATCTAAGCTTTGCCATGGGGGGAAAATCGACCAATCACTTATTGAAAAAGAGTGAGCCTACAAATTTTTCAAGCATCAGTGAGGATGTACAGACATAATTTTATACTATAGTATGGTTAGAATACTGCCATCTAGTTAGCCAGAACTAGGATGCAGAGGTGGATAACGAATTTGTAGTATCCATGAGGGACAAAGTTGTTCATATGTGGGGACTAGAAATCCTAGTCATCGAAGAATACATTACCATAGTAACAGGCCTTCCCTGAATAGGGTAACGTACATATAAGGAGGAAAACCCTACACTCTACACGTAAATATTCTTTGAGCATATAACGTAGTATCTTATGTGCACATGTTTGCTCAAGAAGCACATCCCCAAGTGCTAAAGATTAATTTTTGAGCAGATTTCTTGGTTCTTCACTTGCATGGGTAGGCTTTCCAAGATAAACTCTAACCATTTTTTTTTTCTCAACCATAAAATGCATGGGGATAAGATCAATTTCCCCCATTACCTTGCAAGTGCACTCAAATATGATGCCAGACGATACCAAGCAGGCACAATGTCTACCTTGGCTCACCATGGCCTATTTTAGCTTTGGTGCTATACGATCCTAAAAAGCATACACCTAAGCTATTTGCATCATTATATCAAGCATGAAAGCGTGAAGACAATAAATTAACAAAACATAAGATCTCTTTTCATTAATTCATATTGAAATTCAGTTACAGATAGGTCCCTCTTAGGGATACCAAATGATTGATACAATGATTACAAATATGAAAAGCCCCTAAGCAGGGAGGGTGTAATCTGCAGGCTTCTTAGATTCGACACGAACTTGCTCAAGGGCTTATAGATGCCTTCTTCTCACTTTCTTGGAGGGATTTGATGCCAAAGATGCTTTGAATTAGTCCAAGAACCTGTGATCTGCATTCAAGAAACAACATAGAGCAATTAGTAGCATATGAGGCCTCTCATGATGAGGCTCTTTTTGAATATTCTCATGTAATATGATAAATCTTACAATAAAGCATAAAGTATGTAAAGATAAGCAAAGATGCATGAATAACTAGGAAATCACCATGTAGATGCAATGGAAAATATAGATCTACCCTAATCTAAGCTGACAAAGTAGAAGTAATAAGAAATACATGCTAAAAAATAAATAAATGATGACTCAAACCCTAGCCACTTTCACTCAGAGTGATCATGCCTGCAGGCCGCTATCGAAGATAGCTGTCACTAACTGTGATATTTTACCTTAAAAAATAGGGGTTACAAAACTTAATTCCTCATTTGAATTGATGTTCAAGGATCGCCTTCGTGTCCAGAGATGGATTGGCAGTGAAAATTATGGGGATTCATGTTAGATCAGGGTGAATTTGCGATGTGTGATTCTCAATACTTTGAAAGCTCCATGGTTGGTTATAGGCTTGTAAATCTACAATATGGGCAACACTTCAACTATCCTCAAGGGTTGTCAACTTGCTACTCACTCGAATAGGGCTTCCTTGCATAAAATCTCAAATTTGAGGATCCATACTTGTTCTTGGGAGGGTGCATATGTAGGCCTCCCAAATTTTGAATCTTGGCTTCTTAGAGAAGCCAAGATCCAGATTTGCATGAAACTAATTGTTGGGGGGAAAGGCCCAATTCTAGACTTGCATGGGAGTGGTATTTAGGAGGAACTCTAGGATATTTGCACCCAAAACTACCCAAAATCAATGCAATTTTAGTTATCATGCGTGATTTGGGCCTACATTTCAGTATCAATGCTAGTCGTTGTCCATAGCATTGGCTAGCTATGACCACTCTGAGCTTTAGTGGCTAGTGATGGTATCCATTCTGGTCGATAGAAGCCATGCTTGAACATGTCAGAACTACTCCTAGTGAGTGGTTAGAACCATTGCTAGCTCTTGGAAAGGTCCAAGATCATTCATATGGTCTACAAAGGTGCCCATATGAGTAGTCTCCTAAACATGACATGTTTTAGGTGTCTACAGATACCCCTTTTTGGGATGCATTGTGGGAAAACACAATGCTGAGAAAAAATAGATAACCTAACGTCATATTATAGGTTGATTGATGTTCATTGATCTGGTCAACATTAGATGCCCCAATCATGGAAAGAGCATACATCATTGAATCATTGCCTTCGATGAGTTGAAGAACTTGATTTTGGTAAGCTTAAGTCAAAATCCTAGCCTTGGCGGCAATTAGGAGATAAGCTTAAGTCTAATCCTAGCCTTGGCATTAGAGATAAGTAGTATATAGGAGATAAGTTTAAGTCAAATCCTAGCCTTGGTGAAAATTAGGATATAGCTTAAGTCTAAATCCTAGCCTTGGTGATAATTAGGAGATAAGCTTAAGTCAAATCCTAGCCTTGGTGGTAATTAGGAGATAAGATTAAGTCTAATCCTAGCCTTGGTGACAATTAGGAGATAAGCTTAAGTCTAATCCTAGCCTTGGCGATAATTAGGAGATAAGCTTAAGTCTAATCCTAGCCTTGGTGGCAATTAGGAGATAATATTAAGTCTAATCCTAGCCTTGGTGATAATTAGGAGATAAGCTTAAGTCTAATCCTAGCCTTGGTGGAAATTAGGAGATAAGCTTAAGTCTAATCCTAGCCTTGGTGGATTAGGAGATAAGCTTAAGTCTAATCCTAGCCTTGGTGGCAATTAGGAGATAAGCTTACTGGTTTGCTTGAATTTGCTTTTGATATTTTGCTTATTTGCCCCAAGAAAGGAGGGTGCATGATTGTCTTTGGCAATGATTCTTGAATGAATGCACTTAGCAATAATTGAGCGTTTAATTGTTAATTTTGATTATGAATTTGTTGATTATGACTACCCCCTCAAGTGATGAGTCGATGAGGAAAGGACAAGTGATGAAAGCGATGAGTCACTTGACCAAGATGAATAATTTGGATAATTCAAGATGATTGCATTTGTTATTAGGCATGTCCTATTATAGTTATGATTTCAATTATTAATAGTAATTGTACATCTCTATCCCATGGAGCAATCTAACTACAATGGCCTTCTTAGGGAATCAAGATGATAGCAATTCAATTTAAGCTTGTGCTGAATCACTATGTTTGATGATCTAATGAAATTTCATAGAAGAAATGAAATGAATACCTCATTCCCATGGAGTAGTCTAGTCACAATGGCCTTCTTGGGGATTGAAGTGAAGACATTTCAATTCAATGATGAATAATTTAGTTCAAATGGCCTTATGGTAATTTACTCATCTTGTCAGATTGCATGGAGCGCAAGTCGTTGCAACCACCAAGTGTATAGGGTAAATAATTGGATACAAGGTGCATTTGATATTTTGTTGTTATTTGATTTTTTTGTTAATTTTGTAATTTTTGATGATTATGGACTGGTAGATATGCTTTAATGTCCATTATGAAACTCCTTATGGTGAGAAAATATGTGCATTTATGGGATTGACCAAAGAACTAGGGCATCTTTGGAGCCTTTTGGGGTTTGAATATAGTGAGTCAAAGGGTGCAACCTTTTGGAAACCTAGCAATTGATTAATGATGGGATTGAATTATACTATTGATTAGGAAGGTGTGCTACCTTTATTTACCCCATGTTGCTTGATTGTTTGATTGTTGATTATGGGGATGTATGAAATGGATCATGCCCTAGTTAATGCTTGCAAATGTTTTTGTTTTGATTTTATGTTATGGATGCAATGATGAATGCAATGCCTAGATGATATTGTGATTATGCTATATGTATGCAATGTACTAATGACATGCACTAGCTAGATGATAGATGTATGGTTAGATGCTATGATCTATATGTATAGATGCACTATTATGTATGCATATATGGATGCAATGCTTTGTGTTAAATGCATGTTTAATTTGTTTCAATTGTTTATGCATTTAATCTATGTGATATGATATGATAGATGATGTGTAATGTAATGCATTAATTACATGATGAAGATCTAATGCAAATGAATCTGTATGCTTTAATCACTTAAAACATAAGGAATGAATGTAATATGTGTTTTACAAACTAATGGATGACACCACAGAATGTATAAAAATCATGAATAAAAATGGTAACTCTTATCATAAGAATTAATCATTTAAGCATCCATATGTGAGATGAGATGATTTGTTGCTATAAGGTATTTTTGAGGTTTTCCATGAGACTCAAACACCCTAGTTGATTAATCAAAAGTTGTATAATGACTATACAAGACTCTTGAAAGATAAAAGCTTTTGTTATGAAGACCAAGATATTCATTATCCCTATGTGTGCAAATGAATATATTAGATGAGACATAAGACTACCTCATTGCCATGCGGGATTCATTCAGCCCATTTTTGTAATGAGGATCACCAAATGTTCATCATGATCCTAAGTTTGGATGCAGTTGGACTAGACTACTAGGTAATACAGGCCACCTAAAGCTAGCTCATTTGTAAATTGCTTAGAACTACCCCAATGCTAGGAGGGATTCATTCAACCCATTGTTGTATTGGGGATCACTCAATGGCTTTGAGTATTGACCATTCTAGGGATTCAAGCTCTTCACCCCCTTCTTTTCTTCACATTTATTGGGATACTTGCTCATGCTTAGTGATGAAAATCACTATTTATTTTGCATTTTGTTTTATTTTGAGCAAGGGATTTTTATTTTGCTTTGTTTTGGGATTTTGCTTATTTTGTATGAAAGCAAGGGATTTCTTTGGGTAGGGGGAGCTTGTCCTTTTTCCAATGATCAACACTCTAGACCATGCGCATCACAAGATGAGCAAGTAAAAACCTTTCGCTTAAGGTGACTAGGACCACTTTGTAGTGTTCATATTTCCTTGTCCTAGTTAGGATTGTTAATGTGTTTAATTAGTGATAGGATTTTGAAATATGCTAGGTACTATCAAAACTAGACCTCATCTCCAAAAGCAAAGAAAGCTTTCTACAAAATTTGAGAAGATCACTAGGTATGGTTGAATGACTGAAAAACCCTAGTATATTCCTTATAGCAATAGGAGGGGTTGTGTTGAAAAACACAATTACTCACAAGGGTGAATGGATGAATGATGATTTTGAATAGATGCATGATTAGGATACAAACATGGTGTCATTTGTAATATTGTAAACACAACCTATCCTAATGCAAGTGTAATGGATGAAAATGCCTAATGCAATGCAATTAAATGAATGCATATGCAAAATGAAAATGCAATACAAAATGTAAATGTTTTTTTTGTTTTTGATGTTTTAAAATGTTTTTAGATTTTATTGCTTTTTGATTTGTTTGGATTTTGATGTTTTCAATTGTTTTTGAAATTTTGATTATTTTGTTTTGAATTTTGATTTTCAATTGTTTTTGAAATTTTGATTTTTTGAATTGTTTTTGGATTTTGATATTTTATGATTTTTGTTTGTTTTTATGTTTTTAAAGGGGAAGGTATGCTACCTTAGGTGTGTCACTCAATGAAAGTGAGGAAGGTGTGATACCTTTAGAAGTCTCACTTTGCTTCATTGATCATGATGTGGATGATGGGGAAGGTGTGACACCTTGAAGACCCCCAATGTGCATTGTGTTTGATGTGCTGTGATTGGCTTGGCTAGGAGGAGTAGTAGAAATTGATCCCCCTCTGTGATGTGTAATTTTGTGCAATGCCAATGTCTCGCTGAGATGAGATGAGCAAAGGTGAAACATTGGATGATGCCACAGGTTGCGTAGATTGATTTTGATATTCTTGTTTCTCTATTACAACACTGATCATTCCCACAAACTCTTGGGGAGGTTGATTAATGTGCACCTGATTAGGTTGCTCAACTTGATTGGCAGGTGTTGTGTTTGCTTCATGTGTGGGCAAGGGGTCTTGGAAGACTCCTATCTGAAGTTCTTGCCTCTCGATCATATCCTGTACTAAATCTCTAAAGGGATAACATGTCTGGATGTCATGACCCCTTTGTCGATGGTAAACACAATATAGATTTTCCCTATGTGCCTTTGATCTACGCTTATTAGGTTTCAACGGATGGATCTCCGAAAGATTGATTTTTCATGCTTCACATAATCGATCAAATATCGATGCTAATGTCTCTGGAAAATCAGTATATTGTCATTGTGGCTGATGTTGTTGGCCTTGTATCTGATTCTATTGCATATGATTTTGGGCCAGAGGAGGTTGAGCTTGGTAATTATGTTGCACTAGTAGAGGTGGTGCGACCTGGTTTGAGGATTCAGGGATACTCAAAACAACTTGATTGATTGGGGCCACATTTTGTTGCATGTTGCCACCTTTAATATTCTTGTTTGGCCATTCCTTTTTGTGGAGTTGAATATCACCCTCCTGTATCTTGATGTCTTCAATGACCTTGGCTTGTGCTAAGGCCTCCTCGAATGTTTGATACTATTGTAATTGCAAGAGAAGTGAGATTTGTTTCGAACAACTTCTCGTAAACATCTGAATGAGCTCTATTGTGGGTAGGGTGAAAGGTAATTTTGACATCACCTTCCTCCATTTATTGCCATACTCAATGATTGGCTCATCATCAAGTTGATGAAGGCTAGCCAAGTCAGTCAAGTTTATCATTTTCTTAGCACTAGAGGCAAAATGTTGCAGGAATAGCATCGGCCAATTGCTCAAAGGTGTTTATGCTATGATGTGGTAGATGATTATACCATTCCAAAGCATCCCCAGCTAATGTTGTAAGAAATATTCTCAACATCAAGGGGTCATTGTCTTGAAAATGGAAGCACATATTGATGAAGATTGTCATGTGCTCTTGTGCATCTTCATCATCTTTGAACTTTTCAAGTGTAGGCATCTTGAAATTTGATGGGTATGTTGGTGATGACACTGATGGATGCAAAGGCTGATTGCTAAGCTGCTTTAGTGTAGGTTTTTGATAAACCAATCTTTGATTTTGTTTTTTGAATGAATTTATCCGATCAGCTAGTGCTTTATATGGCCCTAATGAAATGATATGATCTTCCTCTCGTCGCCCTTGATTAGGTAGAGGAGGTCACTTTTGATGTTGAGGTGGATGATAAGTATAATCATTAGGTACCTCATCATAACTGGATTCAGGGTAGGTATCTACTTCTTCCTGATGTTCCCATTGGGACTCTTCATATGATTCCTCATCGTATTGATCTTGGTACTATTGAGGAGTATGAGGTTCTTGATGATAACTAGATAATGGCCTTTGATGTTGAACATGATTTTGGCATGGTCGAGGGGAAATATTTTGAGATTGCACTGGATGCCTTATGCATTGTTGCATCCTCTGGGTGCTAGGCGTAAGCACCACTTTATGTAATGCATTTTGCACTTGCTCTTGTTGTATCTTTTGTTGTTCTTGCATCTTTCATTGATACAACCTTTGTAGGTGTGCTCATTGTGAGTCCACCCATTGTTGATTTAATTGTTGTTGATCCAATTGGAGTTGATCCGTATATTGTTGTTGGTTAAGTTGTGGCCTCAGTGCCTGATGTGTATGATCCCATTGTTCAATTGTATGGGGGCTATGTACCCTCGTATTTGAAATACGAATGGGTTTATCATGTCTTTTCCCCCTAGTAGGATCTATTACTTGTTTTCCATACTCCTTAAAGGTTGCATTGACTTGATATTTCGATTTATGAATGGGCTCTGTATAGTTTGACGATGTAGAGCCACAACGTGGTTGCCCCACGTACTCTTCACGAGGAGTAGGAGGATGACTTGGGTCCTCTTCCTCATCTATGAGGAATGATGCATATTTAGGCTTAGATGTAAGCTCTGTATATTCATATGTGCATATGAATGCTCTCTATGAGGAGTAGGGGGTGACTTGCTCGATCAGATGGGGTGGTTTGCTCATCCAAGCTAGGCCATGGTGTATGCTCATGTTCATTTTTTGATTGATGTATAGAGCAAGTTGGGATGTGAACCTATGATATTGACCTACTAGGCCCCTTAGTGGGTGGATTGTTCCTTATATAGAATTCTATCAAGGTGTTCCAGTTAGGAAGGTTTCCTGGAGGACCTATGGGTGCTTCCCTAATAGGGATATCTCGAAGGTTTGACCCCCTATGGATGGTATTGATGTTATGATAAAACCTGGGATGCCATTTAGGGATGGCCATGTCCTCTGGACTGATTTGGAGATGTTCAGTGGTTATGGAACTTGATTCCCTCTCTAGATTGGAGGTCTTGCTCACCATGGGAGGTCCCTCAACCATTTAAAAAAATTTGGCTTCTAAAAAAATGTTGTGGGTGTTATATATCAAAATGATCAGTATGATAAGTTGATCACAATGAGCTATAACTCAAAAAAATGATTTTTGGGTCAAAATTTGTATTTTTGGAATATTTGGCCAATTGGGGCTCGTGGGGAAATGACCAATTTTAGGAATTTTTGGAAAAATTTTAAGCAATGAAGAGTTAGGACTCAAAATTTTTGTGAGAGGTGCATAAGGGGCTAACTAAGATAACAAAAAAAATTTGGCAATTTTTGGAGTTGTCTAGGCCATTTTATGACTATTTTAGTGCATTTTTCCCTATTTTTGGCTTAACACTCAAAAATAGAGTAATCATAAAACCAACATAACTTTTTTGTTATAGCTCTGATTTGCATGATTTTTGATTCATTGGATGCAGAATCAAAAATTAGCTTTTATTTATTTTTTTTGAAAAATTAGGGTTAGGGTTTGGTCCCAGATCAAGGATCTTATGTTGATTACCCAAACAATAAAGAAACACACAAAGTAGACAATATGATTATCTCTTTTAAGGATTAGATTTGTGTCCTAAGAACTTGTTTAGTGTGTTTTAGATTTGTTGAGTATATAAACTATATCTCATCATGTTTGCAAATTTGTTGATGATATTCTTGTATAGTTTAATGGTTTTCACTTGTATGCTCGTAGCTCAACAACCGGCAATGAAAGTCACGATCACGTAAACCCACCAAAGTATGGAGATGAAGCCCACACCCGATCAGGGAGCATAGGTCTTGCCAGATCCTCACCCAGTCTCACCTGGTCAGTGTTATACCCTTTAAAGAGAAGTACATGCAAATTTTCTAGGCTACATCAGTTCTTGGATCCGATATTGGCCAATAGATCGGGTTCGTGGGATTTGAGCCAACGGATGGAGATGAAACCCATCATCGTTGGACTCTATTAGTGGTTGGGTGTGAATTCCAACTCACTAATGTTTATATGTGACGTGGTGTGTGGTTGTTCTTTTTAAATTTGTATGAGAAATAAATGCATCATGAAGCACTCAAATGATTTTCCTATATGCTTGAAAAGAATGTTTCACTTTAAGAAAATGCATGTCTAATAGACTACATGATTTTTAGAGAATGCAAGTTTTACTTATGAAGAAATGGCCTCTAGTTGGGCCTCAAGCATGCAAACTCCTACACAACATAGACCACTAGAGACTAGGGCATATTGTAATCAAAAGTCTATTGTTCCTAGCAATGGCTAGTAGAAAATCTAAGAGATTCTAAGAATTTAACCTTAAAATTTCTCTATGTTTTCTAATTAAATAAAATTTCACCTACTACATTCTAGAAATAAACACAGACAGAGAAGTGAAAAATTATAGAGAATTCCACCAACCTAGAATCCAAGTTTGTTGATGCTCAGGTTGTCTGCTATTGCATGTTTTCTATCGACCATTGTCGCTCAGGGCGATTGTTACAGGCTAATGTATTCAAAAGTGGCTAATCTTTGTTGGTCGTTGTTAATCAGAGAAGTCATGCCTGCATACAAAAAACATAAAACAAATCATCAAAAAATCATTTTTTGGGTGGTCCCATCGTGATCGCCATCTGTATGATCCTAAAAAGCATACACCTAAGCTATTTGCATCATTATATCAAGCATAAAATCATGAAAGCATGAAAGACAATGAATTAACAAAACATAAGATCTCTTTTTATTAATTCATATTGAAATCTAGTTACATATAGGTCCCTCTTAGGGATACCAAATGCTTGATACAATGATTACAAATGTGAATAGCCCCTAAGTGGGGATGGTGTACTCTTAAGGCTTCTTAGATTTGACATAAATTTACTCAAGGGCTTATAGATGCCTTCTTCTCACTTGCTTGGAGGGATTCGATGCCAAATATTCTTTGAATTAGTCCAAGACCTATGATCTGCATTCAAGAAACAACATAGAACAATTAGTAGCATATGAGGCCTCTCATGATGAGGCTCTTTTTGAAGATTCACATGTAATATGATAAAGCTTGATATAAAGCATAAAAATATGCAAAGATAAGTAAATATGCATGAATAACTAGGAAATCATCATACAAATGCAATGGAAAAGATAGATCTATTCTAATCTAAGTTGATAAAGCAGAAGTAATAAGAAATCTATGCTAAAAACTCAAGAAATGGTGACTCAAATCCTAGTCATTGTTGCTTAGATTGATCGTGCCTACAGGCCACTGTCAAAGATAACGACCACTAATTATGATATTTTACCTTGCAAACTAGGGGTTGCAACACTCAATCCTTCATCCAAATTGATGTTCAAGGGTCACCTTCATGTCCAAAGATGGATTGGTGATGAAAATCATGGGGATTCACATCAGATGGATGTAGATTTGTGATGTATGCTTCTCAGTCCTTTGGAAGCTCCATGGTTGGTTGTAGGCTTAGTAATCTGTAATATGGACAACACTTCAACTCTCCTCAATGGCTGTCAACTCGATACTCACTCAAATAGTGCTTCACTGCATAAAATCTTAGATTCGATGATCCATACTTGTTCCTGGGAGGGTGCATATGTAGGCCTCCCAAATTCTAAATCTTGGCTTCTTGGAGAAGCCAAGATCTAGATTTGCATGAAACTGGTCATTAGGAGGAAAGGCCCAGTTCTAGACTTGCATGGGAGTGGCCATTAGGAGGAACTCTAGGAGATTCATACCCAAAACCACTCGAAATCAATGCAACTTTAGTTATCATGCATGATTTGGGCCCGCATTTCAGTCTCAGTGCTAGTCACTATCCACAGTAGCAACTAGCTGTGGTCGCTCTGAACTTCAATGGCTGGTGATGGTAGCCACTCTAGTCGATAATGGTCATGCTTAAATAGGTCAGAACTACCCCTAGTGAGTGGTTAGAACCACTACTAGCTCTTGGAAAGTTCCAAGATCAGTCATATGGTCTGTAGAGATGCCCATATGAGTAGTCTCCTAAACACGATGTGTTGGAGGTGTCTACAGGTGTGTTATGCAGAGTCACACAAAAATATGATGGTTGAGGAAGTTGAGGAAAATAATGTAATTCCAGGGGCAGAGGAAGAAGTGGAGGTTCTATAATAGACTGATAAATCATACAATAAGGCAACAGAGAAAGAAGAGATAGTGTATGCGTCCTTGCCTGAGGAAAATACATGGGAAGCAGGACAAGCCTCGTCCCCTATTTTTCCCTAATCTGATAAGGAAGTAGGATAGGCTGCATACCCTACTAGCCCTCAATTTGATGATGAGACAAGGCATGACCCACCAAGTCCTAATTTCATGTCAGTTTCCACCTAAAGTAGAAGAACAAAGGCATCTATGGTGGTTTCTAGCTCATCAGATGATGATGCAGCAATTAACAAGATAAACAAGGATGAGTTCATGGTCCACATATTACAAGATTTGTCTAAGGATCATGCTCCTTAGCAAGAAATACAAATAGAGGACCTATACCAGTAGTTGTAGATATTAAAAAAATAGGCCTACACTTGGGAGGACAAATACAAGGAAGAGCAGGTTCTTTTTCAAGAGTCCTAAAGAGTAGCTATAACAAAATTATAGGAACTGTATCGGACTAACCATCAACTGTAGGAGACAATATCAAAATTATAGTTGTAGGTCCAATAAATTGGATTTGGACGGCTAGCCAGGGTAGAAGTGACAGTGCAAACTTATTGAGCTATTGGAGTGCCCACTAATTCTATAGATTATAAGGATAAATATTTTCCTCTGGTCCTTTTTGGTCAAATGCAAGAAATTATAGCCAAGAAGTTGAGGCTAGATACCAATCGATGGCTTCTACTATAAATATGTCTACACAAGGAAGCCCTAATTCTTGGATAAGAACACCTATGATTATTATTGAAAGCACAAATGAAGAATCGGCCTTGAAATCACATGCAAAAGTAGAGCACGAAATAAATGAAGCAATGGAGGTTGAACAACCCCATTCACTATATTACTCTACATAACAAGGGTAGGATCAAGGTATTGAAGTTGATGTGGGATAGTCCCCAACATCCTCTTTCTTTGTAGATACATAAGTAAACTAAAATGATTAAATTGATATCAAAGAACCTCAATTTTTAGCAAATTTTGCAAAGGAAGATAGAAAATAGGAAGATGAAATTGAGGTTGAAGAGCCTTAGATTTCAGATAAGGCTATAGATAAGGATCAAGGGGTTGTAAAATACCAAGTTTATACTTATTTTTTAGACTAGGAACTAGAGGGAGATGTAGGGATTGAGCTTGAACAACTTCAGGTAGGAAAATAAACTCTAGCAACTACAACAAAATCCCCAGCAGCAAAAATAGTAGGAGGAAATCCCCCTACTTTAGATATACCTACAGGTCTTGCAAGACAATCCAAAAAGTTGAGAACAAAGAGGAAGGCTATTAGGGGATATCAACAAAGACCCTGGACCAGTGGAAGGACTGCACATATAAAGGAATCGAGCATAAATTTTGATGAGGAATGGGTAGAGACCTTGAAGTTGTTTGATAAGCAGAGACAAAAGTTTGAACAGATCAAGGCAAATATCAAAGTAGATAAAAAATAGTGCAGGAAAGCCTCTAAGATAGTGATCAAGGAAACTATAAAAGAGGCCAAAGAGGCATCCAAAACTCCTCGACCTAAAATTGAAGTTGTTCAACTAACACAGTTTTAGGACTGGTATGGATTAATAGGTAATCAACATTCAAATATGAAGGTATATTTCATGAAGATGGGATTTTTAGGTCCTATAGCCCCTATAGATAAAGCAACAAGAAGCAAAGCCCATCTGGTGGAAGAATTAGAGTCTAAGGATGATGCTAAACTTGACCCAACATGTACCAATCTTCCCTAATCTAAGGTTGATAAACAATCTAGCATCCCATTTGGTGATGAATCTATAGTACCAGTGGGAGAACATTTACCTCTTCACCATGAATACTGGAATATGGTTGAGCCTGTATTCCAGAAGGATACGTCCAATTTTATTGGCTACTACTTGAAAATTGATAAAGGAAATAAATTCTGGATAAGGGAAAAGCTAGGTAAAGGAGCAGGTCCAAGTCAGCCAATTCAGTGCAGCAAGCACCGGAGATAGCAGGAACAGGACACAGCCACTCCTAAACCACCAAAAGGGAAAAAACCCAAGGATAAGGTAAAAGCCAACACCACTACAAAGAAAAGGAAAGAAATAATCAGGGTATACTGAAAGGTTGTGAATAAAACTAGTAATTACCAATATAAAGTGGCATAGGGATGTGCCAACCCTTAAGCATGGGAGGATGATGAGCCCTAAAAATGCTTATTTTTGTACAAAATTTCCATATTTTGCGAAATTTATTTTAATAGAAATATGTTTTTCTATGCAAATTTTATATGTGTTTAATATTTTATTGTGCATGTTCTTTAATATTTGTTTCTAAGTGCATTTTGTGTAGATTTTACAAAAAAAATTGTTGTTGGCATATTTACATCGAGGTCCCACTCGAACCTAGCACTTTCAATTTTATGATGGTAAAATTAAAGGTAAAACATCTATAATACACCGATGTGAAGCACCTAATTCCCTTTCAAGCACCTGATTCATGTTTGGCGCTTGACTATTAGGTGCCCTATTCCCATTTGGCACTTGACTATCGGATGCTTGACTCCCATTTTTAGTGCCTGCTTCCTGAATTCTACAAATAAGGTACTTTATTTCCATTGATGTAGAATTATGACACTAATCTTGTTGTCGATAAAATAGAATGGTGATTTCAACGATGGATGTGGATGGGTTATCAGCAATGAAAGTGGACCAAGCACAACGTCAAATATCATCAATTATTTATTTTTAGCAGTAATGTAAAATATCGATGTAATAGAATAAGAGTGGAAATATTCTACGTATTATGTTCTGATAAAATAAAATACGTTGATTGGTCTGAAACTAATATTTTATTCGATCTCCTTCATTTATGCATATTGTTATAAAATAAGAATCTAAATTTGATTTACGTTCATGATGTAACAGGGTATGGCTTCATATCTTATAAATATCCAGGCCACCCCTAAAATAAAGATCTCGGATCTTTTTTGTAACTTTCTCTATTATAAATTAAAAAAATACACCTACATATTTGAATCCATCTTCTTTAGTATCTAGTGTATGATTGAATGTGGGAGAAAACTGTTAGAAGCATGGGCCCACTCTCAATAGTATTCCTCCCTTATCTTTTCTTGCTTTCTATAATTTTTTTTTAATCTAGTTTCTAGTTTTTTGTACTTCACTTATTTTATTTTTATTTCCCCTATTTTATGTAATTTCCAAAAAGTGTACAATTTTGGTTTCTGAATATAGTTTAGGTATGTCTTGATAATTTAGGATAGATTAGTGGTTTGGAAACTAAACCAAAACTTTAGAGAAACAAAAACATCCCCCCAAACCATAAATCTAATGGAATCATCTCATTGGAGGGAATTATAAGCATATATTGTGCAAGGTTTTTCACAAGTTTACGAGTTGCCCCAGGTTGAAAAATTAAATGAGGCAATGAATCTGAATGTAGAAAACTAACCAATATTTTTTCCAACACAATGCACTAATCTAAATTAAAATAGATGAACACTATGGATAGGATGGACAACAATATTCTTATGGGTGATGAAATCCAACAAGTTTGCTTGGGGGTAACGTATGGTGTCTAGGGGTAGATATTGGTGGATGGAGATGAAACCCACTGTCACCAGATCTCAAGCAATGGTTGGTGATAAATCCAACCATTACTATTAAAAATAAAATGTGTTATTCTTTTTAAAGGTTTTTATTTTATTAAGGTGTACATACAAAATCATAAATAACTGATTTTACTAGTCTGAATTAGAACCTAACACAAGAAATATTAATTTTCACAAAAGAAGTAGAGTACACCACTTAAGACCACTCTCTAAATAGAGGAGGGTTCGTCTACTCTTTTGCCTTGAATAATCAAATGCGGGGTTACTTTCAATTATTCTAATTCTATTCCTACTTAGACCAACAAAAGGATAAATATTTGACCCTAGAATGCAAACTATTTTATGCAATTAATCATTCACATGAAAATAGAGATGTAATTGCAGCACACCAAAAAATAGTAAAGCCCTTAAATGGAAATGTGTGGTTTATGATTGAATGTGGATGTAAAAATGGATGTAAAGAACTATTCTAATGCATAGAAATGAAGATTAAAATGTTCATTTTTACCATATTGTTAATGATGTTATTTTTATCCATAAATCTGTAAAAATATGAAAATACATAAAATAGAGAAGCTAGGTTTTTATAGTAGACTCACATATAAGCCTATGTATTGTTCCTCTTCTCTATGAAATGCACCTAGGTACCTATGAAACACACTTGGGCACTTCCTAAATATCCCACTGTGTGATCCTAGGAAGCACGCACCTCTACACTACTTGCAATATTATATCAAATGAAATACCATAAAGCACAGATAACATGAAAATGACAAATAAAGAAAGATTTTTTATTAATTATTTGTAAATCCCAATTACATATCGTTCCCTCTTAGGGATACCTAGTTTTGATACAATGAAGTATAGGCAGAATAATGGTGAATATGTCCCCTCACAAGGGTATGGTGCACTTTCGCAGGCCTCCTGATCTCACACATAAACTTGTATGAGGGCTTATAGACACCTCCTTCTCCTTGTCTTGCCTAGAGGGATATTATGCTTTGAATGTCTTGAATCAGTCTTGTAAACCTATAACCTACATGTATAGAAACAATAACAAATACTTAGTAGCACATGTGGCCTCTCAGATCGAGGCCTTATTAGTAAATCTGATAAACATGATAAATAAGCATAATATGATTTAAAATGCAGCAGATCTAAGCAATGTACGTATGTAAAACTCAAAAATATTAATGTAAATGCATTGCAAGAATCAGATCTATGCTAAAACTAGATAATGAAATAAAAAGCAAGTATGGATCTAAGATAAAACAAAGGAAATGATATCTCAGACCCTAGCCACTGCTACTTAGAGCATCCATTACTGTGGGTCATTGTCGAAGATAGCAGCCACTAAACTAAAAGGTTTACCTCAGGTTTTAGGGGCTATGATAATCGATCCCTTGCTCAAATTGATGTTCAAGGGTTGCCTGTTGTGTTGGGTACATCGATTGGCAGTTAGGAATGATGGATCTGAATGTAGGTGCATAGACGTAGCTCAGTCGAATGGCTCTCTGATGCTCCTCAGAGGGGCATGGATTTGGTCTTCACTTTGATAGGGCTCTACTGCACAAAATTCTCTCTCTGATATTCTATTTTTATCTCTTTGTAAGTTTGCATATGTAGTCTCTTTGGATTCAGATCCAGATCTAGATCTGCATGTGAATTGATCGTAAAAAAAGAAGGTTCAGTCATAAATTGGTATTGAAGGGACAATCAGGAGGAACTCTGGGAGTTCCTCATCGAAATCCCTTTGCAAACCATGTAAACTGCTATCTCCACCCATGATTCAGGCTCTCCTTTATGGCAATCTATGTTTTAGTACTGTCTGTTATCATCAGTAGTGACTAGCTATGGCAGCTCTTAGCTTGAGCGACCAGGATTGGTGGTTGTTCTGATATATAATGGCTAGGCCTGAATGGGCTAGAACTATCCCTTTTGAGTGGTTAGGACCACTGCTTGCTCTTGGAAAGGTCCAATATCGATCATATGGTCTATGAATGTACCCATATGAGTAGTCTCCTAAACATGATGTATTTTAGGTGTCTACAGATGCCCCTTTTTGGGATGTGTTATGGGACAACACAATGCGGAGCAAAAATAAACCACCTAAGGCCACATTGTAGGGTGTGTGATGATCATTGATATGATCAACATTGGATTCCCTAGTCATGAGCAAGGGTGCACATCCTAGAATCATTTCTTCCAATAGAATGGAAGGCTTAAATTTGCAAAATCTTGCACTCGTTCATCAGACAATAAGGTAGCTCTAGTGCTACTATAGATCTGAAAGAAGGAGAGCTACAAACTTAACTATCATGTTTGATTTTTTCCCTAGTAAATGGTAAGATTATGATAGTTTTTGGTAATGATTCATAAGATGAATGTAATTTGATATAATCGAGTGATCCTTTGTTGATTTTGATTAAGATTGTTTGAATTTTTTAACTACCCCCTCAAGCGACAAGTCGATGAAGGAAGAACAATGAATGAAGCAATGAGTCACTTGACCAATATGATTGATTTGGATCCTTTTTAGAGGGTTGCTTTGATGATGGGTAGGTCCCCTTATAGGCGTGATCTCAACTATTAATAGTAATTGTATATCCTTATCCCAAGGAGTGGTCCGACCACAATTGGCCTTCTTAGGGAATCAAGATGATAGCAATTGCATTTAGGCTTGTGTTGAATCACTATGTTTGATGATTTATTTAAAGTTTCATAGAGGAAATGAGATGAATCCTCATTCCCATGGGGTAGTCCGGTTGTCATGGCCTTCTTCGAGATTGAAGTGAAGCATCTCAATTCAAGTAATGACTAATTTTCCCCAAATTGACTTATAGTATTTTACCCATTCTTGTCGGATTACATGGAGTGCAACTCACTACAACCACCAAGTATATAGGGTAGATAATTGAATACGAGGCTCATTTGAGATTTTGTTGTTATTTGATTTTTTTGTTATTTTGTGATTTATATTATTTTTTATTTTTGATATTTTCCAATGTTTTTGGAGTTTTGATTTTTGAATTGTTTTTGTGTTTTTTTTTTACCAAAGGGATTTAAGATGCATTTGGAGCCTTTGTAAGTTGACCAAAGGGTTTTAAGATGCCTTTAGAGCCTTTTGTGATTTGACCAAAGTTATCAAGGTGCCTTTGGAGCCTTTTTGTGAATTGACCAAATGTCTTTAATATGTCTTTGGAGCGTTTTGGGTTGACCAAAGGGTTTATGGATACCTTTGGAACATTTGTGATTTGACCAAAGGTATCAAGGTGCCTTTTTGTGAATTGACCAAAGGTATTATGATGCCTTTGGAGCATTTTTGGGTTGACCAAAGGGTTTATGGATACCTTTGGAACATTTTAGGTTGACCAAAGGGTTTATGGATACCTTTGGAACATTTTGGGTTTACCAAAGAGTTCATGGATACCTTTGGAGTGTTCTGGATTGACCAAAGGGTTTGTGGATATCTTTGGAGCATTTTGGATACCTTTGGAGTGTTTTGGGTTGACCAAAGGGTTTATGGATACCTTTGGAACATTTTGGGTTGACCAAAGGGTTTATGGATACCTTTAGAGCATTTTGGGTTGACCATATGGTTCATGGATACCTTTGGAGCATTTTGAGTTGACCAAAGGGTTCTTGGATACCTTTGGAATATTTTGGGTTGAAAAAAGAGTTTATGGATACCTTTGGAGCATTTTGGGTTAACCAAAGGGTTTATGGATACCTTTGGGGCCTTTTGAGTTGACCAAAGGGTTTATGGATACCTTTGGAGCCTTTTGGATTGACCAAAGGGTTTATGCATACCTTTGGGGCCTTTTGAGTTGACCAAAGGATTTATGGATATATTTTGACCATTTTGGGTTAACCAAAGGGTTTATGCATACCTTTAGAGCATTTTGGATTGACCAAAGGGTTTATGGATACCTTTGGAGCATTTTGGGTTGACCAAAGGTTTTATGGATACCTTTGGAACATTCTGGGTTTACCAAAGAGTTTATGGAAACCTTTGGGGCATTTTGGGTTGACCAAAGGGTTTATGGAAACCTTTGGGGAATTTTGAGTGACCAAAGGTTTTTGGATACCTTTGGGACTTTTTGAGGTTGATTGCTTAACTGTTTGATTGTTGATTAGGGGAGGTATGATACCAATAATGCCCTAGTTGATGTTTAGCAAATATTTTTATTTTGATTTTATGTTATGGATGCAATGATGGATGCTATGCCTAGATAATGATTTGATTATGCTATATGTATGCAATGTACTGGTGACATGCACTAGCTAGATGAAATATGTATGCTTAGATACTATGATCTATATATATGGATGCACTATGATGATGGATGCATATATGAATGCAATGCTTACATGATTTGATTTTTGCTATGTGATGTGATGTATTGACATGCACTAGCTAGATGATGGATGTATGATTAGATGTTGTGACTTAGATGTAGATGGACTACTTATGATGTATGCATTTATGGATGCAGTGCTTATTTTTAAATGCATGTTTAATTTTGATTTAATTATATGCATTCAATTTATGTTGTTACGATATGGCAAATACAATATGTGAAATGTATTATTTACATCATGATGACTAATTATAAATGAACATGTATGTTTTAATCACTTAAAACATAAGGAATGCATGTGATATGAGTTCAAAAATCTAATGGGTGACACCACATAATGTATAAAAATCATGAATAAATAATAACTCTTATAATAAGAATTAATAATTTAAACATCCAAATGTGAGATGAGATGATGTGATATGTATGTGCTTTCTTTATAAGCTTACGTAAATTAAAATAATTGTACAAAATAGTCAGTGGTCGTCTAAGTACATTACTAATATTTATTTGGTATCTATCATATTCATGCTTACCATTTAATGAACAAAATCTCCTAAAGAAATTTGATTTTATTGATAACATGCTTTGTTGCTATTAAAGGATTTTTGAGGTTTTCCATGAGACTCAAACACCCTAGTTACTTCATCAAAAAAATTATATTGACCATACAGAGCTTCTAAAAGATAAATTTCTTGTTATTAAGGCCTAGATACTCATTATATCTATGTGTGCAAATGAATATATTAGATAAAATATAAGCATACCCCGATGTTAGGCGGGATTCATGCAGCCCATTGTTGTACTCGGGATCCTCAAATGTTCATACTGATCTTAAGTTGGACTTAGTTGGATTATACCACTAGGAGATACAAGACACCTAAAGCTATCCCTATTTGCAAATTGCTTTAGAGCTTACCCTAATGCCAGGTGGGATTCATGCAGCCCATTGTTGTATTAGGGATCACTCAATGGCTTGTGGATATTGACCATTCCAAGGATTCAAGCTCTTCACCCCCTTCTTTTCTTCACATTTATTTGGGATACTTGCTCATACTTAGTGATAAAAATCAATGTTTGTTTTGACTTTTTATTTTTCTTTTGAGGAAGGGATTTTTTTACTGATGATAATCACTATTTATTTTGTTTTTGAATTTTGCTTTGTTTGGGATTTTTGCTTCTTTTGATTAAAGCAAGGAATTTCTTTGGGTAGGGTGGAGCTTGTCCTTTTTCCAATGATCAAAATCCTAAACTGTGCACATCACAAGGTGAGAAAGTAAAAATATTTCGCTTAGGATGCCTAGTACCACTTTGTAGCATTCATATTTCCCTTGTTCCAACTAGGATTTTAGAGTTTTTATTAGTGATAGGATTTTAAACTTTACCAAATTCTATCAAAACCAAACCTCATCTATTAAAATAAAATATAACTTTCTACAAAGTTTGATAAAACCATTAGGTATGGTTGAGTGATCGAAAAACCCTAGTATATTCCTTATAGCGATAGGAATTGTGTTGAAAAACATAGTTACTCACATGAGTTATGGATGATGATGTATTTGAAGATGCACGATTGAGATACAAACGTGGTGTCATTTGTAATATTGCAAACATGACCTATCCTAATGCAAATGCAATGGATGGAAATGCCTATATGCAATGCAACTACATGAATGCAAATGCAAATGCAAATGTTTTTTTTTAGCGAAAAACCCCTTGTGGGGCTGCCTTGGTCTGAGAGACCACAAACAGGGGGTTCTACACCATCAAAGTCACCCGAGAGTCACACCCGACCCTGCCTGCACCAACATTATCAATTGGATTTTGGATACCCAATTCAGCTTTTTGGTAGGGTGGAGATTTGAACCTGGGACCTCCCTTGGAGGATTGCCCTCTCCTCTCCAACTCACCTACAACATAGACCCCTGAAAGAAATAATTAAGTTGGGAGAGAAATTTATTAAAAATAAGCTCAATGTTGTCAACCCTGTCCGTCCTCAAGCTTTTCCCTCCCATATTTGGTCTGCCATCCACTCTCTTGCTAATGATAACTCCATCATCATTAGGCTTGCAGACAAAAACCTAGGTGTTTGTGTTTTTTCTCATGATTGGTATGTCTTGGAAGGTCTTTCATATCTCTTAGACCAAAATGTTTATGCCTGTGTTTCTAATGTCCCTTGGTCAGACATATTTTTTCAACTTCAAGACTTGTTAAACATGACCCTCCACAAAAATATTGTCTCAGATAACCATTTTAATTTCATGCTACAGGTCAAACCCTCTTCTGCTCGTGTTTGTATTTTTTATTTTCTCCCTAAAATTCACAAGCCTCAACTCTCTAGGAGACCTATCTACTCTTACTGTGGTTTTATGTTGGAACCCACTTCAAAATGGCTTCATCACCTCCTTCTGCCCATTATTTTGGAACAAAAGAATCACTTAGTGGATTCCATATCCTTAATTAAGGATTTATGCATCTATTCCTTTCCTCAAGATGTAATTTTATTTTCCTTTGATGTTGAGAGCTTATATCCTAGCATCCCAACTATGGAAGGTTTGTTAGCTCTTCAATATTTTATGAAGGATAAATTTAATCCAGTTAAGACAAACTTCATCATCCGGCTTTTAGAAATAGTGTTAACACAACACTACTTGGAATTCAAGGGAATAATTTATAGATAGATCAGAGGAACAACCATGGGGAGTAACTTTTTAGTAGTTTATGCTTACCTGTTTCTTTGCCATATTGAGAAGCAAGTTTTTGTTAATGTTTCTATGGACAATATTTTGTTCTATAAAAGATACATTGATGATGCCATTGGTGTTTGACATGGCTCAAGGGAAAAACTTGATAGATTTTTGGCCACTTATGGATCTTTCTACCCGAGCATTAAAATATTAGCATCTATTTCAAATTCAGAAGTGACTTTTTTGGATACTATTTTTTTTAAAGGGCCTGATTTTGTTCATACAAGGATTTTGTGTACAAAGTTGTTCCAGAAACCAATGAACGCCTATCAATACATTCCAGCTTCTTCTCATCATCCTGTCCACCAGCAGAAGGCCTTCATTTTAAGTGAGCTCAATAGGTTCTTAGTCATAGAAATCTCAAGAGAGAGCTTTATTTATGTTAAAAATAAGTTTTTTAATAGACTTAGAGCTAGAGGGTATAAGATTAATGTTTTGCTTTCACTATTTGAAAAATTCAAATTTGATGGAAGACCCTCTCTCCTAGGTAGAGTTCTTGAAAGAGCTGCATGCAGACAAGGCACCAAAGTCAAACCTTTTCCACTTATTTTGAAGTTATACAATTGTGATTTTTCCAAGAGTTTGCACTTGGGCAAAAATGTTATTTCTCCCATGTTCGAAAAGTGGAGTAAGGATAGGCAACTTAAACATATTGCACAAGCCATCATCTACTGGAGGAATCACAAACCTCTCAGATCCTATCTTTGCAAGAATAAAATTTTGTAAAGGGATTTTTTATCCATCTTGTTTATCACATTTTTTAATGCACATTTGTAACAAGGTGGGTTTTTTTGGGGGGGTTGAGCCTGGGAATATTTAATATGTATTTTTTACCGTTTGGTCTATAAACCTGGGATTTGTATTTAATGTTTGGGAACAATTTTTTATCCCAAATGCATTATTTTTTGGCTCCTCCTTAGAGTTAGGGTTATAAAAATATGATAGTGTACCCCTCTAAGACTCACACTATGCTGATGAGACCCAAAAGTTCTAAACGCATTCAGAATTTTTTAGTTGTATAATTCCTTTTTTCGGAATAAAAATTCTTTTTTAGCATTTTTGTTCCTTCCTAACTCATTATTTTTATATTTCTCTAAAAACCCCATTAAAAAACATTTTGTTGTGGTTATTATGCTCTTCACTTGCCGCGTAACGCGATCTGGTGAACCAAAAATACTCCAGCACTAGTAGTATGCTCTTCACTTGCCGTGTAATACAATCTGGTGAATCAAAAACTAGCACATGTTTTTAATAGAGTACTGCTACGCCGTGTTTCCTTCTAAGCTAATTTTTTTTGTATTTTTGCAAATGTTTTTGACATTTATTGTTTTTTTATTTTTAGTATTTTCCATCATTTTTAGAATTTTGATTATTCCAACTGTTTTGAACTTTTTGATTTTAAATTGTTTTTGTTCTTTTGTGTTTTGTTTATGACAAAAGGGCTTAAAGGTGTCTTTGGGGCTTTTTGTGAAGTTACCAAAGGGATTTAATATGCCTTTGGGGATTTTTGTGATGTGACCAAAGGGCTTTAAGATGCCTTTGGGGCTTTTTGTGATGTGACCAAAGGGCTTTAAGATGCCTTTGGGGCTTTTTATGATGTGACCAAAGGGCTTTAAGATGCCTTTGGGGATTTTTGTGAAGTGACCAAAGGGCTTTAATATGCCTTTGGGGATTTTTGTGAAGTGACCAAAGGGCTTTAAGCTACCTTTGGGGCTTTTTGTGATGTGACCAAAGGACTTCAATATGTCTTTGAGCCTTTTTGTGATGTGACCAAAGGGCTTAAAGATGCCTTTGGGGCTTTTTGGGTGACCAAAGGGTTTAAGATACCTTTGGATCCTTTTGGGTGACCAAAGGGTTTATGATGCCTTTGGGGCTTTTTGTGATGTGACCAAAGGGCTTCAAGATGCCTTTGGGGCTTTTTGTGATGTGACCAAAGGGCTTTAAGATGCCTTTGGGGGCTTTTGTGTGTTGACCAAAGAGCATATGATGCCCTTGGAGTTTTTGTGAGGTTGACCAAAGGGCTTATGATGCCTTTGGAGCTTTTTTTGAGTTTACCAAAGGGCTTGTAATACCTTTGGAGCCTTTTGTGAGTTGACCAAAGGGCTTATGATGCCTTTGGAGCTTTTTGTGAGTTGACCAAAGGGTTTGTGATGCCTTTGGGGCCTTTTGTGAGTTGACAAAAGGGCTTGTGATGCCTTTGGACCTTTTTGTGAGTTGACCAAAGGGTTTATGATGCCTTTGGAGATTTTTGTGAGTTGACCAAAGGGCTTGTGATGCCTTTGGAGACTTTTGTGGGTTTGACCAAAGGGCTTGTGATGCCTTTGGGGCATTTTGTGGGTTTGACCAAAGGGCTTATGATGCCTTTGGAGCTTTTTGTTTTTTATGGTTTTTTATTTGTTTGGATGTTTATGGTTTCTATTATTTTTGAAATTTTTAATTTTATTGTTTTGACAAGGAGACAGTATGATACCTCAGGTATCCCCCGTGTGTGTGCCACTCAATGAAAGTGAGGGAAGGCATGATATCTTCATAATCCTCACTTTGCCTCATTAAACTTGATGTAGATTATGGGGAAGGTACATTACCTTTAAGACCCCCAGTGTACATGTTATCCACAACAATATAATTAGCTTTCTTAGGAAGAGTGACAAAAGTCAACTCTCTCAATCGAGGCACGAACCTCTATGGGGTACCCCTACCTTAGTGGATAGAAATAAGTGAACCATCTACACGAAGCTCATTTCATTCTAATAAGTCTTGGACCACCTTTCAAAATGAATGGCAGTTGCGGATGTCATGCCCGTGTATACGATGATACATACAATAGAGGCTTTCATCAGTGGAGTCATGTTTGGGTTCTATTTGTTTGACTTTAGGTAATAAAAATGCATTTGCCTCATAAATATTTTGAAATAATGTTGTGGTAGTCATCTAAAATGAAACTACTCAATGAGCTAGCTTGTTGGGCCTATGAGGCTGCGATTGATCCTGGGGTCTCAATTGGGATGATGTAGCCTATATTTTGGAAGGTTGAGGTACTATAGATGAATCATCTATGGGAAAAGCCCCACCATCTATGAGATATTCAACCACATTCTAGAATTCATAACAATTGCAAATGCATTGGTCCTCCTTATAACCCTTAGGTTTAGCTCTATTTGGGTCTAAAGGACTGATGTCTAGTAAGGTGATGACCTTAGCTTCCTGTAGCTTTTGAAAGATGTCTAACATGGGCTCATTTAAAGGAGTCCAAGTGCACAGCTAGTGTTTTAAATGTATAGTATAGATTGTTCTGGTTTGAGGACCAGGTTGAACCCTAGGTATATCAATTACTGTCTTAGGGGGCTCTTCTTGCTTTTTGGATGTAAGGTATGGATTTTTGGCTAAGATCATCTATTGGTCGACAACCCGAATCTGCTTCTTTTCAATCATATTGTATATTGTGGCTTTGAAACCTTGACATGATTGAATAGCATGACCATTTTATCTATGATATAGATAGTGTAACTCTTCCTCATAGCTTAGGGTTTTTGGCCAATTTAGATTTAACTAGCAAACCTCAGGTAAGGTGATGGCATTCATGGCACATAATCAATTGAAAATTGATACTACAGGCTCAGTCAATGAGGGATGCTTGTTTGGTTATTGGGGCGGTCAAGTTGGCCCTTGCTCTTGTTGAGGTTTTTCATGTGGTTGTACAGGAGGTAGCTTGGCCTTTGAGGGTTTCTTTTGTATCTCCTGGATCTCAAGTTGGATCAAGATATATTGCAATGCCTCATTTTTTTGCTCCTTTTGTGCCTCTATATTATAAAGGTGATTGTGCATATGCTCCAATACTGATAAGGCTCTCATGTGTATTTCTAGCTATTGGTTTGAAATACCATTGTCTACTAAAGGAGGTGAAAGAGTGGGTGCTAAAGATCCACCAAGTAACTGTAAATCAGCCATTTTCTTCATTTGATTCGATGTGGATGCTTCATGATAATCCACTTTGATAGTGGTATCCACATGCTCATGTTTATGACTCAGTTAAAGTTTCTATTTTACTTTGTGGTGATGAACTATGTCAGCTTTGGTACCCCCATCCTGATGTGGGGGTAACACCTATTCTTGTTCTTGAGGAGGCATCATGAGAAGTGAGTCAGGGGTGACTAATGCCAATGGTTTTGACCCCTTTGATATGGAATCTTTGGGTTGCACCATATCTTGTTTTATCTATTTTAGAGTCAGTTGGTCTTTCGGCTTAATGTCAACCATACCCAAAAACTCATGCAAAGGCACTTGTGCATTTGGATGGGTTGTGGATGACTTCTCAACTTGTTGAAGTTGTTTTATTTCAATTGTGGCAACTTTTTTTTCCTCATGTTCAGGTGAAGAATAAAGGATGGGATCAATAGGTAGCGACTCAATAGGTGATCATCCTAAATCCTCAATGGACTCAATAATAGGTATAAATGTAGTGTTTGCCTCTATATGCTCTTTGCATTCAATTTCATCCACATGGAATGTGACCCATGACATGATGGATGAAGTTGGTATGATTTGCCTTGATTTATCCATAACCACAATAGGTTCTTCCCCTTTGATAGGAGTAAGAGAGTCCTCTAATGACATGTTCAAGATAGCTATGAGCATCTCTGTGGTTTTCTTCATAAATTTATCATTGCTTGGTGTAGCACCCTAAAATTGGCACAGTTAAACCTTAGTAAAAAGATAAAAATTTGAATTTTAACCCCAAACCGCCCGTTAACCGCCCGTTACCCGCTTTCCTTGTTTTCCATGCCATTTTTAGGATTTGTTTTGACCGTTGGACGATATCATCGACGATCAGACGAAATCATCCCAGATCTGACGAATTCATCTGGAACAGAACGTCCAGACGATTTCGTCCCAAAACCAAATTTTCATAATTAGCTTCTGTTTCAACAGCTTCTCTAACTTGGGCAGAAAGCGTGTCTACATAGTTAGAGTCTCCCCCATTGGAGATCTCCCAAATTGGGATGATCTCCAACCTCCTAACCTCTCCCTAATCCTATATAAACTGGGATTTTCTCAGTTTATCCCCCTGAACCCCCTAGTTGATGGATTTCCCTACAAATTTAGTTCCTTGTGCCTTAGAACACCTTCATACTTTTGTTTGCATTGCATATTTCAAGTTTTCTTGCAGGAATCTTACTTTTCTTCAGTTGGAGCAAGCTTGGATCATCGCAGGCGATTCCAGACGATTTCGGACGATCCTGTCGTAGATCGACGATGATCTCGTACGATTGGAGGCGATCTCGACTGTAATCCAGATTGGGGGCAATCAGAGCCCAGAGTTTGCATTTCCTTATTGTTTTTTTGCATTTCTTTATGCATTATCTTAGTTATTATATTTATGCATCTTGGAGTTCACCTCATTTAATATAAATGCATGATAAAGTCAAAATAAATTGTCAAATTGATGCATTTCCTTTTAATTGCTATCTGGATTCATCATTTAGGTAAGTTTACTATTATTTCCATCATTTCCCCTTGCTTTTGCAATTGCATTTTTGGTATTTTGTATCTATTTCTATGATTGCAGGTTTCTGACGAATTCGTCTGATGAATTCGTCAGATCGACGATGATCTCGTCTGATCTCAGATGACCGACTGAGATCTGAGATGATTCTATGTAATTCCAGATGATTACGTATGATTTGAGATGATTTGGACTGCTGCAAGACTCAAAATCTTCATCAGACATCCGGAATCAGGTATGTTCTGTCCCATTCAGCATATTCTCTGTGTTTAGCATTTATTCATGTTTTTTGTATCCATAAAAATCAGCATTGGCATATAGAATAGTTTAGATTCATCTTGGTCAAACCTAGGAATTGAATGATCAAAGCACAAAATGAACACATCAAACCTACTATCAACCTAGGCATGGAAACTGCCACTCAAAAGTTTCCTGGTGAACCCACCATCCATCAAAAATTCACCCTTATACCCCTCCCCCGAGAGGCGGGACCTTCAAAGGGCCTCTCAGTCCGAGGTATTGTCCCATCCTTCTCGCATCCCCCTTCCGGGCATGGATCCTATAGCCTGAAGGTAAGGATGCAAAAAATTTGGAGCGATACATTTTGGTGAACCCGACGTGAAAACTAAAAACCTTTTGAAAACAATCCAAAAAAAAAAAAAACAAAACATAAATGCATTTAGAATCAAAGATTGCATATCATATTTAGATGGTAGATTATAATAAAAGACGAGTTGTCACCATTAATGTTGAGAATCAATTAGCAGCTATAGAGATTACTTCTGTACTTAGAGTACCTCAAACAAATAGGGTTCAACCTTTATGGGATGAACTTAATAGGAGATTGAATATCATTGAGTCTAGATCAACCGAACTTAGGCAAATCAAGAGGTTTGTCCTAGATAGAATCCTGGATCCTGATCAAGTGACCTTGTATCATGAGCTTCAGAGAGCTTGCCATAGGTGGTTAGCAGATAAGAGAGCCCTTGTGTCTTCTGAGTTGTACACCTTTGAGGAATACCTCGACAATGCAGTTGTAGTACATAAATTTCTATCTCGTATAGAGGATCAAGAGGTCGTTCTTACGGATAGAAAGAGATGGAATAGAGTTCCTAGAGTTGTGTTATATCGAGAGTATTGCCATGAGCTCTATTTTTACAAGACAGAGTCAGAAGTAGATAACATCACCATAGCACACTTTGTCAAATTCCTGAAAAACCATTTCCAATTTGAAGAGGAGCATTTCATGACTCCTGATGAACTTGATCCTATCAATGACATCTATAAACTATTTATAGAAAACTAAGCCATTCTTTTATTATTATTATTTCTTGCATTTAGTGTGTTGTTTGTTGTCTTTATAATCATAAAAACAAAACAAAACAAAAAAAATAAAAATAAAAACAAAACAAAATCATAACAAAAATCAAAACATTTTCTTTTAAGTATTATAGTAGGTATATAATTAAAATATATACCTCCCAAATTTGTTGCAAATATATATAAATATATATTTGCTAAAATCTAAATTTAAACATAATGACTAGACTCAGGAATGGAAAACAGATTGAAGTAGAAGAAGATTGGTTAGGAAAAATAGTAAATAAACCAGATGTCCTTCCTGAAGACCCAATTCAGGAAGAAGGAACCCTAGACCAACAAGAAGAAGAGTTTGTTGATGCAAATGAACAAAGAGAAATTGTTAGAGAGGAAGGATCCTCATCTCCTAAAATATCTCCGGAAGGAGCTATTACTTTTGAGAACATGGAACATTTCTGGAAGTTCCTCAATACTAATATTGGCACTCTTAATAGAGCAGTCCATATGGACAAGGATCAAATTAGTGACACTCAAGCAACCCTAGAAGACATATATCACACACGCACTAATCCCTTGTCCTTCGTTGATCAAGAAAGTGATCAAGCTGGACCATCCAATTTGGATATGGCCGCTATAATCCAGAACATGCAACAACAACAGGTTACCCAACCATCTAGAGTGCCTGTTACCAAGCCTAGGGTTATTCCCACACAAAAGAAACCATCATTCACTGCTCTATTTCGCCAAGTTATTGATCAACATACCTCAAATCAACAAAAGCCTAAAACAAAACCAAATACCAATTTCCAACAATCTAGGGTACAACATAATGCTACAACAAATCTTCTTCATAATACTCTTCCTACCAACCATTTGCATAACAACAATATAGCATCTAATCCTTACGTCACGCCATCCTACGCTCACAAATCCCATACTCATGTACCACCAAACCAATATGGTGGACAAACTGGTAATCTGGAAGCCATGGTGAAATAGTTAGTCTCCCGCATGGACCAGGATAGATCCCTACCATCCCTCGTACAATTATCGAGAGATGTGTAGTCAGCCTCTAGATCCTATAGTTGTAGCACAACCATATCCTAAACACTTTCCTATGCCTGTCCTACCTATATACAAAGGAACTGAAGATCCCATAGAGCATCTTCGTATGTTTAGGATAGCGTGTCATGATATATCACATGATGATTTGTTATTACTAAAAATGTTCCCAAAAAGTTTAGGAGGGATGGCATTGGAATGGTATTATCAACTACCCACTCATTCTTTGAGAAATTTCGAAGAAACCGTCGAGTCTTTTGTGCATCAATTTAGTGCCTACATTGAAAGGCATGTAACCATTAAAGATTTGTACAACCTAAAACAAGACAAAGATGAATGTTTTGCTGATTTCCTAGCTCGATGGAGACAATTGATAGGAAAATTGCACTTTGTGTTACCTTATCGGGAAATGCTGGATATCTTTATCAATAATTTACAAGAACAACTATCCTATGAGTTATCAACCGCTACCTTGACCACCTTCGATCAAGCTATAGATTTAGCTCGAAGAGTGGAAGATGCTCTTGTTAGGAGAGGTCAACTTAAAAAGAAAGATGATGAGAAAACATCCAGAAATCAATATAAAAATAAACAAGTTGTGGGCGATGGAGTCACTGATAGTAGAAATATCGCTACTGTTAATGTTGCAAAAACAACAGAGAAATTTATACTGAAACCTCCTGATAAACCACCCCAAGAATTTACTAGGTTAAATCAACCTTTATCAACCATTCTCCCATAATTACTAGCATGAGGATTGATCCAATTACCAAATATCTAGGAACCTGATCCAACTATACCCGGATACAGAGCTGATTTACACTGTGATTTCCATAGAGGACCTGGACACGCTACCAACTCTTGTAAAATATTAAAACATAAAATACAAGACCTAGATTGATAACAATGAGATGGAGGTGCAAGCCTTTCAACCTAAACAAAATCCTCCTAATAATGCTCAAAAGAACATCCCCCAAAATCAGAATCAGAATGCCAATCAATCATTGGACATATTTCAACATCCTTTACCAAAGCATGGTAAAGAGGTGGCTAATCAAATTGAGCATCATAATGTTCCCCCTCCTACCCGATATGTAGGAACTATTAGTGGACATTTACCTGCTCATGATCCACAAATATTTGACACAACTTTATCCATGGTTACGGCTAGACCTCTACATAATATTCGGACACCTGATCTTAGTGATACCGAATATGAGACTGAAAGTGACATGGAAATCACCTCAAATCAATCGAATAGTTCTGAAGATGAATCAGATCCTATTCAACCTATCACAAGTTCTATGATTCCAGAAGAACCATTTCCTAGAAGAGTCACTACTCGACCATCTTCTCACCAATTACTTTCTAATGAACAAGCCATAAATGCTAGACCAAGACCCATTCATCATCCGCAAAATAATATTGTAGGTACCATCGGAGTTGTTACTCGACAACAGGCTCAAAATTCTCAACAAGATCAAACTCAGAATGATGGATCAGCTCCATTTGTTTTGAAAAATCCCAATAAAGGGAATCATGCGCCTAATGTTCAACCTAAACCTCCTTATAATATTAATGAACAATTATCAAATACTACAGCTAGAATTTCCCTTTTGGACCTTTTAAGATCTTCTCCCACCCATAGGGATGAATTAATGCTCACATTAAGCCAAATGATGGTACCACAAAATATTCAACCTGAAGCCATGTCCAATACTATCATAACTCGAGAAGTCGATTGTATTGACTTTCGGGATAGAGATATACCGCAACATAGTTTACATAAGGATAACCCCTTATATATTACTGCCCTAATTGGAGATGTAGCAGTTAAACGAGTCTTGATTGATAATGGTTCATCTTTAAACATATGCACTTTTGACTTCTACCAAAGATTTGGGTTTAGAAGTGATGAAATGAAAAGAACTGATATGATTATAAAAGCCTTCAATGACGAAACACAAGAAACATGTGGAGTTATTACTATTCCATTGCAAGTTGGTCCTAGAACCTTAGACATGACCGTGTTTATTGTACATTGCCCTGCATCATACAATATACTCTTGGGTCACCCTTGGATCAACGCGATGCGAGCTGTTCCCTCAACTTTACATCAGTGTGTTAAATTCAAATTTAAAAATCAGTTGGTTACCATTCATGGTGATCCTAGACCCTTTGATATGTGTGCTTTGGCAGAACCTATTGGAGTTCAATTTTGCCCTGCTCTGTCATCCACACATCCTAATTCTCATCATCCGCCTAAACGTGTGAAACACACACTCATAACATCATCTACTTTTTCCCCACCAACCACACCTCTACATATAGTTCAACCATCTTCCGAACAAACCACATTAGGACCTCAAAAAGATCCTAAACCCACAACCAATGCTTCTTGTTTTACTCCTATAACTTCCATACCTTTAGACCCATCCATCGACATCTCTACAATGTCTACGCCTATCAAAGGCATGTTTTCCGCATCCAAAAACATAGGAAATGATCCTTCTACCTCTTACGCTCTTACTGACGAGCTCTTACCCGATTTATCTAAAATTCTTGTATCAGAGAAAACAAACGTTGCTATGCAAGATTCCCATATTTTAAATAAATTGCCACCCTCTCCTCGTACCTTGGGCCTCCCACAGCCTATGGGAAGTATCTACCAAGTCGGGAGTTGTGCTTTTATTTATAAGGGATATGACTGGGGAAGAATACCTAGAAACATCAAGACTCATTATGATGGGTATGCTCGATGTTATTTTGCTAATGAGTATGTTAAAGCTAAACCTATAATGCTTAGATTGGGATATAAAGGGAAAGGTTTGGGACCTTCCCAAAATGGTATGAAAGAACCTTTTGAGGTAGAACCATGGCCTGCCCGATGTGGTGTGGGCCTATTTCCTAGTAAAGGTCAGCCCTTCCCATTTGAGGATGATGACCATCTTATATGTTACCAAGATTATTTGGATAAACGTGATGCTTTGCATTTAAGGGATAATCCATTTACATGCAATATGCTATCCATAGCTTACCCCGAGATGATTGCTGAATCCGACGATGAGTTGGAGGGGGATATCTTCCATGATGTCTCCATTGAGGAATTGTTACATAACGGATTTTATTTCGATGGCTCTATACCTAGTATAGCCCAACTTGAGGCCACGACTCCTCAAGACGAATTATCCAAGCTAACCTTGGAAGAATTACAAGAATTAGGCATTTCACCCACCCCATCTAATTTTGAGAGAGATCTACATATGGAAGTTGAAAACGTTATAAAAATTAACATTGGAACCGAAGATAACCCTCACATAATCAACATTGGATCAGAATTGAGTCAAGAAAAACAAGATAAATACATTTCATTCCTTAAAAAATATGAAGATGTTTTTGCTTGGACATATGAAGATATGCCAGGATTAGACCCTTCTGTAGTTATGCATCACCTAGTAGTCCATCCGGATGCTAAACCTGTTAAACAGAAACTTAGAAAAATGCATCCTAAAGTGGCCTTACTAGTCAAAGGAGAATTAGAAAAACTCTTGAAGGTTATTTTTATACAAGCCATTGATTATGTTGAATGGATCTCAAATGTAGTTCCAGTAACTAAGAAAGAAGCTACCAAAGTTAGGGTTTGCACAGACTTTAGAGATATTAATGTTGCATGCCCTAAAGATGATTTTCCTCTTCCCAACATGGATCAGATCATTGATTTTACTACTGGGAGCGGAATGATATCCCTAATGGATGGATTCTCTGGTTATAATCAGATCAGGATAGCTCCTGAAGATCAGGCTAAAACAACCTTTATTACCCCTTGGGGAACCTTTTGTTGGAAAGTGATGCCATTCGGTTTAAAGAATGCAGGTGCAACATATCAACGAGCCATGACTTATATCTTTCACGATATGATGCATGATATTCTACATGATTATGTAGATGATATTATAGCTCATTCCATCAAAGAAGATGATCATTTAGATGACTTGAGAAAAGTATTTGATCGGTTAAGGGAATATCTTATCCGACTAAATCCAACCAAATGTATATTCGGAGTTAAGTCCGATAAATTATTGGGGGTTATCGTTTCTTTACGTGGCATTGAAATTGACCCTCTCAAGATCGTGGCTATCACTGATATGCCCGCACCCACAAATATATCTGAATTACGAAGTTTACAAGGTAAGCTTCAAGCTATTCGCCGCTTCATCGATAAGTTGGCGGACAAAACTGAACCCTTTCTTAAGCTTCTTAAGAAAGATGTCTCTTTTCATTGGGATGACGAATGCCAGGAAGCATTTGAACTCCTCAAACAATATCTCCTTAAACCATCGGTGCTTTCACCACCTAGATCTGATCATCCATTTATCTTGTACATTTTTGCTTCAGATTTTGCCTTAGGAGCTATGTTAGCTCAACTTGACGATGAGAAGAAAGAACGTGCTAATTATTACATCAGTAGAACCTTAATCAGTTATGAAACTCGTTATACAGTATTAGAGAAGTTATGTCTCATAGTCATATTTTCTACATAGAAACTACGCCATTATATGCTCAGTCAAAAAATGTATGTTATTGCTAAATTCGATCCTTTGCGGTATCTCATGAGTCGACCATACTTATCTGGTCGCACAACCAAGTGGGTTCTTGCGCTAAGCGAGTTTGAACTCACGTTTATAGGACAAAAGTCTGTTAAAGGTCAAATCATAGCAGATCAATTAGTTGTTGCACCCTTAGAGTCTACCCATCCCCTCATCATTGAGTTTCTTGATGAATGCCTTAAATTAGAGGCAGACCATCCTGAGCAATGGTCCCTATACTTTGATGGAGCCCGATGCATGAGTGGGGCTGGTGCAGGTATTATTTTAATATCTCCATAGAAACATCTTATACCTCTGTCCTTCAAACTAACATTTGCTTGCACTAATAATACTACTGAATATGAGGCTCTAATCCTTGGATTACGAGCTGCCTTGGCACTAAAAATTAAAAATTTATTGGTTTTCGATGATTCTCAACTTGTCATAAATCAAATCAATGATGTTTATCAGACCAGAGATGATAAATTACGCCCATATAAAACATATGTCTTACAATTATTATCTTTATTTGATCAAGTTACCTTGGAAGCTATTCCTCGAACTAGCAACCGTGTGGCTGACGCTATGGTTGTAGTTGCATCTCTTTTGCCCTTGGAGTTAGATGATGAATATGCTACCATCATTATTCATCGACTCCAAGAACCCACTTCAAGCAAATCATGCTTAGAACCTTTGGATGTGTTTCTAATCAATGAAACTACTCCTGAACCATGGTACATTGATATATTTAATTTTCTTCAAAATGGGACCTTCCTTGAAGGTTGTAATAGCAACCAGCATCGGTTATTACGTAGACGAGCAAGTCACTTCGTAATTATTGGTAATACCTTGTATAGGAGATCTTTTGAAGGCATCTTATTGAGATGTTTGAATCTAGCAGAATCTAGATCAGCTTTGAGTGAAGCCCACAATGGATCTTGTGGGGGGCATTTTAGTGGTAGCGCCATTGCTAAGAAGCTCCTTAGGATAGGATATTTTTGGCCTACCATGGAGAATGATGCACATGATTATGTGCGCCATTGCGACAAGTGCCAGAAACTCGTTGACCTTGTCCATGCGCCTGCACAAGAACTGCAGGCTATTTCATCTCCTTGGCCCTTTTCAAAATGGGGCTTAGACATCATTGGAAAAATCAACCCTGTGTCATCTGATGGACACAAATTCATCATAACCGCCACTCGAGTATTTCATGAAATGGGTTGAAGCTATGCCCTTAGCTTCTTGCACTGGAACCCAAGTTTCCAAGTTTATTTTTAATCAAATTATTTGTAGGTTCGGAATTCTTGCAAATCTCATCTCAGATAATGGAACTTGTTTCAAAAATAAAGATGTCAAAAAATTATGTCAAAAATATAAAATTCAACATCGTTGGTCCACTCCCTATTATCCTCAGGGTAATGGCCAAGCAGAAGCATCTAATAAAACATTAATCAAAATCCTCAAAATACTGGTCAATAAATCTGGCCGAGATTGGCACATCCAACTATATCCTGCTTTGTGGGCCTATCGAACTAGCGTTCGCACCCCCACCGGTACTTCACCTTTTGTTTTGGTCTATGGCACTGAAGCTATTTTTCCCTTTGAATTAGAAGTTCCTTCTTTAGCTCTACTACTTCAAGATACTGAAGTAGGAGATGAATATCATGCTGGCAGATTTAGTCAACTGGAACTCCTAGATGAAAAGTGCATCAATGCTTTGGAGCATCTTCGTGCCTACCAAAACAAGCTTAAGAGAGCATACCTCAAGAAAGTTCATCATCGATCCTTTGAGATCGATGACCTTGTCTTAAAAGAAAATAAAAAAAATACTAATGCAACTAAAGACCTTAAAGGTAAATTTGAGCCCAACTGGCTTGGACCATATATCATCACTGCTAAATTTGGATCGGGAGCATATCGATTAGCTACCTTAGATGGTAAAGATCTTAAAGAACCTATGAACATTATGCATCTTAAGCGTTATTATGCATAACATTTGGTCATTTCATCATTTGTATATATTGTATTTTGCATATTGTTTCATTTTAGCCATTTATATAAAAATTTCAAAAACAGTAACAATATTTATTCTTTCAATTCATCAATCAAAATCAAAATATAAAAACATCAAAATCCTCAAAATCTTCAAAAACATCTTTTATTTTCGTACCTGTCAATTCTTGAAGTATTGCAGTTATATTTTCAATTATTTTGGATAAATTAGCATTTATTTGGAATCCCGCACTTTCACACTCACATGCATAAATATCTTGATTCTATTTGGTATGATTATTAATCTCTCTTATATCAAAGTCCACATTTGAATTAAATAAAGTTTTGAGCATAGAGAACTGATCTTGTTATTTACTTGAACCAAGCATATCTTTTCACATTAAAATGATTTCATTGCAAATTCAATATGATGCTACATAGTAGAAGTGGTTTCTTGAGCGAAAAGTTTCCCCTCCTATCCTATCATGCACATGGTCTAGAATCTTTGAGAATTGACAAAAGGACAAGCTCACCCCTACCCGGAATAAAAATCCCTTGCTCTACAACCAATCCGAGCAAGTATCCCTAGTATAGGAAGAAAAAGAAAAGTCAAAGAAAATGAGAAAAAGAAAAATATTATTTTGTACCATCGCAGCAATATTTCAGCATTATCTCAGTTCCAAGCAAAAATACAAAAAAAAAAAAAGAGAGAAAGAAAAAACAAAAGCAAACAGCAAATAAAATCCCTTTCCCTACCCCTTGAAAAGAAAAGAAGGGTGAATGAGCTTGAATCCCTGGAATTCTCAATTATTCGAAAACTGTGAGGTAAGCCCCATAACAGGTGGTTTGTGCCCAACCCGCTTGGCCTTGGGTAATTCCTAGCATGGTGATATGTCTGTCACATTAGCGACCTTCTTTTGTACAGACCTATGTCGGCTTATGGATTAGCTAGCTCTTGATAACCCGACTTACATAGTAGTCTGGTATGGTTACATGCATATAAATCATGGTCAAGGAACACTCATTTGGTTAAGTCAAATTACTTGTATCAAATTTTCTTGCTCAAAATTGGTGAATGAACAATACAATTGCACACACATTTGTATTTGAGAGATTCTGTATCATTATGATAAAGCAAGATCGGTAATGAACTCACATTTGCACATGAGGGTTCCTTATAAATCTACATTTGTCTTTGAGATAATGTAAAATATTTCTGCAACTCTTTTTGGAATAATTTTATCTTCTTATTTCAGAACATCTGTTTAGTATAAAAACAATTACATACATTGTTTTCAAAAATCACAAAATGCTTTCAAACAACATATGACACAAATATAATCAATAAAGTCATGTTCATATTATTATTTTCTGTTTATCAAAATTCAAAAATCAATCATGCAATAAAACTAAAATATCAATTTCTTCTTTGGATTTCGCGATGATGGTATAAGTCTATACCTATAATTCTATGCCTAGCGCAAACCATTGTTCTAATTTTATTTCCCATTTATTTTAAAAATTCATAAAAACATATGACTTACATCATTATGTTACACAATTGAGCTTTAAAACGAACGAACACTTATTCTATTTCATGTCATTATGTCAACATTCAATTTTGCAATGATGGTATAGTTCCTAGGGACTTATTCAAAAATTTTATCACACTTAGGAATTTATGCCTAGCAAAATCATATTTCTTTAATATGTCATGCATAATATTTTTTATGAAAATCTGAAAACAAATCATCACCATCATCACTTCCATCATCACAACACAAAGTCTTAAGACAGTCTCTTAAGCACTCTTTTACTTTTAACAATATTTCTATCTTGGGATTAGCTTGACGACCTAGTGAGCGGCGACTCCATGAAATGGTCTATACCAGCGACAATGTCCTTTGAAATTATTGTTAGAAGTCCCTTTTATTTTTCATCAAAACACACCACAAAACAACCAATTTATTTACATCAAATTATTTCATTTACAATTTTATAGCATGACATAAAATTATAATTTATTTCCAACGATATAATTACATAAATAATCAATCACAAAATTCAAAATTAAAGCATCATACAACATATACACAAGTCATATCATCAAAAAGATAATATATATATCTCAATCAATTATGTACATCATCTAGATTGGTATGCCACAATCAAAACCCTGGCATACTCAATCCCCTCAAAAAATATAATAATACAATATGCCCTCTATAATAGCTAGCCTCGAGAAGCCCTCGAGCTCTCAGCCTCATCTCCTCCCCCACCCTGACGTGGAGGAGGTGGTCCCATAGAGGTCCGTGCTATGTCCTGGGTCCTCATTGTCGATCGTGAGGATGTCCTCGATGATCCCATCATGATCGGCTCTACAATGGGGGCTGGCAGTGGTACCCTCTGTCCCTCTGGGACCACGTGATAGTATAGCCCCTGGTAGAATGTGGTCTGAGCAATAGACCATGCCAGATCCTGAGTGCTCGCCCCTCCGCTCTGAGCCCTAAGCCATGTAGCCTCATCCTATAGCATCTACACCTAAGCTCGAAGGCGGGCAACCTCAGCCCAAAGAGCCATCGTCTCACTGCTCTCCCCTACCTCGACACCCTTGCCCTTATCGGGCGATGGTGGTCTCTCCCCCTACTGAGAAGGGAATCTCTCCTCCCTCCTCCCTATCTCCTATGGCCTCTATGGAGCCTAGCCCATCCTCTGGCATCTCTCCTATGGAGACCATCGTTGCTCTCTCCCATCGTGACCTCGTGCTGCCTCAATAGCAGCCTGGTGCCACCTCCCCATCCGTCGCACCATGACGTGCACTGGACCCTGCACCCTCGTCATCCGAGGAGGGTGGATGCCTGCGTACTAGGCATCGTACCCATCTGTAACCCTAGCATCATCACCATCCACTAGCTGGATGGGGGCATCATCTATATCTTGACTCCAGAATCGTTGCATGTCTGGAGCCCCGCTCAACGTGGTACTATCCCGAATAGTCTGAGAGTACTCGTAATCCCTAAGAGAAGGGATCCCCTACTGTAGACCGAACTATCATAGAACTCGATCATAGCGGTGGAGCTCTACCTCTCCTCGCTCCATCCTTAGCCAATAGACTCGCTTGATGCGAGCCAGCTCCTACCCATCCTCTGCCCACCCTGGGTGCTCTCGCCATGGCCTCCAGGTGATCTGGTCTAGGATGAGGTCATCCAACAACCTCCGTGACATCGACAGATCTATCCACCATTGTGACCCCTCTGTAACCACTAGTAGAAAACCCGGGGCCTCTCTCGGTCAACCCTTGTCAGTGGGAGCCCTATCGGCCTCCGCACCATGATGTGCTCCCAGCACCAAACCTGTAGTAGCGATGTCAAGACCAGACATCGGCCTCCCTTGTATACGACCCCATGTAGGATCCTATACAAGCGGCATAGCACAAAGCTGCCCCATGAGTATCTGTATCCGTGGTCTCTCATATCGTAGACCACATCTGAGAGGAGCCAGGGTAATCTGCACCCGCTCTGGTGGCACAGCAGTAAGCCACCTACCACCCCTACCAAAACTCGAGTCAGCCTAGATGCCCCAGGCATCTACCTTAGAGACTCGATGTTCACTCCGCCCTTCTCCAGGGTGAAGCTCGGGTCCCCGGTCAACCTCATCATCGCCTAGCCCTGATTGGCCGTAGGCATCATCAACCGTCCCTGTATGGGGATCCTCATGATCCTCCATACATCCTCTAGTGTGGGAGCCATCTCCCCTATCGATAACCGAAAGCAGGATGACCTCGGATACCACCTCTCTGCTAGGGCTGTCAGTAGCCCCATGTCTATTGGTACTTGTGGCATCTCTGCCACATGCTGCAAATCGACCTGAGCTAGTCGGTCGTGCTCTGCCTGATCGAGCGTGGCTATGTCATCTCGCAGCCCATCGTATTTCCACTCCCGACTCTTTAGTAATCCCCTCTGCAAAACAAACAATAAAACAATAAAATTCATTAATAAACCAATCATTAAAATAAAATTAAAAACATTTTAATCAAGCTTAATTTCTTAAAAATGATGATATCATCCACCATTGGATGATATCGTCCCAAATTGGGCAAAATCGTCCTTTGTAGGATGAAATCATCTCCGATTTCGCAACTTGGGGATCGCCCCTTGTTGGACGGGATCGCCCCTAGTTCACCGATTTCGCCCTCCGACGAAATCGACGATCTAGGGACGATTTGATGAAATCGGGACGATTTCGTCCCGACGTCGTCGACGGCCTAAAAACGGCCGCGATGCCCCAAAACAATCAAAATTTCAAACAAAAAATTGCACAAATTAAATTCAAACCTAATTTACTAGGATTAGATCCTTACCCGTAGCCCGCGTCGGACCTCTGTCGATCGGTGTGCTGTCTCCACCATTTTTTCTCTGCAGAGCTCTAAAACCAATAAAATTGAATAGTAAAAATGAATTAGGGTTTTACCCTATTTTCTTAATTTTATTTAAAATCAACAACATTTTTTTTAATTTTGCTTTTTCGTGCTTTTACCTCAAATGTTCGATTTGGGTAAAAACACGGAGGGGGCACCATAGTAAGCAGTCATACGATTCGACCTAGAATCATCATCTAGAAAATTGAGTAAATTTTTGCTTTCTCGTAAAATGGGAAGAACTCGTCTTTAACGCATTTTCTTCAAAAAATTCGCTAAAGAGGGGGCAAAATGTAGCACCCTAAAATTGGCATAGTTAAACCTTAGTAAAAAGATAAAAATTTGAATTTTAACCCCAAACCCGTTAATCGCCCGTTACCCGCTTTCCTTGTTTTTCGTGCCATTTTTAGGATTTGTTTTGACCGTTGGACGATATCGTCACAGATTAGACGAAATCATCCCAGATCTGACGAATTCGTCTAGAACAGAACGTCCAGACGATTTCGTCCCAAAACCAAATTTTCATAATTAGCTTCTATTTCAACAACTTCTCTAACTTGGGCAGAAAGCGTGTCTGCATAGTTAGAGTCTCCCCTGTTGGAGATCTCCCAAATTGGGATGATCTCCAACCTCCTAACCTCTCCCTAATCCTATATAAACTGGGATTTTCTCAGTTTATCCCCCCGAACCCCCTAGCTGATGGATTTCCCTACAAATTTAGTTCCTTGTGCCTTAGAACACCTTCATACTTTTGTTTGCATTGCATATTTCAAGTTTTCTTGCAGGAATCTTATTGTTCTTCAACTGGAGCAAGCTTGGATCATCGCAGGCGATTCCAGACGATTTCGGACGATCCTGTCACAGATCGACGATGATCTCGTACGATTGGAGGCGATCTCGACTGTAATCCAGATTGGGGGCAATCAGAGCCCAGAGTTTGCATTTCCTTATTGTTTTTCTGCATTTCTTTATGCATTATCTTAGTTATTGTATTTATGCATCTTGGAGTTCACCTCATTTAATATAAATGCATGATAAAGTCAAAATAAATTGTCAAATTGATGCATTTCCTTTTAATTGCTATCTGGATTCATCATTTAGGCAAGTTTACTATTATTTCCATCATTTCCCCTTGCTTTTGCAATTGCATTTTTGGTATTTTGTATCTGTTTCTGTGATTGCAGGTTTCTAACGAATTCGTCAGATCGACGATGATCTCGTCTGATCTCAGATGACCGACTGAGATCTGAGATGATTCTGTGTAATTCCAGATGATTACGTATGATTTGAGATGATTTGGACTGCTACAAGACTCAGAATCTTCATCAGACATCCGAAATCAGGTATGTTCTGTCCCATTCAGCATATTCTCTGTGTTTAGCATTTATTCATGTTTTTTGTATCCATAAAAATCAGCATTGGCATATAGAATAGTTTAGATTCATCTTGGCCAAACCTAGGAATTGAATGATCAAAGCACAAAATGAACACATCAAACCTACTATCAACCTAGGCGTGGAAACTGCCACTCAAAAGTTTCCTCGGTGAACCCACCATCCATCGAAAATTCACCCTTATACCCCTCCCCCGAGAGGCGGGACCTTCAAAGGGCCTCTCAGTCTGAGGTATTGTCCCATCCTTCTTGCATCCCCCTTTCGAAAGTAGATCCTATAGCCTGAAGGTAAGGATGCAAAAAATTTGGAGCGATACACTTGGAGAGATCGAGGATGGAGGTGTAATGGTGAAACCATGGGTGATGGCAGTGGTGAATGCAACTTCACAATAAATTGTGAGGTTGCATTCAGACTCTGGATAGCATCACTAGGTTTAATGTTCAGATGCATGGGTGACATAATAGGCTCATGTAGATGGTCCTTCGATTTATAATTCTTAAAGGGGTTTGTGTCAGCATCAACTACATGGACCTTATTTGCAAGAATGTACTTAATGCACTAATGCATTACAAATGGTACACACTCCATGGCTCTTATCCAAGGCCTTCCTAGCAGTATGTTATATTGTCTTGGACCCTCTAAGATGTAGCACAATATAGGAATAGTCTTTTGTCCCACATCAATGGGGAGGACTATTGTGCCTACTATGGGATATTCCACATCATTAAAGGCCTACAAAATGAAGGCAGATGCTCTAATGTGGGAAGGCAAAATGTGGAGATGCTTCAATGCAGTGGTAGTGATGATATTTATGGATGAACCAGTATCAACCAAAACTTGCTTGTATGAAATTTAATTAATGCTAGCTATAATGTGCAATGATGGATCAGATTCATTAATAGAAATTGGTTCAATTTCCTATTTATGGAATGTAATCACAGGGTCCTTGCATGATGTAATGGAATTCAATTGCTATGAGGATTGTGATGTATGATTGGTGTTCATTTGGTTCAATTATGGCATAGACTAGTTAGGGGATTCCTCACTCCCTATTGTGACACTGACCATGCTGATAATCTTCTCATTAGGTGAGGCTATGCACACCTCATTCATCTATTGTATTTGATCCTCCTTGGCATCAATACTGGGTAAGGGGTCTTCAAATATATCATTTTATTGATGATTGATAGTAGGGGTTTTTTTTATCTATTTAGGAGGCAAATCTTGATTATGCATAGTGCATTTTGCATTGATTTGTTGCCTATGTGTTCTAGGTATAGATACCTCTTCAAGAATTACCCCACATGCTTGTTCTTCACATTCCCTTTATTCCAAGGTATGATGTTCCTTTAGGTACTATTCATAATAGCATCGACATCGCCTCTCTTTTTCCACTTGCTCGAGGGCATCTAGGCACTCTTGCTCTATGCACAACTCTTCTTCTAACCCATACATGTAGTCATATTGTTCCACCATGGACGGTCTCTGACTATGAGTTGTTGTGTCAGGGGTCCTAATGGCAAGGGTATTGGCAAAAGCCCCTACTATATTTGTACCTTTATCTGTAAAGGTGACATCTTCAATGTGCAAAGATATGTGCTTTGTACTTCCATGCATGGAAGTAGTATAACTGCTACAAGAATGTTCTAAAAAATTTCCCACACAGTGCAAGTCCTCTAATTGAGCTTGGATTAATTGTTCTTTTGGGCTAATGGTAGGCCTAGGCAACTGATCTGGATGATCCATTGCATAAGTTCAATGGCTTTCCATATCACTATAGGGGGTTTAAACTATGTCAAATCCTACCATGCATGTGTAAATCCTATCACTTCGATGGGTAGATCCCCTATGCAAGGAAGTGACTTCACGACAACTATTAGGGCATCGTGCAAGAATGATGTGATCCTCATATGGATGAGCTTTGTGATGACTATTAGGGCATTGTGTGGGAATAGTGTGATCCTCATATGTTTGAGCTTCACAATGACTATTAGGGTATTGTATGGGAATGGTGTGATCCTCATGTGGATGAGCTTTGCGATGACTATTAAGGCATCATGCAGGAATGGTGTGATCCTCATGTGGATGAGCTTCGCGATGACTATCAGGGTGTCATGCAGGAATGGTGCAATCCTCATGAGAATATCAGAGGCATTCAGGGCATCTCCATAATTTTTCTACTTCACTAGATCATGATTGAGCTCGGCTATGCATAGTCATCATGATGTGCTAACTAGGCAAACCCTGCAGGAAACCCACACTAAAGGAATTTTTTGACTTCTGAAAAATGTCATGGGTGTTATATACCAAAACATTCAGTGTGATGAGTTGATCGCAATGGGATATAACTCTAAAAAATGACTTCTGGGTCAAATTTTGTATTTTTGAAATAATTGGCCAACCGGGGCTCATGGGAAATGCCCACTTTTAGTAATTTTTGGTAAATTTTGAAGCATGAATAGTTAGGACTCAAAAATTTTGTGAGAGGTGCACAAGGGGCTAACTAAGACAAAAAAATAAATTTGGCAATTTTTGGAGTTTTCTAGCCCATTTTGTGACTATTTTAGTGCAGTTTTTCCCTATTTTCGGCTTCAAAAATAGAGTAATCATAAAACCAAAATAACTTTTTCGTTATAGCTCCTATTTGCATGATTATCGATCCGTTAGATGCAAAATCAATATATATCTGATTTTGTTTTTTTCAATAAATTTCTCTGAAAAATTAGGGTTAGGGTTTTGTCCCAGATCAAATATCTTAGGTTGATTACCCAAATAATAAAAAAACACACAAGGCAGATAATATGATTATCTCATTTAAGAATTATATGTGTCCTAAAACTTGTTTAGTATTTTTTAGCTTTGTTGATATCTACAATATAACTCTCATCATGTTTTGCATTTCGTTGGATGGTATTCTTGTGTTCAAATGGATTTCACCTGTACACTCACAGTTTGACAACCTGGTGATGAAGTCCAAGTCATGTAATCCAACCTATAATATGTGGTAATGAAGTCCACACACAATCAGGGAGTACATGTCCTCTCGGTCCTCACCCAGTTCACCTACAGTTAGTGATATACCTATCCAAAGAGAGACACGTACAAATTTCCCATGGGTTATGATGGATCTTGGAGCTAGTATTGGCCAAATATAATAGGTATGCAGGATTTGAGGCAGCGGGTGGAGATGAAAGCCACCTCACTGATCTCTACCAGTGGTTGGTCATGACCTCCAACTTGCTAGTATTAAAGTGATATGTGGTGTGTGGGGTTCCTTTTAGATTTTTATAATGGAAATCAATGCAGCAAAGAGCACTCATGATTATTTCCCTACATGCCAAACAAGAACATTTGATTTTAGAAAATGCATCTCTAAATGATCTACATGACTTTCATACAATGCAATTTCTACTTTGTGATGTAATGGCCTCTAGGTGGGCCACATGCAAGCAAGCTTAAACACGCAAGATCCTAGACCACTATATACTAGGGCAGACCTCAAAAATAGATGTCTGATATTCCTAGCAGTGACTAGAGGAAAGCTAAAAGAAAAAAAATATAAGAAGCTTCAAATACATTTTTCTTCCATATTTTCTTATGTTTCCTTAATAAAAATGCGATTTTACTTGCCATTTTCTGAAAATAAACATAGACAGAGAAAAACAAAAAATTAGGGAGTAGTACCAACCTAAAATCCTTGTCTAATGATGAAAGGGCTACCCTCTGCTACACTTTTCTTGCTAGTCGTTGTCGACCAGAGTTGCTAATGTTGGCCACTGACTACAAAAGTGATCAGGCTCTATTGGCCACTATCTACCAGAGCAGATAAACCTGCACACATAAAATACATGAAAACATCAGTAAAATAGCCAAAAATAAAAACTAGGTGGGGGTCCCATCACGATCGCCATCTGTGCAACCTCGAGAAGCATGCACCTATACAATAATTGTAATATTATATCAAATGAAAGACCATAAAGCATAGATAACATAAAAATGACAAATAAAGAAAGATATTTTATTAATTCTTTATAAATCATGGTTACATATCGGTCCCTCTGAGGGATACCTAATTTTGATATAATGAAGTATAGGCAGAATAATGGTGAAGATGCCCCATCGCAAGGGGGTGGTGCACTTCTGTAGGCCTCTTGATCTTGCACATGAACTTGTATGAGGGCTTATAGATGTCTCCTTCTCCTTCTCTTGCCTGGAGGGATCTTATGCTTTGAATGTCTTGAATTGGTCCTATAAACCTATAACCTGCATGCATAGAAACAAAAACAAACACTTAGTAGCACATGTGGCCTCTTAGATCGAGGTCTTCTTAGTAAATCTAATAAACATGGTAAATAAGCATAGTACCATTTAAAATGCAGTAGATCTAAGTAATGTACATATGTAAAACTCAAAAATATTAATGTAAATGCATTGCAAGAATCAGATCTATGCTAAAACTAGATAATGAAACAAAAAGCAAGTACGGATCTAAGCTAAAACAAAGGAAACAACATCTCAGACCCTAGATGCTATTTCTTAGAGTGGCCATGACTATGGGCCACTATCGAAGATAGCGGCCACTAAACTAAAAGGTTTACCTCAACTTTTAGGGGCTATGGCAGTTAGGAATGATGGATCTAAATGTAGATGTGTAGACGTAGCTCAGACGAATGGCACTTTAATGCTCCTTAAAGGGGTGTGGATTTGCTCTCCACTCTAATAAGGCTCTGTTGCATAAAATTCTCTCTTTGATATTCTATTTTTATCTCTTTGGAAGTCTATATATGTAGTCCCTTTGGATTCATATCCATATCTAGATCTGCATGTGAACTAAACATCAAATAATAAGGTTCAGTCACAAACTGACATTGAAGGGATAGCCAGGAGGAACTCTGGGAGTTCCTCATCGAAATCCCTTTGCAAACCATGCAAACTGCTATCTCCAACTATGATTTGGGCTCTTCTTGATGGCAGTCTGTGTTTCAATGCTAATCGCTATCATTAGCAATGACTAGCTATGGTCGCTCTTAGCTTGAGTGGCCAAGATTGGTGGTCACTCTAATAGATAGTGGTTAGGCCTGAATGGGCTATAACTACCCCTTTTGAGTGGTTAGGACCATTGCTTGCTCTTGGAAAGGTCTAATATTGGTCATATGGTTTGCGGATGTGCCCATATGAGTAGTCTCTTAACATGATGTATTTTAGGTGTTTACACCCACAAGCACTATGGTGCATCTACACACCTTCTACAACTTCTACAAATCCTCAAAAACTGGTTTTGCAAAATTTGTGTGACTCATTTTTTGAAAAACCTATAAGATAGAAGACAAAAAAGCAATAAATTAATGACAATATAATCAACATAAAGAACCCATTGTGGGTCCAACCGTGGTCACCATTTGTATATGTGAAACCAAACAACACCAAACAATAAAATTAAAAAAAATTACAAATAAAGCAGAATAAACACAAATGATTGCACAAAAATAAACTTTTATTCTTATTTTTAGGTGGATCTCTAATATTACAACTAAGTGTACCCCAAATGGAGGTTTACAATGCTTTATTATCCAATACAATGAGTTCAATATTCCAGGGTTCTTTGAAACCCTAGCTAACAAACAAAGGGTTATGTCTTCATGCTCGACTTTATCCCAACAGTAAGGTGAGTGGGTTTCAGATATCCATAGCCCAGATCACTCAAGTGCTTTAGTAACTTCCAATTAACTTGATCTCTAAAAATGCAAACAATAAACAATAATATAAGGTCAATAATATCTATGAGGCCTCCACTATGTGAGGTCCTCAATAACAAAAAGTTTAACCCTAGTTGCAAAAATGAATCTATAAATAGATCTAAATAATAAACAATAAACACAATAAATAAATGACCTTGTCACATTAATTCGTTGATCTTTGTTATTTGTTGTTATTGTAGGATTTGGTGTGTAGGTGCCCTAGTGATACCCAAGGGATTTTCTATACTATAGAACTAAGGTTGTGAATGCTCGTGAGTGCTCAATGATGGTAAGAGGTACCTAGAGGTACTCGATGATGGAAGGAAGGCACCCAAAGGCACTCAATGATGGTGGAAGGTACCTATAGGTACTCAAGGATGAATAGAATATGCTCAAAGATGCTCGAGGGATTGGAGAAAATTCTACAAAAGCATATCTAGTTTGTATGGGGTGGGCAGTGGTGGATGTGGAAGTGACGATAGCAAGAATGAAGGTGAGGATGCATGGATGCTTGAGGACTTAGGAATTTTGAAAACTTAGGTAACTCAAGACTCAGAAAACTTAGGGAAATCTTAGGACTCATAAAACTTAGGGCTTGATTTGTCAAAATGACTCCTCTTTATAATCTCTCCTAGGGCACATTAGGGTTTCAATGACACAATTTGTGTGGTCAATATTAAAACATGATGGAGGGTGGAGATTAAATCTAGGCAAGTGGCATGGATTAAGGTGGGTGAATGGCTAGTATTAAATCATTATGGATGGATAGAATTAATTAATATAAATATACATATATTTATTAAATATATATATAATATTAGTATTTAAATATATATTAAATAAATATGTATAAATAATGGGTAAATGTGGCGAGAAACTATGGATGAATGACAAATGACTAGATTTTGGTGTTTGCAAATTGTTAGCCAAATGATTTATGGAATTGATGGATACCTTTTGGAATATGTTTAGAGAAAATAGTTAGTTTTATGGAACTAATGTTATAAATAGGTTTTTAATTATTAGTTAAGAGGTTATATTATCCATGAAGTTTTTTAATGCAAAAAATACAAATGGATGATTCATTGAAATATGGTAGATGCATGTTATATTAGATTTAATATGGTTGCATTTTAAATATGAGTTTTGAATAATGGGTTACCAAGGCTTGGGTAGATAAAGGAACTCATTATGGAGAGAAGAATGGGATTATCTCCTTGGTTGTATGGAAAAAAATTACTTGTATGATGCATGTATTGCATGGTTGAGTCCTTTTGTATAGTGCATGTTAGCTTGAATATGCATATCATGAGTTGTCATAATCCCTAGATTTCTTATCAAGTTCATTGGAAAGATCTTCAAGAGGATGACCTTGAAAGAGATAGATAAATATTTGGACCATTGTTCTTTACTTATAACAATGCCTTGGAGTAAGATATTATATTTGATAAACTAGGAGGAGTTGTGATGATGCAATAACTAAATAGTTGTGAATAATACCCCTAAATTATGAGGCTAGGTTTTTCCATGTGATGAGGTATTTGGAATTTTTAGACATCCAAAATTAGTCATATTTGCAAGCATCTAAGCTCATCTCCCAATCGACTCATTAAAAACCCTCAATTGCCACAAAATCATCACCAATTTCCCAAATTCATCCAAAACCCCCATCTTCCCATATAATCTACCTAATTTCCTTTAATATTCCTCCATTATATCTCTAATTCCTCCAATTCCTCTAAAATCCCTCTAATTTCATCTAAATTTCTCTAATATTCTTTATCTTCTCCTAATTCTTCTTTAATTTGCCTAATTTTCCCTATTTCCTCTAATTATTGGGAAAAATATTGGTTAATTCCTATGGTTTAATTCATTGCCTCCATTTAATTGTCAACCCGGGACAGCTCGTAAACTTGTGAAAAGTCATGCACAATGTATGCCTGTAATTCCTAATGAGATGAGTCCTCCAGATTCTATGGTTTGGGGGGTGCGTTGTTGTGGTGGAGTTCTTGTTCTTTATCCAAACCATTAATCTATTTTATATTATCAAAGACATGACTAAAATAAACTATAAAAGTAAAAATGCACACTTGCTAGAAAAGTACAAAAAATAGGGGAAAGCTACATAACTAAACTAATTTGCAAAAAAACATAGAAAATAGGAAATAAATAAAATAACAGAAAGCAAGGAAAAATGTGGGAGGAATACTATTGAGAGTGGGCCCAGGCTTCCAGCAGATTCTACCCAGATCAATTCATTCACCGGATGCTAGTTTGAGACTGATAAAACACTCAAATGAATTGTATTGTATTGCAGCTTCAGAAAAATTACATAGATAATCTAGGATTCTATTTTAGGGGTGGTCTATGCATTTATATAGTGCACGACCATCCCCGATTACAAGCTCAGGCAAGTCTATTTCAGACTTGTGGTTACAACAAACACGCGCAAAATAATCACAGACAATGAACGCACGCTAATTTTATCCTTCGCAGGATAAATTAGGCGTGTTCTATTTATTGATGGAATATGCCTATAATTATACCGCAAATCGATATCAGTATAATCGATTTACGTGTTTGCTCTATTTACATGTTTGTTTAGCCATTAATGAGAAATGGATAATTTATTTTGGTTCACACTATTGTCTTTCATCCGCATATATCGTTGGAAACCACCATTCTATTTCTTCTAAAAACATGGTTCTTGTTATACTTCTACTCGATGGGAGTCAGGCACCATCCAACCTATCATTGGGAATCAGGCGTTGTTGACTCCAAAGTCGGGAGTCAGGCACCATCGACCCCGAAGCTGGAAGTCAGGCACCTTTGGTCCCAAAGTCGAGAGTCAGGCCTTTGACCTTGAAGCTGGGAGTCAGGCACCTTTGATCCCGAAGTCGGGAGTCAAGATTTTCGAAGTTGGGAGTCGGCGCCTTTGATCCTAAAGTCGGGAGTCAGGCACCTTAACTCAGTGTACGTATCCTTTGTTGTAGTCACCATTGTCCTTATGTTTCCACCATAAAACATGAAGTGCCAGGTCCACATGGGACCTTGACGTAAATATGCAAAAAATGTAGCAAAATCACTGAATCTACACACAAATCACACTAAAAACACATATTAGAGAATATACCCAATTTCTATTAAATATATATAAAACTTTCATTAAAAAGTACATCTTATCAAAATAATGCCACACTATATATTATAAATCCATACAAAAATATGAGCATTTTTGGTGCTCATCATCCCCCCATGCTTAGATGTTGCCATGCCCTCATGGCACCTTCTACTGGTAATCTCCTGTTCTATCAATAACCTTCCAGTATGCCCTATTTCTTCGTTTTCTTTCTTGGGTGGTGGCTTTATCTCATTCCTTGTCACATTTTTGTTTACCTCCCTTTTTTGGCTGATTGGGACCTACTTTTATTTTGGGTGCCTTCTACCATGGACTACATCGTAGGGGTCGACTAGGTCCTACTTCAATGTGTGGCCTTGTTCTGCTCCACTTATTTCTACCTATTGCTTCATCTACGTAAAAACCTGTAAATGTAGTGGCATCCTTCTGGAATGCAGGCTCAACCTACTTCCAGTACTGATGGTTTGGAGGTAGCTGGACTACCACTGGAAAATTAGGTTTATCCCATGGTGGATAATGGGACGTATCATGCACTTGGGCTTTTGGCAATTTTACCTTTTTAGGGTCGAGCATTGCATCCTCTGTAGCATTCTTCTCTTCATCATTTTCCTCTATAGCATTATCTTCTGCATCTTCAAGGGGTAGAGATTCAGATGCTCTCTCCAGTGGTGGCATCATTGGCTCTTTGTCGAATATGCCCATCTTGTCTAGATATTCCCTCATCCTTGAGGGATTGCCATCTTGTGAACCATATATACTCCAAAAATATTTTGGTTGTGCAGGGGTAATAGAGATACCTGGCTCTCAAGCTATTTTCTTATAAGCCTTCCACTCCTTTTTGGCCTCCTTCAAGTTCTTTTGGAGCTCTTGGAACTACCCCTTCTAGCTAGCAAAGGCTTTCATGGATGCAACCCATTCTTCATCTGAGTTTGGGTCTAGTTGCACCTTCAATTTTTATTGTGTGGCCTTCTACTTTGGCTATTTTGTTGCTCTAGCCTTTGTCTTCCATCTCTTCTATGGTGCCCTTTCTACTTTCCTCTTGGGCCTCAACTTCTTTGATGGTTCAGGTGTTGTTGCTTTAGTTGTGGGTGTTGAAGGACCAACCTCTTCTTCCTTCTATAAGGATGATTCTTCCTAGGCCTCAGAGGACTTTGCTTCTTGCTTTTCTTGGTCCCTTGGTGTGTCTCTAGTTGGTTCAACTATAGTCTGGTCATCCAACTATTTAACCTTGGTTTGATCAACCAATGGTTGACTAGTTGACTATTGATCTAAATAGTAGGGTCAACTATTTGTGTGTCATCAATTAATTGAGTAGCACCCAATGGTGCTTCAGCTTCCCTAGCTAACTATGCCACTCTTGGTTGATCATCTGGTAGCTGACCATCTGACTAGGTAGCATCAGACATTTTGGCTGACTCTTTCCCCTCATTATCTTCAATATCTACTTCAGGGGGCTTTATTTATGGAATTAGGCCCTCCTATTCTTCATAGTTTGTTTTAGTAGAGGTTTTAAAAAGGTCCTCTACTTCAGTTGTTAGGTTGGTTTCTATTCTGGCATCAGATCAAAACTGACCAAAAGAAGTAATATTTTCCTCTAAATCTAGAGAAGTCATAGGCACCTCCATTGCCCAATCTATTTGAACTATAACATCAACCTTGGTTGGTTGACCAACCTCCATTTTTTGAACCTATGATTTCAATTATTGCATAGTGTTCTATAGTTGGTGTATGGTGTTATACATCTCCAATTATTTCTCTAAATTCCTTTCTGGACACCTCAAAGAGGGTCTGCTCCACCTTGTATTTGCTTTCCCAAATGAAAGCTTGCTCCTTCAATGTTTGCACCTATTTCTGTAGGTCCTCTTCCTGGACTGTTGGCCTAGAAGGCTCATCACTAGCCATGTTCTGTAGCACCTGGGTAGCAAATTCATCCTCAGTTATGCCAATGATATCTTCATCATTGGATGAACTAGGGATGGCCAAGGATACTTTCCTTGTCTTGCTCTTGGTCCTTGGGTATTTTGACACATGAATAGAGCTTGACACTCTCTATTCTACTTCCTCAAACATAGGGGATGAAGTTTGCCCTATCTCCCCTATTGGTTGATCTTGATGGGAGGCAGGCACTGACTCTGTTAGCCTTGATGCTCCTACAACCGATTGACCATGGGAGTCAGGCACCTCTACCATCTCTTATTGTTCTAGAATAGTGGTGCCTTCTTCAATTGATGCCTCCTTATGTGCCTTTGCATGCCTGATTAGGGCTGAAATCAACCCATGGTGTGCCAGGGTAGTAGTTGTCCCTACCTGGTACCACCTAGCCTCATCCTTTAGGGCACATGCTAGGTAATATGGGATATTGATTTGGTCCCCATGTAACAGATGATTCAAAAAATAGAAATGGTTTACATTGAGCCATGAGTACCTACCAGTGCATGTGAAGAATCTAGCTATCTGCTCAAAAACTTGGTTCCAAAGATCTAGGAGGTGCTACCTCGATAATCTAGAATGCATCAGATATGTCATTGGTCACCCAAAAAATATTTTTGCACAATCCGTAGGGTTGTCATCTTTGTATACATGGTCCCCTATCTAAGGGAGACCGATAATTACCATAATATGGGTCTCTGTGACTAGAATCTCTAGTCCACACATTCGAGCAACCCCATCCTTCAAAGACTCTATGAATTCCTTGGTGGCCTCAGCATCCTAGTTCTGACTAACCAACTGATAGTAATCCATCCATCTGACTGCTTCAAATTACCTCTGAATATTTTCATTAATCCCTGAGAGATCTTGAGGCTCATTCTTTTTGAGTAGATGATTTGTAGATTTCCCTCCCATGGCAAATTACTCTCTATTTTTATCTATAATTTTTTTGGTTTTTCTCTACAACTTACCCTAGCTTTATAGGTTCTTAAACATATCATTTCAATGCAACCATATCCATGCAATCAGGCACCCTTACACCATAATTAGAAATAATTACGGTGATTGGTGTGAACATCATAAAATCATGTGCCAGATTTCCAATGGGTGATTGTTATAACTTTTTACCCAACTGCTTGGTGGCATGTGGACAAGTGCAGAGTTGGGTATGTCGATTGGATGGATATTTGTTTTTCAAACAATGTGATGGCACTATTGACAAGAATGCTTTTTCTAATGAAAATTATATACATATAAAATAGAAAATTAAGTACATACCTAATTAGTATTTCATGCATGCATGATATGTAGACACTCATGGCACAGATGGATTGGTTGTCGCATGATGACTGTGATTACCAAAAAATAATGGTGTGCATATTTCCCATGTGAGGAAATATTTTTCTGAACAATTCATTCTTGGATGTTGCAATTTATTTCATTTGAGGTTCCCTACTACAAAATAATGCAAGAAAAATATTAAATTAATATTTTCCTGTGGGATGACACACATCCCTCCTTGGAAGTCATTTTGTTGGTTGTCTTGGAACATGCACAAATATCCAATGGAAAAAGTGTTTTTATCCATGAGAAATTTGACTTTTGATCATGTGGATAAAATGTTGATGTGGCTTCGACCACTTCCTGATGCCAAAGGTTTATTTCGTATACTAGAAATCAGGTGCTTATTAGAATGGAAGTCAGGCACCTTTTTTATGGAAATCAGGCACCTTACTTTAATATATAGAACATAGGTGCCCATTAGAATGGGATTCAGGTACCTTTTTATTAGAAATCAGGTACCTTACTCCCATATAGGATATAGGTACCAGTTAGAACTGAATTTAGGCACCCTTTCACTAGAAATCAGGTACCCACCAAAGTAAAAAATAGGCACCTTCTTGAACAAAATATAGGTACCTTCTCGCTAGAAATCAGGTGCCTTAAAAATAGAATATATGTGCCTTCTCGCTAGAAATTAGGCACCTTTTTTATAAAACTCTTCAATAATGGGAGTCAGGCACCTTTATGATATGTGGGAGTCAGGCACCTTCCCATCATTTGAATAGTCAATATTTTCTGGTGTGTCTATAGTTGAGCACTTCCGGTTGATCAGACTATCAAGTTCATCATTCAAGGACAACATCATCATCCGCTATGTGAACTAGCATTTGGGCACTTTTCTCTATGAAGACAAAAACACCCGCATACCCGTCCAAGCATGGTTATCCCCCTTCGGATGGGGATGAGTGTACTTCTACTGGAATTAACCTCCTAGAAAGTTGGAAATATGTAGGTTCATGGATCCTATGCCTGATAGGCCTAGGTTTCCTAGGCTACCTATAGATTGCATTCAGGGCATCATTCCTACAAAATAAAAACACAACTAAAGAAAGAAAAATGCAGGACTTATAAAAGAATAAATTGTTTTTGGGTCATGTGGACAAACATGTGTCCACATATTACTAATAAATTTTAAAAATGGACTCAAATGGGGTCTCCCCCATGCCTATTCTGGACTTCATCATATAAGTCTCAGACACATGATATGGCTGCAGTCGGTGACCATTGACTATTAATGTGATGTTGCTATCATCAATTATTCTGACTCGCACAACTCCATTGTTGATGATTTCAATCACTTCATATGGCCCCATCCAACGTTGCATGAGTTTTCCTTTCCTTTCCTAGAATTGAGAGTCATACAATAATGCCCATTCTCCCACTTTGAACTACTTTGGCTTGGTGTGATGATCATGCCACCTGGCCCTTTGTTTCTGGATGACCTCTGTTCGATGCAAAGCATCACGTCGGTATTCATCCAACTGGTTAAGCTATTGAATCCATTCCTTTTGTGCCTCATCCAGATTCAAATCTAAATCTACTATAGTTCTGAGAGTCTTAATTTCAAACTCTATGGGCATCATAGCATTCTTCCCATATACTAACTAGAATGGTGTAAAACTAGTGGTAGTTTTCTAGGTGGTTCTGTAAGCCCACACTACTTCTGGTAATATTATGGCCTAGTATTTCCTATGTTGTTGTACCATATTTGTGAGAATGTTCTCCAATTCATGGTTGGTGACCTCTACTTGCCCATTTTCCTATGGATGGTAAGGAGTGGTTTTGTTGTGCCTGATTTTGTACTGCTACATTATTTCTTGAATCAAATTTGAAGTAAATTGAGGCCCTTGATCAGTAGTGATCTCCCTTGGAACCCCAAATCTTGTAAAGATAGATGAAAATAAGAAATCTGCTACAGTATTCTCTTTAGAATCATGCAATGCCTACACTTCAACCCACTTGGTCACATAGTCAGTGTAAACTAAGATATATCTCTTACCTATTGATTGTGGATTAATGGGTCCTACAAAATCCATCCCCCATTTGTCAAATGGCTCAATGTGCACATGTGGTTGGAGTGGCATTTCATCTCTAAGAGTTGGTCTACCCATCCTCTGACACTGATCACATTGGCTCACGTGTTTGGCTGCATATTTAAATAGTGAAGGCTAGAAGTATCCAACCTGCAATACTTTGAATGCAATTATTTTTCCTACAAAATGGCCACCACAAGGTTCATTATGGTAAGATTTCAGTATTTCTATAATCTCATTATCAACAACACATCTTCTCATGATTTGATCAGGCCCTATTTTAAATAGGCATCCCTCAATCCATGAGAAGTCTACACTTTTCTCTATTAATGTTTGTTTCTCGCATGGTGAAAGTGTAGGGGATACTTTACCAATGGCTAAATAATTAGCCATATCTATGTACCATGGTATCTATTCATTTAGAGCAAACAAATGCTCATCTAGAAACTAATCTTCTATGGTTGTATGATCTGGTGGTGTCAATCTAGAAAGAAAATCTGCAACCACATTGTCCTTACCTAGTTTATCTACAATTATCACATCAAATTCCTATAGAAGTAATAACCATATGATAATTCTACCACTAATTCTAGGTTTGTTTGTCAGGTACCTGATGGTTGAATGATCAATATGCACAAAAACTTGATAACTTGTAATATAGTGGTAAAATTTGTTAAGAGCATGTATGACTACAAGAAATTCCTTTTATGTGATAGTATAATTGAACTCAGCACTTGTAAGATGTTTACTGACATAATAAATGGCATAGAATTCATCACCATCCTTCTATCCCAGTACTGACCCTATCACATTATTGGATGCATCCGCATATATGTGAAAGGGAATGGTCCAATCTGGACCTCTCAGTACTGGAGCAGTGGTCAGTTTTTCTTTCAAAGTGTTAAATGCTTGTTCACATTCATCTTTCTAGACAAACTCTACATCGTTTGATAACAATGTGCTTAGGGGTTTAGCAGTTTTGCTAAAGTCTGCTATAAACCTCCTATAGTAACCAGTTGAGCCAAGGAAACTTCGGATATCTTTCTGAGTTTTGGGAGTGGGCAGATTTTGGATTACCTCTATCTTATTTTTATCTACTTTTATCCCATCTATAGAAATATGATGTCCCAATACTATTCCCTCCTGCATTAACATAAAATATTTTTCATTACTCAGGGATAGATTAGTTTCCTCACACCGCTGAAGTGTTCTTTCCAAATTTGTTGTGGCTTCATCAAAAGTCTCACCATAAATGGTGAAATCATCCATATATACCTCCATAGTTTCTCCAATCATATCAGAGAAGATGCTCAATACTACCCTTTGAAATGTGGTAGGTGCATTGCACAAACCAAAGGGTAAAACTCGATAAGCGAAGGTTCCCCATGGACAAGTGAACATGGTCTTATCTTGATCCTCTTCCCCAATCTGAATCTGATTGTATCCACTGAACCCATCCAGAAAAGAAAAGTATTTCTTTCCTGCTAAGGTATCAAGGACCTGATCTATGAAAGGTAAGGGGAAGTGGTCTTTCTTTGTTGCCTTGTTGAGCAATCTGTAGTCAACACAGATACACCACTTTCCATTTTTCTTGGGCACCACCACCAAAGGTGATACCCACTCACTATCAGAGATAGGGTAGATAAACCCAACTGTTAGGAGTTTCTACAATTCAACTTTAACAATCTCCTTCATAGCTGGATTCATCCTGCATTGTGGTTGTCTTACCGATTTCATTTGTTCTTCCAGATATATGCGATGAGTACAGGTTTCTGGAGCAATTCCTCTCATGTCTGAATACTCCCAAGAAAAAGCATGTTGATGTTTGACTAATATTTCTTTTAGTTTGATCTACTGATCAAATGTCAACTCATCATCTATATTCAATACCCTCCTAGGTGCAACCTCAATTTGTTTGATATGGTGATTTTTACCTCCAACAAGTGGTAGCTCTAGAGGAGGATAGGAGGATTCCCCTTGGAAAATTTTTGATATAACTCTTTCCTCATCACTCTCATCCTTCAACTCATCAAATGCCATGATGGATTGAATCATTGATAAATCACCAATATTCTAGTTTTCACAATCAGGTTCTCCCAACAAGTCTACAGATTGTGTAGGTGGATGGATAATCAGATTTTTCACATTTTGACCATCAAAAATGGTCATTTGTCCATTCCTGCAACTTATGTAGGCATCAACTATTGCCATCCAAGGTCTACCTAAGATGAGTGGATAACCACCCAACTCAGACTTGGATTGTAACACTAGAAAATCTATTGGGTATTCCCATGCATCCACTATGACTGTTATGTCTTCCAGCATTCCCTCAGGGAGCACTGTAGACCTATCAGCCAACTGAAGGATAGTTTTGGTTGGCTTTAGATTGGTCAGTCTAAGTTTTTGCATGGTATCCTTGGGCATGACATTAATGGCAGCCCCTAGATCTACTAATGTGTTGGGTAAGACATAGCCTCCAATTTTTACAGTTAAAATAGGGCTTCCTGGGTCTGAATATTTTTGGTTGTAGGTGTTTCCCTGCATAAGATCAACTAACTGACCTACCAAATTGATTGCCTTTGCTAGTTTTTTTCTTGGTTTTCTCAGACACAATTCCCTTATGGCCTTTGTATATATTGGAATGTCTCTTATGGCCTAAAAAAGAGGGATTGTGACTATCAAATTTTTTAGACTAGAAAGAATGTCAAATTCTGGTTGTACTAGGCTTTCTGGGTTCCTGCAACCTTTTTGGAAAAGGTGGAACCTCTTCTCTAGTATTTATAGCTACTGGTTCATCTTCTACTTCCTCTATAAGAGGTGATTCCTCTTTTTCTAAATCTATTTTTCCTCCTCTTCTAACAAAGGAGCTATTTCTACACCTACCTATTTACCTGACCTCAATTGTACAGGACTACAATCTACTTTGATATTATACATGGGGTACATCTCATTTTCCATTTGGTATGTTAGTTATGTTTTATTGTTTGGATTAGACATGGGTTGTGCCAAAAGTTGAGCAGGTCTCAAAGTAGGGGGAGCTGGCAAACTCTGTTGTAGTGGGACTTGTGTTGCATGTTGTGGAGTTGGGCTCCAAGCATTGTGATTTCTCCACTATGGTACAGGCTATTGATGTGGCATCCATGGGTAAGGATTATAAGGATTTGCTCCTTGGGGGGTATATGCCCAAGGTTGTTGTCCCCACCAACCCATATTGGGTGGCTAAACTTGACCTTGGTTCTGATAATTGTTTCCCCCATAGGATGGCATTCCTGCTGGCATGTTGTTTCCCATAGGAGACTGTTGCTAGTTTCTCCTATTTCCCATGAAGTATGCTTCCATTACTTCAGGATATTCTCTAGATTTTGGTAATTGTGGGCACAATTTTATCTTATGATATTTTTGACACACAATGCATACTCTAACTTTGTTCTCTGGACATTCATTTCTAGGGTGCTTTCCTCTACATTTAGGACAAAAATAGGCTAATGTTACCTCATTCTCCTACTTCTTTCTCTGAAGTAGAAGAGTGTCCATTTGAAGTGCAAGAGATGACAACATCTCACTCTTGAGGTCTTCTAGCATATTTCCTATCTCTATTTTGGTGATTGTGGCTGATTGTTTGATATTTTTGGAGGTTAATTTACCCTTCCTTCTTGAATAGTTCTGGCATAACTATCGGATATCAGACATTTGATGTTGATAAATGTCTCCTCCAAAAATCATGTTTAGTGCTTCAAGAGATTCATTAGTAAGCCCCTTCAGAAAAATACTTCTTAAGGACCTATCACCTAGTTTTGCATGGGGAGATCTTTGCAGGTTAAAGCTAAATCTATCCCAATATTCTTCTAATGACTCACCTTCCTTCTGAGTCATATCCAGGACTTCTTCTCTGGAATCCCATGCTCTACCAAAGTCTTGGTACTGATCTAGGAAGAGTTTTTTCATGTCTTCCTAGTTAGTGATCTATTTATTTCCTAAACTGATGAACCAACGTAGGGCTGAATCATCTAGAGTTGAGGGGAACAATTTTAATTTTTGAGCATCAATTTTATAATCTACTGACCTGCATAGTACATCAAACTTGAAAAGAAATAGGTCAAGATATTCTATTTGAAATCCTCTGAATATTGGAAGGTGGGTAGGAGAGATATGTTTCATCTTTGTATCTCCTCTTGCCTCCTCGATTGGGAAGTTAAAACTAGTGGATGTCTCTTCTACTTCAGCCATATTTTTTGAATACAGGGTTTCAACACCTGCTACTTCCAGGGTAGCTTTCAAGGCTTCTAACTCATTTCTTTTATCCTCTAGAAGGATTCCTAAATTAGTGTTTGAAATAGTTCCATCTTTAACTACTTGCCAACATTGAATGTTCAACAAATCTTCCTCAGATTGAATTCTTCCTACCACTGATCCTTCCTTAGGATTTTTCTGGTCTGGTTTAGAAGGATCTTGTGCAAAAAGTGGATGTTGACTCCAATGCATAGGTGGAGATAGTGGTGGGGAGATATCAATGTCAAGATTTGGCACAACTAAAATAGAGGCTTCTTGAGAAATAATATTTTTTCTCTTGAGGAAATGACCATCCGGTCCTCTATTTTTAGGTGGACTCATACAAAATTAAAATGGAATAGTTCTGTAGAAAGTAACCTAAACTAATTCAGATGCACTTTCTTCAGAACTAGGTATTACAGTTGGCTTTTCCTCAACAATGATGCCAAAATGTTGGGCAAAATATTGGTTAATTCCTACGGTTTAATTCATTACCTCCATTTAATTTTCAACCTGGGATAACTCGTAAACTTGTGAAAGGTCATGCACAATGTATGCCTGTAATTCCTAATGAGATGAGTCCTCCAGATTCTATGGTTTGGGGGTGCGTTGTTGTGGTGGAGTTCTTGTTCTTTATCCAAACCATTAATCTATTTTATATTATCAAAGACATGACTGAAATAAACTATAAAAGTAAAAATGCACACTTGTTGGAAAAGTACAAAAAATAGGGGAAAGCTACAAAACTAAACTAATTTGCAAAAAACATAGAAAATAGGAAATAAATAAAATAATAGAAAGCAAGGAAAAATGTGGGAGGAATACTGTTGAGAGTGGGCCCAGGCTTCTAACAGATTCTACCTAGATCAATTCATTCATCGGATGCTAGTTTGAGATTGATAAAACACTCAAATGAATTGTATTGTATTGCAACTTCAAAAAAATTACATAGATAATCTAGGATTCTATTTTAGGGGTGGTCTGTGCATTTATATAGTGCATGACCATCCCCGATTACAAGCTCAGGCAAGTCTATTTTAGACTTGTGGTTACAACAAACATGCACAAAATAATCATAGACAATGAACACGCGCTAATTTTATCCTTCGCAGGATAAATTAGGTGTGTTCTATTTATTGATGGAATATACCTATAATTATATCATAAATCGATATCAGTATAATCGATTTGCGTGTTTGCTCTATTTACATGTTTGTTTAGCCATTAATGAGAAATGGATAATTTATTTTGGTTCATACTATTGTCTTTCATCCACATATATCGTTGGAAATTACCATTCTGTTTCTTCTAAAAACATGGTTCTTGTTATACTTTTGCTTGATGGGAGTCAGGCATCATCTAGCCTATCATTGGGAATCAGGTATTGTTGACTTTGAAGTTAGGAGTCAGGCATCATCGACCCCAAAGTTGGAAGTCAAGTGCCTTTGGTCCCAAAGTTGGGAGTCAGGCACCTTTGACCCTAAAGTTGGGAGTCAGGCACCTTTGATCCTGAAGTTGGGAGTCAGGTGCCTTTGATCCCAAAGTTGGGAGTCAGGTGCCTTAACTCAGCGTACGTATCCTTTGTTGTGGTCACCGTTGTCCTTATGTTTCCACCATAAAACATGAAGTGCTAGGTCCACATGGGACCTTGACGTAAATATGCAAAAAATATAGCAAAATCACTGAATCTACACACAAATCACACTAAAAACACATATTAGAGAATATACCCAATTTCTATTAAATATTGAAGAGACAAAAATGCAACACCAAATAACAAGATATAAATTGAACTTAAAAGATACTATTGCACAATGAACGATTTAATATAAATGTGGGGAGCCTCAAAACTCCATTTTTACAATAAGGATCTTTGAATCCTTTGATATAGATTTTACACTAGCTAGGGTTATTTGAAACCCTAGAAAACAATGTTGGTGGTATCTCAAAATGCATCTTTGAGTGAGTGGGATTCTGATTATTTGATGTCGGGCCACTCCAGCTTAAGCAGCTACATAATTCTAATATAACACTTCCAAATCTGCACACAAGAAAATAGCAAGTAGGTTAGTAGCAACTATGAGGGCTCCACAATGTGAGGCCCTCTATAATAAATACAAAAACCCTAGCTATATGATGTAATTAACATGAACAAAATTGAAAGTACATAGAATGAAATAACAATAAAAATATTTACCTTGCTTATTTGTCATTTTTTGATTTGATGCAATTTGTTGTAGTGGATTGGTGCGAAGATGCCCTAGCATCACCTAAGGGCTAGGAGGGTTGTATAACTCTAGCGTAAAATGCTTGTGGGTGTTCAACGATTGTAGGAAACACCTGTGGGTGCTTTAGAATAATGAAGGATACCAAAAGGTTCTTAGAGGTGGAGGAGAAGTGCTCGGAGGCACTCAGGAACAATAGGGAGCACCCGAAGTTGTTCGATGACTAAATGGAAAGTTTGTAGAAGTAGATCTGGCTGAGCAGAGGAAGTGATGGTAGATACAGAGGTTGGGGTAAGTGAGGATATAAGGTGAGAGCACTTGAATACTCTAGATTCAGTGATTACTTAGGGAACTTCGAGAAAACTTAGGATTTAGGGATTACTTATAAAATTCAAAGGTTGAACCTCAATAACACAAGCTTATACTAAGAGGGAAGTGAACAATATAAGACCAAATTTTACTTTTCTTACCCAAACAATATTATCCAATGTTACCAATTGCAACATCTTTCCAAAAATAGTATCAAGCAATATGATCAATAGCAGTAGTAAAGTAATGCACAAATCATCACAAACATGAGAGACACAAATTTAACATGGTTCACCCAATGTGGGCTACGTTCATGGAGAAAATATTTCTTCTAAATTTTCTCAACAAATATCTTGGGAATCAATTCCCTATTACAATGTTTATGGACCTTTGTCCAAAGGAGATCTCAATCCCCTATGCTCAAGTTTGTGGATATCTATCCATAGGAGAACTCTATCCCCTTAACTTTGGTTTGTGGAACTCTATCCATAGGAGAACTCTTTCCACTTAACTCTAGTTTGTAGAACTCTATCCATAGGATAAATCTATCCCCTTAACTCTAGTTTGTGGAACTCTATCCACAGGAGACACTTGTCCCCACTACTCTGGCTAGTAGACCTCTATCCATAGGAGACCTATGTTCCCACTGCTCTGGCTAGTGGATCTCTATCCATAGGAGACCTTTGTCCCCATTGCTCTAGCTAGTGGACCTCTATCCACAGAATACCTCTATCCCCAATGCCCTGGCTAGTGGACCTTTATCCATAGGAGACCTCTATCTCCATTGCTCTAGCTAGTGGACCTCTATCCTATTGATGTGCAATTTTGTCAAGTCACAAAACCACTCGACATCTTAGAACTTTAAGTTCTCTCTTGCAAAGAAATAGGTGTTTCTTCAAGGTTTTCACTTTAGGTTTAATGTGTTTCACATATATGTTTAGGTAAATGCTTAGAAAGAAACTCCTATGGTTTGCATATTGTTGTTAACAAGGGGTCTAGGAATCATGTAAATGATTTCGAGTATTTCATGAGAAATATATCTTTCATATCAATTCAAAAAAATGAAGTTCGTTTTTATGATCTCATTTAAAATATATTGAACTTAATTCATCTCTTCAATTTTATGTCTCAAAATGCTTTTAAATGAAATCAACATAAAAGGAATCTAGCATTTTGCATTAAATTTTCATTTAAATATAATAAAGATCAAAGTAAATGAAATTTTATAAATTTAATAAACCTTTGAAATAAATTTATAATAATTTCATTTTCCAAATTTCTATTTGATAAAGCAGTTATTCATTCAAACCTCCTTGCGAAATTATAATCAAATCCATTAGAGGTGAATAAATAAAATAATGTCTTGCCCCATTTACAAACTCATGTATGAAGGATATCAATTTCAATACCCCAATCTTATGGAATTTAAAATTGGAATTAAAATGATCATTTATCTCAATTAAATTCAAATATTAATTGGTTTAATATTTGAATAATTAAAATTGCTCCTAACCCAGTTCTAAAGCCTTTTACCTTATGATTATCTAAACTAGCAGAACGTATATGAATCAAATAAAATTAAAATAAATTTGAAAATTTTTATGAAAGGAAACTAACTTTAAAATTTTGGACAGTACATACAGAAATTTAACAAATTCTAGAGAGTAAAACCAGCAATATTGCCCACCAGAATCATCACAGTGAGACAATATCTGGATGCAATCTTCGAGGAACTTAGACTTTCACTATTACAAAAAATGATTTTCGTCCACAAATCAAACCCAGCAATTACACAAGTTTAATTACAAAAACATTTCATATAATGACATAATATATTACAATAATCTGACCTCCCTGATAACCTGCACTTTCTGTATATTTTTCTTCAGAATCTTAACTTTGGCCTTCTTCCACTTTTCTCCTCCTTCTCTACGAAGCTGTCCGACCTCTTTTTACTTCTCTTTTTCTCCTTTTATAACGTATATAATTTGTTATTTCAAATATGTTCACTCTATTTTCTTTCTATTTTTTGATAGTTTTAAAAAAAATGAATTATGGTAATCCTCATACCAATGAATGCTTACAAAATATGAATGCTTCCATTTTGTAATGCATGAATTTTATTTCGATGACCTAAATGAAACCATTCGTTATAACTATATTATATAGTTATTGGCTAACATAATTTCACAAGCCATGTATTAGTTTTATTTCACTTAAATAATCCTCTTCGAAATGTCTTAATACCTATCTCTTAATTATTATTAAAATTTCTTCATGGGTATCTAAAACTTAAAGTTACGATCAATAATTTGTGGACATTATTGATATTCCAATATATACCCCATATCCAACCATTCTGACCATCCAGGTGTATCCAACCATTCTGACCATCCAGGCAATATTCGTGATCCAAACATCTCGGTGTTAAAATAATTATTTTGGCTCTTTCATATTAATGCTCTTACCATGAATTTCAAACCCCAATAATCACTCATTCACATCCATTATTTCACCATCTTTCGAACTGTTCCTATTGCAATCCAGTCATCTTCGTCATGTGAACTCTGCACAATAGCTCCATTCGATTCTTCTAACCACTACGCTATGAATTCATGCCCTAAAATGATATCATAAAATGCCATAAACATTATGTATATTTTGTTTGTATCCTCTTGGAGACATTTGTAAGTTTTCCAATATTTCAACGATGATACTCTTTGAGATATCTTTACTATGAATCCAGTTTCCACTACATTTTTAAATGAACTCATGCCTCCAGTGACTTATCTGTATCTGATGATGACATTCTCAAGTGACTACAGTTTTAGTAATTAGGTTTTTCTACCAGATATTTATAACACTAGCGAAGATATTTATGGTGACTATGATTTGATCCTCAGATAACTAGGTTTTCTGTCTACTACGATCATGTTTCGGTGTGTGATGCACCTCCTCTACCAGGTAAATACTTCTCAACCAATAATACTTCTCAACAATATTAGAATTATTAAATAAAACAACACATTAAGCCTTCTAAAATAAACATGTCACTTTGCCTACCTATCAATTACATAACACGTGAAAAAAAACATCACTTTATTATATAAATGTAACAAATAACAAACAATATTGTAATAAAATAAAAAAACAATTAAATACACAACACACAACAAAAAATAGTGCTAAACAATATAACAAATAAAACATGTGATTAATATAATAAATTAACATAAAATAAACATTTAATAAACACCTATAATAATATATGGATAAACAATACAAATAACATAACCAAAACACAATACATAATCCAACAAAACATGAACACTATGGAAAACAAAAATACTAAACATAACAAATGAAACACTCTTGACACGAACATAAACATAAGAAAATACAACTCAAAACCCAACTCAATACTGACCATGGAAGCATGATTCAAAAGCCTTGGAATCATGAGGTGAATTTTGGAAAAACATTCTGCTATAAAACCATCCAAAAATGAACACTTTGGTTATTCCAATGGCAACCCAGTGAATAATATGCGTAAGCCAAAAACAAATCTTCAAATTTCAAGTGGGTCCCCAATTTTGGGGTCGTTGTGAATGACGTCACAACAATGGTGACTCTGCTGGTCAATGTCCCTAGACATTTCGAACTCAAACACCAAACTCTGAAAATAAAAATCTGAGAATTAGAATCACGAACATCGATGAGTATCCAGATAATATGAATAGACCAAAGAAAATATGAACTACCAGAATCATTTTGAGGATTTATGCATGGTATGATGTATTGCTGGTTGGAATCTGGTGACTTGTATTAATGATCACTTTTAATGTAAATTTGTGTTTTGGCCATGCTTATCATCGTACTTTAATCAAGGGTCCAAATATTTATACTCGTGAAGATAAGATGATATGAAAAATGATATGACGTAAACTAAAACATGTATTGACAGATTTTACAGAGACTCAAACACTCTAGTACAATAAACAAATACACTAAAACTTATCTAACCCTCTTAGGACCAAATGTGTGTGATGTGCGTTCCTTACCAGATCAAGAGCTCAGTGTTGACCTTACTATCATCCAGAACCAGTGTGTGCGCAAGCGAGTTCATTACCTCATTTTGACCAAAATGATTAAACCTATTATGAAATAACCACAAGGTTAGCCTGCCTGTTTAAATGATTAAAGGTCTTTATTTGCAACATGACATATCACCACGCATGAGCATACTCCACTGTCATTCAAGCGTCTATAGCTTCGATGGAGGTTAACCCCATAGTCCATAATTTGGCTTTTTTGATTACTTGAATCCTGGGGATGACTACCCTTCCTTTTGACAGACGAGTAGTATGAATCCTTATGACCCAATGGTGAATGATGTGTTTAGATTTTTGATTTCTTGAACCTTGGGGATGACTACCCTTCCTTCTAACATACGAGTAGTACAAATCCTTACGATCCATCAGTGAATGATGTAAATAGACTTAGAGCTTTGAGGAATTGGATTCTCAACTGAAGTATGATGAGAAATTAACCCTATCCTTACTACTCTGACTTTGTTTGGAGTTTTCAAGTATTTGTGGTAAAAATATTTTTTATGGACTATGTTGCATGATAGGACCGACAAGGATGTCCCTTTTCACCTTACACTTTCTTCCAAGAATGGTTTTGACCATTTTACCCAAAATATTTTTAATATGTGTAAACTGTGTTTGATTCCAGACAATTTCAACATCAATCCCCGATCTCAAGACCCATTTAGTGTATATTGTGCAATGATCCTAAGAGAATATGACATACTTTTCTATGGTTGCCTACCATACTATAAATGGCTAAGTAACTAAAAACATTTAAAAACCTTGAAACTATGGAGTGCAACATGAATCTTTTGCATTTTACAACTATGTACAAAAATGCCTTTGTGAAAGTGCCCCTGATTAAAGCAACATGACTTTTGATAAAACCAATTAGAACTTTTGAATTTGATAAATAATCTTTCTATGGGATGTGAAATGTGGAATGCGAGGGTGATGTATGTAATGTTATGAAATGTGTTATGAAATGTGAGTGTATGCAAGTGTATTTGTGATACTCATGGAGCTTTTGCAATACAATTCCAATTTTTCATATTTGCCTTATCTTAGTTCACATTCATGAGGACATAAACCAATATCTCACTTTCCTTTTTCTCCAGGTTTCACAAGTTTTCAAAATAGGTAACTTCATCCTATTCAGTCCAGGATCAAAAATAAAAATACCTTACTTTTGGAACACCCACCTAAAATTTGTGCCAATTTGGATCACATCCAAGTCATGAAACTCCCAAAAAATCTGGCAAAGTCAATTTGTCATTAAGCTCAACAAAATACAACCAAAAAGTAACAAAACATACGAAGACTAACATAATGACAACATCAACAACACAACATCAATACATAAAATCAAACAACAACAACAACACAACGAATCCAAAAAACTATTTACAAAAAATATACATAATATACAAGACACTACCAAAATGTCTACCATCATTTCCCTGGATCCCATACACGATAGACACACCTTAAAAGACATATCTCATGATTTGCATTCCAAGCTTTACATAATTTTAACCAAAAGAATATTAGGTCAAACCATGCAACCTTCATTTTTCCTTTCACACCCCACTGATTTGATTCAAACTTATAAGCAATTATGTGTTTAAGATTTGATTCATTAACCTTACAAGCAAATACACGATCTTCCATGATCTTATGCTTATTCAACAAGGTAGGAATTTCAAACCCTGATTCATCATTTTGACCTAAATTCTCATTTTCACAAGTATATAGGATTTCTTTCAAATATGAAGCAACTTCTAAAAGTTTTAAAGCAATATCATCATCCATGTTTATAGGCCAATCATATTCATGTAACAATTTGCAAGAATCTAGGATATTTACAAAATAAGAATCATTATAGTTTTGTATCCTAGGTTGAATTATTAGTTGTTGATGAACTTGGTTCAATGATTCAAGCATATCCTCTTTTTCATTTAACAATGCAATCCTATTGGTGGTGGGAATGAGAATCCCTTCTATTGCTTCATCGACCTCTAATGACATCTCATCATAAATAACAATAGAAGCCAATAAATGATTATGCAGAAATTTACCTGATTCTTGAATGTTTGAATACAAAGGATAAGATTCTACCTTTTGTGCGCTTTCATTTACCACTACTTGATGAGCCCTTATAGTCTTTTCCTTTTCTTCATGATCTCTATCATCATCATCATCATTTTGTAGTCCTTCATCAATGACCATTTCTTCTCTTTCTATTGCAACAAAATGTTCTACAAACTCATGTTCAAAATGATCAAATCTTGGAATCTGCTCTATTTCTGAAATCGGCATATCATTTTTTGATTGTATAGGAATTGTAAAATCTTCTTTTGAAATAGAAGTTTCAACATCCTGCATAGCAAGTGAAACAAAAATTTTATCAGTAGGAGTGTGAGAAAACAATGATTCACCATACATACCCCATCTATTATAATAATTATCTTCTAAATCTAAAGGGTGAGATTCAACCATATCTTCACATTTTGTAAATTCGACAATTGAATGCTTTTCAAATTCACTTTCTTCACTTTCAAAAAATCTATCCTCAATAAGAAATTCATCTTCCTCAAGTAATAAAATTTTATGATCAATCATAATGAAACTACCTCTAGAATATTTCAATTCTGGAGCTTCAATTGTTTCATTCAACTCTATGGAAGATTCTATTCTATCATATGTTTCAAAGCTAGTTAAATCTAAAACTCCTCCAATATCTAAAGACTCATGCATTTCTACATTTTGATAAACTTGATTACTACAATCCTCATTAATGGATATTGGCTTTGAAACTTGCACTTCCTCTTGAATAATATCAAAAGTGGTTGAAAAACTAGGACATTCAATTTCATTCGATGGTGTCAAAAAATGCGTATCATGACTCATAGGTAGTAATTGATTTGAAACCTTAGGGTGATGTAATGATAATCTACCCACATCAATTCCTTTTGAAATCAACCATTGCTCTACAACTACTGCCCCACCATACACGCTAGATAAGGATAAATCCTTAGGAAACGTTTCTAAACACTTAACCGTAAAAGGATCTAAAGCTTCCAAATATATTTGAACAACTTCTTCTTCTGAAATAATAAAATGTGTCTCTATTTCAGCATATAACTTATGAAACCTATCGTTAAAATGACTCATGGATTCATTAGGCTTTTTACAAATAGAGGCAAATTGATTTGATAACAAATCTGTGTCAACCAATTTTCTAAAATGTTCAAGGAACGTTGTTTCAAGTTGATTCCAAGAAGCGGTAGAACCTGCAGGTAAATTGATAAACCAATCTTTAGCAACTTCATCCAATGTGTATGGAAACATTCTACAGAAAACATCTTCTTGCATAATTTGAAAATGAAGCATAATATTTTTATATGCCTGAATATGTTCTTCTGGCGTAATCGTTCCATCATGCTTATAAAATGGTAAATCATTTTCTGCCATGGAACCAATTTTAATATGCAAGGCTATGTATGAAAATTCATAAAAAATTGCATCATAACCTAATTTTTGAATTTATGACAGATTAACATTAATGCAACATAAATAAAAAATTTCAAACAAATTTTTATAACAAATTGCACATGCTGAAAATCAAAATATTTACCTTTCAGGCCCTCCTTCTAGCGCCAATTTTTTGAGGTGTGATTTTTTCAAGTCACAAAACCACTCGACAACTTAGAATTTAAATTCTCTCTTGCAAAGAAATGGGTGTTTCTCCAAGGTTCTTACTTTATGTTTAATGTGTTATGCATATATGTTTAGGTAAGTGCTTGGAAAAACTCCTTTGGTTTGCATATTATTGTTAACAAGGGGCCTGGGAATTATGTAAATGATTTCGAGTTCATCATGTAAAATATACCTTTCATATCAATTCAAAAGAAATAAAATTTGATTTATGATCTCAAGTTATAGTATACCCAATTTTATTCCATCTTTTCAATCTAATGTCTCAAAATGCTTTAAATGAACTTATCATGAAAGGAACTTAGCATTTTTAATTAAATTTCAATTTAACTTTAACAAAGGCCAAAGTAAATGAAATTTTATAAATTTAATAAACCTTTGGAATATAACAATTTATCATAAATTCAATTCCTAATGTCTATTTGATAAAGTAATTATTTGATTCAAACCCTCCTTATGAAATTATAATCAAATCCATCAGAGGTGAATAAATAAAATAATGTCTTGCCCCATTTATAAATATTAAAACCTTTTCAATAGCAAAACATAGGGCTTAATATAGACCTTAATTTATAAACTTTTACTTTATGATAAAGTAAAGTTCATAAATGAAATCTTCTTGTAATATTTATCTTTGAAAATATTTATGCAATCAAATATTTCAAAGTAAATATAGTTTTTAAATATGTAATTTGGATTTTATCTTAAAATAAATATAGTTATACTATATTGAAATCCAAACTCATGTATGAAGGATATAAATTTCAATACCCCAATCTTATGGAATTTAAAATTGGAATTGAAACGATCATTTATCTCAATTAGCTTCAAATATTAATTGGTTTAATACTTTAATAATTAAAATTGTTCCTAACCCACCCAGGTGTTGTAGGTGAGTTGGAGAGGAGAGGGCAATCCTCCAAGGGAGGTCCCAGGTTCGAATCTCCACCCTACCAAAAAGCTAAATTAGGTACCCAAAATCCAATTGATAATGTTGGTGCGGGCATGGTCGGGTGTGACTCCCGGGTGACTTTGACGGTATAGAACCCCCTATTTATGGTCTCTCATACCAAGGCGGCCCCGCAAGGGGTTTTTTGCTTTAAAAAAAAATTGTTCCTAACCCACCCAGGTGTTGTAGGTGAGTTGGAGAGGAGAGGGAAATCCTCTAAGGGAGGTCCCAAGTTCAAATCTCCACCCTACCAAAAATTTGAATTGGGTACCCAAAATCCAATTGATAATGTTGGTGCGGGCAAGGTCAGGTGCGACCCTCGGGTGACTTTGACGGTGTAGAACCCCCTGTTCGTGGTCTCTTAGACCAAGGCGGCCTCGCAAGGGGTTTTTCGCTTAAAAAAAAAAAAAAAATTGTTCCTAACCTAGTTCTAAAGTCTTTTACCTTATGATTATTTAGGTCATTTTGATGACCTAAATGAAATCATCTGTTACAACTATATTATATAGTTATTGTCTAACATAACTTCACCAGCCATGTATTACTTTTATATCATTTACGTAATCCTCTTCGAAATGTCTTAATACCTATCTCTTAATTATTATTAAAATTTCTTCATGGGTATCTAAAACTTAAAGTTATGATCAATAATTTGTGGACATTATTGATATTCCAATATATACCCCATATCCAACCATTCTGACCATCCAGGCATATCCAACCATTGTGACCATCCAGGCTGTATTCGTGATCAAACATCTCGGTGTTAAAAAAATTCTTTTGGCCCTTTCATATTAATGCTCTTACCATGAATTTTAAACCCCCATAATCACTCTTTCGCATCCATTATTTCACCATATTTCAAACTATTCCTATTGCAATCCAGTCATCTTCGTCATGTGAACTCTGCACAATAGCTCCATTCGATTCTTCTGACCACTACGGTATGAATTCATGCCCTAAAATGATATCATAAAATGCCATAAACATTATGTATATTTTGTTTGTATCCTCTTGGAGACATCTATAAGCTTCCTGATATTTCAACGACGATATTCTTTGAGATGTCTTTACTGGGAATCTAGTTTCCACTGCATTTTTAAATGAAATCATGCCTCCAGTGACTTATATGTATCTGATGATGACATTCTCAAGCGACTACAGTTTTAGTAATCAATGTTTTCTACCAAAGATTTATAACACTAGTGAAGATATTTATGGTGACTATGATTTTGTCCTAAGATAACTAGGCTTTTTGTCCACCACGATCAGGTTTCGATGTGTGATGCGCCTCCTATACTAGGTAAAAACTTCTCAACCAACAGAATTCGTGTTTTGGGTGCGTTTTAAATCAAGTGAAGTTTAATGTTTTCACCATGTCTCTTTTTTTTCCCACATGTATGAATACATATGAGATTTATGCTTTATAATATTGGGCACCCACATGTCCTTTCAAAGATGTCAAGCATAAGGCACCTCTTGATTACCTCCCTTGTCCTTGAAACTCAGGTCGAGGCGTTGATCGGCTAAAGATGTGTATGACGAGTCCACCTTAGTCTTTTATTTTGTAAAAAATTGTGACCTATGAACAAAACCTTTGAAACCTCCCTTTTCCTGCCTTGGAGATTGAGCCGCAACTTTTTACGTAGGTCTCAAAGATTCTTTGAAGTGAGTCCCAAAATCTCCACGCGCTCCTACACAACAAAGCACAATATTAGAATTATTAAATAAAACAACACATTGAGCCTTCTAAAATAAACATACCACTTTGCCTACCTATCAATTACATAACACGTGAAAACAAACATCACTTTATTATATAAATGTAACAAATAACAAACAATATTGTAATAAAATTTAAAAAACAATTAAATACACAACAACGCACATAACAAAAAATATTGCTAAACAATATAACAAATAAAACATGTTATTAATATAATAAATTAACATAAAATAAACATTCAATAAACACCTATAATAATATATGGATAAACAATACAAACAACATAACCAAAACACAATACATAATCCAACAAAACATGAACACTATGGAAAAAAAAATTACTAAACATAACAAATGAAACACTCTTGACACAAACATAAACATGAGAAAATACAACTCAAAACCCAACTCAATACTGACCATGGAAGCATGATTCAAAAGCCTTGGAATCATGAGGTGAATTTTGGAAAAACATTCTGCTATAAAACCATCCAAAAATGAACACTTTGGTTATTCCAATGGCAACCCGATGAATACTATGTGTAAGCCAAAAACAAATATTCAAATTTCAAGTGGGTCCCCAATTTTGGGGTTGTTGTGAATGACGTCACAACATATCCATAGGAGACCTTTGTCCCCACTACTCTGGCTAGTGGACCTCTATCCATAGGAGACTCCTCTCCTCTCTACTCTGGTTAGCTCCAAATCCTACTCACTGCTCTACTAGAATATGCACACATTACATGCACAAATCTACCTCAAGCCTTCACACAAGGCTTCCTCAAATCAACAACAAAAACTGCTCTCAACTCTGCTCAAATCTGCACATATTACATGCACAAATCTATCTCAACTCTGTCCCAGATCTACACACATTACATGCACAAATCTATCTTAACTCTTCTCACAAAATCTGCACAAATCTGCACCAAGCCTCATCACAAGACTAGCACAAATCTATCTCAAACCTGCTCATCAAATCTGCTCTCAAACCTGTTTCAAGTCTTTTCACAAGACTTGCTCAAATCTACCTCAAACCTATTTCAATTCTTCTCACAAGACTTGCTCAAATCTGCCTCAAACCTATTTCAAGTCTTCTCACAAGACTTGCTCAAATCTACCTCAAACCTATTTCAAGTCTTCTCACAAGACTTGCTCAAATCTGCCTCAAACCTATTTCAAGTCTTCTCACAAGACTTGCTCAAATCTGCCTACAAGCCTTCTCAAAAGACTTGCTCATAACACATGCTCAAAAATTGCTCAAAACACATACTCAAATCTTCTCATCAAAACCTCTTCTCAACTCTCCAAATCTTGCATACAAAACAATGTTCATCTATTTCTAGATCTTGCATAATAGTGTCACCAAGTGCTTTATCTAATCTTCAATGTGATTTCTTTAACTTGAAGTAGTTTAGACATATTCTACCCAGAATTTGTTTAACCTCTTGAACATATAGAGAATGATATGCACTTGACAAATGCTCAATATGTTCTACACATTCATTAAGTCTGTTGCTTTCACATGTCTCACATTTATTGCATTCTAAAGGTAGCTCTAGTCTAGCACATGATAACTGACCTTCTTATGTATTTCCCACAATCAAAACTGATGCACACACTTGCTTCACAAATCTGATTTCTAACACTTGCACATTCACTTTCAAGAACACTCAACTCAATGCACAACTTGTTCTCAAAGATCAAATACAATAATGCACAAGTTTGCTTTCAACCCTAGCACAAGTGTTTCCAATTTCTTTCAAGGATAAAGCACAACTTGTTCACAAACTCTAACACAAATATTTTCAATTTCTTTCAACAAGGATGCACATTTTGTTTCACAAACCCTAGCTCAAATATTTCCAACAATCCACACTAATCAAACCTTTTATCTCCACCTTATGATTCAAAAATATTTGCTCAATCAAACACCTTTAAGAAGGAATAATGTCACCATACCTCTTAACTTGCTTTGATGAAGAAGTGCCCTCAAAACCTGTCTCAAAATATTCTATCTTTCTTATGCCACTTTCAAGGGTTAGTTAGCATAGCACTTTTCAATCATCCACATGAAAACCTTTCCTCAAAAATTGTGCACAAAAATATTGCTCTATACTCCTTTTAATTTCTCAAAACAAGGCTTTTTAATCAAAGAACAAAACCCTTCAAACTTTCTTTCACCATGCAAAAATACACACAATAATTAAACCACAAAACACCTTATAACTCCTACTTTTAAAACACACACAATCAACTCATACAATGAAAGAATCCTTATCACACCTTATTTCTCCTTCTAAACATATTTTAAATTTCAATACCAAAAGACCCTTTTCACACCTTATTTCTCCTATATCAAATGAGCAAAAATAAATGACAACTCAACCTTATAACTCCCACAAAAATCAAATCACAATTGAGAAAATAAATACCTCTTTTATTCTGCCCTCAATGTGACTCGAACCTCTCACCTCGTGAGAGCAAGGCATCCAACCAAAGGGCCACGACCAATTGTGCTAACACAGCCTGTGAGAACACAAAGGTGCCAATCACCTTTTACTTCCTCCTATCGCGAACTCTGCCCAACCAAAAAAAAATGGTCCACGATGGGTTTCGAACCCAAAACCTCCTTCTCACAACACCTTTGCGTAGGTTCAACCACCAGCTGGTCTAGCTGGCTGGATGGTATTTGATGTGCACCAATCCAAACATAAACCTTCATTGTTCACTGTAGAAGATTACACTCTCCTTTCCTTTCCTTCTCTACCATGTGCAACGAATTGGATATCGAGATTATTGCTTGCACCATATCGAACAACTCAAAAATAACTTTAGGCATGGGGTATTAATATGATTTAATTTCCTCTTTGTCCAAAGTTGGCCCACCTTGTCTTTTTTACACCATATGACGTCGGCCACCTCAATTCAAAATTAATTCAAATTACCTTCAATTACTTGGTGCTCAAATGATATTATAACTTGAAATATTTATATTATAATAAAGATATTATAATATTAATCCTTTTGAACCTTGCCTTCACAATTAATATTATTGCCTTCAATAATATTAATATCTTGCCTTCATTTTTAAACCATTGTTCCAAAGAACTCTTAAGCCTTTTGTCCTTCATTATAATATTCAAAAATAAATATTATAATGCTTTTCTCAACAAATTTCCTTTCTCTTGAGATAAACCTGTGCCTTCATTATTGACCTTACTTAGAATAATAATTGTGCCTTGAGAATTTTCCTTGACATCAATGACATCTCTCTTTTGACATCAATGACAACAATTTGCACAAATATTTCCAACAATCTCCCCCTTTGTCATTGATGGCAACCCTTCTAAAATACTTCCTTTTGCTACCACTGGATTCCAAACTGCTCCCCCTGAGAAGTTGCTCCCCCTTACTGAATTCTCTCCCCCTTACTGAAACTCTCCCCCTTTGACATCAATGGCAAAGGGACTCCTTTGGGGCTAAAAATAAGACTCTTAGCTCAGCCCCCTCACCACCTCCTCTCCTTGAGGTGATTAATTTTGGGGTGGGAGTAAATCTACTCCCAACATACAATGCTCTTTTTCCTTTTCAACCTTATTTTTCAACACCTTTGTAATCATACCCTTTTGATCCTTTTGAGTGTCCCTGTTCTTGCTTGTCTCTAGAAGTTTTGGAAACTCTGTTCTACACCACTTGGCCTTATGCCCAATATTATTGCAATTGTAACACCTGATGTTGTAGTTCTTGGAAGGTGCAAATGACTTGAAGTTCCTCTTGGTGAAGCCATAATCATTTCTATCATGAACCCTATAGTGGATCGCTTTATGACCAAAGTGATTACATGAGTAGCAATAACCTTGAAAGAAATATCCATCTTCAAATGAGTTGAAATTCCTCTTAGTGAAGCCATAATCCTTCTTTCCATGAACCCTGCAATGCATAGCTTTGTGACCAAAATGATTACATGAAAAACAATGCCCTTGGAAGAAATATTCATCTTGTCTTGAAACACCTGGTCTCTTGGTCCTTTCTTTGCCTTCTCTGTGATGGTCCCTGTTTCTTGTTTGTGCATTATTTTATTTCTTAGTGAAGCTTCCACTCTTCAACTTATCAGCATAGGTCTTAGGTTCTTCTTCAATCTCTTCCTCTAAAACTTCCTTTTCTTCTGAGCTTGACTCCTCTTTTTGTACCTCTTGACCTTTTTCAAAACCAAGTCCTATTTTGATAAATGAAGATCTTTGTGCATTGATAATGTTATCCAAAGCTTTTGAAATTTTCCCAACCTACTTGTCCTTAGACTATTGATATTTCACTTCCATCCTTAGAGAAACCACTTTCGTCCTCTCCCCTCTCACTCTCTCTCTTTTTCCCCTCTACCTTTTCAACCTTTACTTCTTTAATTCCCCTTACCTTGGCTTTTTTTTTTTAGGGTCCTGGGGGATCTTTTTTTTTTTCTTCCTCTTCTTCTTGAGCTTATCTTCCTTAATTATTCCTTCCTACCCCCTCCCTCCCTCTGAGAGCAACAATAAGTTCTTCTTCTAGATCAACTATTCTTCTTCTTTTTTTGAACCTTTCTCTAGGTCTTCAATTATAGGAGCATCTTCTCCTTGGTCTTCAATAGGAGTGTTTTCTTCCTCTTCTATTGCCAAAAATAGAATCTCTTCTTCTTCACTATTTGAGAGTCTTTCATCACTATCATTTGAAGCACTACTTGCTCTTTTAACATAGAAACTCTTCTTGTGCCTTTGAAAGAACTTCTTTTCATGCTTGCCTTGACTATACCTATTTTTCTTTTCATGCCTAAATTTTCTTTCTTCCTTTTTCTTATAATCATGTTTCTCTTCACTGCTACTGCTTCCAGCTTGTGGATAATTAGATGCATAGTGACCAAAGTCACCACAATTAAAACATTTCACAGTATTTATATCTTTGTGTTTTCTTGAGTCCTTATTTCTTCTCACATAGTTAGCTTCTTCATTACTGCTTGACTCATCACTTGATTCTGGTTTCTTATATTTTGTCTTCTTTGAAGCTTTGAAATCGTCTCTCTCTTGGAATTGTGATATTTTTATGTTCTCATCTCATAAGTTGTGAGAATTCCATGTAACTCATCCATAGTCAACTTATCGAGATCCTTCATCTCTTCTATAGCTGAAACCTTTGCATCATACCTTATAGGGAGTGATCTTAATACTTTCTTAGCAACACTAGAGTCCTCAATTTTGAATCCAAGTCCATGCATGGTATTAACAACTTCATCAACATGAAGTAAGTATTTAGCAATATCTTCCTCATCTTCCATATTCAACTCTTCAAACCTCCTCCTGTGAGTTTGTAGTTTTGCCAACTTGACCTTGCTATCTCCTTCATATGTTTGCTTCAATTTGTCCCATATCTCTTTTTTTGATTTGCATTGCATAACTTTCACAAATTCTGATTCACGTAATCCACTTAAGATTCCATTCATAGCCTTGGCATTATTCACATGTAATTGCTTACCATCCTTATCTGTGGGAGGAGTAGTTGTAGGTGTGAACCCATCCTCAATAGATTGCCATGTTTCATATCCTTGTGCCATCAAATAAGTCTTCATCCTCATACTCTAGAAAGCATAATTATTCCCATCAAACAATGGAGCCTTATTTGTTGAAGATCCATTCTGAGATGCCATCTGTGTTCCTGTAATATCTTCCTTCAAGTTGTTAGACTTTTTTGAAGGAACCCACTCTGATACCAATTGAAGAACATAAGCTTATATTGAGAGGGGGGTGAATAGTATAAGATCAACTTTTACTTTTCTTTCCCAAACAATATTATCCAATGTTATCAATTGCAATATCTTTCCAAAAATAGTATCAACCAATATCATCAATAGCAATAGTAAATCAATGCACAAATCATCACACACATGAGAGACACAGATTTAACGTGGTTCACCCAATGTGGGCTACATCCATGGAGAAAATATTTCTTCTAAATTTTCTCAACAAATATCTTGGGAACCAATTCCCTATTACAATGTTTATGGACCTCTATCCAAAGGATATCTCAATCCCCTATGCTCAAGTTCATGGATCTCTATCCACAGGAGAACTCTATCCCCTTAACTTTGGTTCATGGAACTCTATCCATAGGAGAACTCTATCCCCTTAACTCTGGTTTGTGGAACTCTATCCATAGGAGAACTCTATCCCCTTAACTCTGGTTTGTGGAACTCTATCCATAGGAGAACTATATCCCCTCTCTGGCTAGTGGACCTCTATCCATAGGAGACCTCTATCCCCACTACTTTAGCTAGTGGATCTCTATCCATAGGAGACCTCTATCCCCACTACTCTAGCTAGTGGACCTCTATCCACAGGAGACCTCTATCCCCACTACTCTAGCTAGTGGACCTCTATCTCCACTACTCTGGCTAGTGGACCTCTATCCACAGGAGACCTTTGTCCCCACTGCTCTAGCTAGTAGACCTCTATCCATAGGAGACTCCTCTTCTCTCTTCTCTGGTCAGCTCCAAAGCCTTATCATTGCTCTACTCTGGTATGACCCTGCAAGTTAGTGAATGAATAAAACAGAATCGCAGTTTGATTGAATCGCTGTTACTTGATGAGATGCTCTCAATCAATGTATATAAAATAAATAGTCCGATGATGATATTTCACATCATTCAGAGTTAAATTAAATATCAATGCAAAGGTGTGAAGGAAGGGACATGCCCTTCCAATAATTAAATAGTGATTAATAACATGCATTAGGAGTGGTGTCCTAACATGCCACCCTCCTTTGAAAAAGCTTTGTCCTCAAAGCTAGAATTGCGGAAATTGTTGTTGAATATGATGGAGTGTTTCCCACGTAGCATCCTCTAGAGGTAGACATTTCCATTGAATCAATACTTCGGTGATGGTGCGGTTGTAGAGGTGGCGCATACGACGATCAAGGATAGCTTTTGGTTCAACCATGAGAGCTCCATTATCAAAAAATTTTGGAAGTTGAGTTTGTGTAACTATGTTAGTGCCCACTACTGCCTTAAGACAAGAAACATGAAATACCGGGTGGATTTTGGAAGATGCTGGCAATTCAAGTTTATATGCGACTGGTCCAATACGCTGTAGAATTTTATAGGGGCCATAAAATTTTGGTGCTAATTTTTGAGACCCTTTAATTTTTAAAAAAGTTTGACGATATGGTTGGAGTCAAAGAAATACCATATCCCCTTCTTGAAAAATCCTTTCGGTACGATGTTGGTCTGCTTGTTGCTTCATGCGGTGTTGAGCGATGTGTAGATTGTCCTTCAGAGTACGGATGATATTATTGCGAGTAACCAGCTCCATCTCTACTGCTGGTACTTTTGTACTTCCTAGGAGGTAAGAGGTTAGGGATGGGGGTGGTTGGCCATATAATGCTTCAAAAGGGTTCATTTTAATGGTTGTGTGATATGTGGTATTATACCACCATTCAGCTAGTGGAAGCCATTTAACCCAGTGAAGGGGTTTTGTGGAAATAAAACATCGGAGATAGGTTTCTAAGCATTTATTGACAACTTTCGTTTGACCATCCATTTGTGGGTGGTAAGCGGAGCTCATCCAAAGTTGAGTACCTTGGAGTTTAAATAATTCTTTCCAAAAATTACTAGTGAAAGTGGGGTCACGATCACTAACGATAGAAGAAGGCATGCCATGTAATTTGAAAATATTATCAAGGAAAATTTGGGCAATAGTACAAGTGGTATAGGGGTGAGCTACTGGAAAAAAATGGGCGTATTTAGATAAACGATCTACCACAACTAGGATAGTCATTTTTCCAATGGATTTTGGAAGGCCTTCAATGAAATCCATGGAAATATCCTCCCATGTCTTGGTTGGTATGGGCAGAGGTTGAAGAAGGCCTGGAGTTGCCACTGTTTCGCCTTTATTTCTTTGGCACGTTTCACATTCACTGATGAACTTCTTGATATCATTTTTCATCCCTCTCCAATAAAATGATTTAGTCACTCATTTGTAGGTTTTTAGAAATCCAGAGTGTCCTGCAGTAGGTGTAGCGTGTAACTCATGTAGAAGCTTGGGACGATAAGCAGATGTGGGTGAGAGGACCAGACGTTCTTTGTAACGAAGCATGTTACCTTGCCATGAGTAGTGGGGTTTGCTCATTGGATTTTGTTGGAGCTGTTGAATTATGGTATGTATAGTAGGGTCCGCATACCATTCTTCCTTGACTTGCTCGATCCATGTAGGAATGGGGTAGGAAAAAGCATGTAATTGTGGATTTTCTTCGAACTTTCTGGAAAGTGCATCCGCGACCATGTTATCTTTCCCTTTTTTGTATATGATTTCATAATCATAGCCTAATAGTTTTGTCACCCACTTTTGTTGTTCTGGGGTGGTTATCCGTTGTTCCAGGAGGTATTTTAGGCTATGGTGGTCGGTGCGGATAATGAAATGTTTTCCAATGAGGTATGGTCTCCAATGCTGGATAGCATGGACAATAGCTAACATTTCTTTTTCATAAGTGGAGCGTGCTAAGTTCTTTTTTGAAAATGCCTTACTAGTGAAGGCTAAGGGTTTCTCATTTTGTATGAGCATGACTCCCATTCCTAATCCCGAAGCATCACTTTCAATAATAAATGGTTGGGAAAAATCTGGCATAGCTAGGACAGGGGTGGTACACATGGCATTTTTTAGAGTCATGAAGGCTTCATTAGCTTTTGGGGACCATAAGAAGGCATTTTTCTTAAGTAGGGTTGTTAAAGGTGCCACTATTTTCCCATAATCCTTGACAAATTTGTGATAATAGCCAATCAATCCTAAGAACCCACGCAATCCTTTTAGAGTTTTTGGAATTGGCCAATTTTCCACGTCTTCAATTTTTTGGGGGTCTACTTTAACTCCTTCCTTGGAGACAATATGTCCAAGGTATTCAATTTCCTGCTTCCCAAAGGAACACTTTGATCTCTTTGCGTATAATTGATTTTCTTCCAAGATTTTGAGTGCTTGTGCTATATGTGTTAAGTGCTCTTCCCATGTCTTGTTGTAAATCAAAATATCGTCAAAGAAAACTAAAATAAATTTGTGAAGGAAGGGCAAAAATACCTTGTTCATAAGACTTTGAAATGTGGATGGGGCATTGGTGAGGCCAAAGGGCATCACTAAAAATTCATAATGTCCCTCGTGGGTGCAAAAAGCGGTTTTGGGTATATCACTTTCCTTAACTCGAATTTGGTGGTAACCGAACCGTAAATCAAGTTTAGAAAAATATGCGGCTCCATTAAGTTCATCGAGTAGTTCATCAATGATTGGAATAGGAAATTTGTCTTTAATCGTTATTTTGTTTAGTGCACAAAAATCCACACATAGGCGCCATGATCCATCCTTTTTTCTTACTAGAATGACTGGCGAAGAGTAGGGGCTTCTACTAGGTCGAATGACCCCTGCCCTTAGTAGGTCTTGTACTAATTTCTCTATTTTCGTCTTTTGTAAGTATGGATATCGGTAAGGTCTGATATTAGGAGGTTGGTGTCCCGGAAGTAATTGAATAGCATGATCATGACTTCGCTGTGGCGGTAATCCCTCTGGTTCTTTGAATATTTTATCATGTTTCTCCAGGAGTTCTATTAATTCGGGTGCCTCTGGTTACTCTTCGGTGGTGTTTTGCAAGGAAAATAGTTGGGCAACCATGCCTCTTCCTCCTTTTCGAAGAATCTTTTCCATTCTGTGGGAGCTTACGATTTGTGTGGGGCCTATTTTTAAACCTTGAATTGTGTAGGTTTGGTTGTTTTGTATAAATTGCATCCATAATTCTTCAAAGTCCCATTGAATTTTGCCGAGCGTTCGTAGCCATTGTACTCCCAAAACAATATCACATCCTCCTAGAGGTAGTACATACATATCTGCTTTCATGTTATATTCCCCCATCGTGAGTTTGATATTCCTGCATTTGCCTTTGCATGCAATTTTTTCGCCATTGCCAATCATGACTTCAAAGTTATTGCAGGGATATATAAAGTAGTTAGCTTGTTTGGCCAAACTAGGGATCTATAAAATTGTGAGTGCTACCAGAGTCTAAGAGCACAATAGGGTTTTGTTTCTTAAAATACCCTTTTACCTTCATTGTTTGTGGAATCGAGTATCCTGCTAATGCGTTAAAGGATATTTCTGTTTTATCTTCTTGGTTTTCTTCTGCAACCTCAGTTATTACTTCTACTTCGATGTCATCCTCCTCTTTGGGGGTGCAATCAATTGTGTCTAGAATATATAATTTTGGTGAGATGCATTTGTGGTTGGGGGTAAACTTTTCATCGCAATGGAAACAAAGGCCCTTTTCTCGTCTTTCTTTTAGCTCCTCTTGGCTAATTCGTTTAATTGGCATGACCTTATTCAATTTTTGGCTAGTGTAGGTATTTTGTGGCTTTCCTGGAAAGACTCTTCCTATTCACCTTTGGTTATTGTTCTTCTCTTCTATCATTTGTGCTAATGCCACTGCATGCATCATGTCTATAGGGTTTTGTATTTGTACTTCCATTCGAATGTCTTCTTTTAGGCCACTGATGAAGCAACTTTGGAAGAATGATGCATCTAGTCCTGATGTAAGGTTCACCAATTTCTCAAATTGTGCTTGGTATTCTCTTACGGTGGAAGTTTGGCGAAGTTTGGTGAGGGCTCCTGTGAAATCTTCAAATTTAGTGGGGCCAAATCACAACATTAGGTTTTTTGTGAATTCGGTCCATGTGGGAGGGCCTTTCATTTTCTCATACCATTGATACCATTGGGTAGCAATTTGTTCTAAGTGAAATGATGCAATATGGACTTTCTGAATCTTCGGAATTTGATATAAGGCGAAATATTGATCTGCCCTATATATCCAATTTTTGGGGTCGCCTCCATCAAATTTTGGGAAGTCTAGTTTTGTGGTACGAGGAAGGATTGATGTATGTGGTCCCCCTATTAATGTTTGTTGTGGTGGCGTAGTGTTCTGTTGTCCGCTCTGCATTAGCATCAAATTTTGTTGTACTAAGTCCATGGAATGGGTTGTAGCATCCAATTTAGTGGATATATCTGTATTCGAGTTGGTGATGCTCATGTTTAGATCTGCCATTTTGGTAGCAATTTTATCCTCTAAATTATCTTTCCAAAATGTCATTCCTTGCATTAGGTCTTTCATTTCCTTTGTAAACCCCGAAAGTTCTTTCGTAATCTCCTTGGCTACTTCTTTTGAGACTTCTTTCGCAATCTCCTTTGCCGAGTCTTGAGATCTCCTTCCGTCGGCCATTTAGGGCGTAATTGAGATTTTTGTGATTTCAAGGTGTTTTTGTTTGGGAATTTTTTATTTCTACCAAGATTTTTTGCAACAAAAATGCTATTATCGTCAATTTGCTAATTGTGCAAAAATTTTGGTTCTTGTCAACAATTTGTAATTTTTTTGTTTCTTGTCACTTTTTTTTTGTCAAAATTCTTGCAAAAATTGTAAAAATTTACTGTCAAAAAGAAAAAAAAAATATTTTCAACTTACATTTTGGTGCTCTATGGGTTCGGTTTTGATGTTGTCTTGAGGGAGAAATCAAGGCGGCATCAACGGTAGAGGGAGTGAGATGAAAGGCACTGATGGAAAGCACGACACGAAGACGGTTCAAGACAGCACGATACATGAGATGAGGGAAGTGGCAAGCACAAGGGTGAGGTGAACGGTACAAGGAATAAGGTGAAGCGACATCACAAGTGATGAGGTGAAGAGGTGAGCACAAGGGTGAGGTGAGACATAGCATAGGGAATAGCATGAGACAGTGGCATAAGGAACGATATGAAATGGCAACACAAGGTGTGATGTGAGACAATAAGGATAGGGAGGCTTCACACAGGCACATGACTACTACAAGGTAGTCACAAGCATTATAGACATTTTACTCATTTTAAACACCTAAATTTTTTAAACACCGCTAATGTGGAATAATTCCCTGGTGTTTTTAAAACTTTTTTTATTCCCCCTGATGCTGGAGAATGGACGTCGGATTTAAGCTACCGAAAAATCTTATCAAAAAAATAATTAAAAGGTTTTATAAGTTTTTTTGTTAATTTTTCTACATCGGTTTGATTTATGGCCCAAAAACACAAAGCTCGCGACGTTTGATGTGTTTGTAGGGCCTTTTTATCTTGTTTGCGTTTGTCAAGGAAGCAAAGCTTAGAACAGTGCAGGGCCTTAATTTCATCTAAGTTCATCGAGGGAGTAAGAGCTTCAAACGTATTTGTAGGGTCTTTTCATCTATGTTCGATCCTGGTATAAACAATGATATGCTCATGGAATCAAGAGTTTTATAACGGTGGATGTGGCAATTTGATGACTAGATCAAGAATTTTTATAATAGCAGAGGTAGTGGTTTTACTTTGATAGCTTATGGCAGTAGGGGAGAGTGAATGAATGATTATGGTTGGTGTTCTGGTGGTGGGGGAGGGAAAAAAAACTTAGTCTTGTTGTCTTTGATACCAATTGGTATGACCCTGCAAGTTGGTGAATGCCAAAGAATTGAATCATAGTTTAATTTGAATCGTTGTTGCTTGATGAGAGAAACTCAATCAATAGAATAAAAGATAAATTTTTCGATGATGTTGTTTCACATCATCCAGAGTTAGATTAAATATGAGTGAAAGGTTATGAAGGAAGGGACATGCCCTTCCAATAATTAATTAGTGACTAATAACATGCATTAGTAGGTGTCTTAACATGCTCAAATTTGCACACGTTACATGCACAAATCTTCCTCAAGCCTTCACACAAGGCTTCCTCAAATTGGCAACAAAAATTGCTCTTAGCTCTTCTCAAATCTGCACGTGTTACATGCACAAATCTATCTCAATTCTATCCCAGATCTACACATACTACATGCATAAATCTATCTTAACTTTTCTCACAAAATTTGCATAAATCTGCACCAAGCCTCATCATAGGACTAGCACAAATTTATCTCAAACCTACTTATCAAATTTGCTCTCAAACATGTTTCAAGTCTTTTTACAAGACTTGCTTAAATCTACCTCAAATTTGTTTCAAGTCTTCTCACAAGACTTGCTCAAATCTATCTCAAACCTGTTTCAAGTCTTCTCACAAGACTTGCTCAAATCTATCTCAAACCTGTTTCAAGTCTTCTTACAAGACTTGCTCAAATCTACCTCAAACCTATTTCAAGTCTTCTCACAAGACTTGCTCAAATCTACCTCAAACCTATTTCAATTATTCTCACAAGACTTGCTCAAATCTGCCTACAAGCCTTCTCAAAAGACTTGCTCATAACACATGCTCAAAAACTACTCAAAACACATACTCAAATATTCTCATCAAAACCTCTTCTCAACTCTCCAAATCTTGCATACAAAACAATGTTCATCTATTTCTTGATCTTGCATAATAGTGTCACCATGTACTTTATCTAATCTTCAATTTGATTTCTTTAACTTGAAGTAGTTTAGATATATTCTACCCAGAATTCATTTAACCTCTTGAACATATGGAGAATGATATGCACTTGATAAATTCTCAATATGTTCTACACATTCATTAAGTTTTTTGCTTTCACATGTCTCACATTATTGCATTCTAAAGGTAGCTCTAATCTAGCACATGATAACTGACCTTCTTATGTATTTCCCACAATTAAAACTAATGCACACACTTGCTTCACATAACTGATTTCTAACACTTGCATATTCACTTTCAAGAACACTCAACTCAATGCACAACTTGTTCTCAAAGATAAAATACAATAATGCACAAGTTTGATTTCAATCCTAGCACATGTGTTTCCAATTTCTTTCAAGGATAAAGCACAACTTGTTCACAAACTCTAATACAAAAATTTTCAATTTCTTTCAAGGATAAAGCACAACTTGTTCATAAACTCTAATACAAATATTTTCAATTTCTTTCAACAAGGATGCACACTTTGTTTCACAAACCCTAGCTCAAATATTTCCAAAAATCCACACTAATCAAACCTTTTATCTCCACCTTATGATTCAAAAATATTTGCTGAATAAAAAACCTTTAAGAAGGAATAATACCACCATACCTCTTAACTTTCTTTGATGAAGAAGTACCCTCAAAACCTGTCTCAAAATATTTTGTCTTTCTTATGCCACTTTCAAGGGTTAGTTAGCATAGCACTTTTTAATCATCCACATGAAAACATTTCCTTAAAAATTGTGCACAAAAATATTGCTCTATACTCCTTTTAATTTTCTAAGACAAGGCTTTTTAATTAGTGAACAACATCCTTCAAACATTCTTTCACCATGCAAAAACAATACACAATAATTAAACCACAAAACACCTTATAACTCCTACTTTTAAAACACACAATCAACCCATACAATGAAAGTGTAGACACCTAAAACATGTCATGTTTAGGAGACTACTCATATAGGCACATCCGTAGACCATATGACCAATCTTGGACCTTTCCAACAACAATCAATGGTCTTAACCACTCAAAATTGCAGTTCTAGCCCATTTAGGCTTGGCATTTGTAGACTAGAGCGGCCAACTAGCAGTTGTAGACTAGAACAGCCAGCCAACAACTATAGACTACAGCAGCCAGTCGGTAGCTATAGAATAGAGTGGCTAGCAATATTGGTTGCTATAGGCTAGATCGGCCATAGCTAACCTCTATCGATGATAGCAGCTAGCCCTGAAACATGAACTACCATGAGGGATTGCCCAAATCACGTGCGATAACTACAATTTGCATACATTTTAAAGGGATCTCGGTAAGGAACTCCAAAATTTCCCTTTGACTGCCCCTTCCATGCCAATTCAATACTAAACCTTCCCTCTAGAACAATCATTTGGCATGTAGATCTGGAGCTTGGCTTCCGCAGGAAGCCAAGCCCTAGATCTAAACCTAAAACCTGAAATTCTATATATGCATATTTCTAGTAAGGCAAAAGATATAGAGATATTTCAAATGGTGTGCAGTGGAGCCCTATCAAAATGGAGAGCCAATCTACATCCCTTTGAGGAGCATTGGAGCACCATCCGACTGAGCCATGTCCATGTAATACTATTCAGATCCACCATTCCCAATCGCCAATCAGTGTAGGAGACACACCTGGTGACCCTTGAACATCAATTTGAGCAAGGGATCAACTACCACGTCTCATAAGACCTAAGATAACCTTTAAGTCAAATATCGCTATCTTTTACAGTGGCCCATAGTCATAGCCAGGTTTTAAAATGGTCAATTTCTTTGTTCTAAGTAATAAATATTTATTTATCATTGTTTCATTTACATAGCTTTAGCATATATCTGAATCTTTCATTGCATATAGATTAATATTTCTGATTTTTATATGCATATTGCTTAGATCTTGTATATTTTAATGCACATTATGCTTATTTATCCGGATTATCGTATTTTCTAATAAGAGCCTCTTCTAGAGAGGTTTCCCATTCTACTTATCGTGCTTTGTCATTCCCATGAACGTAGGTGCAAGTCTACATGATCGAATCAAAGCATCAAAAGCACAAGGATCCCTCCAGGAGTAGATATAGAGGAGGCATCTGTAAGCCCTCATACAGTTTCATGTGCAAGATCGGGAAGCCTACGAAGGTGTACCTCCCCTTTGCAAGGGGATTTATTCCACCACCATTTATGCCTCGCTTGTAACTAATTGTATCACACACTGGGTATTCCTCAAAGGGACGAATATGTAAGCGTGGATTGGAAATATCAATGAAAAACATATTTATTTGTTTTTCTTATTTACGTGTCATTTGCATGTCCATTCCTTTCAATTGGATATAGTAGATACATTGCAAGTTAGGTTGGTTACATTGCACACTTCTCGAGGTTGTATAGATGGCGATCACGATGGGATGCCCACCAAATTTTTGTTTTTGATCATTTTACTGATGTTTCGGGTATTTTTTGTGTGTAGGTTTGGTTTCTCTAGTCGATAGTGGCCAACAGATCTTAGCAGTTGTAATTGACAGCAAACAGCTTAGTAGCTATAGCTATCAGCGGCCAGCTTAGCAGTTGTAGCTGTCAGTGGCCAGCTTAGCAGCTGTAGCTGTCCATGGCCAGCTTAGCTACTATATTTATCAATGGCCAACAGATCTTAGTCGTAGTTGTTAGTGGCCAGAATCAGTCACTTTGGTCGACAATGGCCAACAATAGAGTGCAATAAAGCTTAAAGTTTTCATCACCATAGCAATATTTGAGGTTGGTTTCAGCCTCTATATTCCCTATGATTTTTTGTCTACATTTATTTTCCAAAAATAGCAACCAAAAATATAGTCTAAGTAGGGAAAAATGAAGAAAATGAAAAGAAAATTGCATTGTACATTTCTTAGATTTCTTTAGTTTCCTCTAGGCACTGCTAGGAACAACGAGCCTCTACTTGTAAGGTATGCCCTAGTCTTTAGTGTGCTAGGCTTCTGTGTGATTAGTCTGCTTGCATGTGGCCCAACCAATGGCTGCCCATTCATAAAGTAGGAAGTAAATTGTATGAAAAATCATTTAGATTAAGTTAGATATGCATATTTCTGAAGCTAAACATTCTTTTTAGGCATGTAGAAAAGTAGTCATGAATGTTTATTGATGCATCGCTTTCTATTTCAAAAATATAAAAAGAACCCCACACACTTGCACGTACTACAATAACATTGGTGAGGTTAGATTTCATCACCAACCCCTAATTCATACCGGTGGCATTGGAATTCACCTCCTTCCATTGGCTTGCCCCCTAGATGTCCTTAGACAGAATAGGTAACTCCTTTAAGTTGGTGCAGGTCACTTGTGTTCAAACTGTCTCCCACTATTGGAGCAATTATTGATTCAAAGTGGAAGAGCTAGGTGAACCCCCCACTAGGATTTAAGCGGTGTACCCTAGACTCTTTTGAGAAATCATGTTTGGCACTAGTGTTCCTAGTCACCACTTTGATTGAGTTCCCTCATTCTAAGTCCAAAACACAAACAAGAAAGCAAAAGCAACAATACATCTGAAACACACTTAAACAAGTTCTTAGGATACACATTTAATCCTTAAAATATATAATCATATTGTCTGCTTTGTGTATTTCTTTATTGTTGTGGTAATCAACCTAAACATAATTTTTCAAAGAAATTTATAACACCCGTAATATTTTTTGGAAGTCAAATTTTACAAGGTTATGGTCAATGCACGGGGCAGTCCCTGGTCCAATACTGAGGTTGCATCCAATGCACTAGAGGTCCTAGACTGCCCTAGAGGTAGTACACCTACCCAGAACATGTCTAAACAAACTTTAGGTAGTCTCAGGGGAGATGACACTACTCACAATGGATCTCACCAAGAAATCCCACTCAAGAGAACCAGCTCTAGATATTCTCATGACCTAAATGAGAATACTTCCAGACCCACCATATCTCATTACACTGAGAGTTCAAATCAGCCCAATGAGGGGTGAGATAGAGGGAAGGCAACCATTTGCATACCCATTGTAATACCAAATCCTTCTAAACATGGGGGATGTCAGTTGTCTGACCATAGTATTGGCAAGGAAGGAACTCCTCTTGCCCAACCTTGGAAGACCCATCACCTTGACTTCTTAGATCAAGGTGCTAGAAGATCCCAACATGGGACATTTGAGCATGGTAGCATATATCGTAATCATGCCCCTTGTGTATCTTCTAGATCCTTTGGAGAATACATCATGAATGAAGGAACTATAACTCAGTTGCATCCTATATGTACCCACGGTGAATGTTCCTAGCAAACATATGACACCCCCACAACATCCTTGTATGAAGATTGCACCCCTAGAAAATATCATAATATCAATGCAACCTCAAATCATTGAGGGAAGAAATTTTCCAACCTTGTTGCACAATTCGAAGCAAGCAAGAACCCTCGCATGGAGTTGTAGAGTCATATACACAGCATAGCAAACTAATCAAATCAATCACATAGGTTAGATGTAATTCAGAGAGAATAAATGCTCCAAGATAAATTAGAGGATTTACACATTGAGCGTGAGCATTTAGAAAATGTAGAACAAGAAAGCATAAAATAACAATGGTTGCACCAACAATGATTATATGAACACCACCTAGAAGAGCAACATCTCCTTGATCTAAAGGAGCATGAAGAGTGATCAAATAGATTGGCTCAATTAGAATTACCTCCCCATAGTGGGTATAGGTAGTAGCACAATGAGAGACGTGCTACTTCACACCTTGAGCTGCATAATATGTGAGTAGATGATTATATTCGCTACACCTCTCAACGTGCTTCTCAGCCACATGAGCATTTAGCCTGAGCATAGGTATTATGAGAGATAAAAGTCGGATGACCATGATCAGCAATATCCTAAACCATATTCTGTAAGCGTGGTTGATGAATACAATCGACCACTTTGTACTCAAATAAACTTACCTCCACTTGCATCCCAGAGACCTCTTTGGGAGGAATATATCATTTCTTCACAAGCATACAAAGTGCTATCTAAGATATTCAAGTATCTCAAGAAGCGGGACATGATGGGGCAAAATCCAACCTTAAGTAAAATACATAATCAACCTTTGTACCCCTCGGTATTGAGTCCTACTTATCCTAGGCACTTTGAGATGCCCAAGTTAGAAAAATTCAAGGGATAGGAAGATGCACAAGAACATGTCACCAACTTCATGAATGTGTGCTTCCACCTTGAGAATAACAATGCCCTGATGCTGAGGAAATTCATCACAACATTCTCGGGTGCAGCAACACAATGGTTCAACCAGTTGCCCAAGCATAGCATCACCGATTTTGAGCAACTAGTGAATGCATTCCTTGAATGGTTTTCCTTTGGAGTAAAGAAGAAGGTGAACCTGTTTGATCTTACCAACTTGAAACAATATGATGATGAACTAGTGATGGACTATGGGGACAGGTGGAGAAAAATCATGGTAAAATTATCATTCTTTGTCCCCACAGAGGAACTTGTTTGGATGTTCACCAAGAGTTGCGCAAATCACATCTCCCTATTATTGCAGCTATAGTAATATGAATCATTCAAAGAAGCCTTGGCTCAATCCAAGCTCATTGAAGACATTAAGATGGAAGAAAGAGACCTAAAGCTCCATAACAAGGAAGAATGGAACAAGAACACGCAACATCAATGACAATAGGCCCAGCCTGTGCATGTCAATCATATTGTGTTAAGCATTCCAAAAGCAGCATAGAGCCAACAATAATAAAACTATCAGGCTCAACCTCCTACTATGCATTACAACCAGTGCAACAAGAATCAAAGTAGGGGTAAACAGAAACAACCCCCTCGTAACTATACACCATTTCCTGAATCCTTGGCATCAATTTTCAACCACCTTCTTGAGGCCAAGGTTTTAAACTTGCCTAAGGAGCGCATTATGGATCCTAATTGCCCCAAACCTAAGGGGTATAGGGAAGATCTCTATTGTGTTTATCATTGGTAAAATGGCCATGATATCCAGGATTGTGTTGCAATAAATAATGCAGTGCAGAATATGTTGGATAAGAATGAATTACAGAACATCGACATATTCAAAAATTCTCCTCCCAATAATGGGGCCAACAACAATCAAGTTGATCACATCAATGAGGTGCACATAGCCCCACCTAATGAGGGTTTTATTGGTATGATCAATACTACAATAGGAAGTAAAATATGCTTTGATCAATCCAACACGTCGAAAAAGTCAACTAAAGTTGATAATATATCATAGTCCACACCAAAAATGAGTTCAATTCACTTACAAAAAGACCCTATAATTACCTTTCATAGATAGGAGATTAGGCCAATCTCAAAGGATGAATTTGATCCTCTACTACACATCATAGCAAGCATCAATCATATTTCATACAAGAGAGTCTTGATTGACATTGGGTCATCTATCAACATCATCACAACTATAGCTTTGAAGCATTTAAATTTGTCATCATCACGCATAACGGACTCAACATTCACATTGAGGGCCTTCAATGATGCTACTTCCCCAATAATTGGCATAATAATCCTACCTATACAAGTTAGGATAAATATTATACCTACATTGTACCATATCTTGGGGGGTGAAAGGCAGTATAACATATTGCTAGGTAGACCATAGATGAGGGATATGGAATGCGTGCCTTCCATAGTGCACCAAAACCTAAAATTCATACACCAAGGACAAGTGTATGTGGTCCCCCATGATCCCGAGCCATTCAAGTATTACAAGAAGTTCAATGAGACACAATAAAAAGTGCCTCCTCAAGAGTTCATGGTAATGGTCAAAAACAAGACAGAATATCAAGTGACTCTAAAGCAGATAAAACAAGATATGGTGCAACCAGATGTTGCTTCTATATTGAAGGGGTCAAAACCATTGGCATTAGTCACCCCTGACTCACTTCTCATGGTGTATCCTAAATAACAAGAACAAGTATTTCCCCCACATCATATGGGGGATACCAAAGCTAGCACAGTGCAACACCACAATATGAAACAAAAACACAAATTGAGTCATAAACATGAGCATGTGGATACCACTAACGAAGTGGATCATCTTGAAGCATCCACATTGAATCATATAAACTAAATGGGTGAGTTACAGTTACCTGGTGGATCTTTAGCACCTACTTTATCACCTCCTTCAATATACAATGGTATTTTTGACCAAGCGCTATAAATACACATGGGATCCTTATCAGTATTGAAGCATATGCAAAATTACCTCTATAATATAGAGGCACAAATGGAGCAACAAAATGAGGCATTGCAATTTATCATGAAATAACTTGAGACCCTAGAATTATAGAAGCAACCTTAATCTAAGGTCAAACCGTCTCCTACGCAGCCACCTAAAAATCCTCATCCATAACAAGCACCAACTCGATTGCCTCAACAACCTAGCAAGCATCCCTCATTTCCCAAGCTTGTTATATCGATTTTCAATCGGTTAATTGCCACAAATTCCACCACCGTACCTGAGGTGCAACCTTTAGATCCAAATCATCCAAAATCTCAAGGGTATGAGGAAGAGTCACACTGTCTATATCATAGGCAAAATGGTCATGATATTCAATCATGTCAGGATTTCAGAGCCATAGTATATAACGTGCTTGAAAAGAAGCAGATTTGGATTGTCAACCAATAGATGATCTTATTTAGCAATCCATCTCTTGCATCAAAAATGTAAGAAGTGCCCCTTGAGCCAGCAAGTGACATACCTAGGGCTCAATTAGGTCATCATACCAGGCTAAAGTGTGCTAAACACTTAAAACAACAACAACGCATTTGGACTCCTTTAAATGAGTCTATGTCTTACATTTTTCAAAAGCTATAGGAAGCTAAGGTCATCACCTTACCTAAAATAAAACCTTTAAACCCAAATAGAGCTAAACCTAAGGGTTATATAGAGGACCATTACTATATTTATCATCGAATAGAGGGGCATGGCATTTGCAATTGCTATGGATTTAGGAGTGTGGTTCAGGATCTCATAGATAGTGGGCATTTTCCCATAAATGGTTATTCATAGTGCCTCAACCTTCCAAAATAGAGGCTACATCATCCCAATTGAGGTCCTAATGTCATTCACAGCCTCATAGGCCTAACAAGCTACCTCAGCAGGAGGTAACATTTGAGATGAATACTGCAACTTTATTTCAAAAGTTGTACAAGGTAAATGCATTTGTATTTCCCGAGTTCAAGCAAAGAGCACCCAAGCATGGGTCCTGTTGGAGCCAAATTTGACTCAAACTTTGAAACCCCCATATTTAAATTTTTGGTTTCAATCAAAATGATAATAATACTGGTTACTTCTTCAATTGGTGTGAAGTATCTTAATTTTTTCGTTGGTTGGTTTGATGAAGTCTAACCTTGGTTGTTAATAATGTGTGTCCCTTTAATAAAGCTCCATGGTCTTCAATAAAGGATATGGTAGGATATTATTAACAAAAATTTTAAAAGCCTAGCTCCAAACTGCATAAAAAAAATATCCCTTAGGCTTAAAATAAAATGATAAATCTTTAAGTTCTAAGGTGTGCTAAAATTAGGAGAATAATTCAACATCGTGGTCTAAGACCCAAAAAAATTAAATCTAAAAATGAAGAGCTTAATTAAAATCTCAAAGGCACGTATCCCATTTAAATTAACAAACAAGCACCTAAGATCTAATCTGAGGACCGCGCTCGATCCAAGTTTAATCGGACGGTTGCACTTTGATAAAATGATTAAAGGTTAAGTCAAAAGTCAAATATTCCATTAAAGTTATAACCTAAGGTCATAAGTGATTAAAATTAGTGCAAATTTGCAAATCTGGATGAATGTGCTTGAGATAAGCTTAATCTGACAGTTGCACGTTCTCCAAAGATTCAAAGTATTAAACGAGTCAACTCAAGCTTAAGCTTCAAGATAAAAATCTAACTAGTCCATCGGATCGGGCGATAGTGCTCAAATTTACTCAAGATCAATGGTAGCTCTTGTTTTAATTAAATCACATATTAAAATGCTATGGTAAAACGATTGAAGGGTAAGCACCTCCTTTGGAATAACCATCAATCTAATTTGTAAAATCGGACGGTAGCGTTCGATCCAAATCTATTCTAGTGGTTGTGCACCCATACAAAGATGCATTAAAAATGTAAAAGCCCTAAGAGGTTAATTAATATATTAAATAGGGTTAACAAGGGTATTACACGTTGGCTAATCTCCCCCTTTTCAACTTAATCAAGGTTAAACATAATGAACCCCTTGGAAACTAACCTGCAGGTTGATTAAAATATACGGCCGCGATAATAGCTATCGAAGATCCAACGGTCGCACCAAAATTATGGATGGTAAGATGATAGATAAAGACAAAGGTAAAGTTAATTATGTATTAGTGAGGGTGTAATACATTGCTAATTACCCCCCTTCGGCTTAAACCAAGTCTAATCAAATATGATAATACACCCTTTTTGGTTATTTAATATGCACCTTGCAGAAGATCTATGACGACGCTCGAACGAGCCCAAATATCAACGGATGCGAAGGTCTATGATGGCGGTGAAAGATCAAAAGCAAAACAAAGGTATAAAGTGATTCAAATATCTAACGACAACGCTCATCACCGCTCAAATCTGACGGTGTGCGTCGGTAAAAGTGATCAAGGTTTAATATAAAGGTTTTCTTTTGGTTAATTAAATACTTTATAATCTGCCCCTTCTATCTTATGTTAAACCTAGCACGTGGTCGAAAAATCCAACGGTCACGCCTCCACCATGGTATGATCTAACAATGATCGCAAGAAAATGTAAACATATTATATGATACTTATGCTTAATACGAGTTGTTAGGGTCAAAAATCATGGGGTTAACATTGGATAATCATGATTAAATAAGGACTAATACATCGCGTTATTTAAAACATTTATATATGAATAGGTATACTAATAATCATGCAGGTCCAGGACATCAACGGTTGCACTAATTCTTTTTAGGATCTAACGGTAGCGCGTGAATCAAAATATTAAGTGATGAATCAACCATCGGGATCTAACGACAGCGCATCATCTAGAGTAAGAACATCCGATGGTAGCACTTAATCACGATTGACTCAAGGAAGCTAAGGGCATCCAAATAATAACAGCAGGCACTCCAACCAAAGATTGAATCTCGCAAAGATCCAGAGGGTGATTGCTACCTGAGCGAAGTATAATCAATCCCAAAGATTTAGTTATCGTTCAGGTTTGATGTGGTGCGAGGATCAAAGAGGAAACCACCCCCATTACACATCTCAGTTCCACGTCACATGAAAATGGTTCCAATGACAAATAGCTAAAGTCTTGATGATTACAGGCACACGAATTAAAAGGGCCCAGGGCACGTAGGATGAAGGACTTTACCCAAAGGATGAGTTGGCAAAATTTCTTTGGTTAATTTTAAACAGTAGTTTGTGGCATCATATTGATGACAAAACATGCAGATTTATCAAACCCATTCCACCACCCTGTATATATGAACTTACGAAACCATTCAAAGTTATTACCTTGGTAATCTAAGAGCAAAATTTGATATACCAGAAGTACAGAGAGAAGAAAATTTTCAAACTACGTAGTCACAGAAAGACCCGACCGACTACTGTAAGATCAAATGGCATCATGGGGAGATGTATTCGTACCTAAAGACACTAGGGAGGCCGTAAAATTCATCATAGATAGGTCACCATACTCTGTAATCTCTGGACCACCTGTTCTCGGTAGCACCATGTATGAATTTGCTCAAAAATGTGGGGCGGATAAAATACCAAACTCAGCCCAACAGTACGAGATCGACAATGCTTGTATCAAGAGTTTTGCCCGAGTGATGGAAAGCGATAACAGAACCCCATGGATAATGGCTGACTTATTTCATAAAGCTCATAGGTTACAGTACAGGGGTTTCCCCAAAAATAATAGATGGAACAGTAACCTTGGGAAGCTGGTATGTCTAAAAGTACACTTCTCCTCAGATTTTATGGCATGGCTAGCAGTAGCGTATGATGAAAGAATGAGGATATTTTGAGACAATAAGAATCGATCGATGTTCAGCATCAAATTTGAGCATATCCATGAAGTTTTCAAATTGAAAAATTATACCACCTTTCTGGTGGACAAGGTAATCGAACACCAATCTTGAATGTTTACAGACATGAATTTTTTTAAAACTTTTTTTGATACACATGCAAGAATAGATAAGGAATTCCCAATCAACAAAAATGCTCTTAGGCCATGGGTCCAAGATTTTTGCGATATGATAAACATAGTTTTGGGAGTACAAGATCTCAGTAGGATAACTAAAAGGGTTTTGTATTTAGCTGCACAATGTAATAGGGCATATAACACCCCAATTTATGCCTGGGAATTAGAATTAAGTACCCAAATGCATAAATAAATGATAGAATTTAGGAAGGTAGTTTTCGAACAAAGGCAAGAGATGCCCTATTTTTCATAATACTCGATTTTTATCCATCTGATAGTGATAAAATTAGAATAAGAAGCCCGTAAATGAGTATGGGCCATCGACAACCCCTATGTTCAGAGTAGATTCTAGATAATACATGAAGGACGAACTCACATGGGCTGGTTCTACGATCATTTCATGGTAGAAATTCATTGGGCTTTAACTGGGCTAGTTCTTGAGAGATTAGGGCCAGGGGTAAAAGCCTTTATTAAAGAGAAGGAAATTGGGGACTTCTTCTTCACATAAGGTTTTACTTATATTAGATTATATGGGGCTAAAATGTCTCCTAAGATGTTACCATAGTATTGTCCGTTATCCCTAGCAACTTTGGAATTATGTAGGCAGGTGGCAGAAGAGGCTAATATGAGACTGGTAAAGAAGCATGGTAAGGTCCCTTGGCTTGATGTTCCCTGCCATTTTGGGGATTTTGTATTTGTTGGATATCCTTCCCTGCTCAAAGGAATGTTCGAATTAGATAACATGGGATTCGATGAAATAACTTGGAGATTCTATGACCCAAAAGGAACGTACAACAAAATGATGGAAAAGAGAGAATATGCTTGAATCGACACCGAGAAGATGCTTTTGAAGAAATCTTGTTATGGAGAAAGGATTAGATTTGCAGGTAGTATGAGGTAAATTTCCTCCAAAAAAAGAGGTAGCACGTAGGTTTATGAAGCCTATGATTACCATGCATAACTAAGGAGGCCTCAAGAAGGTTTAGTAGATGTTGTGGCACTTATTATACCAGTAGCAGGCTAAGAGGTCAAAGAAGACCCCCTATTGGAGTTGATATAAGAACTCAGATATAGTAGAGTAGCAGGTTAGGCCTTCTGAAAGTGCTCACCTCATAATAGAAGTGGCGTCAAGCACTTCCCAGGAAGTTTCCAAAAACTAGAGTACAGAAAAAGGGAAGGAGATTGTGACAATACCTACTCAGGAGTCTTCCCTCTCAGAACAAGCCATAGTTCCTATTTTTGACAGAGTTCTAGCCATAACAAGTGTAAAGAAATTGGCACCCATGGTTGTCCCTGCCACTATAAAAATAAAAGGACAGGAGATTATAATCCCATCAGTAATACAAATGAATAACAGGAGAACTGGTGGACTTGTTGGTCTATTCAAAAATCATCTAGTGAGAAATCAAATAGAAAACTCCTGTGGAAAAGAAGAAGCCCATATTATCTCTACCCTCCGCAAAGGTTGTTTTGGAAAGAACAGATGAGCAAACTACTTTCACTGTTGTAGACGAACAAGAGTTATAGTTAGTAGCAGGGATGGGAAATATAGGAGAGCAGTTTACATAAGGGTCACAATAAGAAGAAGCTACATCAAATATAGCAGAAATACATCTTCCTGCTCTGCAAGATCCACTAGTCTTCAGATTCAATGAAGAAATAGGGGGATCATCGGTACTAGAGAAAGAAGGTGAAGTGGCCAAAGTTGTCAAAGCAATGCAAAATCAAGCCATAGATCAATTCATGGGAACAATTACAAAGCTAAGGAAATAATTGGAGAAAGAGGGGAAGGAAAATGCAGAGCTAAATGTATTAATAAATAAGCAACAAGAATAATTAAATCGAAGATATGCCTCAAGTACCCAGCCCCCTTCGATGGTAAAAATTCAAGATCATGTTTATTATCTTAATACAATGAAGAAAAATATGTCAATAAAGATAAAAGCTCATGCCAAGGGCTTTACTGAAATATTCATACAAATAAGGGTGATTCAAATAACTGCTCAAGAAATCCAGGTGTTGTAGATGAGTTGGAGAGGAGAGGGCAATCCTCCAAGGGAGGTCCTAGGTTCAAATTTCCACCCTACCAAAAAGCTGAATTGGGTATCCAAAATCCAATTGATAATGTTGGTGCGGGCAGGTTTGGGTACGACTCTCGAGTGACTTTGACGGTGTAGAACCCCCTATTCATGGTCTCTCAGACCAAGGCGGCCCCAAAAGGGGTTTTTTGCTTTAAAAATAAAAAATAAAAAAATAACTGCTCAATAAATTCTCACCTTGATGCAAGAAAGAGAAGAGGGTTTTGGAATCATTCACCCTACCCTAGATTTTATAGGAGACCATTTTGAAGAATTACAAGTACAAGAAATAATAACACATGATGGTAGCAAGATTCAGATTAATTTTGAGTTCTTTAAAGCAGCCCTGTTTGGAGCAAACATATTCTGTGACTGAAATGAATGACCTGATAAAAGCATGCTACAGGGAAATTGGCAGACATTGGACTATCCTTAGACCAATGCTTAGAGGCCTCAAATATAGAAGAGGTATTCAAATATACCATTGACAGGTTTGAGTGTGAACCAGGTGATGAGGAAGAAATGATTAGGCAAACTACCCTTATGGTGAATGTTGTGGAGATGTTACTTTTTCAATGTGAAAGGAACAAGCCTATTATTGTTGTATAGAAAAATAGAATTTTGCAGGAAATGAACATGCTAAGGATTGCAGCCACATTTGATATAGGAATTTGGATATTGATTGATGAATATATAAAATGGTTGCAGCAAAGTCAAAAGGGGAAAAAGGTTAATACCTACAGTCAACATTAGGAAGCGAGTTGAAGAGGATTTAAAATCCAACTACGTTTCTATATTACACCAACTGTATTTATAGGCTTGAAAGGCCTAAAATACTTAACCAATTCCACAAAATCATGGATTGGAATACATAACAATATAGCTAAAATCTATAATAGTGCAAAATAATATGCACGTACATCAATTTAGCTAACTAGAAGGAAATATGTTAGCTAAATAAGAGCATAGCTATCTTTGAGTTCACACTTCCTAACTAGGACTTAGAATTGACAACTAATTGTCAACTAGGGGACTACGAGTCTATGTGAGAATAAGACTCACTTACAACCTCAATTTGCAATAATAAAACTATGCAAACCTAGCTAGAAAATAAAAGAGGGGTCATGAATTATTACACATCATGCCTCATCATGCCTCCCCACAATAGAAGCATTGGCCTCCAATGCTTTCAGAAAAGTAGTAAAGTCATGGGACATCTGATGAAAAGAAATCCAATGAACCTGATGTGACAGCTATCCTCATCGAGCCACAAGATAAGAGGTGGTAGACCCTTGGTGATTCTATCGAGTCTTCGTGTCATAGATCTTATCTAAATCCAATGGTAACTGAGAATCAGGAACCACATCCATAGGATGACTGATAGCAGGTGTGATCTTCAATGTAGAGTCATAATATAACTTCAAAAGATCTACATTGACGACATCATGAATCCCCAAGTGTGCAGGAATATCAAGGCAAAAATCATACTCGGACACCTGTTGAAGGATAGTATAAGGCCCATAGCGAATTGGTTTTATTTTTCTATGAGTCTTATCAGAAAAACACCGCTTGTCGAGGTGTAACCATACTTTGTCACCAACCTAAAATGGATGAGGAATTCGATGTCGAACCATGGCCTGTTTCTGCTGATGTTGTATCTTTTGCAAAATCTCAATCACATTTTATTGAAGAGTGTGCAAGTGTTGAATAAATTAGTGTGTCTTGTCTTGCTCCTTTTGAAGATGATAAGTGATAGGAGAAGGCAAGGACAAAGGTAACTCATAAGGTACCAAAGGTTGAAAATCCAAACAAACCTCAAAAGGAGAGTGACCTATAGAAGAATGTAGTGCCATGTTGTAAGCATGCTCAATATGAGTGAGACTCAAGTCCCACTTCGTTGGTGAAGCATGATGATAGATTCGTAGACTCTGCATAAGTGTACAGTTTACCACTTCAGTCTGCCCATCGGATTGTGGATGATAGACAGTGGAAAAGTTAAGAGAAACTCCCAAAATTTTCCACAAGGAACACCAAAAGTGACCCACAAAGTGTGAATCATGATCTGATATAATGCTGGTAGGTAGACCAAAGGAGCACCAAATGCTATCAAATAATAATTGGGCTAAGTCTACTATATATTTTTTCTTGTGACATGGAATGAACTTAGCCATCTTATGGAATCTGTCAACAACCACGAACACACAATCATGTTGTCGCACTGTCATGGTAAAATGACTAACTAAATCCATGGAAATGCTTTCCCAAGGATGTGAAGGAATGGGTAAAGGAATGCCTAAGCCAAACTTCCTGTTATATGGTTTTAATCGACAACAAACTGCACATTATTTAAGAAACCTTAACACATCCCTCTGCATTTTGGGCTAGTAGAAAAATCTTTGCAAGTGATGAAGTATTTTGTGCTTCCCAAAGTGACCACCATAAAGTGTAGAATGATATTCCTTAAGAAGTGACACTCTTGGCTCACAAGGAACACAAAATTTGTCCAATTTGTAAATTAGTCCATCCTTAATATAGAAATCTTGGAAAGGACGCAAATTGGAAGAAAAAGGCTTACTTACTTGCTCAAATATTTTTTCAAAATCAGGATTTGGAGAATACTGATTTGACCAAGTCTGAAATCCCAAGTGTGAAGTAGACATTACTATTAAGGCAAGAGTGGTAGGAATCCTACTCAAACAATACACAATAGTATTACTCTTCCCCTTTTTGTACTTGATCACCAAGTGAAATTGTTAGAGGTAAGAGGCCCACTTCATATGTCTTGACTCTTCAATTTTACTTTGGGATTGTAGGAACTTGAGAGGCATATGATCAGTGTGTACTATAGTTTCTTTTCCCAAAAGATAGTGTCTCCAGTACTTTATAGCTTGAACTAATGCATACAACTCCTTGTCATATGTAGAATAGTTCAACTTGGCAGCAGAAAAAGTTTCTGAATGATAAGCAACTGGATGACCATTCTGTTTGAGTATAGCACCTAAAGCAACTTTAGAGGCATATGTTTCAATCTCAAAATTTTGAGAGAGGTTAGGTAAAGATAGAATGGGTTTTGTACAAAAAAAAAAATTAATTTCTCAAAGGCAACATCTTGGTTTTTCTCCCAATGAAATGGAACTTTAGACTTAGTGAGATAATGCAATGGAGTTGCAAGAGTGGAATATTGAGGAATGAACTTGCGATAGAAATTTGCAAGTCCTAGGAGACTCCTTAACTAGGTTAGAGTAGAAGGAGGGGGCCACTTAAGTAAAACATCAACTTTAGTGGGATCTACCTAAATTCCACTTTCACTAATCACATAACCAAGGTATAAAATTGAAGTATTGCCAAATGAACACTTGGAATGATTGGCATATAATTGATTCTTTGCAAGGAGATCAAGTGTATGATGGATATGCTGAAGGTGTTCTTCCCAAGTTTTTAAGAATATCAATATATCATCAAGATATATTATTACAAATTTATCAAGTACATCACGAAATACATCATTCATCAACCTCATGAAAGTTTCAGGAGCATTAGTAAGACCGAAAGGCATGACCAACCATTCATAAAGGCCCATTTTCGTCTTAAAAGTTGTCTTCCATGTATCCTCAGCTTGGATACGCACTTGATGATATCCATTTTTGAGATATATTTTAGAAAATAACTTAGCTCCTTGGAGCTGATCTAATAAATCATCAATGTGAGGTAGTGGATATCTATTCTTTATAGAAATTATGTTCAAAGCACGAAAATCAATGCACAATATCCAAGTGCCATATTTTTTAAGAACCAAAAAAATAGGTGATGCAAAAAATACAACTTGAATAATAGTAAACGAGATGACGATGGGCGAGAAGGCTTCTGTGGGAGAGCACGGGAGCGCCAGCAGGTTGAACCATGGGCACAGCAGGGTGGAGGGAGAGCAACCAGAGTCCAGGGGCACTGAGGAAGATGGTGTCAGCCATGGCAAGGATCTGCCAGACAAAGGGGGAGGTGGACATCGAAAGTCGTATGCTCAGGCAGTGGCTTCAAAAACCCTAAGTAGCTATAGAAGCCCTAAGTCATTTGCTCAGGCAACGGTTTCAGAAACCCTAAGCGGTATCTTCACCGAGGAGTTGTTTTCGGTCGGGGACGAGTTGGACATCTCGACAAAAATTCTCTCAAGCTTCATGGAATTCAAAAAATTTACCCTCATTGGAAATTTCATTGGTGGTCGTCCAGATATGGAGACCATTCGCAAATGGGCATCAGGCAAATGGAGAACCTCTGGTCACATGGAGTTGGTAGCCTTAACCCAAGGTTTTTTCATGATTAGACTGAACAACAAGGAGGACTTCTACAAAATCCTGTCTGGAGGTCCTTGGTTCCTAGGTCGTAGGAGTCTCTTTCTAAGGAAGTGGGGTATGGACTTCAACCCTGATACCCAGAACATCAACATTGCTCCAATATGGGTTAGGCTCCCGAGTCTCCCTCTTTTTTGTTGGCATGAAAATGTAATTAGAGGTATTGCCCGCTCCATTAGGGAGTTGGTCACCATTGACCCTCCCACCAGAGCTCGAACAAGATTTTTCCAAGCCCGTTTCTATGTTTCGGCGAACTTGGTGGTGGACCTCCCCTCCTCCATCACTCTCTGGTCAGGAGGTTCCATTTTCCACAAGCAAGTCATTGCATATGAGAATAGACCAGCTTTCTGCCCCCAGTGCAGTTCTCAAGGGCACCTCCAGCATAATTGTCCTCTTCATAATTCGGGGAAAAAGAAACAGGAATCCTGTAACCCCTTGGAACACGATGATGGTCAAACGAAGCCCCTTGCTGTGAAAGACCATAAGTATCCAAGGCCACCTAGGGACCTTCTTGAATCGTCCCACCTAGTAGATGGAATCTCCCTCCAACTGGACTCTCAACTGTGTATTGCTAGCACCCTTCTAGGACCTCAGGAGAAGGAACAGTCCCCCCAACCCATACTTCAGTACTAGAACCCTTTCGAGTCCTAAAATGTGCTGGAAGATTACCTACTGGGAAAGAGGGGTGACCCCCCCAAATCACCACTCAGTCAGAGCCTCCCAGGCTCCAGGACCTGGGCCCTTTCGATTTCATCCAATCCCAAACCTTGCTAGAAGATTACCTCCTGGGAAGGAGGGGCGTCAATCAGATCAAAAATATTAGCCCTCGAATCACTAGGAGCCAAAAGAAAAATGTGGATTATGGAAGTGTGAGGAAGCAGGGTTGACCTCCCAACAAAGACAGAAGAGACAAAGAGATAGTGGCAAACATCATGAATGGCTCCCAATATCTACTATTTTTAGATGACTCTGACACTCAGACGGGTGATACGCATGTACCTAAACCTCCCTTCCAACATGGTAAGGGAGGCAAGAAGATCTTCAAACTATCTAGACGATTCTGAAGCAGACCCAGGAGAGTCAGAACTCGGAGGATCTGGAGGATCCGAAGTAGCTGTGATATGACTAAACTCTGAGGATCAGGAGGATTCGGATTATCTATTTCCTTGTCTGGTGTTTAGCTGGTTTGTTTTTACTCTCTAAGTTTCATTTTCTTCGGCTATTACTTTTTGTTGTCCTGTTTAAATTTTGGTTTGTTACCTGGTTAATCAGGCATAAATGCCTTTCTGTAGCCTCTGGGAAATTAGTTTAGGGTTTACGATTTTTGTAATAGGCTTATACATTCAGCCAACAGGCATGATACATCATTTAGCAAGGTTGTTTTTGAACATAAGGTTTTGGGATCCTCTATAAAAACCCATTGTTAAGATAATTACCAAAAAAAAAAAATAGGTGATGCATAAGTAGAAGTACTTTCCTTAATGAATCCCTTAGACAAAAAATCTTTTTTTGCCTTTTAATTTCTTCATTTTGCAAAATAGATTATCTATACGTGGGTGCATTAGGTAGTGAAGAACCAAGAATAATTTCAATGTTGTGATTAATTGTGCCAATGGGAGGAAGAGACTTTGCCTCCTGAAATATGTGTGAGTAACTTTACAATATTTTATCCAATGAAGAATGTTGCTTTGTAATGGATTTTTATGTAGAAGTGTTTTGAGAGTGAATGAAAATTAGAGCAACATCACCACCTTTTTTAATTGTTATTTTTTCTTGCTTGGAATTTAGAATGATGTTAGGAGTGTTGGTGGTTTTTATGAGAAATACCTTACCATATTTTTGAAATGTGTAGGTTCTTTTGAAAGCATCATAAATAGCTCTCCTATCATACTGAAAAGGTTGTCCAAGCAAAATCCCACAAAAATCCATAGGAGTCACATCACAAGTGACTTGATCTATGAACTGTGGGCCAAGTGCAAATTTTAATGTGCAAGTGTGAGTGATTTCTGAGCCTCTTCCACTATCCTTCCAACCCAAATAGTAAGGTTGAGAATGAGGTTCCATAGGTAAATTCAATCTCTCGATAATGGACCTCGTAATTAGATTTTTCTATGAGCCATTATCCACTATACAATTTGTTGCAAAATTATAGAGCAAATGAGCTCGAGTGATGAACAAAACATCCCAAGCGCTCCCTGATGAACTAACATTTACCAAGGTAACATCATTGATTTTGCCCTATAATTTTGTGTATACTCTACTTTCTCCTACTGACTCAAGGGGAGCTTTCAAAGCATCCTCTACTTGAGTAGTTACAACCAAAATTCTCTTCTTAATTTTAAAACAATCTACCTTTTCATGGCCCTTTTTCTTACAATAGTTACAAAACTTTTTGGAAGAAGAAGGTTTTGAAGAAGAAGAAGAAGAAGAAGGAGAAGGATTAGAAGATGAATTCTTCATTTGGGCAAATTTCTTCTTTTGTGAGAAGGAATTATTCCCTTTTGATGAGCTAGCAACTGCTTGATTAGCAGGAGCACAGAATACCTACGATTGTGCTTTGAACTTGTCCTCAGCAAGTTGTTCCTGGTTGAAAACTAAATCCAATGTTTCCATGTTAACAAACATGACTTCCCTGTACAAATTCTCTAACAAGCCACTTTGAAATTTGAGAATCAAAGTACGGACATCATCCTCTACACTCAAAAGAATTTTGTACCTATTGAAGTGGTAGATATAATCCTACATAGTCATATTAGTTCCTTGACAAAATCTAAACCACTTGATCACCAACTCCTTTTGATAATTAGAAGGATAAAATTCTACTAAAGAGAAGTTACAAGTTTATCCCAAGTGGTAATTTCATCATGTCCATTTTTGTGTTCAGTTAACACTTTAGCCAAAACTGAAAGCTTGAGCTTGGCGAAGGGAACCTTATACTCATCTAAGGTATGAGTGTAAGAAAACCAGGACTCCATATCAAGAAGCCAATTGTTCAAGATGTTCGGGTTTCGAGAGCCATCATACATGGGCACTTCACACCTTGCTTTAGATCGAGGATCATTGTTGTATATTTTAACATCAGCTGCATTTTGAATGCTAATGTCGCTAACCTTGTCAGCAAGGCTACTTACCACTTGGCTAAGTGTAGTATCATTTGCCTTCTCTACAAGTATACTTACAACATGTGCTAATTCTACCATCTAGGCAGCCAAATCCGAAGCCATTTGGAACTGGGTATAAGCCATGAGTTAAGGGTAAAGCACTTAAAAATTAGGATAAAAGTTTTGATACCCTGTTACAATGTTGTGCCCTTAAAATGAAAATACTCCTAAGGCAAAGAAGCAAGTTCTTCTGCTTGAAATTGTAAAAAGATGACAAAAAAATATGTCTTCCCAATTTGGAGAAATCTGATATTGGAAGAATTTGTAGAAAGAATGAGAACACTTGCTATAATATTTTAAAAATTTAAACTAATCTAAGGTTTTAAAGATTTAGAATTTATTAATTTAAAAATAACTTAATTAAAATTAAATTATAATTAATCAAAGATTAATTAATTTAATTAAGTTATAAAAAAATTAAATTAATAAATAATAAACACTGACAACCTTAAATAAAGTAAAAATTTGAAAAACTAATAGTTTACCTTGGTTTGCCGAAATTACTAAAGGTCGGGACTGCAAGATCACTGCAATTAATTTTTAAATGCAAAAAACACTAAAATTCTACATGAAATTTGGTAACTTCACTTGCACTCTTTCCAAAATTTATTTGGCTATTTTAAAACTGGAAGGTTGTTGGAAAAACCCAAATGTAGGATTTGATTTTAAGTGTCGAGACCTCCTGTCACCGGGTTCGAAGCACTCCCATACAGAAGGCCATAGGCGGCTACAAACTTTGGTAGTGTTACAAGCTGCCTGTGACCTACTGTGATGTGACACAGCACGTGGGTTTTTGAAAACCCGTGCATGTTGGGTGCATCGCATAGGCCCAAGCCTATCGTCAATCGAGCAAGCCTCAAACCTACTGCTTGATGCTCAGGTTTCAAACATGTCGCCTGCTTACAGGCAGACACAGTAAATGTGTGGGTAGCGCACATGAAATGTGTGCTTAGCCCCGCCCTACATCGCCTGACGCTGTCAGGCTGACAACACTGTCAGGCAATTTTCGATAGGATCGTCATCGCGACTCAACAATGTGCGGTGACCTGCGAGTGCGCTGCACAGTAGGCTAGGCAGCGCAGCTTCTAATAGGAGCTCCTATCGCTTGCCTGCACAGGCTAGCCTAGGCCCGGGGTCGGGCATGGACGACAATGTCACGTGTCGAAAGGGGCCCCGATAGCCGAAGAGGCTAAAATAAATCCCATCAGCCGACAAAAAGGAAAGACCAGGGGTAATATATATTTTTTTTTTTTGTAATTAAAATAATTAATATATAAAAATACAAGCTTATATATATTAACTATTTAAAATTAAATTTTTAAAAATAAATAAATAACTAGAATAGTTATTTAATATTTTAAAATTTGATTTTTACAATAAAAGCAATAATATGAGAGCAAGTTACCTCAAAATTTCAAAACAAAGGTACATATTCCCATGAAAAATAGCAATGCCTTCAGTAGCACTCCTTTCAAGATCTGATTGACACACGATCAACATTTGAAAGGCAACCAAACCCAAGTCGACACATGACCTGGTGTTGTGAAGAAACCTAGAGCTCTTTAGTACTCAAAAATGGGGGGGCAGTAGGGTTAAATGGCTCCCTAATCCTAATTGGATCGTAACTTCAATCCAATCCCTTCCAAGGGTCACAATACGAAAAACTCTGAGGTAAACTTTTCCTATACCTCTTGAGCATAAGCAAAAAGTTGGAATGAGGAGTTTGTCGTTGAAGGAACTTCCTTCTACAAATGGTCTTCAATATTCCCTTGAGCTTGAATCAAGTCCTCAATGAGAAAGAGTTTCTCATAAGAAAATTATCTCCTTTCCTCTCACTTCACAAGCCCTAGTGCAATATTGAACTAGGCTTTGATACCAATGAAGAGGATTGAAAATCCAACTGCATTTCTATATTACACCAACTATATTTATAGGCTTGAAAGGCCTAAAATACTTAACCAATTTCAAAAAATCATGGATTGGTCCAAAAATACATAAAAATATAGCTAAAATCTATAATAGTGCAAAAGAATATGCACGTACATCAATTTAGCTAACTAGAAGGAAATAAGTTAGCTAAAGAAGAGCATAGTTATCTTTGAGTTCACACTTCCTAACTAGGACTTAGAATTGACAACTAATTGTCAACTAGGGGACTAGGAGTCTATGTGAGAATAATACTCACTTACAACCTTAATTTGCAATAATAAAACTATGCAAACCTAGCTAGAAAATAAAAGAGGGTCATATGAGTGATTACACATCAATCCTCATCACGAGTTCATCACAACAGAAACCTGCACCTATAGAAAAAGTTCCCAAAATAGTAAAGGAGGCAGTTCAAGAGAAGGAGGTCCAAAAAGAAATAGTTGAAGAGGAAACAATTGAAGGAATAGAAGTAGGTTCACCCAACACCACCATCACCGGTTAAATTGAATCACTGTTTGAAAAAGTCAAAAGGAAAGAGCATAACCAAGACAATAAGGGCAGTGGAAGCCAACTGTACCAATTTTTGAAAGTCTAATCAGATGCTGACAAGTGTAAGGTCAGAAATAAACCAAGAATAATAGAATCAAGAACCAGAAGCTATAAAAGGAAGCAGATAGGTTCAGATTCTGCATCAAGCAATTAGAGAATAGCATTTTTGCTAAGAGGTATTCTTGAGTGCCTAGTTAGTTGTGTTGTTGTATCCCCTTCTGTGTCTATTTTTTCTTTATCATTTCTTATTCTTCCCTTTGCTTTGCAGGATTGTGATAGGAAAGTGTTCAAGAAGCTGAGATCATTTCCTACCTTTTTGAGCCTGAGATTTAGAGACTCTATTGTTACCAGATTGGAACAAGGAGAGTAGGAGAGACCTGTTACATTATTTGAACATGATATTTTCATTGTATTGATATATTTTCTTTGAGAAAAATAGAGTTAAAAGGCATTTTGCCCACTCTGCATGTAAATTTTATGAAATCAATACAATTCTGAATCTCTTTTCTATTATATCTTTTGTCTTAGCTTTGTGTGTCACTGTGTAATGGGTTACATTATTTGAACGCATTATATACGTTTCTCTCATTGGTTAACTCTTGGTTTTATTGTGATATTCGAATAAGATTAAGAACACCAATTTTTCTCCTCCCCTTCTTTCTGTTTCATGATAGAATTGTTGTTAAATTGCTATAACAACCCAATGAATCTAGGCACCGGTCTACATAAGGCATAACAAATGGTTGTTTTCATGCTTGGTCATTTTAATACATATAATATAATATAAATCTGGAGCGTGTAATTAGAGTTTTAGTCATAGAATTACCGTTGGGGTTTCCTTACCCGTTCTGTAGTTTTCTTTAGCAATATTTGTGTTTAGCAGAACAATGAGGTAGGTTGACCAGAGCCTGTAATAGCTCATTGGTTTCAAATGGATTCTTGTAGCATGACAATCGAAATCCTACGGATGCAAGAATCGGTTCCAATAGTTTTTTGGCACCATTGTTGGGGAGAATTTTTACATTCTAAGCCTAGATTTTATGACATTATTTTTTAATCAATGGGTGGCCAGTTAGAATAAAGAACATTTGTTTTAATTTTTACATTTTCTACGTTCTTTATTTTACCCATGTTTTTCAATCTTATTTTCTTTACATTTCTTGATCTTCTTGAAATTTCTTTTTCTTGATCTTCTTGAAATTTTGGTTTCTTGATTTTCTTGATTTATCCCAAGAATCGACTCTTGTGAGGATGAGTGATAATATCAAGCATTCTTGATAAAAGCATACGTTGTTCTTTCTGCACCCCATGTCGGCGACTCTATTGGATGAACCTGAAGAAAAAAATAAAAATGAGAGAGCAGAACATGTTGGCTAACACCAGGAGAAGTGGTAAGGAGCTATTTCTAGAACTCGAGAATCTAGAGGTATTTATACATACCCAGAAAACTCCACTTTTTAAGAATATTGTTTATAGTAGTAGATTAAATTCTAGCGGTAAAAGGTACGTAAAGAAAATTCAGAATACTATTACTACTGATATCACTATAGAAGAAGATTTAAATTCTATTGTAGATAGAAATTTGAATTATGTTGTAGAAGATACACGTAATAATAATTCAAAGGTAGATAATCCATCAGTTTACATTCAAGTTGCCTAGACCCATACCACTGTAGGTACTACAATTGTGAAATTGAATTCTATAGTAGCAATGGCCTAGGTTAATGTTCATTTATGGAGAACTAACAGATATAGGCCTTTTGCATTACCAATAAATTTAAATGCCTTACCCAGTAAAGCTCACAAATACCTCCCTAAGTTTTTAGGAAACAATGCAGTAATCGGAGAGGATCATATCAAAAGTTTCTTATATGCAATGGATAGTCTAGAAGTTGAACATGAAGATGTAGTATTAAGACTATTTCTACAGACTTTAGAAAAATATGCTAGAGAATGGTTTAATTCCCTTCCTAACAATGATATCCCAGACTTCACCAAAATGGAAGAGGTGTTTCTAAAGAAATATGGTGAAAGGAAAAATGAACAATCATTGTTAACTGAGCTAGCCACTATGAAGAAAAAAGAAAATGAAGTTGTTAGTGATTTTAACACAAGATTTTCAAAGACTAGGAACAAAATCCCTACCAACCTCAGACCTAGTGATATTCAATCTATTTGTTTTTATAAGAATGCTTTTCAAGGAGAGTTTAACTATGAATTAAGGCAAGAACAAGCCACTACCATTGATGGTTGTATGGAAAAAGCAATGGATATAGAAAGAAATATGCTTGATAGTGGTAAGATGAAGCCCTATTCTCTAGAGGTCAACCTACCTGAGAGAAAACCTAAAAGGGTGGCATTTGATATACAAAGAAGAACTGAAATTGATCCAATGGAGAAATTGACCAATCAAATGATTGAGATGTTCAATAACGTGAACAACAAGGTTAGCAAGAATTGAAAGAAATGGAAATAATGGTGAATCTTCACAAATAGAGTGACCACATGTTGACAACCATCCTCCTTTTAAGAAAAATTACAATAAGAATTGGGGAAATAACAATGGTTTTGAAGAAGGAAATAGGAATAGAGGTAATGGAAATAATAACTAGAAAAATAGAGATTCTGATAGAGATCAAAACAATGTTCCTAACCCTATACCATATGCTAATGTAGCAGAAGGGTTTCCCTATTTTTGCTCTACTTGTGATGCACCCCATAACCCTGATGCATGTGGAATTCACCTAAGTGATCAGCATAATGTAGATATGCATGCAGAATCAGAAGAGGATATAAGAATCAATGCATGTTGGTCCATTGAAGATGAATCCAGAGAAAGGTTGTTTGAAGAAGACATGGATAAATATGCTTCAAATCATCATCCTCAAATTTTAGTAACTGAAGGAACTAAAATCTTGCAGAAATCACATGAGTCAAGATATGATAAGATGAAGCAAGGGAAATTAATCCCCACTGCTCAAGAGGTTGAGGAATTAGAGGCAACCCATGTTCTAAATTTAAGGAATAGAACAGTCCCTGAAAGGATAGAGAAAGCCTCTACAAGTGAAACAAGAAAATAAACTTTCACCAATAAAAATATCAGTAAAGAGAAAACTGATAGGAACCCTAAAAAGATTACTCCTGAAGTAATAGAATCAGAGGAAGAGATTCCCAAAGAAGAAAGTAATAAACCATTGGATATAAAGAAGATAGAATTTGATGTTGGGTCAGAACTCAGTAAGCAAAAGGTTAATATCACATTTGGAGAACTTATGAAAGTTCAAAAGTATAGAGAACAAGTCTGCAGAGCATTTGGATTAGTAGAACAAAAAGAAGACCCAACTTGCCATGCTGCTAGACAAAATCAACATGATACAAGATCACCATCCTCTGTCAGACCCTTCTATGTGTCATTAAGATATAATTCAGATGAAGGGGAAAGATATGTGATTCATAATTGCATGCTAGATAGTGGAGCTTCACATAATATCATGCCTAAGCTAATAGCTGACCAAATGGGATTAATCTGTACTAGAGATTCTGCCCCTATTTTTGTAATGGACAATAGGCAAATTCCTTGTGTAGGGGTGATAACTGGATTGTTAGTTTTCCTAGATCAACACCCCAAAAAGGGCATTGTCATGGATGTTGCAGTAGTTGATGTTGACCCATTTTTCTCATTATTACTCAGTAGACATTGGGCAAGAACAACTAGGAGGTTCAATTCAATTGGACTGGTCCTATGCTACAATCCCAATATCGGATAAGGAGAATATAATTTTGAGAAGGGAACCATTCAACAAACACTCCGTAGAGTTAATTCAAATAGATGAAACCATGATTAACTTAGTTAACTCTATGGAAGAAAAAGGGATGGGAGTTTATTCAATATGGCACAACCCATTCCTGGTGGAAGTACCAGATGCAAAGAACATGGATCCAGAAGATATAAAAATAGTAGATGCTAGAATCAGATAGAGTTTTGACTCAAGAAATGTGGACCATGTCTTTTGATGGAGCTAAATCCCAATCTGGAGCAGGTGCAGGTGTAAATTTGACTGATATTAAAGGAAATTACCTTAGTATTCCTTACAGATTGCAATTTCCTTGCACAAACAATGTAGCTGAGTACGAAGCCTTACTACTAGGGCTAAGGAAAGCAAAAGAGCTAGGCATTAACTACTTGACTGTAACAGGGGATGCAAAGCTTATTATACTATAGATCAAAGGTAAATATCAGACTAAACATCCTAGGCTTAAGCAATATAGAAATGCAGTATTGGAAGAAATTGATAAATTTTTAGCTTTCAATATTTCATATATTCCTAGAGAACAAAATCATGTTGCAAATATTTTAGTTGTAAATACCTCAGGTCTAGATCACCCAGAGATAACTACAGAATATATGGATAGATTCCCAACTATTTCAGTTTATAAACCTTCTGTGCCAGATAACATAGTATATCTACAGGTCTTTCAGGATGACATAGATATTAAAGATTTTATGACTCTACAAAATCAGTATGCAGATGTAATCTGTGATGAAAAATATGAAGAAAAGCTAAAAGACCAAATAGGAGAGCCAGTAGAAGTAATCCAATTGAAAACTAATAGGATACCCAAAGGATTAGTTTCTCTAGAAAGTCTATTTGATGATTTTGACAAAGCCTATAAACCTTTACGAAGAGAAGTGATATCTGAAGATATTAATATTGGTTCAATGAAAGAACCCAAAATAGTGAAAGTAGACATGGCTTTACCTGCTAAAGAAAAGGTTGGATATATCAGTTTCTTGAAAAAGAACAAAGAACATTTTTCCTGGACTTATGAAGATCTGAAAACATTCAAAATAGATGTAATGACACACATAATACCCCTAAAAGAAGATTCCAAACCATTCAGATAGAAACAAAGGAAATACAATCCAACTCTGCACCCAATAATGCAAAAGGAGGTACAAAAGTTACTGGATTCCAAAATAATTAGAAAGGTAAGATTTTCTTCATGGATATCCAATTTAGTACCAGTCAGAAAAAAGAATGGGGATATTAGACTCTGTGTAGATTTTAGAAATTTAAACAAGAGTTCATTAAAATATAATTACCCATTACCCAACATGGAACAATTATTGCAAGCAGTAGTTGGCTCAACAAGATTGTCTCTGTTAGATGGATTTTTAGGGTACAATCAAATTCAGATAAATCTAGAAGATAGACATAAGGCAACATTCACTACACCCTAGGGCACATTTGAATATTTAAGGATACCTTTTGGACTAATGAATGCAGGTGCTACTTTTCAAAGAGCAATGGACTTTGCCTTTAAAGGATTAATGTTCAAAATTGTAGTTGTATACTTAGATGATATCACAATATTTTCTAAGAATCCAGAAGATCATCTAGAACATTTAACTACAGTTTTTGCTCGATGCAAGGAATTTGGAATTTCTTTGAATCCCAAGAAATGCATATTTGGGACTACACAAGGAAAGTTATTAGGACACATAGTTTCAGAAAAAGGAATAAGCATTGATCCAGACAGAATTGAAGCCATTTCCAAAATTCCCCCTCCTAGAAATTTAAAAGGAGTCAGGTCATTCTTTGGCAAGATAAATTTCATCAGAATATTTGTCCCAAATTTTGCAGAGATGACCAAACCCATAAATGACATGGTTAAGAAAACTGGAGAAATAAAATGGACAATGGAAAATATGGAAGCATTTAACAAAATTAAAGAAGCCATATCAACCACTCCAACCCTAAGCTGCCCAGATTATGCAAAATATTTTAACATCTATTCTTATGCATCTGAACATTCTATAGCTGCAGTTCTTTCACAAAAATATGATGAAAATAATGAAAGGCCAATAGCCTTCATGAGCTCAAGACTAAAAGGAGCACATATTAAATACACCTTGCTAGAAAAACATGCTTATGCAGTCATACAATATTTAGAACACTTCAAAGGTATATTTGGCTCAAATAAAGTTTACTGTTGTATTCCTTTTATAGCAATAAAGGATATTTTTTCCCAATCAGAGCCATTAGGAAGACCAGCAAGGTGGATGGTAAAGCTTCTGCAATATGATGCTGAATTCAAGATAGTTAAAACTATCAAAGGGCAGGGTTTAGCAAAATTGTTGGCCAAAAAAGAAGAAGGGTTTGAAAATGTTCTCACAATAGATGAGGCATATGATGTCAGAAGAATCAATAATACCAAATGCAAATGGTATGAAGAAATATTATCATACTTACAAACTCTATCATTCCCTAAAGATATGTCAACAAATAGAATGAGGTCAGTCAAGCTTCAAGCTCAAAAATATTACATACAGGATGGTGTGCTATACTGGAAACACCCTGATGGAATATTATTAGTCTGTTTATATGAAAGCGAAGTCCCAAAAATAATCAATGAATTTCATGATGGTTTCTGTGGAGGACATTTTTCTCCAAGAGCTACAACTAATAAAATAATGAGAGCAGGATATTATTGGCCTTCCATTTTTAAAGATGTATATAAACATGTTAGGAACTGTCATAACTACCAGGTTTTTGTAGGAAAGAAGCATTTGGCTGCCATGCCCCTCAAGCCAATAATCATTGAAGCACCATTCACACAATGGGGTATTGACCTAATTGGAGAGATCAAGCCTAATTCATCTGGCCAACACAAGTGGATCATAACTGCAACAGATTACTTCACCAAGTGGGTAGAAGCTGCACCATTGAGAACATCCAATACTGCAACTGTCATCAAATTCTTGGAAGAAAACATTCTGACCAGGTTTGGGGTTCCTCAAAAGCTAGTTACAGATAATGCACAATATTTTGTTTCATATGAAATGGTAGAATTTTGTGCTGAATATGGAATTGAATTATCCCATTCTCGCTAATTATTACCCCCAAGGAAATGGTTTAGCTGAGTCATCAAATAAGAATGTAATAACAAGAATAAAAAGGTCATTAGGCAAGAATAAAAGGGGATGGGATAGTGAACTTAAATTTGCTTTATGGGCTGATAGGTTGTCTGTTAAAAGAAACATAGGAAGAACCCCCTATGAGATGGTTTATGGAGAGAAAGCCCTATTACCTTCAAAAATAGAAAAATTGGCACTTTCCCTCTTATTGCAAGACCATGAAAACCCCAACCCCATACAAAGAAGGCTTGACCAAATTGTCCTATTGGAAGAACAAAGAAGAGAGACCCTTAATAGAATGATGGAACAAACTCAGAAAACCATGAAATTATTTAATAAGAAAGCCAAGGGTACTCCTTTTTCTCAGGGAGATATAGTCATCTATTGGGATCCTAAAAATGATAAACATGGTGAAAAAGGTAAATTTGAACCCAAATGGATTGGTCCATACCAAATAGCCCATGTTATCAGTCAGAATACATACAAGTTGCAGACCTTGTAGGGTGAAATGATGGCTATCCCTATTAATGGCCAACACCTCAAAATGTACAATCCCTATTGAAGGTGAATAAAATAAAATAAAAAAAAAAATGAAAAGAATAGAAAACCCCAAAAATAGAGTGCTTTACTTTTTAGCTTTTCTTTTCTTGTTTAGTTTAATGTTGAGTTTACTGTACACTTGATATTCTTAGTTTGATGAGTATACATTACTGTTGATTCCACCAAAAATGATAAGGAAAAAGGAGATTTATTTTAGATTTTGATGAGTTTTACAATTTTCAAAATATGAGTGTTTATGCAATAGTTGTTTGATATGAGATAAAATAGAAGGAAAACAAAGTTGATTGAAACATCATGTCAAAGCCTCACATTACAAATGATACTTAAAGTGACTTCAAAGGTCCAAAGAACCAAGTTATCTTTGAGAGGGTGGTTAAGCTAAAAATCATTACACTCATCCTTTTAGCCAGAAACTAATCCTCAACTCAGGCATACTCATTGCACAATTTGCTTATATATCCAAGTACTTCTCTCACGAGAAAGAAAAATAAAAAACAAAGTTAAATTGAGTCACTGCCTGAGATATCTTGGAAAACCTCTACCGGGGCTATAGACGCTTGACTGGTAGTAGGGTAAAACCATATGGGATTAGAAGCAACTCCACCGGGGCTATAGACGCTTGACTGGCAGTGGAGCCCTACAGAATGGTGAAATTTTTTGAGTGAAATCACATATTAGGCTTAATTGTTTTGCTCAGATATGGCAAAGTCTTGAAAGACTTAGAAATAAAAATGAATACACAAACACACACATGGGCTTAAACATGATGAAGCAAAAGGCTTTGACAAATTTTGTGTAATCATATCTTATAACTTAGCTAGAACAAGCATTACAATAATTTCAAAAGCTCATCTGTTTCTAAAATTTTGACCCTACTTTTCCCAAAGTGAATGAAAGGAAATTACAGTTTTTCAATACTCTCAGACCCTGATGTCCGGTCACTAGAATAGTTTTTCAGTTTTAAAATTGTAATGTTTTGTTGTTTTTAAAGTTTTGTTTATCAGCCTTGAAGCTTTGGATTTTTGTTCATTTTTTGCAAATAAAACTAGGAGATTCTATGGTTCTCAAGTGCTTCATGTTTTCAACACATTGTCCTAGTCAGAGCCTATGTTGGAGCCAAATTTGACTCAAACTTTGAAACCCCCAAATTTAAATTTTTGGTTTCAATCAAAATGATAATAATACTGGTCACTTCTTCAATTGGTGTGAGTATCTTAATTTTTCGTTGGTTGGTTTGATGAAGTCTAACCTTGGTTGTTAATAATGTGTGTCCCTTTAATAAAGCTCCATGGTCTTCAATAAAGGATATGGCAGGATATTATTAATCAAATGTTTAAAAGCCTAGCTCCGAACCTCATAAAAAAATCTCCCTTAGGCTTAAAATCAAATGATAAATCTTTAAGTTCTAAGGTGTGCTAAAATTAGGAGAATAATTCAACACCGTGGTCTAAGACCCAAAAAATTTAAATCTAAAAATGAAGAGCTTAATTAAAATCTCAAAGGCATGTATCCCATTTAAATTAACAAATGAGCACCTAAGATCTAATCTGAGGGCCGCGCTCGATCCAAGTTTAATCGGACGGTTGCGCTTTGATAAATTGATTAAAGGTTAAGTCAAAAGTCAAATATTCCATTAAAGTTATAACCTAAGGTCATAAGTGATTAAAATCAGTGCAACTTTGCAAATATGGATGAATGCACTTGAGATAAGCTTAATCCGATGGTTGCACATTCTCCAAAGAGTCAAAGTATTAAATGAGTCAACTCGGGCTTAAGCTTCAAGATAAAAATCTAACTAGTCCATCGGATCGGATGATAGCACTCAAATTTACTCAAGATCAATGGTAGCGCTTGTTTTAATTAAATCACATGTTAAAATGCTATGGTAAAATGATTGAAGGGTATGCACCCCCTTTGGAATAACCATCGAGCTAATTTGGAAAATCGGATGACAACGTTCGATCCAAATCTAATCCAACGGTCGTGCGCCCATACAAGATGCATTAAAAAGGTAAAAGCCCTAAGAGGTTAATTAAAATATTAAATAGGGTTAACAAGGGTATAACACGTTGGCTAATCTCCCCCTTTTTGGCTTAATCAAGGTTAAACATTATGAACCCCTTGGAAACTAACCTGTAGGTTGATTAAAATCTATGGTCGTGATAATAGCTATCGAAGATCCAATGGTCGCACTAAAATTATGGATGGTAAGATGACAGATAAAGACAAAGGTAAAGTTAATTACGTATTAGTGAGGGTGTAATACATTGCTAATTACCCCCCTTTGGCTTAAACCAAGTCTAATCAAATATGATAATACGCCCTTTTCGGTTATTTAATATGCACCTTGTAGGAGATCTACGGCGGTGCTCGAACGAGCCCAAAGATCAACAGACATGAAGGTCTATGATGGTGGTGAAATATCAAAAGCAAAACAAAGGTATAAAGTGATTCAAATATCTGATGATAGCGCTCATCACCGCTCAAATCCGATGGTGTGCATCGGTAAAAGTGATCAAGGTTTAATCTAAAGGTTTTCTTTTGGTTAATTAAATACTTTATAATCTGCCCCTTCTATCTTATGTTAAACCTAGCACATGGTCGAAAAATCCAATGGTCGTGCCTCCACCATGGTATGATCTAACGGTGATCGCAAGAAAATGTAAATGTATTATATGATACTTATGCTTAATACGAGTTGTTAGGGTAAAAATCATGGGGTTAACATTGGATAATCATGATTAAATAAGGACTAATACACCATGTTATTTCAAATGTTTATATATGAAAAGGTATACTAACAATCATGCAGGTCCCAAGACATCAACGGTTGCGCTAATTCTTTTTAGGATCTAATGGTGGCACGTGAATCAAAATATTAAGTGATGAATCAACCATCGGGATCTAATGGTAGCGCATCATCTAGAGCAAGAACATCCGATGGTAGTGCTTAATCATGGTTGACTCAAGGAAGCTAAGGGTATCTAGATAATAATAATGGGACTCACACCAAAGACCAAATCTTGTGAAGATCTTGAGGGTGATTGCTGCCTGAGTGAAGTATAATCAATCCCAAATATTTAGTTATCATTCGGGTTCGATGTGGCATGAGGTTCAAAGTGGAAACCACCCCCATTACACATCTCAGTTCCATGTCAGATAAAAAGGGTTCCAATGACAAATAGCTGAAGTCTTGATGATTACAGGCACATAAATCAAAAGGGCCCAGGGCATGTAGGATGAAGGACTTTACCCATCATAAATGCTCAATTCTAAAAAAGGATGAGTTGGCAAAATTTCTTTGGTTGATTTTAAACAGTAGTTGGTGGCATCATATTGATGACAAAACATGTGAATTTATCAAACCCATTCCACCACCCTGTATATATGAACTCATGAAACCATTCAAGGCTATTACCCTGGTAAGCTAAGAGCAGAAGTTGATATACCAAAAGTATAGAGAGAAGAAGATTTTCAAACTTCGTAGTCATAGAAAGACCCGACCTGCTACTGTGAGATCAATGGCATCATGGGGAGACATATTCATACCTGAAGACACTAGGGAGGCCATAAAATTCATCATAGATAGGTCACCATACTCTGTGATCTCTGGACCACCTGTTCTCGGTAGCACCATGTATGAATTTTCTCAGAAATGTGGGGTGGATAAAAGACCAAACTCAGCCCAATAGTATGAGATCGACAATGCTTGTATCAATAATTTCACCCGAGTGATGGAAAGCGATAACAAAACCCCATGGATAATGGTCGACTTATTTCATAAAGCTCATAGGTTATAGTACAAGGGTTTCCCTAGAAATAATAGATGGAACAGTAATCTTGGGAAGGTGGTACGTTCAAAAGTACACTTCTCCTCATATTTGATGGCGTGGCTAGCAGTAGCGTATTACGAAAGAACGAGGACCTTTCGAGACAATAAGAATCAGTCAGTGTTCAACATCAAAGTCGAGCATATCCAAGAAGTTTTCAAATTGATAGATTATACCACCTTTCTAGTGGACAAGGTAATCGAACACCAATCTCGAATGTTTATAGATATGGAAGTTTTTAAAACTTTGTTTGATACACATGCAAGAATAGATAAGGAATTCCCAATTAACAAAAATGCTTTTAGGCCATGGGTCCAAGATTTTTGTGATATGATAAACATAGTTTTGGGAGTACAGGATCTCAGTAGGATAACTAAAAGGGTTTTATATTTAGCTGCACAATGCAATAGGGCATATAACACCCCAATTTATGCCTAGGAATTAGAATTAAGTACCCAGATGCATAAAGAAATGATAGAATTAAGGAAGGTAGTTTTCGAACAAAGGCAAGAGATGCCCCATTTTTCACAATACTCAATTTTTATCCATCTGATAGTGGGACAATTAGGAGAAGAATCCCATAAATGAGTATGGGCCATCGACAACCCCTATGTTCAGAGTAGCTTCTGGAGAATACATGAAGGACGAACTCACATGGGTTGGTTCTGTGATCATTTCATGGTAGAAATTCATTGGGCTTTAACTGGGCTAGTTCCTGAGAGATTAGGGCCAGGGGTAAAAGCCTTTATTAAAGAGAAGGAAATTGGGGGCTTCTTCTTCACAGAAGGTTTTACTTATATCAGATTATATGGGGCTAAAATCCCTCCTAAGATGTTACCACAGTACTGCCCATTATCCCTAGCAGCTTTGGAATTATGCAGGCAGGTGGCAGAAGAGGCTAAGATGAGACTGGTAAAGAAGCATGGTAAGGTCCCTTGGCTCGATGTTCCCTGTCATTTTGGGGATTTTGTATTTTTTGGATATCCTTCCCTGCTCAAAGGAATGTTTGAATTAGATAACATGGGATTCGATGAAATAACTTGGAGATTCTATGACCCAAAAGGAACGTACAACAAAATGATGGAAAAGAGAGAATATGCTCGAATACGACATCGGGAAGATGCTTTTGAAGAAATATTGTTAGAAGCTATGGAGAAAGGATTAGATTTGTAGGTAGTATGGGATAAATTTCCTCTAGAAAAAAGAGGTAGCACGTAGGTTTATGAAGCCTATGATTACCCTATAGAATTAAGGAGGCTTCGAGAAGGTTCAGTAGATGTTGTGGCACCTATTATACTAGGAGCAGGCCAAGCGATCAAAGAAGACCCCTTGTTGGAGTTGATAGAAGAATAGGGTATTGATCTAATGGAAGTCACTATCAAAACTGTAGATATAGTAGAGCAACAGGTTAGGCCTTCTGAAAGTGCTCACCTCAGAATAGAAGCGGCGCCAAGCACTTCCCAGGAAGCTTCCAAAAACTAGAGTACAGAAAAAGGGAAGGAGATTGTAACAATACCTACTCAGGAGTCTTCCCTCCCAGAACAAGCCATAGTTCCTATTTTTGATAGAGTTCTAGCCGTAACAAGTGTAAAGAAATTGGCACCCATGGCTGTCCCTACCACTATAAAAATAAAAGGATAGGAGATTATAATCCCATCAGTAATACAAATGAATAGTAGGAGAACTGGTGGACTTGGTGGTCTATTCAGAAGTCATCTAGTGAGAAATCAAATAGAGATAACTCCTATAGAAAAGAAGAAGCCCAGATTATCTCTACCCTCTACAAAGGTTGTTTTGGAAAGAACAGATGAGCAGACTACTTTCACTGTTGCAGATGAACAAGAGTTACAGTTAGTAGCAGGGATGGGAAATATAGGAGAGCAGTTTATAGAAGGGTCACAATCAGAAGCAACTGCATCAGATATAGCAGAAATACATCTTCCTGCTCTGCAAGACCCACTAGTCTTCAGAGTCAATGAAGAAATAGGGGGCTCATCGGTACTAGGGAAAGAAGGTGAAGTGGCCAAAGTTGTCAAAGCAATGCAAAATCAAGCCATAGATCAATTCATGGGAACAATTACAGAGCTAAGGAAACAATTGGAGAAAGAGGGGAAGGAAAAGGCAGAGCTAAAGGCATTAATAAATAAGCAACAGGAAGAATTAAACCGAAGAGATACCTCAAGTACCCAGCCCCCTTCGATGGTAAAAATTCAAGATCATGCTTATTATCTTAATACAATGAAGAAAAATATGTCAATAAAGATAAGAGCTCATGCCAAGGGCTTTACTGAAATGTTCAGACAAATAAGGGTGATTCAAATAACTGCTCAAGAAATTCTCACCTTGATGCAAGAAAGAGAAGAGGATTTTGGAATCATTCACCCTACCCTGGATTTTATAGGAGACCATTTTGAAGAGTTACAAGGACAAGAAATAATAACACATGATGGTAGCAAGATTCAGATTAATTTTGAGTTCTTTAAAGCAGCCCTGTTTGGAGCAAACAGGGGGAGATGGATCAATTCTGTGACTGAAATGAATGACCTGATAAAAGATGCTACAGGGAAATTGGCAGACATTGGACTATCCTTAGACCAATGCTTAGAGGCCTCAGACATAGAAGAGGTATTCAAAGATACCATTGAAAGATTTGAGTGTGAACCAGGTGATGAGGAAGAAATGATTAGGCAAACTACACTTATGGTGAATGTTGTGGAGATGTTACTTTTTCAATATGAAAGGAACAGGCCTATTATTGTTGTACAAAAAAATAGAATTTTGCAGGAAATGAACATGTTGAGGATTGCAGCCACATTTGATACAGGAGTTTGGAGATTGATTGATGAATATATAAAATGGTTGCAACAAAGTCAAAAGGGGAAAAAGGTTAATACCTATAGTCAACAACAGGAAGCGAGTTCATCACAATAGAAACCTGCACCTACAGAAAAAGTTCCCAAAATAGTAAAGGAGGCAGTTCAAGAGAAGGAGGTCCAAAAAGAAACAGTTGAAGAGGAAACAATTGAAGGAATAGAAGTAGGTTCACCCAACACCACCATCACCGGTTAAATTGAATCACTGTTTGAAAAAGTCAAAAGGAAAGAGCATAACCAAGACAGTAAGGGCAGTGGAAGCCAGCTGTACCAATTTTTGAAAGTCTGACCAGATGCTGACAAGTGTAAGGCCAGAAATGAACCAAGAATAACAGAATCAAGAACCAGCAGCTATAAAAGGAAGCAGGCAGGTCCAGATTCTGCATCAAGCAATTAGAGAATAGCATTTTTGCTAAGAGGTATTCTTGAGTGCCCAGTTAGTTGTGTTGTTGTATCCCCTTCTGTGTCTATTTTTTCTTTATCATTTCTTATTCTTCCCTTTGCTTTGCAGGATTGTGATAGGAAAGTGTTCAAGAAGCTGAGATCATTTCCTACCTTTTTGAGCCTGAGATTTAGAGACTCTGCTGTTACCATATTGGAACAAGGAGAGTAGGAGAGACCTGTTACATTATTTGAACAGGATATTTTCATTGTATTGATATATTTTCTTTGAGAAAAATAGAGTTAAAAGGCATTTTGCCCACTCTGCATGTAAATTTTATGAAATCAATACAATTCTGAATCTCTTTTCTATTATATCTTTTGTCTTAGCTCTGTGTGTCACTGTGTAATGGGTTACATTATTTGAATGCATTATATACGTTTCTCTCATTGGTTAACTCTTGGTTTTATTGCGATATTCGAATAAGATTAAGAACGCCAATTTTTCTCCTCCCCTTCTTTCTGTTTCATGATAGAATTGTTGTTAAATTGCTATAACAACCCAATGAATCTAGGCACCGGTCTACATAAGGCATAACAAATGGTTGTTTTCATGCTTGGTCATTTTAATACATATAATATAATATAAATCTGGAGCGTGTAATTAGAGTTTTAGTCATAGAATTACCGTTGGGGTTTCCTTACCCGTTCTGTAGTTTTCTTTAGCAATATTTGTGTTTAGCAGAACAATGAGGCAGGTTGACCAGAGCCTGTAATAGCTCGTTGGTTTCAAATGGATTCTTGTAGCGTGACAGTCAAAATCCTATGGATGCAAGAATCGGTTCCAACAGTCCACTGATGAAAGCTTCTATTGTTTGTATCATTGCATACATGGGCATGACATCCATAGCTGCTACTCATTCCAGAAGGTGGTCCAAGGTCTATTAGAACAAAATGAGCTCCACACAGATGGTTCACTCATTTCATCTCATCAAGATATGGGCACCCCATAGAAGTTCATGCCTCAATTGAGAGAGTTGAGTGTTGTCACTCTTCCTAAGAAATATGATTATATTGTGGTGGAAAACATATACAATGGGGGTCCTAAAGGTAGCATACCTTCCCCACCATCCATATCAAGTTTAGTAAAGCAAAGTAAGACTTCTAAATATATCGCACCTTCCTCACTTTCATTGAGTAGCATGCACACGGGGGATGCCTAAGGTATCATACCTTCCCCTTGTCGAAACAATAAAATTCAAAATATCAAAAACATTCAAAATTACAAAAATAGTATAAAACATCAAAAAAACCAAACAAATCATAAAACATAAAAATAAAAGACAAAAGGCTCCAAAGGCAGCATATCACCTTTGGTCAAATCACAAAAGGCACCAAAGGCATCTTAAAGCCCTTTGGTCAAATCACAAAAAACTCCAAAGGCATCTTAAAGCCCTTTGGTTAGACCCCAAAAAGCTCCAAAGGCATCTTAAATCCCTTTGGTCAAATCACAAAAGGCTCCAAAGGCATATTAAAGCCCTTTGGTCAAAACAATTTAAAATCAAAAAGTTCAAAAACATTTAGAACAATCAAAATTCAAAAATAATTGAAAGCATCAAAAATACAAAAAAAATTGCATTACGCATTTGCATTTCCATTCATGTAGTTGCATTGCATTAGGCATTTGCATCCATTGCATTTACATTTAGTAGGTTGTATTCACAATATTACAAACAACACCATGTTTGTACCTAAATCATGCATCTTAAAAATCCAACATCATCCAGTCACCCATGTGTGTAACCATATTTTTTAACACAACCCCTCCTATTGCTTTAAGGAATATAATAGGGTTTTTTGGTCACTCAGCCATACCTAGTGGTTTTATCAAACCGTGTAGAAAGTTATCTTTGCTTTTGATAGGTGAGGTTTAGTTTTGATAGCACCTGGTATATTTCAAAATCCTATCACTAATAAAAACACTAAAATCCTAGTTGGAACAAGGGAAATATGAATACTACGAAGTAGTATTAGGTATCCTAAGGTGAAAAGTTTATCTTGCTCATCCCCCTGTGCGATCGATTCGAAAATGTTGAGAAATCCCCTACCCAAAGAAATCCCTTACTTCAATCAAAATAAGAAAAAATATTGAACAAAGCAAAATTCAGAAACAAAGTAAACAATGATTATCATCACTACATAAATCCCTTTCTCAAAATAAAAACAAAAATTCAAAATAAATAGTGGTTTCCATCACTAAGCATGAGCAAGTATCCCCAAATAAATATGAATAAAATAAGGGAGTATAGAACTTGAATCCTTGGAATTATCAGCATGAACGAGTTGTAAGGTATCCTTATGCACGACGATATGTCTATCACATTAGCATCTCGCTTGTGAATAGACCAATGTTTGCATGTGGAAGAGCTAGCTTTAGGTGTCCTATACCGCCTAGTGGTCTAATCCAACTAAGTCCAACCTAGGATCAGGATAAACATTTGAGGATCCCTAATACAACAATGGGTTGAATGAATCCCGCCTGGCACTGGGGTATTCTTATGTTTTATCTAGTATATTCATTTTCACACATAAGGATAATGAGTATCTAGGTCTTCATAATAGAAATTTATCCTTTAGAAGCTCTGTATGGTCAGTATACAACTTTTGATCGAGTAACTAGGGTTTTTTATTCTCATGGAAATCCTCAAAAATCCTCTCATAGCAACAAATAATTCCATCAAGGCAAATCATACATACATATCACATCATCTCACCTCACATTTGATGTTTAAATGATTAATTCGTATTATAAGAATTATTATTTATTCATTATTTTTATACATTCTGTGGTGTCGCCCATTAGATTGTTAAACTCATATCACATGCATGCCTTATGTTTTAAGTGATTAAAGCATACAGGTTCATTTACATTAGACCATCGTCATAATGCATTACACACATTTCATCTAGCATATCATAACAATATAACTTAGATGCATACAACAAAATCAAAATTAAACATGCTTTTAACAATAAGAATTGCATCCATATATGCATACATCACCATAGTGCATCTATACATCTAGATCATAGCATTCAACAAACATATATCATCTAGCTAGTGCATGTCATCACTACATTGCATCCATACAGTGTAATCAAACCATTATCTAGGCATATCATCCATCATCGCATCCATAGCATAAAATCAAAAAAAAAAATTAAACATCAATTGGGGCATTATTGATATCATACCTCCCCTAATCAGAAATCAAACAGTTAAGCAATCAATTCCAAAATGCTCCAAAGGTATCTATAAACCCTTTGGTCAACCCAAAAAGCTCCAAAGGTATACATAAACCCTTTGGTCACCCAAAATGTTCCAAAGGTATCCATAAATCCTTTGGTCAACCCAAAAAGCTCCAAAGATATACATAAACCTTTTGGTCACCCAAAGTGTTCCAAAGATATCCAAAAACCCTTTGGTCACCCAAAATGCCCCAAAGGTAGCATACGCCCTTTGGTCAACCAAAAATTCCCCAAAGGTAGCATAAGCCCTTTGGTCAACTCACAAAATGCCCCAATGGCATCACAAGCCCTTTGGTCACCTCACAAAAGGCCCCAAAGGTAGCATAAGCCCTTTGGTCAATTCACAAAATTCCTCGAAGGCATCACAAGCCCTTTAGTCAACACAAAAAGCCCCAAAGGCATCTGAAGCCCTTTTGTCACCTCATAATAGGCCCCAAAGGTAGCATATGCCCTTTGGTCAATTCACAAAATACCCCAAAGGCATCATAAGCCCTTTGGTCAACACAAAAAGCCCCAAAGGCATCTCAAGCCCTTTGGTCACCTCACAAAATTCCCAAAAGGCATTACAAGCCCTTTGGTCAATTCACAAAAGGCCCTAAAGGTAGCATAAACCCTTTGGTCAACACAAAATGCCCCAAAGGCATCATAAGTCCTTTGGTCAACCCAAAAAAGTCCCAAAGGTAGCATAAGCCCTTTGGTCAACCTAAAAAGCTCCAAAGATATACATAAATATTTTGGTCACCCAAAGTGTTCCAAAGGTATCCAAAAAACCTTTGGTCACCCAAAATACCCCAAAGATAGCATAACCCCTTTTATCAACCCAAAAATCCCCAAAGGTAGCATAAGCCCTTTGGTCAACTCACAAAATGTCCCAAAGGTAGCATAAGCCCTTTGGTCACCTCACAAAAGACCCCAAAGGTAGCATAAGCCCTTTGGTAAATTCATAAAATGCCCCGAAGGCATCATAAGCCCTTTGGTCAACACAAAAAGCCCCAAAGGCTTCTCAAGCCCTTTGGTCACCGCACAAAATGCTCCAAAGGCATCACAAGCCCTTTGGTCAATTCACAAAAGGCCCCAAAAGTAGCATAAATCCTTTGGTCAACACAAAATTTCCCAAAGGCATCATAAGCCCTTTGGTCAACCCAAAAAGCCCCAAAGGTAGCATAAGCCCTTTGGTCAACCAAAAAATCCCCAAAGGCAGCATAAGCCCTTTGGTCAACCCAAAAATCCCCAAAGGTAGCATAAGCCCTTTGGTCAACTCACAAAAGGCCCCAAAGAGCATAATTCTTTTCGTCAACTCACAAAAGGCCCCAAAGGTAGCATAAGTCCTTTGGTCAACTCACAAAAGGCTCCAAAGGTAGCATAAGCCCTTTGGTCAACTCACAAAAAACTCCAAAGGTAGCATAAGCCCTTTGGTCAACCACAAAAAGGTCCAAAGGTAGCATAAGCCCTTTGGTTAACTCACAAAAATTCCCAAAGGTGGCATAAGCCCTTTGGTCAAAAACAAAAAGCCCCAAAAGTGGTACAAGCCCTTTGGTCAAAAACAAAATGCCCCAAAGGCATCACAAGCCCTTTGGTCAATTCACAAAAGGCCCCAAAGGTAGCATAAACCCTTTTATCAACACAAAATGCCCCAAAGGCATCATAATCCCTTTGGTCAACTCACAAAAATCCCCAAAGGTAGCATAAGTCCTTTGGTTAAAAACAAAAAGTCCCAAAGGTAGCATAAGCCCTTTGGTCAACTCACAAAAGGCCCCAAAGGTAGCATAAGCCCTTTTGTCAACTCACAAAAGGCCCCAAAGGTAGCATAAGCCCTTTGGTCAACTCACAAAATGTCCCAAAGGCAGCATAAGCCCTTTGGTCAACTCACAAAAAGCCCCAAAGGTAGCATAAGCCCTTTGGTCAACCACAAAAAGGCCCAAAGGTAGCATAAGCCCTTTTGTCAACTCACAAAAAGCCCCAAAGGTGGCATAAGCCCTTTGGTCAAAAACAAAAAGCCCCAAAAGTGGCACAAGCTCTTTGGTCAAAAACAAAATGTCCCAAAGGCATCACAAGCCCTTTGGTAAAAAACAAAATGCCCCAAAGGCATCACAAGCCCTTTGGTCAAAAAAAAATCCCCCAAAGGCATCACAAGCCCTTTGGTCAAAAAAAAAATACCCCAAAGGCATCACAAGCCCTTTGGTCAAAAACAAAAAGGCCCAAAGGTAGCATAAGCCCTTTTGTCAAAAACAAAAAGCCCCAAAGGTAGCATAAGCCCTTTGGTCAACTCACAAAAAGTTCCAAAGGTAGCATAAGCTCTTTGGTCAAAAACAAAAAGGCCCAAAGGTAGCATAAGCCCTTTGGTCGACCACAAAAAGCTCCAATGGTAGCATAAGCCCTTTTGTCAACTCACAAAAAGCCCCAAAGGTGGCATAAGCCCTTTGGTCAAAAATAAAAAGCCCCTAAAGTGGCACAAGCTCTTTGGTCAAAAACAAAATGTCCCAAAGGCATCACAAGCCCTTTGGTCAAAAAAAAATTGCCCCAAAGGCATCACAAGCCCTTTGGTCAAAAACAAAATGCCCCAAAGGCATCACAAGCCCTTTGGTCAAAAACAAAATACCCCAAAGGTATCACAAGCCCTTTGGTCAAAAAAAAAAAGGCCCAAAGGTAGCATAAACCCTTTGGTCAAAAACAAAAAGGCCCAAAGGTAGCATAAGCCCTTTGGTCAACTCATAAAAAGTCCCAAAGGTAGCATAAGCCCTTTGGTCAAAAAAAAAAGGCCCAAAGGTAGCATAAGCCCTTTGGTCAAAAACAAAAAGTCCCAAAGGTAGCATAAGCCCTTTGGTCAACTAACAAAATGCCCCAAAGGTATCACAAGCCCTTTGGTCAAAAGCAAAAAGCCCCAAAGGTAGCATAAACCCTTTAGTCAAAAACAAAATCTCCCAAAGGCAGAAAAAGCCCTTTGGTCAACTCACAAAATTCCCCAAAGGCATTATAAACCCTTTGGTCAAAAAAAAATGTCCCAAAGGCATCACAATCCCTTTGGTCAAAAACAAAATGCCCCAAAGGTAGCATAAGCCCTTTGGTCAACTAACAAAATGCCCCAAAGACATCACAAGCCCTTTGGTCACCACACAAAATGCCCCAACGATATCACAAGATCTTTGGTCAAAAACAAAAAGGCCCAAAGGCATCACAAGCCCTTTGGTCAAAAACAAAATGCTCCAAAGGTATCACAAGCCCTTTGGTCAAAAACAAAAAGGCCCAAAGGTAGAATAAGCCCTTTGGTCAACTCACAAAAGACCCAAAGGTAGCATAAACCCTTTGGTCAACTCACAAAAGACCCCAAAGGTAGCATAAGCCCTTTGGTCAATTCACAAAATGCCCCAAAGGTATCATAAGCCCTTTGGTCAACCCAAAAAGTCCCAAAGGCATAATAAGTCCTTTGGTCAACTCACAAAAGGCCCCAAAAGGCGTAAGCCCTTTGGTCAACTCACAAAAGGCCCCAAAGGGAATAAGCCATTTGGTCAACTCACAAAAGGCCCCAAAGGGTATAAGCCCTTTGGTCACCTCACAAAATGTCCCAAAGGCATCACAAGCTCTTTGGTCACCTCACAAAATGCCCCAAAGGCATCACAAGCCCTTTGGTCAAAAACAAAATGCTCCAAAGGTATCCATAAGCCCTTTGGTCAACCCAAAAGTCCCCAAAGAGTATAAGCCCTTTGGTCAACTCACAAAAGGACCCAAAGGGCAAAAGCCCTTTGGTCACCTCACAAAATTCCCCAAAGTCATCACAAGCCCTTTGGTCACCACACAAAATACCCCAAAGGCATCACAAGCCCTTTGGTCAACCCAAAATACCCCAAAGGTATCACAAGCCCTTTGGTAAAAAAAAAAGCCCCAAAGGTAGCATAAGTCCTTTGGTCAACTCACAAAAGGCCCCAAAGGTAGCATAAGCCCTTTGGTCAATTCACAAAAAAAACCCCAAAGAGCACAAGCCCTTTGGTCACATCACAAAATGCCCCAAAGGCATCACAATCCCTTTGGTCACCACACAAAATGTCCCAAAGGCATCACAAGCCCTTTGGTCAAAAACAAAAAGCCCCAAAGGCATCACAATCCCTTTGGTCAAAAATAAAACGCTCCAAAGGTATCCATAAGCCCTTTGGTCAACCTAAAATGCCCCAAAGGCATCACAAGCCCTTTGGTCAAAAATAAAAAGCCCCAAAGATAGCATAAGCCCTTTGGTCAACCCAAAAAGCCCCAAAGGCATAATAAGTCCTTTGGTCAACTCACAAAAGGCCCCAAAAGGCATAAGCCCTTTGGTCAACCCAAAAAGCCCCAAAGGTAGCATAAGCCCTTTAATCAATTCACAAAAATCCCCAAAGAGCACAAGCCATTTGGTCATCGCACAAAATGCCCCAAAGGCATCATAAGCCCATGACTGGGGCATCCAATATTGATTAGATCAATGATCATCACACACCCTACAATATGGCCTTAGATGGTCTACTTTTTTGCTCCACGCTGTATTTTTCTCACAGCGCATCCCAAAACGAGGTATCTATAGACACCTAAAATGTGTCATGTTTAGGAGACTCCTCATATGGACACATCCGTAGACCATATGACCAATATTAGACCTTTCCAAGAGCAACCAGTGGTCCTAACCACTCAAAATGGTAGTTTTAGTCCATTTAGGCTTGGTAGTTGTAGACTAGAGTGGCAAACCGACAACTGTAGACTAGAGTGGCCAGCCGACAACTAAAGACTAGAGTGGCTAGCCAACAGTTGTAGACTAGAGCATCTAGCAATCTTGGTTGCTATAGGCTAGAGTGGCCATAGCTAGTCACTACTGATGATAGCAACTAGCCCTAAAACACAAACTGTTATGAGGGATTACCCAAATAATGGGCAATAACTCTAGTTTGCATACATTTTGAAGGGATCTCAGCAAGGAAATCCTAGAGTTCCTCCTGACTACCCCTTCCATGCCAAGTCAATACTAAACCTTCCTTCTAGAACAGTCATTTGGCATGCAGATCTGGAGCTTGACTTCCCCAGGAAGGCAAGCCCTAGATCTAAACCTAAAACCTAGAATTCTATATATGCAGATTTCCAGTAAGGAAAAATATATAGAGAGAGTTCAAATGGTGTGCAGCAGAGCCCTATCAAAATGGAGAGCCAATCTACATCCCTTTGAGGAGCATTGGAGCGTCGTCCAACTGAGCCACATCCATGCATCAGTATTCAAATCCACTGTTCCCAACCACCAATTAGTGTAGGAGACACACCTGGTGACCCTTGAACATAAATTTGAGCAAGGGATCGACTACCACATCCCTGAGGTAACCTTTAAGTCAAAGGTCATTGTCTTTGACAACGGCCCATAGTCATAGCCAAGTTTTAAAATGGTTGATTCCTTTGTTCTAAGTAATAGATATTTATTTATCATTATTTCATTTACATGGCTTTAGCATAGATCTGAATCTTTCATTGCATTTAGATTAATATTTCTAATTTTCATATGCATATTGCTTAGATTTGATATATTTTAATGCACATTATGCTTATTTATCTGGATTATCGTATTTGCTAATAATAGCCTCTTTCAGAGAGGTTTCCCATTCTACTTATCGTGCTTTGTTGTTCTTATGAATGTAGGTACAGATCTATAGGATTGGATCAAAGCATCAGGAGCATAAGGATCCCTCCAAGAGCAAATCTGGAGGAGGCATCTGTAAGCCCTTGTACAGTTTCATGTGCAGGATCAGGAAGCCTGTGAAAGCGCACCTCTACTTTGTGAGGGGATTTATTCCACCACCGTTTATGCCTCTCTTGTAACTGATTGTATCACACACTAGGTATCCTTCAGAGGGATGAATATGTAATCGTGGATTGGAAATATCAATAAAAAGCATATTTATTTGTTTTTCTTATTTACGTTTCATTTGCATGTTCATTCCTTTCAATTGGATATAATAATAAATACATTGCAATTCAGGTCGATTGCGGTGCACGCTTCTCGAGGTCGCACAAAAAGAATCCTTATCACACCTTATATCTCCTTCTAAATAGATTTTAGATTTCAATACCAAAAGACCCTTTTCACACCTTATTTCTCCTAATATCAAATGAGCAAAAATAAATGACAACTCAACCTTATAACTCCCATAAAAATCAAATCGCAATTGAGAAAATAAATACCTCTTTTATTTTACCCTCAATATGACTCGAACCTCTCACCTCGTGAGGGCAAGGTGCCCAACCAAAAGGGCCATGACCAGTTACGCTAACACATTTCGTGAGAAAACAAAGGTTCCAATCTCCTTTTACTTTCTCTTGTCGCGAACTCTACCCAGCCAAACAAAAATGCTTCAGAAAGGGTTTCGAACTCGAAACCTCCTTCTCACAACACCTTCACATAGGATCAGCCACCAGCCGGTCTAGCTGGCTGGATGGTATTCGATGTGCACCAATCCGAACATAAACCTTCACTATTCGCTCTAGAAGACTACACTCTCCTTTCCTTTCCTTCTCTACCATGTGCAACGAATCAGATATCAAGATTATTGCTTATATCATATCGAACAACTCAAAAATAACTTTAGGCATGGGGTATTAATATGATTTAATTTCCTCTTTGTCCAAAGTTGACCCACCTTGTCTTTTTTACTGCATATGATGTCGGCCACCTCAATTCGAAATTAATTTGAATTACCTTCAATTACTTGGTGCTCAAATGATATTATAACTTGAAATATTTATATTATAATAAAGATATTATAATATTAATCCTTTTGAACCTTGCCTTCACAATTAATATTATTGCCTTCAATAATATTAATATCTTACCTTCATTTTTAAACCATTTTTCCAAATAACTCTTACGTCTTTTGTCCTTCATTATAATATTCAAAAATAAATATTATAATGCTTTTCTCAACAAATTTCCTTTCTCTTGAGATAAACTTGTGCCTTCATTATTGACCTTACTTAGAATAATAATTGTGCCTTGAGAATTTTCCTTGACATCAATGACAACAATTTGCACAAATATTTTCAGCATAGCTATCAGAATAACTCCTACTTATAATCTCACCTAGGGCACATTAGGGTTTTGATGACACAAATTATGTGATCAATATTAAAATGTGACGAAGGGTGGAGATTAAATCAGGGTGTGGCATGGATTGATGTGGATGAATGGATAGGATTAAGTGAAATCATATGGTTGGGATTAATTCACTTATATAAATATATTTATTAAATATATATAAAATATTAATATTTAAATATATATAATATACATACATATATATACATATATATGAATAATGGGTGGAAATGGTGGGAAGACCTGAATGGATGACAAGTGGCTAGGTTTTGGTGTCTACAGATTCCCATTTTTGTATTACGTTGCGTAAAACACAATGTAGTGCAAAAACATAAGACAAATATTCTTGCTAAGGTGCAGAAGTAGATTTCTCTTGAGATGTGAAACGTGAGCTTGAAGACAAAAGAATTAAAGAATTTAGATTTTTGTGTAGCTTACCCCCTCAATTGGTGAGTGACTTTATGGATGAATCTCATGAGATAATTGAAAAATCTATGCAAATGAATAATCGACGATATGAATGATGTAAATGTGATACCATTTTTTCCCCAACGGTGGGAAAGGGATTGGTGAAAAATGTGAAGTGATGCGTCTTTTTTTACCCCAACAGATGAAGGGATTTTTGAAAAACGTGATGAAAGATGTGTTTGTTTTTGCCCCAACAGATGAAGGTATTTTTGAAAATTTTGATGAAAGATGTGTCTATTTTTACCCCAATAGATGAAGGGATTTTTGCAAAGTGTAGATGTCATTTTCATGTAAGATGTATTCTATTGTGGGAAATTCAAATCCAAATGTGGTTACCCCAAATTTAGGGTGATTCGATGTTATTGAAGAATGTGCCTTCTGACATCATTGATATGCAAGGATGAATATGCAAAAAGAAAAGTAGTCAACTTTGGAGGGTCAACTAGTGATTGTCAGATAATTCCTATGATCAGAACCAATCACCCTAGCTAAGGCTAATCACCATGATGACTTTCAAGAAGATATAAAATGATGAAATGTGATTTTGTCCATATATTAAGCCCCACTAACTAGGCCATCAATGATAGCTTTTTGTGCAAATTGTTCTTGGCAAGGTTTCACATAAAATGTGAAGTACCAAATATGATTGTGATTTCCAACAAGGAGATATGAAATGATGAAAATGACCAAGTTTCCTTATGGTAAGTTATTCATCCTACCAAATTGCATGGATGCAAATCACTGCAATCGCCAAGTATATAGAATAACCCACTAGGTACAAGGTTCACTTGAATGTTGTTTGACCTTGGCAAATATGCAAATAATTATATGGAATGATGTGAAAATGATGTATTAATTATGATAATGATTATTACAATCATTTTGTGAAGATTTTGACCATTTTGGAGTGCTTTTGTAACTTGTTAAGCAAATTTGCAATTTATGGTCACAAACAAAAGTTATGTGTCCAAATCAATTGGAATCATTACAAAACCTATTAATATGATGAAACATATGTGTGGATGCAATATGGAGTGATTTGGTGGGGTTAATCCACTATTTTGGAAAAAAAAATTCTTCTTGTCAAAATTGCTGCTAAACGCCCGTTGGTGCTTTTGGCATACAAAAATGCCCACCTACATTTGGGTGTTTTGAAAACACACTGGTGCAGTTTAGTTCTCCAAGAAATACCATGAGCATTTAAATGTACTTGAAGTATTTATAAATAGCTGGAAATATGAGAAATGAAACTCATTTGTGCATTTGTGAGGTTGAGAACCTGTGTTTGGGAGAGTAGAGTATAGTGAGGTAAAGTGAATTGGATGCTGAAGCTATGGCAACGGAGGGAATGGATGCGGTGGCCATATCTGGGGCTAGAGTGTGAGTTGTTGATGTATTTCCTTATTCTATGTATTATGCAATTTTTTTGTGTTTTTATGATTTTTTTTTAACATGTGTAAATGACAAGTGTTTTGTGTTGTGTTGCATCTTAGGACTTTGGAGGCTTGACATCGGTTCTCACTGTACATTCCTGGGATGAGGAAGGCAATATCAGATGAGGTATCCCAGGTTGATGTAGTGAGGGCAGATGAGGGGTACCTCCCTGCATTGGCGAAGAGGTGGGATTCAGATAAGGGGATGTTTTAGCTCCCCATAGGAGAGGTGACCCTGACCTTGGAGGATGTACATCACATTCTTAAGGTGCCAGTGGAGGAGGATAATTGAATAACATAAGCTTATACTAAGAGGGGGGTGAACAGTATAAGATCACCTTTTACTTTTCTTTCCCAAATAATATTATCCAATATATCAATGGTAATATCAATAGCAGTAATCAAAGCAATGCACAAATCATCACACACAATAGAGACACCAATTTAATGTGGTTCACCCAATGTGGGCTACTCCACGGAGAAAATATTTCACTAAAATTTTCTCAACAAATCTCTTGGGAATCCTTCCCTATTACAATGTTTATGGACCTCTATCCAAAGGAGACACCAATCCCCTAATCAATTTCATGGATACCTATCCACAGGAGAACTCTTTCCCCTTTGTTGGTTCATGGATCTCTATCCATAGGAGAACTCCTTCTCCTCTTGCTCTGGCTGGTGATCCTCTAGAAGACTACTGCCTCCACTACATTGGCTTGTGGATCTCTCTCCACTGAAGACCTCTGCCCTCACTCAGAAGACCTCTATCCTCACTACCCTAGCTAATGGATCTCTATCCACTAGAGACTACTATCCTCTACTCTATCACCTCCAAAGCTTGCTCTTAGCTCTACTCAATCTCTATCTCAAATCTGCACTAAAAACTATCCTTCGGTCTAGCACAAATCTTCTCATAATTCTATCTCTGGTCTGGCACAAATCTGCCCTCAAATCTGCACCAAAATCTATCCTCAAATCTATCCTCAAGCCTTAACACAAAGCTTGATCCAATCATAAATCAACTCTGCTAGATCTTCCCCAAGCCTTAACTCAAAGCTTGAACAAATCAATCAATCAATTATGCTCTCAAGTCTTCTCAAATACTTACCTCAAATCTATCCACAAGTCCTCTCAAGAACTTGCTCAATCTGCTCTCAAGTCTTCTCTAAGACTTACCTCAAATCTGCTCAACAAGTCCTCTCAAGAACTTGCTCAATCTGCTCAACAAGTCTTCACCAAGACTTACCTCAAATATTCTCAACAAGTCCTCTCTAGAACTTGTCCAATCTTCTCAATAAGTCTTCACCAAGACTTACCTCAAATCTACTCAAAAGTCCTCTCTAGAACTTGTCCAATCTGCTCAACAAGTCTTCACCAAGACTTACCTCAAATCTGTTCAACAAGTCCTCTCTAGAACTTGTCCAATCTGCTCAACAAGTCTTCACCAAGACTTACCTCAAATATGCTTGTAATATTCCACAAAAGCTCACACAAATCTATCCTTAAGTCCCCTCTAGGACTTACTCAAATATTTCCACTAGCTTTCACAAAAGCTTATTCAAATCAATTGCAAAACTTGCATACAAAACTCAACTTAATCTCTTTCAGAAAATCTCTTCAAGACCACAAACAAGTTTCACTTAGAATCTTGTTTAACCATAGAAACATATAGAGAATGATTAGAGACTCAATATGTTTCACACTCACAGAAACACTCAATCACTTCCAAACTCTCTTTCAAATCAATTTAGAATAAAGAACAATTTGTTTCACAGAACTTGAACTATCACTCCAATGCATTCAATCAATAATGCTCATCCAACTTCACTCAACCATTCACTCAATGAAACACAACTTGCTTTCAAACCCTAACCAAGTGTTTCACTATACTTCCAAAAATTCACACTATGGAACTCAAACCTTGACTCAAGATGATTCTAAATTCACATAACAATGATACTCATGTTCTTTCACAAACCCTAGCTCAAGATAGTTCTCAACTTCACATAACAATGATACTCATGATCTTTCACAAACCCTAGCTCAAGATAGTTCTCAATCTCACATAACAATGATACTCATGATCTTTCACAAACCCTAGCTCAAGATAGCTTTCAATTTCACACTCAAATGTTCTCACAAACATTCACCAATCATGCACATGAAAACTCACTCAAACATTTCTAACAATGCTTATCAAACAAACCTTTTCACTTCAACTTTGCATTTCACAACATTCAATCCAACAATATTTCACTCATAAGGAAGATGTGCCCATACCTTTTGTTTTGATGGAGATATGTCTTCAAAACCTGTCTCAATCACAATCAAATCTTCTTTTCCAATCTCAAGGTTAGATAGCAACAATCTATCTCAAAATCTCCACAAATATTCTCCTCAAAAATTAATTCACTATACAAAAATTATCAAGTCTCAAGTACACCTTATAATCTCCAAACTTCTCAAACAAAGATTCCAATTACTCAATTTCACTATAACCTCCTTCAAAAATTTAATGCATAGATTAATCCAAATTTCTTACTTATGTCTCCCTACTCAAAAATTGCATTTCAAAAATAATTGACATCACAATCCAGAAATAATGCAATTCACTTTTAAATTAAAATTAAAACATTTACCACCTTTAACTAAGGTAAAAATAAATTTTACCTTAACCTCCTTATATCTCCCTAGGCACTCACTATGCAACCTTAGACCACGCGCTCAACATAAACAAACAAAAATTAAAGTACCTTTGCATGCTCCTCGGTGGGATTCGATCCCAAGTCGTGTTGTCACCAACGCCCTAGTCGTGGCCTAATCGCCACATGAGCTAGGCGCTCACTTGGGAGGGAAAAGCACCTCATGCACTTAGTACCTTTGATCCATCATCAAAACAAAAACATAAAACAAATTGCCCCTTCGTAGCTATCGAGACTCGAATGTGAAACCTCCGCTCACCTTGCGCCTTACACACCGACCACTTGCCACTAGCCCAACCAGTCGATTGGTGACAAGGCTTTAAGCCTTGGTCAACTTATCCATCATGATTTTTGGGTGCCTTTAAAAAATAAAATCCTCTTTATCTTATGCTCACGAATTTCGAATCAATAAACCTTTGCCTTTTTCGCACATTCATCAAAATCGGAGACTTGCATTTTGTTGGCAAGTCTTATGGTATTTATACCATATGCCAAGCACCTTCGAACGTCGATGGGGAGGAAGAAATATTAAATGATTTTGTGCCCACCCTAACTTAGGGTTTAAATAATATTATTTTATAAATTAATTTATAATATAAATATTATAAATAATTTATAAATGACCTTAGGCTTTATTTTTAACCTTTAATATTATAATAAAAAATATTATAATACTATTTCCTTTGGGCCTAGGTATTTTTTTCTTTCACCCTTAGACCTTATCTGACCTCCTTTAATATTATAATAATAAATATTATAATATTATTTCCTTTAGGCCTAGGTATCCCTTTCCTTCAGGGTATTTAACCATCCTTTTGACCAATCATGTGAAGCTCTTAAACCAAATATCTTGGGCTTAAAATATAAATATTTTAACCTTCCTTTTGCCAAGTCCTGCACTGATCACTGACATTGACTCTTGACATCAATGACAACACAACTACTCAAAATTTCCAACAAGTGCATCAAGGTTGGACGCGATCATGGTGTAGAGATAAGGAAGATGTTTGGTGATGGCTGACAGGCTGTGAGGGTGGAGAGTGGGGTTATTCCCTACTTCTCCATGTATGTGGACAAGGATTTGGATGGCCTTCGGGCTTTAGTTATATTTGTGTTGGCCAATATTGTGGCCCCAAACAATGTTGGGTGTAGGTTCCCTTTGAACCTGGTAGTGTTAGTGAGTGATATGCTCACTAGGTGATAGGTGTATGTATGTGCTCATACCTTATTGTCGTAGGTGTACCGTGAGCTCTATGAGGTGAGGAGGCGGGGGAGGAAGGGGTTAGGATGCAGCTTGTTGCTGTAGTGTTAGGGATGGTAGCACTTTAGTATGGCTCGATTGGAGGGCTTAGTAGTGGTAGGCTTGGGTAGGGAGGAGCCCTACGGTAGGAGATGGGTAGTGGCTGAGGAGGTACATCCAAGTTGACCTGTTTGGATGAGCCAGTGGTACCAGGATTTTTGGATTGGCCTAACATCTACCTAAGTGATATGGAGGCCATGGTGGGGTAGCAGGTGGACCAGATATGGAGAGCATCTACGATGGGTATGGTAGGCTAGGTGGGTGGTTGGGAGAAATTAGAGTGAGGCTGAGTATTTTTAATTCTCATGAGTACTCTGATAGTTTAGCCTGAGGTAAGGTATTCTAGAGGATCTGGTGCTCTATAGGAGGCATCAGGAGAATATAGGGCTACCATGTGTGAAGCCATGAAAGGTGGCCTATGAGGATGATGAGGAGATAGATCTCTTGGATGTAGATGATGCGAGGACTACTATTGAGTATGATGTATGGTATGCTACACAGCCACCATGGGCATCGAATCTAGTTGCAGTGAATGGATATAAGGTGTAGTTGAGAATTAGGGGATCCATGAGACCCCCAAGTGATAGAGGCACCTTCAATCAAATAGTTGAATTAGGAGGACTAAGGGTGCGACAAGGCAGGCTCTTGAGAGTGGAGGAGATGGTGGCAATGGGGATGATGTGGAGGAGACTCCAAATGGACCTCCAGATCAAACCAAGGAGGATTTGGTGAGGTTGAGCAGTAGGTAGTAGAGTGATATGTTAGGATCATGAGGCTCTAGGGGGAGCTACTAGAGAGGGAGCACTAGTATAATGTCTACATAGTGTGCCTTCGGTCTCGGCATAGGTATATCAAGGCATTGGAGGATAGGTTGATGGAGCATCATATTCCACGTTTTGATCCTCCAACCTCGTCTGTACCCAAGGCTTCTAGGCATATCTCTAGGTCTAGGGCTCCTTCTAAGTCACATGGGGTCCTCTTGGAGGGCTTAGCTAGTTCTTAGATGTACTTTTTGTATATGAGCCTTGGTGCTCCATTGTATGTAGCCTTTTGGCCCTAATTGTACATGTGATATTTATACATATATATACATGGCTTTTACCTTTTGTGTTATATGTTTGTGTGAATGCTTTTTGTGGAATGTTTTTGTGTAATGCATGTGTATATGGATGATGAATGTATATGATATGTTATGGATGATTAATGCAAGGTGGAATGTATGGATGATTAATGCAAGATATGAAATGCATATGTGCTAATTATCATTCATAGTTTAGATCTTGTTTGGCCATGTTTCTAGCATTGTTGTTTAATTAGGGGTACCAAACTTGGTGGTATGTGGGGTGAATGAATAATAAAGTAATATGGATGTTGAAATGGAAGAAGATACGGATTTTGATATGGAAGAAGATATGGATGTTGATATGGAAAACTGAATGTTTTGTAGAGACTCGGACATACTAGTGGCATTAAACAAACTCACTAAAATTGCCTAATTCTTATAGGACCAAATATGTGTGCAGTGAGTTCATTTACCAAATCAGGAGTATGGTAATGACTCGAGGCAATCAAGAACCAATGTATGTGCAAGTGATTTCATTAACTCATCTTGAGTAAAATGGGTAAACCTGTTATGGATGTCCAAGAAGCTAGCTTATCTGTATGAGTGGTCAGAGGTTTCTTTAAAAAATACTTGTCACCATGCATGATCATACTCCACTGCCATTCAAGTGTCTATAGCTTCGGTGGAGGCTAACTCCATAGTCCATGATTTGTGTTTTTTATCTCTTAAGTTTTGGATATGACTACCTAACCAGTTGACTAGAAATGTAGTACAATCCTTACAACTCAATGATCAATGGTGTGTGATGTAAATTATTTAGAGTTTTTGTTAGAGGTTTTTCCCTACTTTTTCTTTTATTTTGGAATTTGTTATAGTGGTGAAAACCACTATTTTGGTGGACTATATTGCATGATGGGACTAGCAAATATGACCCTTTTCACTTCAATTTTTAGACCAAATATGGTGTTATCTCTATTTGACACAAGATGTTTTTAAGATGTGAAATTGTGTTTGGTTCAAGAATTTTTTGGAGTCAATTCCCAAAACTCAATATTTTCTTAATGTATCTGTGTGATGGTCCTAAAAGAAACTTGATATGTATTTTAAATGTTGCTTAACACACTAGGAGTGTTTGAGTGATCAAAAACACCTAGGACTTTATGGAAATGTGGCTTTGCAAATGATAATTTTGGTTTGGTGGAATGGTGTGGATAATGATGTGAAGGTGCCCCTGATTAAGGCAACATGATTTTATTGGACCAATTAAAATCTTGAACTTAATAAATGATCCTAATATGAAATGTGCAATGTGGATGTGAGTGCATGAAATGCAATTTGAAGTGTGTTGGCATGAAATGTATGCAAATGAAGTGCAATATTTTGGGAATGCAATGTATGCAAATGAAATGCAATATTTTTGTAATGAAATGGATGCAAATGTTTTTGTGTATTAGCCATGTATATATATATATATATATATATATATATATATATATATATATATATATATATATATATATATATATATATATCATTATGCATAGAATGGGACCCCCGAATGAGGAGGAGCTAAAATTGATGAAGGAACCCAAGGAATCAGAACTTGCCAATATTCCAAACATGTTGGAATTTTCATCTTTCTATTTTCACATAGTCAATTGGCAAGGTCATGGCCTAGGGTTACATGAATAGGGAGTGCTTCAGCCTATTGATGTTCTATATCAAGAAGTGCATGACCATTCAGGTCTTATCATTCACTTCTCACCACCTCTTCTCTTGAACATGCCTTCCAAAGGCTTAATCTAAATTCAGGAGAAGAAGCCCTCCATCACAATGACTTTTAGGATGAAATCCATGAAGAATTCAAACTCATGTCGATAATATCGAATGAATCTGAAGATGAATCGAAGCCCATTATTACCCATACCGAACAAGATAAGTTTTAGCTCAAAATATTCCCCATCCATGAGCCCATATTTTGCCTACTTCTTCCACAAGAGCGAGTCAACCATACTGGTGAGCCACCACCTCCATTCCATTAAGCCATTTCATAAGTCAGACTTGTAACATATGTACATAAAAACAAAAAAAAAGTGGTTTTCACCACTAAAAAAAAAAATCAACCAAACAAAATATTTTTTCTTTTTTAGCATTGCATGTATATCATTTAGTTAAACATTTTTATTTGTATTTCTTGTTGTTTTCCAGGTTTACCAAGCTCCTAGCACTAGTTCTTAGGTTCCATTCATTCCATCTAACCTTATCCACCTTGCCCATAAATCAACATGAATCCTTTTTATTTATTCACCCCACTCTGTAATCCATATGATCCAGCTCCACCAATTCCAATTAACATGAGTCTCATTGATATGGATTGTATTTCCTTACCTCCATCCTTTTCTAAGTTTATCTTGTCTGAGGAATTATTAAGGGCTTCAGCCAACTACATTCCTCCATCCCCTCCACCTTCGCCTTCACCCTCACCTCTGAATCCTGAGGTTTTCCTAGCAGATATAGATGAGGATAAGTCAGAAGAGTTTGATGACATCCTAGATGATATTCATCTTATCCCTATACCCCATCATCTTGAGGAAGGTTCCCATATGTCCATTGAAGATACCATCGATGTGGACCTTAGTTTAGACAAAAATAATCCCCAAATTTTCAAGCTTAGAAAAAATTATCACATGAAGAACAAGAGCAATAATTGCTCTCCCCAAGAGAAAAAAGGGCATTTTTGCATGGTCCTACAAGGACATGCCTAGTCTTAACCCTAGTCTAGTTGTCCATAATCTCACCTTACATCCCGATGCTAAGCCGGTTAAAAAAAAACTTAGAAGGATGCATCCTACCATTGCCATCTTGGTCAAATAAGAGCTCCAAAAGCTTCTAGATGTGGGTTTTATTGTACCCATTGATTATCTCGAGTGGCTCTCAAATATGGTCCTCGTTTGCAAGCCTAACGGGGCGATACGTGTTTGCACTAACTTTCGAGATCTTAACAAAGTGTGTCCTAAAGATGACTTTCCTCTCCCAAACATTAATACTCTTTTTGACTCTTGTGCTGGCCATGAAATGCTTTCACTCATGGACATTTTTTTAGGATACAACCAAATTCTAATAAATCTTGATGACCAACACAAAACAACATTCACTACACCTTGGGGAACTTTTTATTACAAGGTGATGCCCTTTGGCCTCAAAATATAGGTTACACTTATCAACGTACCATGACATACATTTTCCATGACTACATGCATAAGATTATTGAAGTTTACGTGGATGATCTATTGGCTAAATCTAAAACTCAACAAGAACACATTGGTGTATTGGAGAAAGCTTTTGACTGACTTCTAGAGCATAATGTAAGGCTAGACCCTAATAAATGTATCTTTTATGTTACCTCGGGCAAACTTATAGGATTCATTATCTCCAAAAGAGGCATTAAGGTGGACCCAAACAAGGTCAAGGCCATCATGGAGATGCCTCCCCCAACTAACTTAAAGGAATTGCATAGTTTACAAGGAAAGATCCAATTAATCCATCATTTAATTACGCAACTTTCGGAAAAAATGTAGGCCATTCAATCACCTACTACAAAATGGGATGACATTCTCTTAGAAAGATGAATGTCAAAAAAGCCTTTGATGATATTGAGCAATATCTAGCTTCTCCACCAGTTTTAGCTCCTCCTCATCCAAGGGTCCCATTTTATGATAATGATATTTGTATATATGTATATATACATGGCTAATACACAAAAATATTTGCATCCATTTCATTACAAAAACATTGCATTTCATTTGCATACATTTCATTCCAAAAACATTGCCCTTCATTTGCATACATTTCATGCCAACACATTCATACACTCACATTCACATTGCACATTTCATATTAGGATTATTTATTAAGTTCAAGATTTTAATTGGTCCAATAAAATCATGTTGCCTTAATTAGGGGCACCTCCACAATATTATCTATTTTTTCACAAAAGCCAAAATTATCATTTGCAAAGCCACATTTCCATAAAGTCCTAGGTGTTTTCGGTCACTCAGAAACTCCTAGTGTTTTAAGCAACCTCCAAAATATGTCAAGTTCCTTTTAGGACCACCACACATATACATTAATAAAATCTTGAGTTTTTGTAATTGACTCCAAAACATTCTTGAACCAAACACAATTCCACATCTTAAAAACATCTTGTGTCAAAGAGTGATAACACCATACTTGGTCTGAACCTCGAAGTGAAAAGGGTCATCCTTGCTAGTCCCATCATGCAACATAGTCCACCAAAATAGTGGTTTTCACCACTATCACAAATTCCAAAATAAAAGAAAGAGTAGGGAAAAATCCCTAACAAAAACTCTAAATATTTTACATCACACACCACTGATCATTGAGTTGTAAGGATTATACTACATTTCTAGTTAGACGGTTAGGTAGTTATCCCCAAAACTTATATGATTGAAAACACAAATCATGGACTATGGAGTTAGCCTCCACAGGAGCTATAGATGATTAACTGGTAGTGGAGTACACGCATGCATGGTGACATGTCTCTTTTAAAGAAACCTCTGATCGCTCATATGAACAAGCTAGCTTCTTGGTTTCATCCATAACAAGTTTACCCAATTTAATCAAGATGAGTTAATGAACTCACTTGCACACACATTGGTTCTTGATTGCCTCGAGTCATTACCATACTCCTGATTTGATAAATGAACTCACTACACACACATTTGGTCCTAAAATAATTAGGAGGTTTTAGTGAGTTTGTTTAATGCCACTAGTATGTCTGAGTCTCTGCAAAACAGTTAGTTTTCCATGTCAACATCTATATCTTCTTCCATATCAACATCCATATCTTCTTCCATGTCAACATCCATATCACTTCATGATTCATTCACCCCACATACCACCAAGTTTGGTGCCCCTGATTAAACAACAATGCTAGAAACATGGCCAAACAAGATCTAAACTATGAATGATAATTAGCACATCTGCATTTCATATCTTGCATTAATCATCCATACATTCCACCTTGCATTAATCATCCATAACATATCATATACATTCATCATCCATATACACATGCATTACATAAAAGCATTCCACAAAAAGCATTCACACAAACATATAACACAAAAGGTAAAAGCTATGTATATATGTATAAATATCGCATGTACAATGAGTGCCAAAAGGCTACATACAATGGAGCACCAAGGCTCATATACAAAAAGTACATCTAAGCACTAGCTAAGCCCTCCAAGAGGACCCTTGTGACCTAGAAGGAGCCTTAGACCTAGAGCTATGCCTAGCGGCCTCAGATACAGATGAGGTTAGAGGATCAGAAAGAGGAATATGATGCTCCATCAACCTATCCTCAAATACCTCGATATACCTATGCTGATATCAAAGGCACGCTATGTCATATTATGTCGGTGCTCCCTCTCTAGTAGCTCTACCTAGAGCCTCATGATCCTCATGTCTTGCTCTGCTACCTACTGCTCCAGCCTTACCCAATCCACCTCACTTCGATCTAGAGGTCCTTTTGAAATCTCCTTCACATTGTCCCCATCGCTGCCATCTCCTCCACTCTTAGGAGCTTGCCTCATTGTACCCTTAGTCCTCCTCCTTAGACTATCTGATCGAAGGTGCCTCTATCTCTTTGGGGTCTCATGGGTCCCCTTATCCTCAGTCGTACCCCCATCTCCATCTGTTGCTACTAGATTTGGTACCCATGGTGGCTGTGTAGTAAACCATGCATCCTACTCTAGAGTAATCCCTACATCATCTACATTTGGAAGATTTATCTCCTCATCATCCTCATAGGCCATCCTCAATGGCTCTGTACATGGTAGCCCTATCTCCTGTCGATGCCTCCTATAGAGCATCGACTCCTCTGGAATCCCCTTCCTCAGGCTAAACTATAAGAGTACTCGTGAGAACTAAAAATAATCAGTCTCACTCTAATTTCTCCTAACCACCCACCTAGCCTATCGTACCCATCATAGATGCTCTCCATATCTGGTCCACATACTACCCCACCATGGCCCCCATATCACTTGGGCGTATGTTAGTCCAACCCATAAATCCTAGTACCACTTGCTCATCTAAAAAGGCTAACTCGGTTGTACCTCCTTGACCACCACCCATCTCCTAGTGTAGGGCTCCTCCCTATCCAAGCCTACCATTGGTAAGCCCTCTGGTTGAGTCACACTGAAGTGCTTCCATCCCTAATACTATAGCAACAAGTTGCATCCTAACTCATTCCTCCCTCGTCTCCTTAGCTCATAGAGCTCCTGGTACACCTACACCAGTAAGGCAGGAGCCCATGCATACACCTACCACCTAGTGAGCATATCACTCACTAACCCTATTAGGTTCCAAGGGAACCTACATCTAGTGTTGTTAGGGGCCACGGTGTTGGCCAACACGAACATCACTAAATATTGGAGGGCATTCAAATCCTTGTCCACATACATGGACAAGTAGGTAATACCCCCACTCTATACCCTCACAAGCTTCCAACCATCACCAAACATCTTCCTCATATCTACACCTCAATCGCATCCAACCTTGATGCTCTCTCCCTCCACTGGCACCTTGAGGATGTGATATACACCCTCTAAGGTCATGATCACCTCTCCTGTGGGGAACTAAAACATCCCCCTATCTAGATCCCACTTTTTTTCCAATGTAGAGAGGTACCCCTCGTCCACCCTCACTACATCAACCCTACCTTCGCTAGTCCCACATCCTCCAATAACTTCCACTCCTTGTCTAATACCACCTTCCTCATCCTAGAAATGTATTGCAATAACCGGTGCTGAGACTCCAAAATCCTAAGCAACAACATAGCACAAAACACTTGTCATTTACACATGTTCAAAAAAATCACAAAAATACAAAAATTTTGCACAATACTCAAAATAAGGAAATACCTCAACATCTCGTACTCCAACATCAGCTTTGACCATCGCACCCACTCCCTCTGTCGCCATAGCTTTCACATCTAATTCACTTCACTCCACTCTCCCAAGCGTAGCTTCTCAATATCATAAATGCACAAATGAGTTTCATTTCTCATCCTACTAGCTATTTATAGCTACTTTAGGCACCTTGAAATGCCCATGGGTGTTTCCTGGTGCACTGAAGCACACCAGGGTGTTTGCCAAATGCCCAAATGTAGGCGGGCATTTCTGCATGCCAAAAGCACCAACGGGTGTTTGGCATCAATTTTGACAAGAAGATAATTTTTTCCAAAATAGTTCTTATCCCCACCAAATTCCTCCATATTGCATCCACACATCTGTTTCATCATATTAACAGGTTTTGTGAATATTCCAATTGATTTGGACACAACTTTTGTTTGCGACCACAAATTGCAAATCCACTTAACAAGTTACAAAAGCACTCCAAAATGGTCAAAATCTTCACAAAATGATTGTAATCATCATTCTCATCATTAATACATCATTTCCACATCATTCCATATAATCATTTGCATATTTGCCAAGGTCAAACAACATTCAAGTGAACCTTGTACCTAGTGGGTTATTATATATACTTGGTGATTGCAACGATTTGCATCCATGCAATTTGGTAGGATGAATAACTTACCATAAGGACACTTGGTTATTTTCATCATTCCATATTGTGTTGTTCAAAATCAAAATCACATTTAATACTTCAATTTTTGGGTGAAACCCTGCCAAGACCAATTTGCTCAAAAAGTTATCATTGATGGCATTGTTTGTGGGGCTTGAAACACAGATAAAAATCATAACTTTTCATGATCTCCTTTGCAATTACACCAATCTCCAAGGATGCAAGCCAGGTAAAGTGATTGACCAACAGTTTAGGGATTTCATGTAGGAATTGTTGCAATCATGAGTGGCCCCAAGGATAGACTATTTTCTTTTCTTTTCTTTTTGCATTTACATACTTGCATGTCAATGATGCCATATGGTATTTTCTTTAACAACATTGAATCACCCCAAATTTGGGGCAACCACATTTGGTTTTGACTTTCCCACAATAGGATACATATTACATGAAAACGATATCTACACTTGGAAAAAGTCCCTCCATATGTTGGGGTAAAAATAGACACATCTTTCATCACATTTTTAAAAAATCCCTTCATTTTTTGGGGCAAAAATAGACACATCTTCCATCACATTTTTCAAAAATCCCTTCATCTGTTGGGGCAAAAATAGATGTAATCATTTCATATTTTTTCACCTATCCCCTTTCCACCTTTGGGGCAAAAACGGTATCACATTTACATCATTCATTTGCACAAATTTTTCAATTGACTCGTGAGATTCATCCATAAACTAATTTGCCAATTGAGGGGGTAAGCTATGCAAAAATCCAAATTCTTTCATTCTTTTGTCTTCAATCTTAAATTTCACATCCCAAGAGAAATTTTCTTATGCACCTAGCCAAAATAGGTGTCTCATACTTTTTGCACTGCATTGTGTTTTATGCAACGTAGTACAAAAAGGGGTATCTATAGACACCAAAAACTAGCCACTTGTCGTCCATTCAAGTCTTCTTGCCATTTCCACCCATTATTCATATATATATATATATATATATATATATATATATATTTATTTATTTATTTATTTATTTATTTATTTAAGTGAATTAATCCCAACCATTCGATTTCACTTAATATTATCCATTCATCCACATCAATCCATGCCACACCCCAGATTTAATCTCCACCCTCCATCACGATTTAATCTTGATCACACAATTTGTGTCATCAAAACCCTAATGTTCCCTAGGTGATATTATAAGTAGAAGCCATTATGATGGCTCAATGCCTAAGGTTTTTGAGTAATCCCTGAATTCTAAGTTTTTCCCAAAGATAAATCATGAGTTCCCTAGAGTATCCAAGTGCTCTCACATTTCATCTTTGCTTGCCATAGCCCTCGCATCCACCACTACCTCCTTTGCTCAGCCAGATCTACTTCTATAGACTTTCCATTTAGTTGTTGAATTCCTTTGAGCATCTCTTGTCATTCCCGAGAACCCTTGGGTGCTTCCCCTCCACCACTAAGAGTCCACAAGCATTTCCTATAGCTACCAAGCACCTGCAAGAATTTTAAACCAGATTTTTGTAGCCCTCCTAGCTCTCGTGTGATGCTAGGACATCACCACACCAATCCACTACAACATATTACATTAGATCAAAGAACGATAGATAAGCAAGGTAAATCAAAGTCATTGTTGTTATATTTTATTGTGCTATTAGCATATTTTCACATTTTTTTATTGCATAGCTAGGGTTTAGTCTTGATTTTTTAGGGTCTCACACTATGGAGCCCTCATTGTTATTACTGACTCATTTGTTATTTTCTTGTGTGCATATCTGGTAGCATTACATTAGCATTGGGTAACTGCTTAAGCTGGAGTGGCCCAGCATCAGATAACCAAGAAGCCCACTCACTTATGTTGGGAGTAAGAACGTGTTCTAAAGACACCATGTTAGGATCCCATCCTAACTCTTAATGTAATAACTTCCTTGATGTAATAATTCCTAGTGAAAGTGGGTGGTACCCATGATTAATATTTTGTAATGTTCTAAGTTTTAGCTTAGGTAGTGCCTATGACAAATGGCACCCTTTTCTATGTAACACATGGTAGATAGGTTAGGTAAGGTGGCCTTGTGCATGTAATTCGAGTGGCATTATGCATGTAATTTGGGTGGCATTATGCATGTAATCCAGGTGGCATTTTGCATGTAAGCCAACCTTGGAAGGAAACTCTTTAAATACCCAAAAAGGCACCAATGTAATCATCTTTTTGCAAATTAATGAAGTGTTGAAGGAGGTTGCCCCCTCGAAGAGGCCTACGATTCTATATATTGGGAGATTGTTCCTTTTAAGTAATTTCTATTTTCATATGCATTTAATTCTAAATACTGTTATAATGTTTCTGTGAGTTTATTTCCAAGCAAAGGTGTGAGAGTGTGTTTATTTGAGTTGAGAGTGTGTTGTTTAGTATATTTTATAGTAGGATCTTAAAAAGTGGTATCAGAGTGCTTTCCAGGGCCAAGTTTTGTTGCAACTACAATGATTCTTGCCATCCAATCCGCCTGTTAGGTATAAATTTTGTGTGTTTTTTTCGTTCCTGTTTTTCTTTATTAAAAAAAAATCCAAAAAATACAGTGCATTTTTTTCTAGACCAAAAAAAAAATCTTTTTAGTTGAGTAGGTAGAAACCCTATGTCGGGGGTTTTAAAATATTGTGAAGGATCTGTCGTTATTGGCTAAGCTAGATAGCCCATAAAGCGTCTAGTGAAGTGAGGGGCGATCAGGCTCCAATACCTAGGCCTTAGATAGAACTCGTGCACGAACTTGAGCTCCCACGTATCTTCGGGTATATCGGGAGACTATCTAGGTTTAAAAAAACTTTTAGCCATTAGGAATATTTTCGGCCTTGTATTACTCATAGCCTACAGGACACAGCATCCTGGATGATTACCCTCCCGTATTGTCAGAGAGGCGGGTAGTGTGCTCAAGGGTATGTGTGGAATCCTCTTTGAGTAGTGGCCTAAAATATTGGTCCGAGCATTATTGTTCGTCACTGTCGGTATAATAGAGGGCCTATGGGTGGTACATACTCCTCTACCTAGCATTCCCTGGTTTTGTTAAAAATTCAACCTGTAAAAACCAAAAACAAAAAAAAACAAACCTCCTTATTCATAAACCTGCATTTCAAATCCCCAAAAGTGAGCATATGAGAAAGGAGTCTACTAAAAAAATAACAAAAAGTACATGCATTCGAGATAGACCATGAGGGTGACACTTAAGTTGACATTCTGGAGAATAACAGTCAAATTTACAATGGTAGTCATAGTCAGGTCAGAGAGGTCAACACAGTTAGGTCAAAATTTACAATTTTCAGGGTCAGAAGAGAACTATCATAACAGTCACTTGCAAAATACAAAGAATCTTGGGGCTAGTGAGGTTAGTAGTGTTAGAGAGACTGTCGGGACTGGGCCAACTAGTGATAGCATGACATGAGGCCAGTTATAGATAGTGCTCCAGTACCCAACTTTTGCTCTGTAGCTCAGAATCAAAAACTGTAAACACCGTTAGACTCAGCAAAATAGGAGAAAAAAAATCTGGGGTGCCAAAAGTAGTGTTGAGAGATATAGCTCATTGTGACCATCTCTTTGAGCTGATAGTTTTGATATATAGCACCCAAGCACTTTTTTGGGCACTTACTAAAAATAGTAAGTCCTAAAAACTCAATTCTATTTTTAGTAACTGGTCACAAAAGGTTTCAAAATGGCCCAGGGTACCCGTGGACATCAAAAAGAACTAGACCACTTGGAATCCTTAACAAAATCCATTGAGAACTTGCACTCGGTTTTTCACTCCATAATGGAAGAAGTCTAAGGTCTTCGCCTAGAGCATGAGGCCACTAGTAACTGCTTAGAAGAAGCACTGATAGAAGTAGACAGCAAAGTAAAAAGAGGACCATCCAAAATAGAACACAAAGCTGAGGGTTCTGCAAGGAATCATGACCATGATCCATCCTTTAAAATGCCCAAATTGGACTTTCCCAAATTTAGTTGGAAGGATGTTGATGGGTGGCTATGTAGGGTTGATCAATTCTTTAGACTTCATAATGTCCCCATATTTCATCGAGTCCATATGGCTTCCTTTAACTTGAAATCTGAGGCTCTACATTGGTTTCAATGGTTATGTATTGCCAACCCAAATCTCTCTTGGAAGAATTTTGAATCCCAAATACTCATTCGATTTCGTCCTAGTGAGTATGAGAACTTTACAGGGGCCTTGACCAAACTACAACAAACAGGGTCAGTCCATGAATACCAAGCTCAATTTGAAAAATTGGCCAATAAGACAAGAGGATTGAATGAAGGGTTCTTCCAGAGTTGTTATATCAGTGGGTTGAAGGGGGAACTCCAAGTGGAAGTAAGAATGTTGAAACCACAAACTATGATGGAAGCTATCAGTTTGGCCTGTTTGGTCGAATCTAAACTCTCTGCCCAAAGGTGCCCATCAAATTCTCCTCAAAATAGACCTTCATTTCCTTCTCGATCACAACACCCAGTTGATAATAAACCTGCTGTACCCAAGCACCTAACCACATAAGAGATGGATGCATGTTGTGCCCAAGGATTATGCTACAATTGTGATGAAAAGTTTTTTAAAGGGCATAAGTGTGCACACAAAAAATTGTTCTTGATAGATGTTGAAGAACCTTATAACTCTGACCAGAGTGATGAGGATGAGGAGCCTCCGGAAACACCTTCTCCACAAGAAGAAGTGAAACAGGAACCTGAGATAGCAATTACAGTCCATGCTCTTACAAGCATTACTACTCCACAAACCATGAAGGTTGCGAGATTTTTCAAGGGCCAACATCTTTCCATCCTTATGGATTCGGGAAGCACGCACAACTTCATTGACCCTAGAGTTGCTCAGTGGGAAAATTGCTATATCCACACTTGTAATTCCTTTGAGGTCATGGTAGCCAATGGGGGAACCTTACCTTGTAAAGGAAAATATCGCAATGTTAAAATCAAGATAGGGTACTATGAACTCAAGCAGGACATGTTTTCCCTCCAGTTGGGCGTATGTGATATTGTTTTGGGATCTCAATGGTTGAGTACGTTGGGCACTATCAATTGGAACTTTGCCAAACTTTGGATGCAGTTCTCCCAAAATGGACAAACACACATCATCAAGGGCTCCCCAACAGGAACACCTCAAATTATTAGTTCAAATGGCATGGAGAAATTGCTAAAGAAATCATCACGTGGGGTCATTGCACAACTATTCTCCATCCAACCATCCACCTCTCAAATGGGTGAAACCCCATCAGACCTGCAACAGATTCTCCACAAACATGAGGCCATATTTTGGGAACCAACTACACTACCACTGCATCGCTCTCATGACCATGCCATCCCATTATTTTTGGATAGTGCACCTCCCAATATCAGACCATACAGGTACCCTCATGCCATGAAGTCAGAGATTGAGACAATGATACAAGAATTACTCAAGGCGGGTATCATTCGGTCTAGTACTAGTCCCTACTCTACACCAGTCTTATTGGTCCTTAAGAAGGATGACTCCTAGCGACTATGTATTGACTACCAAGAACTCAACAAGATAACTGTCAAGGATAAATTTCCTATCCCTGTGATTGATGAATTACTAGATGAATTATATGGGACCATGTACTTCACCAAGCTAGACCTTCACTTTGGGTACCATCAGATCTGGCTCAGGGATGAAGATATTCCTAAAACTACTTTTTACACTCATGAAGGTCACTATGAATTCTTGGTAATGCCATTTGGTCTCACAAATGCTCCTTCCACATTTTAAAGCCTGATGAACAACATCTTTCGCCCTTTTTTATGGAAGTTCATCCTTGTGTTCTTCGATGACATCTTGATTTACAGTCACACATGGGAAGAGCATCTCAAGCATGTAGATCAAACCCTACAACTATTGGCCGACCATCAACTGTTTGCAAAAAGTTCCAAGTGTTCCTTTGGTTTGACTGAAGTGGAGTATCTGGGAAACATTGTCTCAAAATATGGTGTCAAGGTTGACCCTAAGAAGATCCAAGCAATCCAAGAATGGTCGAAACCTCGCACTCTCAAGGGACTTCAAGGATTTTTAGGGCTTACAGGCTATTATCGTAAATTTTTCTGTAATTATGGAAAGATAGCCACCCCCCTCACCTCCATGTTGAAGAAGGATTTTTTTACTTGGACAGGACCGGCTGAGCAAGCATTCCTGGAACTCAAGCATGCCATGACCACCACTCCAGTTTTAGACATGCCAGACTTCTCTAAAAAATGTATCATTGAAAGTGACGCTTCTGGTTGTGGTATTGGGGTGGTATTGATGCAAGAAGGATGCCCTTTGGCTTTCACCAGCAAAGCCCTATCTGATCACAATTTAGGGAAATCCACATATGCCAAGGAAATGTTGGCAATATTGCATGCAATCCTGCATTGGCGACCTTACCTCATTGGGTGCCATTTCTCCATCAAAACTGACCACCAGAGCCTGAAATACTTTCTAGAACAATGGGTTGCCACCCCTGAGCAACAAAAGTGGGTATCAAAACTCATGGGCTACGATTATGACATCACGTACAAAAAAGGAAAGGAGAATCTTATGGTGGATGCTCTCTCTCACCAATTTGAGACCCTTAGTATGTTGTGTGTCATTTATGCACCATTGCCCCAATGGATTGAGCCCTTACATCAAGAAATACTTCAGGATGCAGATTTAAAAGACTTGGTTGCTTCACTTATTGATGATACAGAGTCTACACCAGGATATAGTTGGGATGGGCAGGATCTACGTTACCATCAACTCTTGGTTCTTCCTCCTAAGTCCCCACTTAAGAGCTCCTCATGAAGGAATCACATGCTACTCCATCTACTGGCCATTCAGGGTTATTAAAAACTTATGAGCGACTCAAGCGCACCTTCTTTTGGAAAGGTATGAAAAATGACATTCGCTCTTTTGTAGCTGACTGCGACACATGTCAAAGGATGAAAGGGGAAACAGTGTGCTCTTCGGGTACTCTTCAACCATTGTCAATCCCAGAGCAGGTGTGGACTGACATCTCCATGGACTTCATAGAAGGGCTACCTAAATCTGGAGGCAAGTCAATTATTTTCATGGTAGTGGACCGCATTTCAAAGTATGCTCACTTTTGTGCCCTAACCCATCCTTACACAGCATCCACTGTTGCCCAAATTTTTCTTGACTCCATCTTTCACCTTCATGGCATGCCAACCTCCATTGTATCTGATCGTGATCCCACCTTTACTAGCAATTTTTGGCAAGAGTTGTTTAAGTTGCAGGGGACTCAGCTCAAAATGAGTTCAGCCTACCATCCGCAAATGGATGGTCAAACAGATGTTGTTAATAAATGCTTGGAAATCTACCTTCGTTGCTTTGCCTCCGATCATCCTACTCATATGGTAAAATGGCTTTCCTTGGCCGAATGGTGGTACAACACTTCATATCATACCGCCACCAAACACACACCATTTGAGGTAGTTTACGGGCACCCTCCACTCACGCCTTCCTCCTACATTTCGGGCAACTCCAAGGTCCAGGCCATTGACAATGCTCTGAGTCAACACACCGAGGTCCTCTGCCAACTCAAGCAAAATTTAAACATGGCCCAGAATCGGATGCGCCAACAAGCTTATCAACATCGTTCTGAGTGCAGTTTTGATGTGGGTAATATGGTCTTCCTTCGCTTGTAGCCATATAAACAATCTTCCCTACAACTTCGCAGGTGTCAGAAGCTCGCTCCAAAATTCTATGGTCCTTATCAAGTTCTACAATGGATTGGCCCTACAGCTTACAAATTGGCTCTTCCCCCCACTTCCAAGCTCCACCCTTTTTTTCATGTTTCCCTTCTCAAGAAAGTTGTGGGCACAAAGGTACAGGTTCAATCAACACTCCCCGAATTGGATGAAGAAGACTCCATATTACTTGCACCTAAGCAGTTTCTGGATCATCAAACTCGCACTCTGCACAACCGTACCATTACAGAGGTCCTTGTTCAGCGGCATGGGCGTCAACCTGAGGATGCTACATGGGAGTCTCTCCATCAACTCCAGCAATAGTTTCCTCATTTTCAGCTTTGAGGACAAAGCTTCTTCAATGAGAAGGGCATGTTAGGATCCCATCCTAACCCTTAATGTAATAACTTCCTTGATGTAATAATTCCTAGTGAACGTGGGTAGTACCCATGATTAATATTTTGTAATGTTCTAAGTTTAAGCTTAGGTAGTGCTTATGACAAATGGCACCCTTTTCTATGTAACACATGGTAGATAGGTTAGGTAAGGTGGCCTTGTGCATGTAATTTGAGTGGCATTGTGCATGTAATTCGTGTGGCATTATGCATGTAATTCAAGTGGCATTGTGCATGTAATTCAAAGTGGCACTATGCATGTAATTCGGGTGGCATTATGCATGTAATCCAGGTGGCATTTTGCATGTAAGCCAACCTTGGAAGGAAACTCTTTAAATACCCGAAAAGGCACCAATGTAATCATCTTTTTGCAAATTAATGAAGTGTTGAAGGAGGTTGCCCCCTTGAAGAGGCCTGCGATTCTATCTATTGTGAGATGTCCCTTTTTAAGTAATTTTTGTTATCATATGCATTTAATTTTGAATATTGTTATAATGTTTCTGTGAGTTTATTTCCAAGCAAAGGTATGAGAGTGTGTTTATTTGAGTTGAGAGTGTGTTGTTTAGTATATTTTATAGTAGGATATTAACACACCACCAACATTATTTTATAGGGTTTTGGAGAACCCTAGCTATTGCAAAATCTGTATCAAAGGATTCAAATATTCTTATTGTAACAATGGAGTTTTGAGGCTCCTCCCATTAATATAAAATCATTCATTGTGCAATATTGTCTTTTGAGATTAATTTATATCTTGTTATTTGGTGTTGCATTTTTGTCCTCACCTTGTAACAAAAATTTCCCCAAGGTGTAGTAAATGTTGTTTTATGTTGGTCATCAGGATTTATTCGAATTTGGTTGTATCCTGAAAAACCATCCATGAGTGAAAGCATTTCATGGCCAGCACAAGTTTCGACAAGAGTATCGATGTTTGGGAGAGGAAAGTAATCCTTATGACATGCTTTGTTAAGATCTCAAAAGTTAGTGCAAACATGTATCGCCTCATTAGGATTACGAACAAGTACCATATTTGAGAGTCACTCAAGATAATCAATGGGCACAATAAAACCCACATCTAGAAGCTTTTGGAGCTCTTATTTGACCAATATGGCAATGGTAGGATGCATCCTTCTAATTTTTTGTTTAACCGACTTAGCATTGAGATGTAAGGTGAGATTATGGATAACTAGACTAGGGTCAAGACTAGGCATGTCCTTGTAGGACCATGCAAAAATGCTCTTTTTCCTCTTGAGGAGAGCAATTAATTGCTCTTGTTCATCATTAGATAAACTTTTTCCAAGTTTGAAAATTTGGGGATTGTCTTTGTCTGAACTAAGGTCCACATCGATGGTATCTTCAATGGACATATGAGAACCTTCCTCAAGTTGATGGGGCATAGGGATCAGATGAATGTCATCTAAGATGTCATCAAACTCTTCTGACTTATCCTCATCTATATTTGCCTAGAAAACCTCGGGATTCAAAGGTGAGGGTGAAGGCAAAGGTGGAGGGGATGGAGGAATGTAGTTGGTTGAAGCCCTTAACAATTCCTCGAACAAGACAAACTCAAAAAGGATGGAGGCAAGGAAATCTAGTCCATATCGATAAGACTCATGTCAATTGGAATTGGTTTAGCCGGATCATATGGATTACGGAGTGGGGTGAATAAATCAACAAGATTCATGTTGATTTATGGGCAAAGTGGATAAGGTCGGGTGGAATGGATGGAACCTAAGAACCGATGCTAGGAGCTTGGTAAACCTGGATAGCAACAAGCAACACAAATAAATGCATTTTAACTAAATGATATGCAATGCTAAAAAAGAAAAATATTTTTGTTTGATTTTTTAATTTTTTTGTAGTGGTGAAAACCACTATTTTTTTGTTATGTACATATGTTACAAGTTTGGCTTATGAAATGGATTAATGGAATGGAGGTGGTGGCTCACCATTAGGGTCAGCTCGCTCTTGTGGAAGAAGTAAGTGAAATATGGGCTCATGGATGGGGAACATGTTGAGATAAAACTCATCTTGTTTGGTATGGGGAATAATGGGCTCCGATTCTTCTTCAGATTCATCCAAAATTATCGATATAAGTTTGAATTCTTCATGGATTTCATCATTAGAATCATCGGGATGGAGGGCTTCTTCTCTTGAATTTAGATTAAGCCTTTGGAAGGCTTGTTCAAGAGAAGAGGTGGTGGAAAGTGAATGATAACCTAGACCTGAACGGTCATGCACTTCTTGATATGGAACATCAATAGGCTGAAGCACTCCCTGTTCATGCAATCCTAGGCCATGACCTTGCCAATTGACTATGTGAAAATAGCAGGATGGAAATCCCGACATGTTTGGAATGTTGGCAAGTGCTGGTTCCTTGGGTTCCTCTAGGGGAGCTAGATTTGATGAAGAATCAATCCCCCCATACATAAAATTTATGCTATTTGGAGTTGAACCCATGTTATATACTACTCCTATGGATAAAGGTGGGTCACATGGGTGACCAAAATCCTTAGCATTAGGAATGGTGAGTGGTGTGACGGTGATGTCTTGGACCACATATTCACCAATACCGGGATTAGTGAGGTGGACCTCGACTTGGGATGATGTGGAAGGACCATGGTTGGATGATGGCTCGGGGAATGGTGATGATGAAGATGTCTCACAATTTGTCAATTCGACTTGTGAAACATTAGGTGAGGGGGATGGATTGGATTGGGAAGGTTGTTGGATGGATGATGATGAAGTGGATGGCAAGGATGTTGATGATGTGGACTAAATGTGACCACATGTGCATGTAGTCAATGATGAAGATGATGGGGGTATGGGAGCTTGATGGGTATTGGTGATAGGAAGCTCCTCAGGAATGGGAGATTTTGATGAGGAAATTGGTGGAGTGGTAGATGGATTGGCTGATGGTGATAGGAAAAGATGGGTGGAAGGAAGCATGGACTCATAAGGATTTGAAATGAAATTGCAATACTTGAATGGTTCGACATCCGTTGGTATGCAATGTACTTGTCCCTCATGAACATATTTCAAACATTGGTGTAGTATTGAAGGAACACATCTCATTTCCCTCATCCAAGGTCTTCCAAGGAGTACATTGTATGCCATGGATCCTTCCAAGATGTGAAACATAGTGTGCAACATTTTGACCCCTACTTCAATGGGTAAAACAATAGTGCCAACTGTGGAACACAAAGCATCATTGAATGCTTTTAAGGTGAATGATGACTTGGTTATATGAGATGGAGGAAGGTTCAAATGATGAAGGGTAGATGTGGTGATGATATTGATGGAGGAACCGGTATCAATTAGAACTCTTTTAAATGACTTCTTGTCAATTAGAGCCATGATATGCAATGGAGGATCTACTAAGTCCGATGAGATTGGCTTAATCTCAAAGTCATAGAATGTGATGGAAGGCTCCATGCATGTTTGAATGCTCCCTACAAAGTTGTTGAAGGCATTAGAATCTTGAGATTGTAGTTCAATGGATTTGAGAATATCCATTAATACCTCACGATGTGGGGGAGATTGTTGAATTAACTCGTATATTGACAATTTGGTGGAAGCCATCTTTAGACTTGTGGTTAACCGGCTACTCAATGAGATGACTGGTCGTGGTGGACGATTGATGGGTGGAATGGGAGGATTTGATTGGCTAGGAATGTGGATTGGCGATGAAGGATTGGGGGAAATTTGAATGGGTGGTGATGAGGGAGGTTGTGACACACTTGCTTGAGGTTGTTGCCTTGCATTTTGTTGATTATTTCTTTGACCTCTAGTGACCACATGGATGGCCCCTACAAACCCTTGGTATTGTTGGACATGATTGACTTGATTAGGAGGAGTTTTGGTGTTAGCCCCTCCTATATTTGGTTGCACCTCCTCATGATGAGGAAGTGGTGTTTGAAAAATACCAAGGTTTTGATTTTGTTGAGCAAGGGGGTTGTCAAGCTTGATTGCCCCCAAGTCAATAAGGTCTTGAACGATGTCTTTGAATGTATGGCAATTGTTAATATCATGCCCATTTTGCCTATGATAAGGACAAAATAAATATTCTCGATAATGTTTTCCACGTTTAGCGGGATCATCTAGTCTAATTTTGGGTAAAGCAAGTTTGTTTGTGTCATACAACCTTTGGAAAAGGGAAGCATATGACTCGGCTAAGGGGGTATATTGGTGATTTTGTCGGACAGACTATCATCGGGGATGGTTTTCTACAGCTGGCACTATGTTTTGCATGGCTTGAGTTATCGAGGGTACCGCATGATAAGCAATTTGTTGCGGTGATTGTTGCACTGGTTGTTGTTGAGCCATTATCGGCTGGCTCATGACCACTTGATTAACATGATTGGGCTGACTGGTTGGGGTAGCCTGTGTTGATTTTGATTGGCCAAAATAGTTGCTTTTATATTGGCCCTTGTTTTGCCATTCCTTTTTCTTAGGCTTAAGTATGCCCTCTTGGATTTTTATTTCCTCGATGACACTAGCCTGTGCTAGAGCTTCTTCAAATGAATGATAAGTCTATAGTTGAAGCATCCAAGAGATAGGTTTTAAACAACTCTTGGTGAATAATTTGATTAGCTCATCCATTGGCAAGGTGAATGGCAACTTGGTGATGACAACCCTCCAACGGTTTCCAAAATCGTAGATAGACTCATCATCATGTTGTCTTAAAGCATAGACATCAGACAATGAGACCTTCTTTTTAACATTTAGGATAAAATGCTCAAAGAATTGGTCAATCAATTGCTCAAAAGTATAAATACTATGACTGGGCAATTGATTATACCACTCTATGGCATCTCCTCCTAATGTTTGAGGAAATTTTTTGAGCATGAGAGCATTGTCATTTTGAATTCTAAAACATGCGTGTACAAACATGCTCACATGCTCTTTGGGATCCTCAGTTCCCTTGAATTTTTCAAACTTAGGCACCATGAAATCTATCGGATATGGTGGTGATGGTACCGAAGGATGAATAGGTTGGTTGATCAATTGACGTAAGGTTGGCTTCTAGTTTGTCAAACTAGGAGTATATTGTATCAATTGATCTATCTATTTTTGCATGGCCTTAATTTGAGGGTCTTCTTCAGGAATGTGGAAGCCCTGAATTACCTGATGATTTTGAGGTGGGGTGGAAAAATGTTGTGGGGTGACCAAATGATGATGAGATTGGTGATGATGACTAGGTGAATTTGATGGAAATTGATGAATGGGAGATTGATGATGAAAATATGGAGAATTTTAGAATGGGGTTGATGCATGAGGGTTATGGCTAGGTTGGCCAATGGGAATAGGATGGGTATTGGTATGACTTGGTGGAGGAATAAGGATAGAAACCACAGAATACTATGGTGTCCATGATGGACCCTGGTTAATGAGGACAATCTGAGTAGAGTTTGGTAAAGGCTTAGGGTTCACTTGCACTTGTTGTTGAGCATTTTGATGTTGCTAAGCAATTTGTTCAAGTGTTCCCATGCTTCATTAATCTCTCTATCAGAAGTGGAGGGCATGGAAGTAGATGGTATGGAGGATGTGGTTGGGGGACAAGTTACACTTGGTATGGTAACTTGTGAGGCTAAAACTTGTGAAGCAACATTTACATGTGCTTCATACAAGGGGTTAGTGTATGTGGATGTGTATGAAGTGCTAGGAGCACATGAGGGTTGGGGAATGGACATATGAGAGGAAGGTGCAACTAATGCCTCAAAAAGAGGGTTAGTGTACACCTGGGTAAAGTTGGATGGTGGCTAGGAATAAACAAGTTCCTGTTGTAAAGTAGGATCTTGTCTAGGTGAGTTGGGGACTGACTCTAAGACATAGTTAGAAGACTTCATGAGAGCTTCTACTCGTGCCATATCTATGTGGGTAATATGGTGATCAATGGTTGGTGAGGTTGACTCTACTTGGGGAATAACCATATGAAAGGTTGTGGGTGACAAGGAATGTGAGGGACCTATAGACAAATCTGCCTGTGTCACATTTAGGGAATCTACCACAGAAGTGGTGGGGAAGGTGGATGAAGGTTCCATTGAATTATCTTGATTTAATGCTTTCTTTTGTTTTCTAGTTAATACCATAAGCAATTAAACCAAAATACAGATTATACAGTAAAATGAAACACAAAATTTAAATTTCACAAGAAAAATAAACAATCAATGCTAAGTTTGTTTAACACGTGTGTCTTACCTCATTCATTGATTATCTCCTTTTAATGTGAATTCATTTTTTTAGATTTTGATCTTGTGTGTTTCAAATGTGCTAATCTGAATTAATCAAAGAAAGGTAAAAACTATGGCTAAGTTGGGGCAATGAGATTCTTTCTGGTGATGAAATCCAGCAAGTTTTCTCGAGGGTGACCTAAGGTTTCTAAGGGCAGAGATTGGTGGATGGAGATGAAAGCCACCATCACCAAATCTCAAGCAATGGTTGGTGATGAAATCCAGCCACTACTATTAAATGTGAAGCATGCAGTGTGTGATTATTTTTAAAATTTTTGATTTGCTATTGTGTACATACAATGTTAGAAATATAACTACTTTCGATAGTCTAAATCAGAAGCCACTACCCAGAATACCAATTTTTCCAAAGGATGTAGAGTACACCGCTTAAGACCCGCTCTAGATAGTTGGGGGGTTCGTCTACTCCTCCGTATGGAATCACCCAAGTACGGGGATACTTTTGGTATCTGAATAATGTTCCTACTTAGACCTACAAAAATAGGAATCCCTAACCCTATAATGCAAACTAATTATGCAATTTTTCAATTCACATGAAATCAGAATGCAATATTTTTCAATTTGTGAATACAACAAAAAGCCAAAAACTTCAAATAGAAAGTGTGGATGGATGCAAATGACTAATCTGAAACCTAAGATGCAAGCTAGTATGAATGTTTTTCCCAGATTAATTAATGATGTTCTTTTTAGCTTAGAAATCTAAAAAAAATGTAAGATTGCCAGAATACGTAAACAAAAAAGTTAGGGTTTTAGCCATAAACTTACAAAATAGCCTACGCTTCTGCTCCAACTCTCTATAAAACACCTCTGGGCATTTTTGAAATGCACCTGGGCATTTTTGGATGGCCCTCGAGCACCATCGGGCATTCGCGCACCTTCTGCAACCTTCTACAAGTTTCTAGAAACCCTAAATCCAGCAAAAACTATGAAATCTACGCTTCTAAAAACCCTACAAGATGATAGAAAATAACAAATAAATTAGCAAAGCAAATCATAAAAAGAAACCCTTAGTGGGTCCCACCATGATCGCCATTTGAAGAGACAAAAATGCAACACCAAATAACAAGATATAAATTAAACTCAAAATACAATATTGCACAATGAATGATTTTATATTAATGGGGGGAGCCTCAAAACTCCATTGTTACAATAAGGATCTTTGAATCCTTTGATACAGATTTTACAATAGCTAGGGTTCTCCGAAACCCTAGCAAACAACGTTGGTGGTGTCTCAAAACGCGTCTCTGCTCCCAAAAAAAGTGAGTGGGCTTCTAGTTATCCGATGTTGGGCCACTCTAGCTTAAGCAACTGCACAATGCTAATGTAACACTTCCAGATATACACATAAGAAAATAGCAAATAGGTTAGTAGTAACTATGAGGGCTCCACAATGTGAGGCCCTCTATAATCAATACAAAAACCCTAGCTATATGATGTAAATAACATGAACAAAAATGAAAGTGCATAGAATGAAATAACAATAAAAAGATTTACCTTGCTTATCTATCATTCTCTGATCTGATGTAATCTATTGTAGTGGATTGGTGCGGTGATGCCCTAGCATCACCCGAGGGCTAGGAGGGCTGCAGAACTCTGGCGTAAAATACCCGTGGGTGCTTGGAGGCTATAGGAAACACCCATGGGTGCTTGAGAATAATGGAGGATGCCCAGAGGTGCTTGGCGATGGAGGAGAAGCGCCCAAAGGTGCTCGAGAATGATAGGGAGTGCTCGAAGGTGTTTGATAACTAAATGGAAAGTTTGCAGAAGTAGATCTGGCTAAGCGGAGGAAGCGAGGATGGAAGGTGAGAGCACTTGAATACTCTGGATTTAGGTATTACTTAGGGAACTTCAAGAAAACTCTATATTCATGGATTACTAGGAAAACTTAGGGGTTGAGCCATCAAAATGGCTCCTATTAATAATCCAACCTAGGGCACATTAGGGTTTCAATGACACTAATTGTGTGGTCAAGATTAAAACATGATGAAGGGTGGAGATTAAATCTAGGGTGTGGCATGGATTGATGTGGATGAATGGATAGGATTAAGTGAAATCGGATGGTTGGGATTAATTCACTTATATAAATATATATATAATATAAAATATAATATTTAAATATATATATAAAATGAAACACAATCAAAACCTAAAATATTGGAGATGGCGAGAGCAAGAGCAGGAACGGTAATGGGAGCAGGAATGGGACCGGGAATAGGTTTAGATGCTGGTGCAAGTTCCAGGGTGGGCGCTGGATCGGGATCGGGGTCGGGCACGTCGGGGCCCGGACCCGGGCCCGCATCCTCGACGGGCCCAGAGGAGGGCTCAGAGGCTGAGCAGAATGGTGGCTAGGGTGGGGATGACATCTTGGGCCCAGGACCTCTTCCTTGCCTCGATGCAAGCGCAAGCCTAGGGAAAAAGCCTCCAGATCCTGGGCAGGGTTCTGCCCCGGGCGGGCCCAAACCCTCCTATCAACAGATCCTGGCTGGCACCAGGGCCCAACCTCGGACCCTGGGTTTAGGGCTTTCCCTCGAGGGCACCCACATTTCTATTCAAGAGGAGGTCTACTCCTCCTTTGTCGTTGGATCCTCTGCTTCCCTGGTTGGGAAGTTCCTGGGAGGGCGACCGGACATGGAAACCGTCCGCAGATGGGCGGCTTCCAAATGGAAAGTTTTTGGTCATATTCAGCTGGTGGCCCTTACCAAGGGATTCTTCCTCATCAAATTAAACAACAGCGATGACGCTGAAAAGATCTTATCGGGCGGGCCCTGGTTTCTGGGATGCAAAAGCCTCTTCCTCAGGCGATATGGAGCTGACTTCCACCCCAGCACCCAAAGCATCAACTTTGCCCCGGTCTGGGTCCGGCTCCCTGAGCTTCCCTTCCACCTGTGGCACGAAGATGTCCTAAGGCTTATTGCTCAGTCGGTCGGGGATCTGGTGGCCTTCGACCCCGCTACCAAGGCAGGCTCTCGAATGGTTCATGCCAGATTTTGCGTCAATGCAAATCTAGAATCCGAACTCCCCTCTTTCGTGACCATCTCCTCTGGGTCCTTCTTTTGGCGCCAAACTCTGATTTACGAAAACAAACCTGCTTTTTGCCCTCTCTGCTCCACCCAGGGCCACCTCCCCCACCAATGCCCTGTATCCAAGAAAGTTGATGGCCCTCTCCCCAAACTCCCTTCCCGACCAGGCCGGGCCCCCTCCCGAGGGCCCCCTCGTGACGACCACAGATCCCAGGCCTGGACCACCAAGGAGGCTCCCCCTACTGTCCCAAAGGAATCCCAAGCGGGCCTTGGCCTGGAGGATGGTCTTCCCCAGGTTTCCCCTTCCCCCGCTCCCTTCCCTGGGTCTTCTTTCGGGGCCCCGATCCCAGGTTTTCCCCCCCCCGATGTGAATCCCTCCCTACAGGCCCCTGCTTACGCCCCCTAGGCCCGTGAGCCACCGGGCTCTCTTCCCCACCGGCTCCCACCTTCCCGTCTTCCTCTGCCTAGGGTTTCCTCCTCCCCCCACCCCCGCTATCCCCCCTCGACCCCCTCCCGCCCCTCCCGGTGGTCCCTGCTGGCCTCCCCCTTCAGAGTGCAGCTCCGAGAGGTCTGACGAAGAGGTTGAGGGCAGTTCTCCGTCTGGGCCCGATGAAATCAGCCCTAAGATGACCCGAAGTAGGACTTTCGCCATAGACTTTGGCAGCAAACTCAAGAGAGGTCGGCCCACCCTAGGCGACCAGCGAGCGAGGATCACTGAAGATGACATAGCCAATGGCTCCCAGGAAACCCTCTCTGACGTTGTCGTGAGCTTCTCCAAAATAGATGCCCTTCGACCCAAACCCCCTGCTCAGGCCGAGAAGGGGGGCAAGCGACCCCACAAGGGTGTCAAATGAAGCTCATCACCTGGAATGTTAGGGGGCTCAATGGTGCCCCCAAGAAAAGGATCCTCGACCAACTCCGTAAGGATCATCGCCCGTCCTTCCTCCTCCTTCAGGAGACCAAAATAGATGATGCAGCTGCCCAGAGGGTCGCCCAAGCTACCTGGCGCAACTGCGAGTCCCTGTCTACCCCTACGGCTGGCACAACCGGGGGCCTGTTGTGCATGTGGGATCCCCGGTCTTACGAGGGGAGGCTCATATCATCTTCTCCCAGAATAATCAACATTCTGGTCCATTGTGTGAAGTCAAGGCGTTCGTGGATCCTGTCTAACGTCTACGCTCCTAACAGCCCGATTGAGAAAGCTGCCCTATGGAAGGAAATCAGCTCGATGAGAGAAGCCTTTGCCCCCCTCCCCTGGGTCTTGGCAGGGGACTTCAACAGTCCCCTGTTCCTTTCTGACAAAAGTGGGGGCTCAGCGGCTCCGGGCAAAAGCATGGAGGACTTTGGGGCCTTCATCGACCTCAACGAGCTCATGGACGTCAGCCTGAAAGGAGCCAGGTTCACCTGGTCAAATAGAAGAGCGGGAGCAAGCCATATCCAGGTCAGGTTGGACAGAGTGTTCCTATCTAAGGAAGCCATTCCCCTATTTGTTGATGCAACCTTGCTGGCCCTCCCTAAAATTGGGTCTGACCACAACCCCCTCCTCCTCGAAATCGACCATCGCTCCTCCCTCAAGCGACCCTTTCGGTTCGAGTCCATGTGGCTGCATCATCCCAATTTTAGGGCCCAGGTTGGTTGTTGGTGGGCTCCCCCAGTCCCTGGGTGCCCCGTCGAACAAGTCTATCACAAGCTGAGATGCCTCAAAGAGCAACTCAAGGTATGGAACAGAGAGGTGTTTGGTAACATCTTTGAAAATAAAGCAGCAGTCAAGAAAAAACTCGAAGACCTTGAGCTCAGATTCCAGGAAGACTCCCAAGACCCGGGGATCAGGGAAGAGGAACGCTTAGCCCTCAGCGAGTACCATAACATCCTGGCCAGGGAAGAAACATTTTGGAGATAGAAGTCGAGAGCCCTATGGCTCCAAGATGGCGATGCTAATACGAAGTTCTTCCACACGTCGACTCTCAAAAACAGGGGCTCTAACAGAATCGTCGAGTTGGTGAGTAGTGACGACAGAATTATCAAGGACGAAGAGGACATTCGGACTGAAGCCACCAACTTCTTCCAGGAGCTCCTTGGCGACAGTCCCCTCATGTCCCCAGAAGCGGCAGACTCCCTGCTGGATCATATTCCTACCTCAGTCTCGGCCATGGCAAATGAGATGCTCCTGCAGCCCTTGTCTGACGCTGAAATCCATGCTGCCACGTTCTCCATGAAGGCTGAGGCGGCCCCGGGCCCGGACGGGTTTCCCCCCATTTCTTCCAATCCTTTTGGGACATCGTTGGTCAAGAAGTGTGCGCAGCCATCCGGGACCTTCAAACTGCAAGCTCCATCCCCAGAGGTATAAACTCCACCTTCATTGCCCTGATCCCCAAGTCCCAGGCAGCCAGATCCCTCTCTAATTTTTGCCCCATCAGCTTGTGCAATGTTTTATACAAAATCCTGACCAAATCCATGGCCTCCCACCTCAAGGATATCCTTCCCCTGATCATTGCCCCCTGCCAGGGGAGCTCGGTCAAAGGCAGACTGATCACAGACGGTGTTATCATCATGCATGAGGCCATCCACTCAGCCTTTCTTTCCAAAAAGGCTTCCTTTCTGCTCAAGCTGGATATGAACAAGGCCTTCGACAGAGTTGACTGGGTGTTCCTTTCCAAGGTCCTCCTCAAGTTCGGGTTCCATCCCTCCTGGGTCAGGCTCATCAGCAACTGTGTGTCCTCCCCCTGGTTCTCTATCCTCATCAACGGATCCCCCGTCGGGTTCTTCCCCAGTTCCAGAGGCCTTCGCCAAGGCGACCCCCTGTCCCCGATCCTCTTCATCATCCTGGCTGAGGCCCTGGGACGAACCATCTCGAGTGTTGTTTCCCACGGACTCATTTCGGGCATCAGGCCTGCGTCGGGCCTACCCCCTGTGTCCCATCAGCAGTTCATGGACGATACCATCCTCGCCACTTCAGCTTCGATCCCTCAAGCCAAGGCCCTCAAGCACATCTTGACCCTGTACGAGGAGGCGGTCGGGCAAAAAATTAACCTCCAAAAAAGTAAAATCTTCTTCATCCACACCCCCTTGGCTAGGCAAATCAGAATTGGGCGGATTCTGGGTTGTACCCCTGATTCCCTTCCCTCCTCCTACCTTGGGCTTCCCCTATTTACAGGTGCACCCTCCAAGGCCCTGTGGAGCGGGATGATGGATCGGATTCAGAGGAAGCTGGCCTCCTGGAAAGGCCACCTCCTCTCTCAGGCTGGCAGAGCCACCCTCCTGTCGGCGGTCCTTCAAAGCATTCCGATATATTTCATGTCGGTCTTCAGAATCCCGACCTCCATTGCAGCTCACATTGAACAAATCCAAAAATGCTTTCTCTGGTCGGGGAGCGAAGATAAGAAGAGGATTCCCCTGGTTTCCTGGCCCCTGGTCTGTCGCCCCAAAGGTGAGGGAGGGATCGGGCTCCGACGGGTGACCCTCATGAACAAGGCCCTTTTGTCCAAGCACGCCTGGAAGGTGTTCACCAACGCCCCTGATGAGTGGGTCAGTATCGTGCTTAGGAAATACTACCACCACCACCACTTCCTAAGCGAATCCCAACCCAGAGACGGATCAGCCTTCTGGAAATCCCTGATTTCCACTAAAGACATCATTCGAAAGGGGACCAGATGGATCCTCGGGGACGGGACCAAGATCGACTTCTGGGAAGATAGGTGGATCCAAGATGAGGCTCTGACTGCTGACAACGATCTCCTCATCCTCAAACCGGGCCTGGTGGACAGAGGGCCCAAAGTGTCGGCCTATCTCTCCCAGATCCAGGGACGGGTAACTTGGAAACCCATCCTGAATCCCAGGCACCCGCTCCAAGCTTCTAGGCTGCAGCGCCTCCTCAAGGTGACAGTTATCCCGTCCTCTAGAGGGACCGACAGATGCATTTGGCACGACACTCCCAATGGCGTCTTTTCTATAAAATCTGCCTACAACCTCCAAAGAGTCCCCGACGAGGCCCCATTTCTAGCCCATCAGGTGTGGGCCAAGAAGCTGATCCCCAAAATCAGCCACTTCATCTGGGCGGCCATCCAAAATAAGATCCTGACCATCGAGAACCTGATCAGGAGGGGCTTTCAGATCCCGAACAGATGCTTCCTCTGTTGTGCTGCCTGGGAGTCCACTAATCACCTCTTTCTCAGATGCCCCTTCTCTTTTGAAGTCTTGGGCCTCATCCTTTCCCAATTTTCCATTCAGTGGGTGGCCCCCAATTCCATCTCTGACCTCCTGTCTCAGTGGCCCAAACCCTTCGCCCACCCCTTCATCCACTTCCTCTGGGGCTCCTGCCTTCCTCACCTGCTTTGGCAACTCTGGCTTGAGCGCAACAGCAGAGCCTTCTCCTCCCCGGCCCGTTCCCCCCAGTGGATAGCGATCAAGGCGGTTTCCTTCGCCCTTGAGAATTCCCGCTCCATCCCTTTGACCGAGGCGCCCCACCGGCGGGGCGAAGCCACCCTCCTATCCTCCCTCGGAGTCCAGCTTCCCCCTCGGTCCCCCCCCCCCCCCTCCCATCGTTCTATGACCCGGTGGACTGCCCCCCCTCCCGGATGGGTCAAACTTAACTTTGACGGAGCTTCTAAAGGTAATCTCGAGCCCTCTAGAGCGGGCGGGGTCATCCGTGATAGTCACGGGGCCCTGATCTTGGCGTACGCTGCACCGCTTGGCATTCAGACCAACAACTTCGTCGAAGCAACAGCTCTCCTCAACGGGCTGACCGCCCTCAAGGAGTCCTCCCCAAAAGTCATCATCGAGGGTGATTCCCAAGTCATTATCAAAGCCGCCCGCAGCCGAGAAATAACTCTTGGCGCATTTACAACTCCATTCGGGAAGTCCTCACCATCCTCCAAGGACTCCCCGACCACTCCTTGCGGCATGTGTACAGAGAAGGCAACAGGGCAGCCGATTTCATGGCCAACCAAGCCACCACTGCAGAAGACTTCACTACCTGGACCACGAACTTCCCTGAAGCTCTGGTCCAAATAGTATCTCAAGACAATTCTAGCATCGATGAGGGCCCAGGTGCTTAGCCCGCCCCGAGACGGGGCCTCGAAGATGCACTGTCGCGCCCCCCAGTGGTCTGGGGACTCTCCTTCCTGCTCCGCCATGATGACTGGCCCCTACGGCCCTCTAGCTCGAGAGCTGGCCAATCCGTTCAAGCTCTCCCTCGTGGTGCCAAGTGTTAGCGGCCACGTCAGACTATCGGATCATCCCGTCCTGGATAAACGTAGCCCCGCTGGCAATCTTAGCAAGTCCAAGTCGGAGCGCGCGTGTCCCACCCTGACTTTCTCGCCTTGGATGCAGCATCATCGGATTCCCACGTCGAGTCAGCTCGCTCGTGGCTCTATCCCGTGAGGCCTCCCCAAGCTCCTCCCCCGCTCAGATTGTGCCATCTGGAGCGCAGGCATTGGCCCCCCTCCCCCGACCCACGTGGCAGTCGTCAGCCATGCCCCCTCAGCTCCTCCCCGCTCGTGTCGGCCCCTGCCCCAAGCGCTCCTTCTCGACGTCGGTGGCCCTTCCCCTCCTCCGCCCCCCTTGCAAGTTTTTAAACCTATCGTGCATAGAGCTTCCTCGCATTCTTGTCTGCTTCCCCCTTCCCCTGTCCCCGCGTCTCTGATCAGGCCATCCCTGGTTTCCCTACCTCTGGCCTGTCAGTTCGCTGCCCATGGCTGCCAAGGCCGTCTTCCTCGAGCCCTCCACACTCTATTGGAAATGAAATGGCACAAAATTAGGAGCTAGAGATTATTAACCAGAATGAAAAAATGCGACAAAATTCATTATTCAAACCCTCGGTTACAAAGCTTAAATACTAGATTAATAACCATAATCTAGATACTTTAGGGAAGGAGGAATAATAGGGAGGAAAGGAAAAATTAACTTAGGAGTCTAACTCTCTACCATCCATGTCGTCCAATCCTATCGAGTCAACTGCCGTCCATGAAGGTAAAAGGTAAGATCCAAAGCTTACAGTTGTAAAAAAAAAAATTACCCCCCTTTTCTAGTAAAACCCTTTTTAACTTCCAACATTCTCCCCCTTAAAGTTGAGAGGACTAACTATACATTCTCTCAGATTTATATATTGAGCTTTAGCCATGCCTTTGGTGAAGATATCTACAATGTTATCCAAAGTGCTGCAATATTTTAGCTCAACTATCTATTGTTCCACCATGTCTCGAATTAAGTGATACTTCATATCAAAATGTTTTGATCTGCTATGGTGGATTGGATTGCATGCCAACTGAATGGCACTGATATTATCACAATACAGTCGAGTTGGACCACTTTGACGTTCTCCAATCTCTTCATGGATTTTTCTCAACCATAGGGCTTGAGTACTAGCATGTGTGATGGCTATATACTCAGCCTCAGTAGATGACAATGCTACAACGAGTTTGCTTCTTGGAACTCCAAGTTATTAGTCCCGATCCTAGACTAAAACAGGTTCCTCGATGTAGATTTCCTATCATCTATATTGCTACCCCAATCAACATCACTTTGAAGCCAACTAATTTCACAAAATTACATTTGCGATAATGGATTCCAAAATCCAATGTACCTTTTACATACCTTAATATTTTTTTAGTTGCTTGTAAATGCAACTCAGATGGACTTTCCATAAACCTTGAAACTAGAGAAACAACATATTGAATATCGGGCCTTGTGTTAGTGAGAAACATCAAAATCCCAACCATGCTTCTGTAATTGGTCATGTCAACCTTTGGTGCTTCGTCTTCCTTGCTCAATTAGATCCCATGTCCAATTGGAGTTGCAACAGATTTGCACTGCTCCATGGCAAATTTCTTGATCATGTCTCGAGCATACTTGTGTTGACATATGAAGATACCTCTATTTGATTGATGCACTTCCATACCTAGGAAGTATCGCATTAGACCAAGATCTTTCATCTCGAACTGTTTCATCATGGAGTTTTTGAACTCTGTATTCATTCTAGTGTTACTACCCATAAATATTAGATCATCCACATACAAACAAACTATGAGAATGTCTACTCCATGATTTAGGTAGTACAGTGTTGGTTCACTTTTGCTTCTTATGAATCCCAACTTACTGAAATAGTCGTCAATGCGTGAGTACCAAGCTCTTGGTGCTTGCTTGAGGCCATAAAGTGCTTTTTTCAATTTGTAAACTAGGTTTTCTTTTCCCTGTTCCTAGAAACCTTGAGGTTGTTGAACATACACCTCTTCTGTCAAGTATCTATTTAGGAAAGCGATTTTTACATCCATGTGTTGAACATTCCATCCTTTATGTGTTGCTAAGGAAAGAACTAATCTAACTGTCTCTTGTCTTGCAATAGGAGCAAAAGTTTCCTCGTAGTCAATGTCATATTTTTTATTAAAACCTTTCGCTACAAGTCTCACCTTATGCCTTTCGATGCTTCCATCAGCATTGTACTTGGTATTGTAGACCCATTTACATCCAACACATTTTTTACCTTTGGGTAGCTTGACTAGCTCCCAAGTATCATTATTTTTTATAGAGGTGATTTCCTCTTCCATGGCTTCTTGCCATATATTTTGATTACATGCCTTCTCATAGCTAATTGGCTCTAGCTGTGAACTAGTCAATAAAGCATAATTGACTTCATCTCCTCTAGGTTCATGAGAGTCATCATCCCCATACAATTGCAAGTTTTCAAGTTTTTGCAGAACTGAATTCATTTCACTAGCTTGGCCTCTAGTGAATCTTCGTTGGAAATTTTGATCCAGCATTTGATATGATGGATGATGTTGTAAAGTTCTTCTACCTCTTGATGGAGAGTCAATGTCCATTGGTAAAGAACTTACAGATCTTTGTGGAGAAGGACTTGCACTGGTGTCTGATGTACCTATAGTACTCTTGCTTGAGCTTGGAGGGGGTGTCCCTTTCTTCTTTGGAGACATTTGTTGTACCTATTGAATCTGTGTAGAATTTACATCTTGGGATCCATCATCAATAAAAAAAAATTGATGACCCCATTCTCCCCCTTCATCAAAAATTACATCCCTGGAAAGGATAATCTTGTGGGTCTTGAGATTGTAGAGTCTATAAGCTTTAGTAGACTCGCAATACTCTATAAATATACAAGCTTGACTTTTGGGATCAAGCTTTTTCCTCTTCTCATCAGGAATGTGTGCATATGCTAAAGAACCAAAAACTTTGAGATGCTTTACATTTGGTTTCCTTCCGTACCACCCCTCATAAGGAGTGACACCATCTAAAATAGAAGTTGGACTTATATTTAGAATATATACACTGGTTCTTACAGCATCAGTCCAATACATATTAGTCAGATGCTTATTCTGAAGCATTGTTCTTGCCATCTCAACAATGGTGTGATTCTTTCTTTCGACTACACCATTCTTTTGTGGGGTATAAGCAGTGGTGAACTGCCTTTTGATCCCATTTGCTTTACAATATGCCAAGAATTTTTTTGAGGAGTATTCACCTCCTCGATCTGTCCGAAGACATTTTACATAATTCCCACTTTGTTTCTCTACATTGTTTCCGAAATCTATGAAGCAATCAAAAACTTCATCTTTATGTTTCAAGAAATAAATCCAACACATGCGAGAAAAATCGTCTATGAAAGTGAGAAAGTAAGAATTGTTTCCTAGACTCTTTGTCTGCATTGGACCACAAATGTTCGAATGTACTAACTAAAGTGGATAACTGGCTCTCCACGCTTGTCCTTTTGGAAACTTTGATCTTGAGTGCTTTCCCAAAGCACATCCTATGCAACTTCCTTTTGTTCTGTCATTTTGGGAAGTCCTGTCACCATAGCTTGAGAAGTTAGTAATTTCAAGCTAGCGAAATTAAGGTGACCATATCGCAAGTGCCAAAGTACACTTGGATTGTCTATGGCTAGATTTGCAAGTTTAGCTCCCCCTGGCTTGCCAAAATTGAGAGGGAATAACCGATTCTTGGTCATAGGAACCTGTGTGATGACTCGATTACAATTGTTTTTATCAAGAATGAGATATTTTCCTTCATCAAAAACAAGTTTGTAATTGTTCTCCATCATTTGCCCAATGCTTAGCAGATTGTGTTGAAGCTTTGGAGTGCAGTAGATGTCATTACTATCTTGAGTCCTCATTTTGTTGGAACTTCCATGGTTTCGATGCCTTTAACTTGCAAAGCTTTATCATCCCCTAATTTGATTTGGGATGTATAAGTGGAATCTAGAGTAGCAAATAGATTTTTGCTGCCACTCATATGGTTTGAGCAACCAGTATCCAGAATCCATGTGTCATTGAGATTCTATTCTGATTGACCATATGAAAGAAAAATATTAGATTGTTCATCTTCTTCTCCATAGGTTCCATATTGACTGTTGTTGTCTTGAGAAGATTCTGACCAGCAATCGCGAGCAAAGTAACCTGTCTTGCCATAGTTGAAACAAGCTGATTTGGACTTGTCACTTCCTCGCCCTTGATTTCCACTTCGTCCTAAATTTCCTCCTCGATTTTGATTTATACCTTTGTTTTGATTGCCTCCTTTGTTGGAGTTGCCTTGTCTGTTGGAGTTGCCTCCTCTGTTCTGATTGCCTCCTCTGTTGGAGTTGCCTCCTCTATTCTGATTGCCTCCTCTGTTGGAGTTGCCTCTACCTCTACCTTGTCTTTGACCTCTACCTTGGCCTCTTCCATGTCCTCTTCCAGTATTTTCATTTGAGGTGAAGGCTTTATCATCGCCTCCATAGCTGGTGGAAGTAGATTCCTATAATCTATCTTCATGAGACATTAGTGATCCGATTAAGGCATCAAATGAAAAGTGGATAGATTTTTTTATTCTTCTATGATCATAGCAACATGATTCCATATTTTTGGAAGTGTTCGCAACACTTTTGTTACAATTGTCTTAGGCTTAATATCCTCGCCAAGTATAACCATTTTATCAACAATTGCTTTTACTCGACACAGTAATCACCTACTTTTTCATCTTCTTTCATTTTAAGATTTTCAAAATCTCTTTTTAGTGTTTGAAGCCTCACTTGCTTCACTTGATCACTACCCTGGAATCCATCTTGTAAAGCTTTCCAGGAAGCTTGTGCAGTTTTACAAGTAGCGATTCTAGGGAATATATTCTTCTCCAATGCTGATTGAAGATGAGAAAGAGCAGAAGAGTTGCTCTTTTGTCCTTCTTTTAGTGTTTTCTTATCTGCGGCACTTAAAATTGCCCAGTTTATGGGTTCTGTGTAACCCTCTTCTACTATGTCCCATAAACCTTTCCCTAAGAGCAAGGTCTTCATTTTGATAGACCAATACTCGTAGTCATATCCATTAAATTCTGGAATAGGTATGATGTTTCTTGAGTCCATAGTTTCTAAAACACTTTTATTTCTCGGTTACAAAAAAAGTACTCTGCTTTTTGAAAGAAGAAAGAAGAAAGAAGAGATTACAAATTTAAGTCAAATCTGGCTTGACTCACTCTATCACTGATGGCTTGTTCCTCTTGTTGTGGTGCTGGTATTTCTTGAGGAACAAAATTGTCTGCTATTTCTTCTTCGTCGTCGCTAATTAGAATGATCTCTGGTGGATCTGGTTCTAGAAATTCTACTGAATTACTATAATGAGTATATTCAATTTCTTGATGTTCAATTGCAATTGATTCGGATTGCTCAAATTCACTCCTCAATGAATTGTCTTCAAAATCAGCCTCGTACCCTGAGTCAGGATGCCTTTGATGTGCGATTACTGCATTTTGAAGTTCATTAAATACAACATGGAGTCTGTAACTCCTTACTCTGTCATCAAATCTTTCTGGATTTGCTCTTGCTAAAATTGCACATAAGGCATGATAACAACCATTCGGTCTTATCATCAATGCCTAGTTACAATTTTACAATTTTTTTTAACAAAATTAAGTCTCTCGGGCTTTTGAATCTCAATTTGATGATTCCTCGAATCAATCAAAAACTTTGCCTTTTACAAGAAAATTGCCTCTTAGGCAATTGCTACTGTTATATTTTCTTTTAAAAATATATATATAAATTTATTTAATAAAAAAATAATTGTTCTTTTAGAAGAATTAAAAAAACAATTATAATTGATTTATTAAATATGGAAATAAATTTGAATTTAAAAAAAAAATTAAAACTAAAACTAATTTTTTTTTTTTTTTTAACTTTAATCAATAAAAAAACGGCGGGCGGGAGTCGAACCCGTGATCAAGCGAGCGGCTACGTCTGGCTTCTCGAGCCAATTGAACTACGTGGCCCAATGGAAGCCAAAGGAGGCTTCCCTCCTTTGAACTGTCATGGCCGCGTAGTTCCAAAAAAAAAAACATGGGACTTTAGTCCCACATTGGTTGTGCGTAGCCAATGTAAGGGTTTAAAACCCTTTGAAGACACAAAGGTCTTTGATTGCCTTTGGGCGATCATCGATCGAGCCTTTTGCCTTTGTCGTTCGCCACTTGTCACGTGCCACTTGTAGCATCTATCTCCCACGTCTATCAGCCACGTGTAGCATCTGTCTCCCATGTGTGTCCACCATGTGTCATGTTTGTCTCCCATGTGTGTCTACCACTTGTCGCGTCTCTGTCAGTCTATCTGCTTGCCATGTGTCAGTTTGTCTACTTGCCATGTGTCAGTCTAGTTAGCTCCTCGGTCTGTGTGCTCTGATCTCCTTGAGATCCATGTTGTCCTACGAGCCTCCTTCAAGCTCATCGATCTACGGGCCTCTTAGACCTCCTCGTGATCCGTGTCTGCCTATCGATCACCTCGAGCTCTGTGTTCGCCTGTCTAGCCTGCTCCTTAGGATCTGTGTTTGTCGGCTCTGATACCAGATATTGGAAATTAAATGGCACAAAGTTAGGAGCTAGAGATTATTAACCAGAATGAAAAAATGCGAAAAAATTCATTATTCAAACCCTTGGTTACAAAGCTTAAATACTAGATTAATAACCATAATCTAGATACTTTAGGGAAGGAGGAATAATAGGGAGGAAAGGAAAAATTAACTTAGGAGTCTAACTCCCTGTCGTCCATGTCGTCCAATCTTGTCGAGTCAGCTGTTTTCCATGAAGGTAAAAGGTAAGATCCAAAGCTTACAGTTGTAAAAAAAAAAATTACCCCCCTTTTCTAGTAAAACCCTTTTTAACTTCCAACACACTCGACCTGAGCGAGTCGGCCAGGTTATTTTCCAATGCCAAGAAATACACCCCTTTTTTCAACAAATTCGCAGGGGCTGACGAAGATATTACCCAAGGATTTATGGACTCCTGGAATGATGGAGAGGTCAAAGTGAAGGGGCTTCACTTCAAAGTGACCAAGGAGTTCCTGACGAAGGTGACAGGTCTACATCACGAGCAGAAAGGCAGATTCGTCTGGTGGGACAAGCATAATTGGGAGGAGGAGCTATCCTAATTCCTAGAGCAATAGTGGGACAAGGCCAACCTCTTTCGTGCTGACCTCCTGGCCCCATTCGATGAGGCCATCATCCCAATGATGCAATACATCACCTGTGACGATCTAGACCAGCGGCTTTACAGTTTCCACCTCAGCTTCTACAACCACCTCCGCGGAGCCACACTGGTAAGCACCCCCCGATTTCTCCTCTACTCCCTGAGCCTCACCATCGATCGGGCCTACAAGAACCATTCTCGGCCCTCCCACCAAGGGCTCATGGCTATCCTGTATAGGCATGCCCTAGCCAACCAGCCATAATTTCACTGCATTTCTCCCCTATCCTCTATTCCCCTTTGAAGCGGCTAGCTCCTCCGGTGCTTCCCCTACAACATCTAAATCCAAGGAGACCCCCTCCCCCGAAGCCTCCCCTTCCTCGCAATGGCGTAGGCCCACCCAAAAATGCATAACTCTGACCCAAGGCCCAGGCGAGGCCCCGACTCCTAGCGCAAGCTCTATTCATAAAGGCCCGGCCCTAGGAAGCAGCAAGGCTACTGACAGCTCCAAGAAGGCCAAGGTGAAGGTCCCGAAGGCCATCGAAGTTAGCTTTGACTCCAATAGCAAGATGCAGAACTTGGTGACCAGAGCCCTCCTTAACATTACTATTGGCTCCCTGACCACTTCTACCAAAGCGGCTTCCTCAGCGACCAATGCCCTAGCCAAAATCTGTCGTAGGCTGGGGGATGGCCCTGATAAGGAGAGGAGCCAATCTGTCAGGTCGAGCATCGTCCAGGCTAGGCCCGGCTCCAGGGCCACCCGGAGCAACGACGAGCAGTTTTTTGTGTTATTGGTGATTGCTGGTTTATGATTTTTCCATGTTTTGGTGGCCTTAGGCCAAATTTTGTTGTGTTGTTTTCATAGTTGGTCTGTCTTTTTGTAGGCACCAGGGCCCTGGGCCTCGAATTGTTGCCCAAGGGCGAAGCCCTAGTTTTTAATCATAATTACAGCCACGGCTACCTATGTAACTAAGGTTTTGGGATCCTTAAAAAAACCCACTGTAAATATATTGCTACTTATCAAAAATATATATATATAAATATATATGAATAATGGGTGGAAATGGTGGGAAGACCTGAATGGATGACAAGTGGCTAGGTTTTGGTGTCTACAAATATATATATATATATATATATATATATAACTTTCATTAAAAAGTACATCTTATAAAAATAATGGTGCACGATATATTATAAATCCATACAAAAATATGAGCATTTTTGGTGCTCATCACTAATCCATCTTAAGTTTCCTTAATTCCTCCTAATCTCTTTTAATTCTCCTAATTTCCCCCTACTCCCATTAAAGTTCTCCTAATCCATTATTAGCCTCCCTAATTCTTCTAATCCACCTTGAAATCCCCATAACCTTCCCTTCCCACCTAATCCCACAATCATACCCTCCATTAGGCCCTAATCACCCTTCTAATCCATAACCCAATCCCAAGGGGAATGCAAAAGAATTTTAAAATACCTATCAAATCCTTAGAACCCAATATAAACCCTCTCAATCCCTAGGCAATCCCTTAGAAAATCCCACTATTTAATTTCTCAACTCTCCTTTCCCTTTTCCCCTCATTTTGGATGAATTCAAAATTTTCCTTTAATCCCAAAGTCAACCTCTCTCATTAAGCCACTTGTACACTCCATAGTCCACCCTTGCATTTTAGTAATTTTAAATTATGTCCCTATCACCCAATGCACACACATCTCCATGCCCATTTGTGGCACTTGGGTGGGTGAGGATTCTCCTCACCCAAGGCCATTAATGAGGATGGTGCACATTACTCCATGTGAGATTTCCTAGATTTCCTAGATTTCTTTGATTTCTCCCATGTACCACTTGGATGCCAAATCACCTCCACCTCACCTCCATGTCATCCCCCTCTCCTTTACTCATTTCAAGAACACATGTTGACCCATACTTAGATGCTACCAAAATTATTCTAGGCCAAAGTATGCATTTTTATTTATTGCTTTGCTTAGTTTATTTAATGTGTTAGCATGTGCTACTAACTATTTTTGGTGTTTCTTGTGTGTAGGCCTTTGTATCCAAGGCTTAGGGTGGTCAAGGAGACTCAAGAAAACCCACCCAAAAACTTCTTGTGGGCATAGAAAAGTTTTATTACACCATTGTATCATATTGCAAAAGTCCCAATAGGGGTTATTTGTTACAAAATATTGTCATGTAATATCTTTTTCATTATTCAATAAAAAGGTATTTTTCTATGTTATAGAATTATTCACAAAAAGTATAGTGGTGGCACCATGAGGATCAGGTGATTATGCTCTTTACGAGGTGAGTGGTGTTGGCATCCAAATTACCATCAAGCAAAAGCTCGATACTATGATTGTTATCTTCCAATTTTATGATTAGGCATGCACCCACTAATCATAGTTCAGACTGCAACATTGTATGGATTAAATATTGCTCTAATCCAACCTCTAGAGTAGGTTGGTATTCCTTGTTAACAAATAAGGTGCTGACTCATTTAAGCTTAGTTTAATGTTTAAAGGTTAGGGATAGAAATGAGTTAGGATTAAGAAATAGTAATCAAACAGTGGATGGATAGAGCTAACAACATAGGCATCTACAAGGAAAACCCATCTTACAAAACAATTTCCAGTGTCCCACACTTGAAACTAACAACATTCAAAACAAGTAATCTTCAATATTACAAATAACATAGAGATATACTTCAAGAAAGTTATTTCAATATCAAGATACTAATAATCCAAATTAGAAAAATAAGATTATTATCAATATTTAATAGAAAATAACTTCTCGCAAGCATAGATTCAATTATGAAAATATTTCAATTGCTCTAAGTTAGCAATACAATATCAGCAGAATAGACTAACCATAGCAGCAGTAGCAAAAAAGCAATCCACAGCTTGAATCTCCCAAAAATTATAGAAGATACCAGTTTGAGGTAAACATTCAAAGTAATGCTCCTTCTGTTGATTTGCAAACAAGTATTACATAGCAGGGCAAGCAAACACTCTAGAGTCGACCCTTCAAAATGAGGGTTCGACCTTCTTTTATAGTTTTATGCTTTAAAAATAAATTGAGAGAAATGGAACATTACAAGGAAAATGAAATGCCAAATCAGCTAGATGTTGAGGTGGAAGTATCTGATTTGTGTTTGAGACCAAAAAAATTGTGTGATCTTGCACTTCTTTTCAGCTCGACCCTTACAACTTGCTAGTTCTTCATGGTGATTTGGCTCCAAGCTATTGAAAATGTGATCATGGTCATCTTGGAGGAGGTGCAGCTTGGACTCTAATGGGAGCTGGAGGTTGATTTGATCTCTCATACCTCGCATGTCTCGTAACAATATTGACCATTTCGATGAACCCGTGGGTTGGTGGTTTAATGCGTACTTGATTGACCTGGCCAATATTGTTCCTCGGTACCTCATGGTTAGGTAGAGGATTTTTGTAAATCCCCATATTCTGATTATCTAGTGCCTAAGGGTTATCCACAGTTAGCTCACCTCTTTCTATCATGTTTTGTACTAAATGTTTGAAACTCCAACATACTTCAATGTCGTGTCCCTTTTCTCTATGGAAAATACAGTACAACTCATCCCTATATCCCTTTGGTTCGGGTTGATTAGGGTCCAACAGTTTGATTTTTGGCAAGCGTATGGCCTTGGCCTCACATAGTTGATTGAATATTGAAGTCATCGATTCTGACAATGGTGTGAACTGGCAAGGTGGGCGATGGTCCTTATTCTTACCCTTTTGATAGTTGTTGTGTTGCTCATACTACGTAGTAGGAGGTTGGGCTCGATAATTTTGTTGCTACTGCCCCTTATCCCCTTTATGAAGGTTCAAAACCACCTTATTGACGTGGGACGGCTTGGCATGTTGTTTCTCAATGCTTCTCTTGTTCCATTTCTTCTTATTCCTAAGCTTCAAGTTACCCTCCTGTAACTTGATATCCTCAATCACTTTGGCTTGCACCAAAGACTCCTCAAAGGTCTGATATTGTTGTAACTACAACAATAACAAAATGTGTTTGGCACAACTTTTTGTAAACATACGAGTTAATTTGATATCAGGGATGGAGAATGGCAACTTTGCCATCATCTTTCTCCATCGTTCCCCACAATCTATAACTAGATCATCATCATGTTGCATTAAAGTAGCCATCTCAGATAAGTCCACCTTCTTCTTGATGCCAAAGGAGAAGCGTTCAAGAAATGCATCAACCAATTGCTCAAAATTGGTGATACTATACCTCTTGAGTTGATTAAACCACTCTTGGGTTGGGCCTGAGAGGGTCATGATGAAAGTTCACAGAAGCAAGGCATCATTACTTCCAATCTGAAAGCATACGTCTAAAAAGCTCGTGATGTGCTCTTGAGCGTCCTCCTCTCCTCTCAACTTTTCCAGCTTAGGCATTTCAAAATGCTCAGGATAGGTTGGAGTAGGCACTGACGGACATAAAGGTTCATTTGGATTTTGATAAGCTATTCCTTGCTTTTCTATAACTTTGACCTTTTATGCCAAGACTTTATAAGCTTGCGAAGATAAGAACTTTTCTATGGATTGCCTTGGAGGCACCCTCGGAGGTAGATTCCTCTTCGATCGGGGTGAAGGAACAGGCTCATCCTCCTCTTCGACTTGGGATATTTCAAGATATTCTTGATCAAATTCCTCTACTAATTCTTCTTCATACTGCCTATGCCCACGGTGTTCGGATGCAAGGTGTCGATATATGTATTGGGTTGCATGGCGAGTATGAGTGTCTATGTGCTAAGGATGCAAATCAGGCTGCGAAGCAGATCGCCTATCAATGGGCTCTCTATGCTCACTACGAGGATGTAATCTGACACTGGCCAATCGATCCTCCCTCTCAACACACTCCTTTTGATCAAGAATGCATTGTTAATGTATGCGTTGTTCATATAAGCGTTGTCTTATGAACCTTTGCCTCTAAGTGTTCTCATTTTTTAGGCGTTCCCGCTCTACACAAATATCCTCCAATTGGTCTTGGAGGATCTGACGTCTCTACTCGAACATCAGCTTATGAGATCTATCCATGTGATAAACTGTGTGATGCCTATGGTTTGTATGCTCTGTTCGAGCAGATTTGTGGGTGTGTCCTCCAATGTACTGATTTGCCATGCTCTTGCCCTTGTTTGTGAAGACGACATTCACGTCTAGCTATTGCTCATACTCTGTGCTTGCATGAAATGCAAGAGCATGCATATCTCGAGAATGCTTAGAGCACTCTCCAAGTTCTCTAACAGTCTTAATGGTACTACCACTACGCACGATCGTAGGATGAGAAGGCACAGGAGTAGGCTTGTAACCTAGCTATCCTACGACCTTGTCTAGACCATCTAACTATCTACTATGCCATGGATCATGAGGCAATGTACCATTAGCTCCCACTTTAGATATGTCTATGGTGATCCTACAAGGCTCACTTCTATTGGGAGTTTGAGCAGGCCTACGCTCGAAAGCGGCCCTTTCCTCTTGACCCTGGATGGGTGGATCCTGAGCTCATCTATACTCAGATGTTGGGGGTCTCATGCCTCCCTTAGCTACAGGACGAAGGGGTACTAATCGGGATACCTCAATGAAAAACTCTTTAGTAGATCCGGTGGATGTACGTGGAGTGTGGTCATGGTAAATACTGACATGTCCAGAACCCCATGTTGGAAAGCTCCATGCTTTGATCTATGTATCGAGGAGTTTCTAGTAGCTCCTCATACTAAGGTATTCTCAATAGGATCCCCATGCGTAGAATTGTCCCCTCTAATACTCATCAAATTAATTTTTGAAGGATTATGTGATTGAGGGTGTTGCGCATCTTATTGTGCATTGGGTGGAGCTTCGGCCTTGACCTCGGATCTATGCTTGGGTTGGCCTCTCCGTGTACACACCATGGTATTATATTATCTCTTATGTAAGTTTTAAGGCAAACAAAGTAAACAATGGTGATTATCTCTTTTAAAGTTTTAATGTGAATCCCTAAACTATTTGATGTGTTTTGCAATTTGTTGTATCAATAAGTAACTCTCATTGTGTTTTCAATATGTTGATGATATACCCAATTGTTAAAGGGCTTTCACCTGTATGTTCGCAGCTCAATAACTTGGATATGAACTCTACGTTGCGTAATCCCCCCAAAGTGCAGCAATGAAAGTCCTCACCTGGGCAAGGATCACAAGTACTGCCAGATCCTCACCCAATCTCACCTAGTCAACGTTATACCCTTCGAAGAGAAGTACATGAAATTTTTTTGGGCTACGGATGGTTCTTGGGTCCGATATTGGTCTAGTAACAAAAGGTTTGAAGGAGTTGGGCCAACGGATGGAAATCATTGCCACCGTCGTTGAACCCTACTAGTGGTTGGATGTGACTTCCAACTCACTAGTGTTTAAGTGTGTTGTGGTGTGTGGGGTTCCTTTTATTTTGCATATAAAGTAAATGCATAAAACAACACTCATGACTCTTCTACATGCTATGCAAATTAAAAAGAACATTTTAACTTTCAAAAGTATGCATGATTAAGCTATATGACTTTCAAAGCAAATGCACACTAATGACAATGACGAAGTGGCCACTAGATGGGCCTCATGCAAGCAAACCAGCATACAAAAGGGCCTAGACTGCTGGAGACTAGGGCGGACTGCACTCAGAGATTCGTTGTTCCTAGTAGTGACTAGTAGAACTTAAGAAAAATACCTAAGGATTCAATACATTTTTTTTTCTTGTCACATTCCCTAATTATGCTAGTATTTTGATCATTCTAGAAAAAACACAGCTAGAAAATAGGGAAAATCAGATAAAAATGGATCCTACCTCAAATCTTCATTTGATTAAGCTTTTTCTCCCTGTTGTACGGCCTATCAGATGCTATCCGTGGCTCTATGGTGCGGTTGTGACTGTTGCCCACGGGTGTCAACCGTAGCGATAACTTTTGACTGCGGCTGTCAACCACGGCTAGCACCTATCATCAAAAAACATAAAAGTCAATGATTTGTTATATTTAATGTGGGTTTTTGTTGGAACAAAATTTGCCTTCGGTTAATAGTGTTGCGCCTTAGACTTTGCCAACATTGAATAGACAGATCTTGCTTGATATCATCTGTCTAGTCTCTAGAGAAGGTTGGTTCCTTTGAAGTTTTTTAGAGAAAAGGGGAACAAGAGATAAGGGAAATATAGCCTAAGCTAGAACTTTTCTCATGGTATAGATTAGACAACAGCAAACATTAATGATGCAGTTTAGACAACAGCAAAGCTAGAACTCTTCTTTATAGAAAACATGAATTCCTGAGTGTGACTTTCGTCTAAAAAGCATGTAAATATCTATTAATGTTCAACTCTAGAAACAAGATTCATACGTGCACAATCCAGATTTCAGAATAGATACATTATAAAACTCAGAGTGAATAAAAGTTAAAACACCAGATACATACAAGCACATAGAAGTTTCGAAAGCCAGAGGAAGAAATCTTTTATTGCTTGTAATCCAGTACATGTGCATCAAGCTTGTAAATGTCCAAGAGCCGACCTTTTTTTTTGAGTCGCTCACCCCTATATATACCCTAAAAGAGTATCTTCCTAAGTACATCTTACTTATTTTACAAGCAATCATCTACAGTTTCTAACAATACACAACAGATTTCCTGTAGATTGGATAGATTGGCAATCATCCAGCGGACCTGCCATGTTATAATCAACAAACCATCCTTCAAAATCGACACCTAATGTCAGTGCTCGTCTCTAGTTGCCAAAAATATACTTTATTCCTTTACAGCTGGCGTGTCGTGAAATCGTGACATTCTTTCCTTGCTTTGGTCTTCTGCTGCTTCCAACCGCGAAAATGGGACATGTCACGAAATCGTGACATTCATCTCTTCCTTTGCTCCTTTGCTACCTCCCACCGCAAAAATGAGACATGTCGCGAAATCATGACATTCTTTCCTTGCTTGGCTCTTTTGTCGCTTCCAGCCACGAAAATGGGACATGTCGCGAAATTGTGACATTTGTCTCTTCCTTTGCTCCTTTGCTGCCTCCCGTCACGAAAATGAGACATGTCGCGAAATCGTGACATTCTTTCCTTGCTTGGCTCTTCTGCCGCTTCCAACTGCAAAAATGGGACATGTCGTGAAATCATGACATTCGTCTCTTCCTTTGCTCCTTTGTTGCCTCCCACCGCGAAAATGAGACATGTTGTGAAATCGCGACATTCTTTCTTGCTTTGCTCTTCTGTCGCTTCCAGCTGCGAAAATGAGACATGCAAAATCGTGACATTCTTTCTTGCTTTGCTCTTTTGTCACTTCTAGCCATGAAAATGAGACATGTCATGAAATTGTGACATTCATCTCTTCCTTTGCTCCTTTGTTGCCTCCCGTCGCGAAAATGAGACATGTCACGAAATCGCGACATTATTTCCTTGCTTTGCTCTTCTGCCGCTTCCAGCCGCAAAAATGAGACATGTCACAAAATCGCGACATTCTTTCTTGCTTTGCTCTTTTGCCGCTTCCAACCGTGAAAATGAGACATGTCGCGAAATCATGACATTCTTTCTTGCTTTGCTCTTTTGCCGCTTCCAGCCGCAAAAATGAGACATGTCGCGAAATCGCGACATTCTTTCTTGCTTTGCTCTTTTGCCGCTTCCAGCCGCGAAAATGAGACATGTTGCGATATCGCGACACTTTTTCCTTTTGGCTCTTTCTCTTTGCTTTGGACAGTGAAAAAGCAACATGTCGCAATATCGCGACACTTTTCCCTCTTGGCTCTTTCTCTTGCTCTTTAGCCACGAAAATGCAACATGTCGCGATATCGTGACACTTTTTGCCCTTTGCTCTTTCTCCTCACTATGAACCGCGAAACTGAGACATGTCGCGATATCGCGACACTTTTTCTCTTTTGGCCGCGACAAAGCAACATGTCGTGATATCGCGACACTTTTTCTCTTTTGGCCGCGACAAAGCAACATGTCGTGATATCATGACACTTTTTCTTTTTTGGCCGCAACAAAGCAATATGTCGCGATATCGCGACACTTTTTCCCTTTTGGCCGTGATAAAGCAACATGTCGCGATATCACGACACTTTTTCCCCTTTGCTTTTCTTTTTGCTTTGAACCGCGAAAATGCAATATGTCGCGATATCGCGACACTTTTTCCTTCTTGCGGTGTTTTGCATTTTCTTTGATATTTAGCATATGGGCCACTTCGGTCCTCTTGGAAAATATGCAAAAAGGAGCATCAGATGTTTTTCTATAGTTAGTCACTTTTTGACTAACAGTTTCCCATCGTGATCACCTTCTGTAGCATCCAAAAAGGCTTACACATAATGTTGAAATTGTTGAAAATGATACAAATAGGCATACACAAATTAATAAGAATGAAAAGAAAAAAATACAAAGAACTTTTATTAATTTCAAATCAAGTAAAGTTACAAATCCATACCTCTTAGGGATACCCATTTGATACAACAATTACAATAGTGTCAAATCCCCCTCAAGGGTAGGTGCATTCCAAATGCCTTTTAAAATGACACAAACTGCTCCATTGTGTCGATGACCTTATTCTCCATGATTAGAGGCATTTGCTACCTTGCATCCCAAAACCCTGTTGATCCTGCATGCAATAAACAACAAGAAGCATTAGTAATAAAGGATGTCTCTCTTGATGAGGCTTTTTGAGGAAATTGTATGAACACATGACGTTACTAGCATATAATCAAGAAAATGCAAGAAAGCTAATAAACCTATGAAAAACATGAAAAGATGCTATGAATAATATAAAGGAAAAGCATATGTATCCATCTAATGGCCTGATTATGAATTTGAATACATGGAAGCATGAAAAAGATTCATTAGTATCCTAATTGTAATATTGAAAGCAAGATAACTAAACAACTAATTCTATCGATTAGAAGTCTCTATCAAAGCAAATAAACATGAATTAAACCTAATCTAATAACATTGAAAAGATCTACGATGAGAAAATAGGGAAATCAATGATAATACCCTGACCGCGGCTTTGTGGCGCGATGAGCACTGTTAGTCACGACTAACAGTCATGACTGAGCTTGAAGTGTACTTGTCCTCCAATTCAAGGGCTAAATCACTGAATATCTCTGCAAAATTGATGGTCAAGGGTCGCCTCTGTGTCCTCTGATATATTTAGCGGTAAAATTACTCCAATTGCGCTTGAAATGGGCGTAATTGAGTTTTTTAGCTCTCCTAACCTCCTAGGGCCTCCATGGCTTGAATTACCATCTTGATCTCTCAATTGCAATGATAAAGCTTTCACTTAAGGAACACAAGTGAGTGTCTATCTTGATAGGGCTTCGTCATATACAATTGAAAACTTCTCTATCTCATTTCCCCAATTTGGATGGGGTTCTTATAGCACTTGCCAAGGGCTAGGGGTAGCTTCATGAGGAAGCCAAGATCAAGATTGGGCAGTTGAGTTTGTTGGATGGAAATATACAGAACCTTCCTCGCTCAAACCGCTCCAATCTACAACCAATTGGCCATTTCAACCAATTTTGAGTTGGATGAAGGCCAACAAATTTTAAGGCCTGATCGCGACTAACAAGCGCGGTCAACTCTGCTAATCGCGGGTGTAAGCAACGGCTAGCACTGACTAGGCAAAGATGCCCAAATGAGTGGTTAAAACTACTGCTATACCTTAGTATTTGTCCAAGGTCTTCCATATGGTATTCTAGCATGTCCCATATAAGTAGTCACCTCGACATGATGCGTTTTAGCTATCTACAGATAGATAAGAAAAGGGAGGTTAGAAGAAAGGAAAAGTGGGGATAGTAGATTTTGCTAATGTTGGGTATCCCAAAATTAGGATAGAAGAAATGGGTATGGTCACATAATAGATCACTTAATGCAATAGAGAAAGAAGAAAAAAATAAATATGATAGATAATAAAGGAGAAGTAGAGGAGATTATGATAAGAGGGAGGAAAGCAATCAAGTTGTTGGACTGGGAGGACTACTCAACATTAGGTTTCTTATGTCTAGTAATGCAAGTGGTTATTGTAGCGAGTTGGTTTATTATTTTTCTCATTGTAAACCCTACTAAATGATTAAGAAAACCTAGAAGCCTTGCAATCAAGATAATGATTTTGAATTAATATTGTTTTTAGACTACCATGAAATCAGTCATATTTGCAAGAAACTCATGCAATGTTTAGGTGTAATACCTTTTAAGGTGCATTATCTTGATTGGTTTTTTCATTTTTTACCATTTAATGTGGCTAGGTGGTAGGCCCAAAAACCTAATTTATCAGTGATGACAAAAGGTCCTAGCCAGTTGGGCTCAAATTTACTTTGAGCTCATCTTTGGCATTGGTATTATTTTGGTTTTGTTTGAGGACTAAGTCCCCAATCTCAAAGGATCTTGGGTATACTTTCTTGTGATAGTCACATTAAATTCTTTTATGAGTCATTATTAAATATTTTAGGTGATGGATACTCTTTTCTTCTAAAATCTCTAATTGTTGAATATGGCCTAGTTGATATTCATGTTTTATTAAGGAGTCTTATAACAAGACGCTTAGGAAGGGGTTTCAAGTTTGAAGGGAAAAATTGCTTCAGTCCTATTGACCAAAGTATAAGGTGTCACACCTATAGGGGTTTATACACTAGTACTATATGCCCACAAGGTAGGATAAAGTTACAAATGCCAATATTGACCATTTTTGTTTAATATTTTTGTAAGGATCTTGATTAATATCTTGTTAGAAGATTCTACCTGACCATTTCCTTGAGGATAAGATGGTGTTGACCATTTTTTTTGGATTCTATATTTGGCATAGAATTTGGAAACTTTCTTGTTTTTGAATGGTGTACCATTATCCACAATTAGGATTGATTGAATTCCATAATGACTGATGATTTGGTTGGTGATGAAGTCGGACACTTGAATTCCTATTGTAGAGGATAGAGGCATAGACTTTATCCACTTGGTAAAATATTCAATGGAATTGATAATGAATTTATAGCCATCTAATGATTGAGGGTTGATTTTACCTATAATGTTTATTCCCCAAGTGGAGAAAGGTCAAGGTGATGTGATTGGTTGCAGTTCTTGAGGAGGAATATGAACAAGGTTATCATGTTGTTAGCATTTGTCATAGCTAAAAGTGTATTTTTCTATAGATGGTCATTAGTAACCCATCCTAAGGAATTTTCGAGCTATGGCTAGACCACTAAATTGTCTACCACATGATTCATCATGGACTTCTTTAATGATTTTTTGGGCTTCTTCTAAATTTATGCATCTAAGAAGTATACCTTCAAAGGAGGGTTGATATAGTACATCTCCAATGATCACATACTTGCAAGTCTTTTATTTAAATTATATTAATTTTTGGTGATTGAATCCTTTTAGGAATGTTCCTTCTTTGAGGAATTTAAGGATGTCTTGGTACCAAGGTTCTTGTGGTGAAGTTGATTTCATGGTGTAGAGGCAAGATTGTAATGTTGAAGGTCCTTTTATTGATCATTGTAGACACCTAAAATGCGTCATGTCGATGGCGACTACTCATATGGACATGCTACAAGACCATATGGAAGATCTTGGATAGACTCCAAGATAGAGCAGTGGTTCTAACCACTCAATTTGGGCTCCTTGGCCTATTCAGTCTGAACCACAGTTGAGACCTACGGTCTACAGATTGAACCATGGCTGAGACCTATGGTTTATAGTCTGGACCACAGCTGTAACCTACGGTCTTAACTAAAGTTCAGTTGGCCTTCATCCGAGCCAAATCGGTTTGAACGACCATTTGTTCTAGAAGAAGGTGGTTAAAGGATGGAAGCTTCCAATCCAACTGTCCTAACCACCCCTTCTTGATCTTGGCTTCTCCATGAAGCCACCCCTAGCCCTGGGACATCCTATAAGTACCCCTTCGAATTAGGGCAATGATATAGAGCATTTTGATAGCGAAGCGCTATCAAAATACTGAGAGAGTGAATTGATCAAGTGAGCAGCGAAGCCCTATCGAATTGCATACTGAGTTCATGCATGTGAGAAGGCCACTTTGCTATCCATCAATTTGTAAAGATCAATTTGCCATGGATGCCCTAAGGACCTAGGAGAGCCAAGAAATGCTAATTCGGGCAAACGGAGGCCCTATTCAACAATTCAACCACCAAACCTATCAGAGGACACTGAGGCGACCCTTGATCATCAATTTGACAAGGAGGATCAAGCCCACTACCCTTGAAATTGGAGGGCAAACCTACTTGGTTGCTCACCACGGCTTTCAGCCACGGTTTACAGTGCAGACCACTCATCAGAGCTGCGGTTTGCCACAGGTATACGATCTCCTTACTATTCTTGTTTCAGATTACTTAATTAGATTAGATTAATCATTTGCATGGTTAAAATAGGGTTTTAGAGATTTTTGACCCATAGATTTAGTGTTTAGAGTAATTCTAGTACATTAGTGTAGAATATGCAATAATGGTTTCTTTTTATGCTTTCATGCTTTATTTCATTTAATTAGACCATTCAATACTTAGTTGCAATAGTATTTTATGCATTTCCATGAATATTTATTAATTTGGCATAGTTTAGATATGTTTTTCATGCTTTCTTGATTATATGCTTTTCATGGCTTTTTCATGTATTAATCCTTCAAAGGGCCTCATCACGAGAGGCTACCTATTTGTATAACTTTCTTGTGTTGTTTCTTGATCGTAGGAAATAGGTTTAAAGGGAGCTTCAATTGTTCAAATACCTTCCTCAATGTGAAGAAGAGGGTTAACTCCACCCTAGAGTAGTTTGTGACTATTTGGAAAAGCATTAATAGTGCACCTACCCCATTGGGGGCTTTGGCAATTGTATTGATTGTATCAACATTTTGGGTGACCCTAAGAGGGGCAATATTGTAACCGAGATTCATTGGCTATATCAATAAAGAAACACACATTTTCATTGTTATATGCAATCTTGTTATCTTGTCATGCTTTTATGTTGATTTCCATTAATGCAATAGCTAGGTGTACGCTTTTTGGGATAGGTCAGAAGGCGATCATGGTGGAACTCCATAAAATAAGCGATCTAACTGTTGTTTCTTGATTTTTGGAATTATAGGTACAGACCACAACTATCATCTATGGGCCAACAATTGAACCATAGGTTCAACACACGGTTTACAGTGCAAACCGTAGACCAGACCTACGGTTTACATCTGACAGAGCAGACAATAGAAAATAGAGTACAGATCGGATGAGGACCTGAGGTAGGCCCCATTTTCACCCTCTATGTTTTTTTTTTTTCTCTGTGTTTTCCAGAGAATAAAAATTGAAATGTAAATTTACTAAGGCTAAAATGAACTGAAAATGGATTAGGTCCTTAGGTTTCTTTTTCTAAGTTTTTGATAGGCGCTGCTAGGAACAACGGATCTCTGATTGCAGTCCGCCCTAGAATACATCGTGCTATATTAGAATTGTGTGTGGGTTTGCATGTTTGAGGCCCAAGTAGTGGCCATTTGCATACTAGTTTGCATTGTCAAAAATCATGTAGAGTATAGCATGCATCTCTGAATATAAAACGTTTCTTTTACATTACATGTAGGAAACAATCATTGTGTTGTATTATGCATTTTTATTTTATGCAAATTAAAATGAACCACACACACCACGTTTCACTTAAATGCTAGTGAGTTGGGCTTGACATCCAACCACTAGTAGGGTTCAATGATGGTGGAGGTGATTTCCATCCATTGGCCCAAATCCTACGTACCCTTGGATACTAGACCAATACCGGATCCAAGAACCTTTCGTACCCTAGAAAATTTGCATGTATTCTCTTCGGAGGGTATAACGTTGACTAGGGGAAAATGGGTGAGGATCTGGGAGGACCTGTGCTCCTTGTCCGGGTGTGGACTTTCATCACCACACACGGGGGATTTATGCGGCCTGGAAGTCACATCCAGGTTGTCGAGCTGCGAGCATACAGGTGAAAGCCAATTTAAACTGAGAATATCATTCAACGCTTTTCAAAACACGATAAGGAGTTCTATATTGATACAACAAATCATTGAAACACATCAAATAGTTTAGGGCTCACTTTTAAAATGTAAAGGAGATAATCACATTGTTTACTTTGTATGCTTATTTATTGCTTAATTCATCAAGATAAGGCCTTCCTTGAGGCTAAAATTTTTAGTAAGAGAGGGAACCTCTCGAGTCTTGCTTAGTTGGTTCATCATGATGACTAGGCATGATAGAGCTCAATCATGAGCTAATGAGTCAGAGAGTTCATGGAGAGGCTCTGAATGCTTTCGATGTTCTCTCAAGGATATTTCAGACCTCGCACGCCTCCTTGCTAGGCATCACACTCATCATGCACCTGAGGATCCAATCCTCCTAGCGTGACACTCTGATAGTCATCGCGAGCCCCCTTCGTCACGCAGGGGGTTCACCCATACAGATCATGGGGTTTCCTCACACACAGTGAGAACCCACGTCATTAGGTCTCCACCTAGTGAGATAGAGAGTTGTGGATCTTACTCCATGAGTCAGTCCTATAGGGAATCTGAGTCGCATGCAACCCATAAGAGGTGACTACTCCAAGACCAATTGGAGGAGGCACGCAGTGAGCGTAAGCGTCTAGAGCGTGAGTGCACAGAGAAGAAGAGATCACATCAACAAAGGTTGGATGAGCTCCAATGATGTGAAGAGAGGATTTACCAATAGAAAGCATATGAAGAACAATCATGTGAGGTAACTCCTAAAAAGAAGCTCATACCTAGAGTGCTTAGGCAACAAGTCAACGTGATGCATCCTGTGCATCGTCAAGAGTTGCCACTTAAGCAAGTAGATAGCCATTCTTCTAGATGGATAGACATGCCTAGGGTTATCGAAGAACAATAGAAAGAGATGTTTAAGGATCCCATGCGTAAGCATGAGGTTGAGAGTAGTCAAGTTCGACAGGTGAGTAATGTCAACGCTCGAAAGTCATCACAATCCTTGGGGTATATACAGTCTATTCCACCATATAAGGAACCTGTGATTACTTTCCATAAATAGGAAGTCAAACCTATCCCTATCAAGGAATCTGATCCTCCATTGCATATCATAGCGAGGATAAAGCAGATTGCGTATAAGCGAGTGTTGGTGGATACAGGATCATCGATTAATATCATCACCACCTCAACGTTCAAACATCTCAAAATTCCACCGTCCCACATCAAGGAAACAACGTTAATGTTGCAAGCCTTTAACGATGTGGAATCCCCTATAGTAGGCACAATAGTCCTCCCCATCGAGGTGGGACAAAATATTATTCCTACATTGTGCTACATTTTAGAGGGATCAAGATAGTATAATCTGTTGCTTGGAAGACCATGGATAAGAGCCATGGAGTGCGTGCCATCAATAGTGCATCAGTGCATTAAGTACACCCATGGAGGTGAAGTCCATGTAGTTGAGGTGGACCCAGATCCCTTCAAGTATTATAAACCTGAGGATCATCCATAGGAACCTGGTGAGGCGCCTATGCATCTGCAAGTTAAACAGGATGAGTCTATCCAAAGTTTGGATGCAGCCTTGCAGACTGTGGTGGAGTTACCATCCCCACCGCTATCACTTGGGGAGTCACCTACGACCCCTGCATTCTCGACACCGCTTAGCAGGGAAGGATTGATGAATGCCATCACAGAGATGCTCACAGCTGCTTCGGAGGTGTCATTAGAGGATCCTCATACTCCTATCAAGGAGGAAGAACCTAGCATGGTCATGGATGCATCCGAGTGTATCACACCATCTTCATCCATCATGTCACCAGATAGTCCTCATGAGGATGATGGTGAATATGAAGAGCTTATAGAGGCCAACATTACGATGCTGCCCACCATAGAGTCCACTGAGGATCTAGGTCAACTTTTCATCGAGTCTCTACCTATGGATCCTATCCTGGAGACATCGTATGAGTATGAGGAAGGTTCAGTTATCACGACTAAAATAGGACAGCCTCGGTATGTTGATGAATTACCTATGATGCATGCAGTTGTGGAGTCTTCTCATGAGTTTGTGGGAATGGTTGACATTAGGCCAGAAGATCAAGTGATTCCTAATCACATAGAGCCGGAGATGGGGTAATCCAGTGGTGTTTCCACATTTCCAGGGCCAGAACCTTTGAAATTAGTCACTCCTGACTCATTTCTCATGGCACCATCTCAAGAGCACAAACAGGTAGGTTCCTCACATCAGATTGGGGGTACCAAAACTGACACAGTTCAACACAACGAAGTGAAACAACAACTTGAAGCTGAGTCATAGGCATGAGCATGTGGATAGCACTAATGAAGTGTGTCATCAAGAAGCTTCCACATCAACTCAAATGAAGGAAATAGGTGATTTGCAATTACCTAATGGATCCATAGCATCCACTTTTCTATTTCCTTCAAATGACAAAGGTATTTCGAATCAGTCATTGGAAATACATATGAACTCTTTGTCAGTCTTGCAATCCATTCTAAGCCATCTAGAATGGATGGAGCATCGAATGGATGAGCAAGATAAGGCATTGCATTTTATCAAGAACCAGTTTGAAAACCTGGGATCACAAAAGCAACCCTTGTCTGAGGCCAAATCGCTTCCTGTGCAAGTACAAGAAAAACCTCAACGAAAGCAAAAGCCCATGCGGCCAACCCAACCATTGGATCCTCAAAGCAAACCAATGTGGGTCAAGAGCCCAAAATAGTCATAGCATAGTGGGACTCCTTTAAAAGAGTCTATGTCTGACATCTTTTAGAAGCTACAAGAGGCTAAGGTCATCACCTTGCCTGATATCATCCCTTTAAACCCAAATAGAGCTAAACCTACGGGTTACAGGGAGCATCACTATTGTATCTATCATCGAATAGAGGGTCATGGCATTCGATATTGTCATGAATTTAAGAGTGTGGTGCAACATCTGATAGATAGTGGGGTTTATCATGTAGATGGTTCTCTCATAGTGCCCCAACATGCTGAAGTGGAGGTCACACTTCCTCATGGGCGACCCCAAAGTCGTCAGTCACCTCGTAAGCCCAATAGGCCAGTGCAATGGGTAGTTTCATTTCAGATGACTACTCTAACTTTGTTCCAAAAGTTACATGAGGCAAAGGCATTCATATTGCCCGAAGTCAAGCATAGGGCCTCCAAGACTAGGTCACCTGATGGGGGTCCCTTTTGTGTGTATCATCGAGCGCATGGACATGACATTCGAGGTTGCCAATCATTTAAGAGGGTCATCCAAGACCTAGTAGAATGGGATGCGATCCATGAGGATGGTTCTCTCGTTCACCCTTGCCAAAGCATAGGCACTCCGATGAGGTCCGTTCTTCACCTGGGAGAGTTGATTTCTGTCACTCTTCCTAAACAAGTTGATTACCTTTCAATGAATAGCATGCATGTTGGGGGTCTTCAAGGTAGCATACCTTTCCCACTAGCCATGCCAAATTTGATAAGGAAAATGAGGAATCTAGAGGTATTGCACCTCCCTCACCATCATCGAATGGCACACACACTAGGGGTACATAGGGTAGCATGCCCTCCCAAAAGGCTCCAAGGGTTCCTAAAACCGCTTGGTCATGTTAGTCAAAGGCTCCGAGGGTTTGTTCTTAAAATCGCTTGGTCATCCTAAAAAGTCCCAAAGGTGCTCATAATCCCTTTGGTCAAACCCAAAAGGCTCTAAGGGTTTGCTGAAAACCGCTCGGTCATCCTAAAAAGCTCCAAGGATTTTGCTGAAAAATTGCTTGGTCAATCTAAAGGCTCCAATGATATTTCCTCATCGTTTGGTCACTCCTAAAGGCTCCAAAGGCATGTACTCACCGTTTGGTCAGATATGAGGCTCAAAACTCATAAAAATTATAAAATCAATAAAATCCAAAAAAATGGTAAAGCATAAAATCCAAAAACATTTGCATTTGCATTTTCATTTTGCATTCACACATGCATCCATTGCATTATTGCATTGCATATAGGCATTCGTCATCCGTTGCATTCCGTAGTAGGAGGGATTGTGTTTTTCAGTATTACAAATGACACCACGTTTGTGTCTAAATCATGCATCTCTGCATTTATCATAAATCCATCATTCATGTGAGTAATTGTGTTTTTCAACACAACCCATTTTGTTGCTATGGAGAATATACTAGGGTTTTCTGGTCATTCAACCATACCTAGAGGTCTTCTCAAGAGTTGATAGAAAGCTTGCTTTGCTTTTGTAGCTGAGGTCTAGTTAGTATAGCCCTTAGCATATCAGAATCCTATCACTAATCAACAAATTAAACAATCCTAACAAGGACTAGGGGAAGATGAAAGTCATGAAGCAGGACCGGGTATCCTGAGGTGAAAAGAGTTATTCTTGCTTATCCCTCTATGCGGATGGTATGGGAAATGTTGGCAGTTGGCAAAAGGACAGGTTAGTTCCCTATTCAGAATCCCTTGCTTACGATAAAATGAGCAATATCCCAGAGTGATATCCCACATCAATCCTCAATATTGATACCCTAGATCGATATCATAGATCGACTTCCCAGATTGATATCCCATATTGATATCATAAGATCGATATCCTCAATCGATATACCAAAAATAGTTTCCCCAAATTCAAATCCCCAAAGGAAAGTTTCTGAAGAAAATTATCAAATGTAAATGCCAAAAAGTGAAGATCAAATGAAGATCAGAAAATAGGAAATCAAGTTCAAATCAAGATCAAATGAAGATCATAAATCAAAGTTCGAGTGGAGATCAAATGAAGATCAAAAATCCAGTTCGAAGAGAGATCAAATGAAGATCCAAAGAAAGTCAAAGTCAAAATGGAATCGACTCCCTTGCTTCACCACATATGAGCAAGTATCCCAAAAATTGAAGGATAGAAAGGAAGGAGCTTGAATCCCTAGAATTGTCGGCACTACTGTACCTTACGCATGATGATATGTCTGGTACACTTGCATTTTGCTTGTGTGCAAACCAATGTTTGAATGTGGAAGAGCTAGCTTCAGGTGTCCTGCATTGCCTAGTGGCTTAGTCCAACTAAAATCTAAACTTGGGATTGGATAAGACATTTGTGGAGCCCCTATCTTAGCAATGGGCTGAAAGAATCCCGCCTGACATCGGGGAATGCTCGTGTCTTATCTTAATATACTCATGTGCACACACAGGGATAATGAATAGTTAGGGCCTATCCTAGCAAAAGCCTTGCACTTCATAAGTCTAGTGTGGTCAGTATGCAACTTTTGATAAGTCTACTAGGGTGTTTGAGTCTCATGGAAAACCTCAAAAATTTCTCTAATAGCAACAAAATACCAAATATCGCAAACCATATAGAATAAAATCATCAAACTGCAAAGTATCGAATCCATGATACATCATTATATAAAGCACAATCAAGATATAGGATAGATACCGGATGGATATTAGAAATAATATTTAGATGACCACTGACTATATTGTGCATATTTTTCAAACTTGCAAAAGAAAATAGAATGACATATTATATCATTCCCATCATACTTCATACCATTGCATTTCATATATGGGTGATTAATTGATCAAATTCTTATTATGAGGATCTTTCAATTACATTCATGATTTTTATACATTCTGTGGTGTCATCCATTAGATTGATAAACATATATTGCATTCATTCCTTATGTTTTAAGTGATTAAAGCATACAGGTTCATTTACATTAGATTACCATCATGTAAATAATGCATTACATACATTGCATCAACATATCGTGAATATCATCATAAATTAAATGCATGCAATAAAGCAAAATCAAATATGCATTTAAGTAAACATCACCATATGCATCCATCATATATCGCACATCTAAACATCTAGATCACTGCATATCATCATCATCATAAATAAAATAGCTATCTAGTGCATGTCATCCATACATCACATCATATAGCATCAAATTAACATAAGCATTGCATCCATGTGCATAACATAAACATAAAATTAAAAACATATACAAGTACACATAATGAGCCATAAATGATCAAATCATATATATATATGTGTCCAAAAGAGTACATCAGGAGTACAAAATACTCGTAGGCTACAATCGTGTAGGTCCTAGACCTTACACCAAAAATGATACATATACAAAAATGTAGCCTGGATCTGATAGAGCCCTAGCTCTGGCCTACTCCTCCTGAGCTGGAGCTCTCGCCGCCTCCCTCAGCCCTATGCTCTGGAGCCTACTCTGTAGTCAACTCTGGTGCCTGTTGTGTGCCCTGTTGAGGGCCCTATGTGCCACCTAATCCAAAGAGGCCTAGCACACGGGATACTAGTATTTCTATGTGGTAAGACCTATGACTAGAGGTCATAGAAGACTGATCGATCTCTCTGGTCCTGGTATGGGATCTACCTCCATGTGTGTCCTCTCGGTCCTGTGAGTCTGCTGACTAGAGCTCCTGGACCTGGTCCGTTGAGACCCCATAACATGTGAATCCTTTGGGACCTCCCCACCTATCAACCTGATGTGACCCTCCAGCTGGTCTATGTGAGCTACCTTGGCTATGTGCCTAGCATTGGCATCCGCCAATAGGTCCTGTAAGCATCGAATCTCTGACATCGGGTCACGACCACTTGGTAATAATGATGATGGTGCAGTTGGAGGTCCCATAATAGCCTAGGAGGATGAAGGATCCCCCTCTGTACCCTGAGCAAATCTCACTCTACGATAGCCTCACCCCGTTGCGCTAGTGCCACATCACGTGCACTAGTGAGATCATAGACTTGAGTCTCTACCACTGTAGCCCATGTTGTAAGACCTATGATCTGCTCCTGAGCCTCAGCTAGCTACCTATCCTTATGAGCCAACTTCACCTCTAGAAGGGTGATAGAAGTATCCCGTTGTAACTATTGAGTCTGTAACCTCCCAACCTGACTCTATAGATCTACAACCTGAGTGAGGAGCTACCCTACCTCACTGTCAAGAGGCACCTCACCCTCCTCAGCCTCTACCTATGGAGCCTCCTCTATGATGGCCTCTGTGCCCCATTCACCCTCAGTCCGCTGGTGCACCCTACGCCCGTCTGGATCGACCTCTACCTCTGCCTGGTCATCTACCCTACCTAGAGGCCCTGATCCCTACCACTATAGTAGGGACCACCATGTGTCATATGCTGGGGTGGTCCTAGCCCTATCATCCCCAGACTCTTGGAAATCATCAGCCTCATCTCCAAGTGTCGTAGGTTGAATCCATGGTAGGTGCGTCTCCAAGACTAGACGCTTGTAGATAAAAGGAATCTCTGGGATGTCCTACACCAGGTCGAACTACCATAGGATGTGAGAGTAGAACTAGTACTCCCTAACCTTGACCTTATGGCCGAGTAGCCACCTATCCCGATGAGCCTGTCATAGCCGCTCGCCTGCCTCTATCTTGTCCAGGAAATCCATGTAGGGACGCCACTCAATGTCGTCCAGCTCGAGCACTACAAATCATGTAATGTAATGATCAACATCGCCAACATGGGTCCTACTCTAGAATCCCTCCTCCTCCCGAGGCTAGCATATGATATAGCACTGATGCTCATCATCGATGGTAGAAATGTGAAGGGGCAGCTCTATGGGATGCTCTATCCTAATATGCTACCAACCCTAGATCTGTAGCAGTAGGCTACAACTAATACCATGATGGCTTCGGTTGGTGATCTGGTACAGCTCTTGGTAGAGCTGGCATAGTAAAGTGCTCCCCTAGGCTAGGAGTAGTAGTGGAGCTCTGAATAACTCTCCTGACATTGGCTAGGAGGTTCTAGGGAATCCTCACACCCGAGGAGTCTGGAAGAACAATCTGCACCACTAGGTGCATGAAGATCACCTCTCTCATAGAGAAGATGTGCTGACCCTACCAATATCCGATGTGGACTCCTCCATGATCAATCATGCGCTGAGCCTCCTGGCTTCGATCGTCGAAGATCGCATCAAATACGGGCCCCTTGCTCTGGGAGGAGGAAGAGGTGATGGCCTCGCCATCAATAGGGATCCTAAAGATCCGATAGATATCCTCAAGAGTGATGGTCATCTCACCCATGGGCAGGTGAAAGGTGTTGGTCCACGCATTCCAACATCGGGCCAACACAGTCAAATAGGCCTGATCTACCCTAATAGTGGGTAGATCTAGAATGTAGCCGAAGTCGACGACTCCAAACCATGTCCGCTCTCCAAGAGTGAGCTATCTACGGAGAGTCTTTAGAAGGTCTGGCTCGCGAGCTCTAGAGGTCAACCTCTAAAATAAAAGCATTGTATAAGAGAAAATCTAACTAAAAAACAAGCAAAAATAGATAAAAAATGACCTTAAAAATGTCAAAAACATTTAAAATTTGATAAAAAGACAAAAACATGTCACAAAGCATTCAGAAAAATCAAAAAAATCAATTAGGCAAGTCATAATTGCATTAAATGATATTAATTGCCTATTAAACCTTAGAAAAATTAAAAATTTGATAATTTTTTTCTAAAGTCCGTGAACCGCGGGTCAACCCTGCGGTCCGCATGCGGTCAAAATTTGACCGTTGTAGTTTGAATGCGAACCATAACTGATAGCTACGGTCCCCAATATGACAATTGGGAACCGCAACTACCAGTTGTGGTCTAGGAAGGATACCCATTTTGGGTCACTTCCTAGCCTCACTGACCAAAAAATTAAAAAACTAATCTAACCTAATCTAGTGTGGGGTTCATTACCAACTGTTTAATGAAATTGATTTACCACATTACTTAATGTGGTTCATTTTAAATTGGTATTGATTGCGAGGACTCGGTTTCGAGTTACCTTGCCCGCTCCGCGGCCTCCGCTAGTCGATGGCTGTCCAGGATCCGCCATCGGGGTATAGGTGTGAGGTATGGTCGAGTTTTAGGCAGCATTCCGGATCAGGGATGTCTTCTACCTCTCAGAGCTCTCACAAATGCAGTTGCTTTCAAGAAAATAATGAAAAATTCAAATGGGAAAGGCTACTTATAGGTCCTAATTTTGGCGGACCATAGCTAACACCTGTGGTCCCAAAATTAGGGTTTTCAGCCCGTAGGTCCGACCTACGATTCCCAAAATTTGAAAACTTCAATCGTAGACCATACTCGTGGTTCACAACTAGCATTAAATGCACTCAAAACCCACCGTGGGAAGGTCTAAAATGATAAATTAATGACTCCTAATGGATCAAATTTCAAAAAGAGCAATCAATATTGCAAATTTGGTGATGTTCAAAGCACCAGGATCGATCAATAAATCAAAATTAACAAAAAAATCAAATAATTAAAAACCAAATGCACCTCGTATTCAGTAATTTACCCTATACACTTGGTGGTTGCAGCGACTTGCGATCCATGCAATCCGACAAGATGAGTAAATTACCATAAGGACATTTGGGGCAAAAATTGTCATCGTTGATCTGATATGCTTCTTTTCAATCCCTAAGAAGGCCTTCGAGGCCGGACTGCTCCACGGGAACGAGGTATTTCATGTCATTTCTCCTATGACATATTTTCAGCAAATCATCGATAAATTGATTCAACACAAAACTAATTGGATTTGCATCATTTTGATTCCCTAAGATGGCTATTGTAGCTCGACTGCTCCATGGGATAGGAGTGTGCAATTACTATTAATAGTTGGAATCATAAGCTGAACTAGGCTTAGCCAAGTAATTAAATGCTTAATTCTAAATTTGTTCAGATCATTCATTGTGGTCAAGCGACCTCGTCGCTTCATACATTGTCATTACCCTCATCGACTCGTCGCTTGAGGGGGTAGTCATAATATCAAATCATAATCAAAATCAGCAGAAGATCCCTGAAATCGTAGATCCCTTGATCTTGTCAAAATTGCATTCGTCCTTGTGAATCATTGTCAACAACTATCATAAGCTTACCCCTTTGCTTGGGGAAAATAGCAAATATGATAATTTGTTTGTTGTTCTCCACCTTTCGGATCTATGGGTCATAAGATACCTATGGAATGCGCAACCACACCAAATGAGATGAGATGGGCACAAGCTTTTCAAATGTAAGCCTTTCACCGAGTTGGAAGCAATGATTCTAGGATGCGCATCCTTTTGTAGGACCTAGGGCATCTAATGTTGATCCAACTAATGATCATCATAGAACCTTCGACATCATTTTAGGAGGTCTATTTTTGCTCAGCATTGTTCGATCTCACAACGCATCTCAAAAGGGGCATCTGTAGACACCTAAAATGCATCATGTCGATGGCGACTACTCATATGGACATGCTACAAGACCATATGGAAGATCTTGGACAGACTCCAAGATAGAGCAGTGGTTCTAACCACTCAATTTGGGCTCCTTGGCCTATTTAGTCTGAACCATGACTAAGACCTATGGTCTACAGATTGAACCATGGCTGAGACCTACGGTTTACAGTCTGGACCGTAGCTGTAACCTGTGGTCTTAACTGAAGTTCAGTTGGCCTTCATCCGAGCCAAATCGGTTTGAATGACCATTTGTTCTAGAAGAAGGTGGTTAAAGGATGAAAGCTTCCAATCCAACTGTCCTAACCACCCCTTCTTGATCTTGGCTTCTCCATGAAGCCACCCCTAGCCCTGGGACATCCTATAAGTACCCCTTCGAATTAGGGCAATGATATAGAGCATTTTGATAGCGAAGCACTGTCAAAATATGGAGAGAGTGAATTGATCAAGTGAGCAGCGAAGCCCTATCGAATTGCATACTGATTTCATGCATGTGAGAAGGCCACTTTGCTATCCATCAAAAGATCAATTTGCCATGGATGCCCTAAGGACCTAGGAGAGCCAAGAAATGCTAATTCGGGCAAACGGAGGCCCTATTCAACAATTCAACCGCCAAACCTGTCAGAGGACACTGAGGTGACCCTTGATCATCAATTTGACAAGGAGGATCAAGCCCACTGCCCTTGAAATTGGAGGGCAAACCTACTTGGTTGCTCACCGTGGCTTTCAGTCGTGGTTTACAGTGCAGACCGCTCATCAGAGCTGTGGTTTGCCACAGGTATACGATCTCCTTACTGTTCTTGTTTCAGATTACTTAATTAGATTAGATTAATCATTTGCATGGTTAAAATAGGGTTTTAGAGATTTTTGACTCGTAGATTTAGTGTTTAGAGTAATTCTAGTACATTAGTGTAGAATATGCAAGAATGGTTTCTTTTTATGCTTTCATGCTTAATTCCATTTAATTAGACCATTCAATACTTAGTTGCAATAGTCTTTTATGCATTTCCATGAATCTTTATTAATTTGGCATAGTTTAGATGTGTTTTTCATGCTTTCTTGATTATATGCTTTTCATGGCTTTTTCATGTTTTAATCCTTCAAAGGGCCTCATCACGAGAGGCTGCCTATTTGTATAACGTTCTTGTGTTGTTTCTTGATCGTAGGAAATAGGTTTAAAGGGAGCTTCAATTGTTCAAACACCTTCCTCAACGCGAAGAAGAGGGTTAACTCCACCCTAGAGCAGTTTGCGACTATTTGAAAAAGCATTTATAGTGCGCCTACCCCGTTGGGGGCTTTGGCAATTGTATTGATAGTATCAACATTTTGGGTGACCCTAAGAGGGGCAATATTGTAACCGAATTTCATTGACAATATTAATAAAAGAAACACACATTTTCATTGTTATATGCAATCTTGTTATCTTGTCATGCTTTTATGTTGATTTCCATTAATGCAATAGCTAGGTGTACACTTTTTGGGATAGGTCAATCATATGACAATGGAGGCTTTCTCATCCTCTAATTCTAAGGGTATGAGTGATGTTGTTGTAGCCATAGCATCCACATGGTAATTGTTATACTATGGAATAAATTCTATAGTGATTTCATCAAAGCAAGCTATAAATTTATCTAAAATGTCTTTGTAGAGCTTTAGTTTATCATCTTTGGTTTAGTAGAAATTGTTGACTTGATTAATCACTAGTTTTGAGTCACCTTATATTGTTAGGGTTCTAATTTCATGTTATAATGTGACTTGAAGGCCTAAGACAAGTGCTTTGTATTCTACTACATTATTGGTACATGAAAATTGAAGTTTAAAGGACAATGATATAAGTTGTTATTGTGGGATGACTAGAATGATCACTACCCCTACACCTTTTATGTATCATGCTCCATCAAAGTATAAGATCTAAGATTTAGGATTTTAAGCTTATATAGCTAGAACCATTTTGTTTAGAAAGGTTAGGGGTGCCATGACAAGTTGATCTGCTATAATGATTCCTGGTTAATGAATTTGAGGTCAAACTCACTAAGTGATATGATCCACTTAAAAATCCTCCATGAGAGGTATGGTTTTTACATATGGTATCACAAGGGGTCGACTCTTGCTATGACATAGGTCTTTTGGTTGAGCATGTAATATCTTAATTTTAGGAAGGAGAAAATGATTGCTATACATAGCTTTTCCAATGGTGTATAACGAGTTTCATAATTCACCAATGTCCTACTTATATAGTAGATAGCCCTTTCTCAATGTTGGTCATCATATTGAGCTAGCAAGGCCCTAAGGGTATGATTAGTGGTAACTATATATAGTAGTATTGGTTAGGTTTGATTAGGTGGCATAAATATCAAGTGGTATCAAGAGGTAAGTTTTTAGAGCCTCAAAAGCCTTTTGACACTCATTGTCCCATTCAAATTTGGTATCTTTCTTGAGTAATTTAGAAAAAAGCTAACATTTACCTATTGATTATGAGATGAACCTTTGAATGGATTGTAATTTACCTTGGAGACTATAAAGTTTAGTTAAATTTATTGATGGTGGTATATTTGTTACTATTATGATTTTGGAAGGATCTATTTCAATTCCATGATGAGATATGATAAACCCTAGTAGCTTTCTTGATGTTACCCCAAAGATGCACTTTTGGGGTTTTAGCCAAACTTTGTATTCTCATAATATTTTAAAGATGCATCTTAGGCATTGAATGTGATCTTCTCTTTTCTTTGAGTGTCCTAAGAGGTCATCCATGTGGTCTTCTACAATGTTATGTATGAGGTCATGAAAAATATATGTCATGGCCCTTTGATATATTGCTCTTGTATTCTTAAGACCAAAAGGCATGACTTTATAGCAAAAAGTTCCCCAAGGGGTTATGAAGGCTATTTTGGATTGGTCTTTAGAAGTGATTTTTATTTTGTTGTACCCTAAAAATCCATCCATCAAAGACAACAATTCAGATCCTATAGTGAAATCTACTATCATGCCTATGTTTGGTAAAAGGAAACCATCCTTGGGATATGCACTATTTATCTCTTTGAATTCAATGCAATTCAAATGGATCCCTCTTTCTTTAAAATAGGTATAGTGTTGGAAATCCAATCCAAGTAATATATAGCCTTTATGAATCCAACATCTAATAGTTTTTGGAGTTCATACTTAACTAAAAGAGCAATATCATAATGCATTTTCCTTAGTTTTTTCTTAATTGGTTTAGCATCAGGATGTACGACAAGATGATGCACCAGTAGTGAGGGGTCAAGTCTAGGCATATCATCATATGTCCAAGAAAAATATCATTGAATTTTTTAAAAATGTTTGTGTATTATGTTTGTTCATATTGGTACAAAACCTTTCCTAATTTGGAACGTGCACATATGCCCTATGTCCAAATATTCTTAGATTTTCTATTGAAGGTTTTCATAAGGAGTCGAGGGTTTTCTTCAATACCAATGTTGATATCTATTGTCTCTTTGATCAAAGTTTGTGATTAATCCTTGAAGTGAGAAGGGGTGGCTAATATTCATAAGTATTTTAACTCTTGTAGATCTAACACTATTTGTTTTGATTCAGATAGTTGGATAAAATCTAGATTGAAGATCTATTTAAGAGATTATTCAATGTGATTTTGATCACAAGATTCTTTGATATTGTTCTTTTTTTGATCTAACATGGATTGAAGATGGACAATTGTTAGCATGTTAATGCTAGAAAAATGTAAGGTTTTTTGAGGTGTTACATTGAGAAATTATCATAGTTCCTTCTCATCTTCATCACTTGGGAGCCATGTAAAGATTTGGTGTATTTTTCTTTATCATCTTCTTCCAACGAATGTGATGGATCATTTTTATTGGGAATATATCCAATCACACATTATGCCAGCCAAGGTTCAAGTTCTAAAGGTTCTTTGATTCCTTGTTCAAACTGACCTAATTTCTTGCCTTGATAATCCATATTACCTAGCATTTGTTTAGATACAAAAAAAATGTAGGTGACATGTAACATGATGCATATATTTGTTGGCTAGGCATGAAATTACCACCTTGGATTTTTTCTTCAAAGGTAGTCCTCCCATACATGAAAGCACGAGTGCCTATTTGGAATTTCAACCCTTTCCTATTGGGTAAACCCATAGCACGAGGAGAAAGGAATAGACTAACTAACTTTGTAAAGGGATCTATATTTGGATGAACCAAGTTGATTTTTTCTTTGGAATATTGAGGATCATCACCTAAGTTTATAAGGGGTTCTTCTAATATTTCTTTCCCTTTATCTAACTTAGAATAAGTGGATGATAATGCTAGTTGAAATGAGGGGTAAAGGTTAAACTCCTTTTGTTGAATGTCTAAAAATCTACATAAGGCAAACGACTCTAAATTTCTTGGGATATGGATAATCCTTTCTTGATATTCATATTTTAAGCATTGATGTAAGGTAGATGGTTTTGATTTCATGGCATGTATCCAAGGTCTTCCAAGCAACATGTTGTATGTTACATCGCATGATATAACATATAAGAGATTATTAAGGATACACAAACCTACTTTTAAATGTAAAGTTATGGTGCCTATGACCTCTCTCTCTTGATTATCAAATGCTCTAATAACAAGGTTTGATTTTTACAAGTCTTTTATGCTTAAGTCAAAGTTCTATAAAAAATTGACATTATAAATGTTTAAGGCCAACCCATTGTCCACTAGGACTCTTTTGATATGTTTATCCCCTATTTAGGCTATTATATAAAGAGGTGATTCTACTAATATGGTTTCAAATGATGCATTTGTCTTATGAAATGTTGTAGCACTATTGATCCTAGTGAATTCAACTATATTGGTAATGTCATTAGGGGATATTTCTTGAGGGACTTCTTTCTCACTTAATAGTTTTAGCAATATTTCCCTATGAGTGGGACATATTTTTAGCAATCCTAGTAATATTTTTATGGGTATAATTTCCAATTTTTGTCAAATATTGAAAGAATGTAAGGTGTTTTCAAGAGTTGTGAGGACTAAAGGTGATCTATTAGGAACACTTACTCTAGCATTATGAAAAATGACTAAAGGTGGTTATTTGATAGATTGATTTTTGGCATGTTGTCTAGTTAATATGTAAGACGGCCTTGAAAAATGAATGGTACCTAAAAAATTGGTAAATGTTTGGTAACATGTTGACAAGGTATTTTGAGAAATTCCTAAATTTTTATTAGGAGCATCTTGTTGGTTGAAGAATATCTTTTCTTCTTCTATAAGATCTTGGATGAGGTTGCTCAAAGTGATGCACTTGTTTGTTGTGTGTCCTTCTATGTGGTGATAATCCTAGTGTTCATAATGCTTATACCTGTTAAGGCATTCTTTGGTAGTATCACATGGTCAGATAGGTGAAAAGTTTATCATTTTTTAATCAAGGAGATTTTTTAACATGGTGATTTGACTTTTCCTAATATTTGTAAATTATCTTTTAGACTTGTCTTGTCCTGATAATACTAACTTTTGAGAAGTGTCTTGGTTTGCATTTACATTGTTGTTTTGATGGAAATTGGTTATGCCATCTAGTACAACATGTTTATTTTTGTGCTAACCTTTTTTAAATATTTTTCTTCCTCTTCCTTGTGTCTAAGTTGTCATCACCTTATGAGAATGACTTCTACCCTTATGGTCATTTCTATGGATTCTTCGAGAGAGGTAATGCTCATCATCTCTAAGGGATAATATAATTGCCCATAAAGGTTTCTTATGAAGATGTGCAAAATTTCCTTAGGGGGAAGGAATATATTGAAGTATTCCCACCAAGACTCTCCATTTGGCCAAGATATCTGAAAAAATATTTATTTTTAGTTTTTTTGAGTTGGTATAGGTCATCTATAGTAACCTTTTCTTCTATATAAACTAAAAATTACTTAACAAAGGCTTCCATAAGTTCCTTGAAAGTTTTAATGGAATGACAAGGTATTTGAAAATATCATTCTAAAGCTAATACACTAAGACTTTTAGGGAATAACCTAAGAAGCAATTTTTCATCATGGTTGATGTCACTACATGCTATTTGGAATAGTCTCAAGTGATTAATGGGATCTTGTTTTCCATTGTACATTTAAAACTAAGGAGTTTCAAAGTTCTTTGGAAAATGATGGTTGACTATCATGGGATCTAATGGCTCATTATAGAACTCATAAAAATAATATTTTTATTTTGATGACCCTAAAAGGAAAGTGATTTAGTGTTCAAGCTCTTAAAACTTAAAGTCTCTCTTTTCAAGGTGTTTGAGTTTGGCATTAATATTTTAAGAGTCGTTAGTTGGAGGGTTTGGTGGAGTAGGTAAGATCAAAGAAGGTTGTGAGAGAGATTGATATAGAAAATTAAAGTTGAAAAGGATGAAATAATTTAATTGGATGTTGTAAATAGAGGGGTATGGTTGATCCCTAAATCATGAGATAAGAAATGAATTGTAGAATTGGGGTTTGGAATAGGTATTGTGATACTAGGATATGATGTTGAAATTAGTATACCCATAATGGGTACACTTATGGATATGGTAGGAGGAGTTCTAGAATTATTTGGATGTGTCATAAGCATATTAAGACTTGGAAAGTTATTCTAATTTGCATTCATTTGTGCAATAATGGATTGTCCATTGAAGTCTTCAAGATTGTCATGAGGTGTGGAAGGCTCTTCCCTAATAACATCTAGGAAGATATTTTTATTCCTTTTAATATAATCTCTAATATGAACTAGAGAGTTAAAATTGATTCTCTCATTAAGGTGTTCTTCTTCCCTAGGTTCACAGTTTGACCAAGGTTTTTCTACTTGGTCTTCATGTTCATGTGTAAAGACTTCATAATGTGAAGATAATAGATCCTTGCTTTAGATATTGTAGGGATGTTGAGCCATAGTTTGAAGGTTTTTGAAGGAGGAGTTAATTTATTAAATTTTTGTTTCCAGAGTACTTATAGAAAAGAAAATAATATGTTATGGAATCCTTATCTCACCTTGGAAAATAACCTTCCTTATGACTCCTGCTAGTCCACCATAATATACTAGACAAGAGAGATTTCTCCCTCAAGGTTCATACACCAATTTACTCAAGGGTTCTTTATCCTTTCTCCAGTAGGACTAACAATTTGGTTATGTTATTGTTATCTTTAGTTAATGTGATTTACACTATGCAAACATAATTAGATAATATTTTTTAGGTTTGAATATTTTTATCTTATTAAGGAAAAGGAAGTGTTCACATTGGGTTCACCAAAATGTAGATTCAGAACATCACACACATGGTGGAGGAATTTTCTATAAACCATACTTTCCCTCTTGAGGGTCTCTTTCCAAAGGAGGCCCCAAATATATGGGAATCTTTAACATGAGCAGGCTCTACCTCATGTATCAAAAAGGTGGGTATGCATTATGCTAATGTTCAATGTTTTTTTGGTGTTTAATGAGTTAATTCAATAGACACCTAAAGGTTTTTAACCTCTAGTCTAACTCATCGAGCCTTCACAAGATAAAATTTATACTAACTTAAAGAGGAGATCATCTAAAGTGTATGCTAAATGCAATCACACAAAATGCAAGAAAACAAGTGCTAACCTAATATGCTCTTTGGTTTTGAATGATGAATATGTAAGCAGATGTTTCTTTTCAAGGCAACAAAGGAATGTGCAACAAACAAGCTATCTTAAGATGCAAGCTATATGATTTTTTTATTTTTGCCTAGATGCTTTTGAAAGGAAAAACCTATGCTAAAGATTCTTTAATTTTCCAAGATAAATGTGGCTTAAAATAGACAATTTAGCAAGAAATAGAGATCAACAAACTAAAAATAATGAAATGATAGTGAAAGAGAGGTGCCAAGTGGTAGGGTCACCTAAATTGATGTTTGAGAAAAGTTTCCATAGGTTATCAAATTTGCAATTGGTATTTTTGCTACAGAATGGCATTTTTGAAACCTGTAATATTCAAACAAAAAAAAATAGGTTTTTCTATTTTTAGGGGTCTATATGATTTGTCGAGAGGTGATAGAATATCTTCTTAGCTAATTATACCCCCTCTTAAGATAAGTTTAAGTATGAACCTTATCCTTTGGAGTAAAAATATCTTCCATCAAATTCCTCATAGCTTGGCAAATTTACCTCTATAATTTTTGACACGGAGTGGTATTTTTTATCTGTGTAATTCTAAAGAGTTAAATTTATCAATGGCTATAGGTAGTGGTGTTTTTTTCCTATTACAATGGCCAACTACATTTGGGTTGAATTCTTGGGTTATTTGGGTCAATTTGGAATGAAATCAAAGGAGGGAAAAAATTCAATCTCTAGGACCCACAATTTAAGATTTTACAAAATATTATGGAATGGTTATTAGCTTTTGATACAACATGTAATGGGAGATAACAATCACGAGATTAAAAATAATAATAAAGAAAGTAAATTTGCGAGATGACTAAAATATGCTATAAATAGAAATGACAAAAATGATTACAACGTATCTACAAAGGAAATGAACACTCCATGATCTAAGCTACTGCTCACAAATGAGCTCTAAGCTTATAGCTCACACACTACTATACTCTACCACACTGTTACACTACTACACTCATGTCACACTACTATCTATGGCCCTTTATATAGGAAGATAGGTTCCTTGGCTAACACTCTACCTAGTTGTACAAGGGACACCTTGCACATATACAACTTGCACATTGATACTTGTGCATTTATTACATTGCATGAAGTAACTAAATAACTTTCCCGTAAAGCAATCTAATATCCTAAGTATGTAAATAAAGGTACATTTACATGACCCAAATGATGCAATATAATCTATTTCTAACACCCCCTATATTACAATATTTGGGTATTGAAGACTTTAGTCTTCAATGTGGATCTTCCTCTTGACCTTGAGATTCTGATTATTCTTCTCTGATTTCTATAAATTGTTCAAGCAAGCAGTTAGTATCTTCTTAACCCATAATTCTTGCTAAAAGATCTTTGATTTCATAATCATATGTCGACTCTTCCATATCTTCAATTTCTTCTATCCTCTTAGCTAGATGTCCTTTTTTATTTCCTTTTTGATACTCCAATTGTGGATAATTGGTGGGACACTGAAATTGTTGTTGACGAGGATTTTGATATTGTTGTGGCTAAAATTGGTTCCCATTGTTCATATAATTTCCTTGATTCTAATTTTTGGGATTGAACCTACAATAGTTGGTACTATGGCCTTTTCTCTTGCATATCTAACAATACTTGTTGTACCATGGTTTTCTTCCTTTTGATGAAGAATAAATGTTTCTCTGTGGATTACCTTTAGATGCCAATGCAGTGTTATACATCCCATCTTTAACTATATTTTCCACTTTATAATCCTGTAGAATATTGACTAAGTCATCAAGAGAAGTATCTTTACTTTGAAATTGTAAAGATGTTACCAAATATTTATAGCTATCTGGAAGAGCTCTCATGGTTACTTGAGTAAGAAGTTAATCCTTAACTGTTTCTCCTAAGGTAAATAATTTTCCTTTAATATCTGCTACCTTCCGTAGGAACAATTATATGCTTTCTCTGTTGTTCATATTTAATGAATGAAGTTGAGTTTGGAGATGGAGAATAGTTGCTTTAATATTTTCTTCAAATATTTTCTCTAGGCTTGTCCGTGCATCTGAAGATGATTTTGCTGAACTGATATATGGTTGTATCTCACCAGTGATAGCAAAGGTTATTATCATTAGAGCCTTTGAATCATTTTCTACAAACTTTAGGATTTCAATATCATATGTGGTAGGTATTTGTGTTTTCCCTTTGACAATCTCCCAAAGTTTTTCATCTACCAAAAAAGATTTCACTTTAGTCTTCCAGGAGAAATAATTAGGACCCTTGAGTAGTTGAGATTCTACTTGGAAGAATTTGTTTGATGCCATTTATTTTTCCTAACATCAATTCTAGATTTTGTAGAATACCTTATGACTCCCTAGTATGTTTTGGATAAGATATATTGCTTTTGTAAATTGTAGTTCAATTATGGTTGATTTAGTTCAATTATGGTTGATTTTGTAAAGTTTTTGCAAATATCAAAATCAACTTTTATTATCCCTTATTGCTTCTATTTAACTAAGCACTTTTACCAAATTTAAAGAGGTTTTAATGTTGGATTTTTTTTGTCTCTTTTGAGAAGTTTTAAGATAATAATATTATAAATTTCCAACCTTTAAAATGCTTTGATAAACCTTTCTTTAATATCCCTTTAGGATTTAATTTAAGTGAATCTAATTTCCAATAAATTAATTTGATGTAGTAACCCTTATAACTCCCTAATTTTGGAAAAAATAGACCACAATAATATTTGCTAATATTTAAGATTAATCTCCAGTAGAAACACTTATTACTCCTAAGTTTAATATTGCAAATATTATATTAGCTTGATAAATTATTTCCTTTGAGGTATGGCTTTCAATATGATTAAATTCCTCTAAGTTTAACCTTATAATTCCATGAAATGAAAGCATGTAAAAATGGGAATAAACCTTACCTTATATCAAGCAACAATCAACGTTGATTTAAGATGTGAAAGGCTGCAATATTGATGTTGTTGTTTTGATTGTACCTATTCCTCTAAGTTTAACCTTGTAACTCCCACAAAATGAAAACACATAAAAATGGGAATAAACCTTACCTTATATCAAGCAATAATCGACATTGATTTAAGATGTGAAAGGCTGCAATATTGATGTTATTTTGATTATACCTTCCAATGGAGCTACTTGGAACCTGGCTTGTATTTAATGTTCCAAATTGGCACCATTTTTGTCTCTGCCTTTGACCTTGCTTAGTAAGATTATTGAAGGCTCTACCACCTTCTTTACATGCTGTAATTTGGCCCTGTGTGTGCAGACCCTGAAGTTGAATGCGAAGACGTAAATGCTATCCACTGAATGTTGATCATTGATGCCCTTAAAATGGACGAGAATATTGGTTGAAGTTCCAAGTGGCACATTCGTTTTCTTCGCGAGCGATTTGAGGAGTAAAAGATGCTAAAAAATGTTCATTAACTCCTTTCTTGAGCCTTTGAGTAACGTATGGACATTACGTTCTTTAGCAAAGTTCTTGGTTTCTTCATGGACAAGTATATCTCATACACTCATTGCACCAGCCTGTAGTTTGTAGCTCCTTTCTTGATGAATATGAGCACTCATGAGAGAAGCATTAGGGTTTTACCTCAAGTGACACATACCACTTTTTCCTTGTGCATGGATGTCTTATCTCTCATTGTTTCAATGGACCCTTTGGAGGTCTTTTAACCTTGTAAATACCCAACTCTTCTTTCATTCAATTGCAGTGTTTTTTGGTTGGGATGTGGAGCAACGATTTGGAGGCTTGAGCACCAATTTTGAGCAATGCGGATGTGGAGTTTGAATCACTCCAATGGTGCTTTAGTCTTCTTTTCTCACTTGTTATACATCCTCCTTTTTGTATACAATGTTGCTCTTGAATAACAATGTTTCTCCCTTTACTTTGCTCCTTATCTTTTGCAGGTTCGAGTATCTAAGATGTGAGAAGAATGAGCCTCGAGAGTGGCTCTTTTTGCTATGCATGGATAGACGCTAGAATTTAGCCACCTTTGGCTGGTTTTTCCAAAAAATATTGAGCATTTCAGGCACCTTCAAATCTTCCTTATTTTCCTATATAAACCAGATTATGATAGTGCAATGCAATGTAATGTATTTATATAAAAAATCCTTTATTGCACCTTCTTTTGCACTCCTTCTTTGAGGTCTGAAATTTTGATTTTGTGGTAGAATTTTGAATGTAATGTAGGGGTTTTGAGGTCGTTTCTTTGGTTAGACACCTTCCCATTTTTGCTTGGATATTTTAAAAATGAATCCAAGCTTGTAACCACTTGATCGAAGCTCTTTTTTTTCCTGCATTATTTTTTTGTAACAAAAACCTTATTGTGCTTTGAATTTGAGACTCACCAAGTCTCGATTTGAGGTTTCCTTTGCTAATATTTGGTGGCTACTTTCTTCTCCAACGCTTAGAGGATTGAACTGATTTGGTGGCTTCTCTTGGCCACTTAATGTTGCAGATCTTTGTGCACTAATAGTATCTTTAGACACTTTGACAAATTCAGATTTTGTACCCTTCTCACGAACACAAACCACAATCATTTTGAGAGCAATAGATTAATGCAAATAAATCTAATAATCTTTCACTTTTCATGCACTTAACAATTTTACCTTATCACTCTAATCAACTTTTAAAATAATGCACTTAATCAATTTACTACAACTTAATCAAGAACAATATGAAATGAATCTTCAAAAATTGTTATGCAATTTCCTTATAAGCAAGATAGTAGGAGATAGTCTTCTTTTGCTTTCCAAAGTAGATGATAAGTAGTTGATAGATAGTTGTAATTATAAAATATAATCAACTTCTAATGTGCAAATGAACCTTAAAAATAACTTTTCTTTTTACACTTTTGAAGACTGTAATTCAAATCTCCTTTTTGCAATTTTAATCCAAAAGTAAAGGTTAGTGTGCACACAGTTGATGCATGTCAAACTACTACCTTTACACAAACAAACATGCCCCTAAAGTTTGAACCTAAGTCTCTTTTTGGTAAACACCATAACTTACCAATCCGCCTAACCCCTGGAATACGTAATTAGAAAATAATAACTTATAGAAAAGCATCACAAATAAAAAAAAAAAACAACCATCATACATAAATACCACAAGTCAAAATGTTGGAGGGTTTGGATTGGTCAAAGTGTTCTTTAGAAGGATGAAAACTACGTTTCGAATTCTTTAAGCCTTATGAAAACTACATTTCGAATTCTTTAAACCTTATAGAATTAGAGGGTGTGTGGCGCTACTGTCGTTGATTACATTAAAAAGTTTAATGTCGTTGATTACATTAAAAAGTTTAATGATAAAACTAACATCAAGTAATAAAATTCAAATCCACAACTTACCATTCTAATAAAACTACCAATCAACCTCTCTTTCGAGTAATCCTGGGTTAATGTTTTTTTTTAATGGGTTAATCCTGGGTTAATGTTAACATAAATGAAAATTCTCACATAAAATAATAAACCGCTAGACCAACTAAGCCTCTAAGTTTACCGAGTTCCCTGCTCGCTTCTATAAATGTTGTGGCAAGAAACAAAGCCAGGAGAATATCGGTTAATGTTAACATAAATGATATATCTCACATAAAGTAATGAACCTCTAGACCAACCAACTCTATAAATGTTGTGGCAAGTAACAAAGCTAGGAGCATATCGAAACATTCACAGGTTAACTCATAGCTTCTCGGCCAATATAATGGCGGCGTTGTTGAGACAGGCGAGACCTGTTCTGGGCAGGTTCTCATGGGCTCCCAGTAGGGGTTTTGCGGCCTCCGTAGGTACCGACATTGTGAAGGAAGCCCCCGATTTGAGCCTTCAGAAAGCCAGAACATGGGACGAGGGCGTCTCCTCGCAGTTCTCCACAACTCCAATGTCGGAACTCTTTGGGGTAATAAAATAAATCTCATTCATTACTTATTTCCAGGGTTTCACCTTTTTTCGAAACCAGAATGCAACCATTAACGGCCATTTGGCTTTCTTTGGCAGGTCAAGAAAGTGGTCATATTCGGTCTACCTGTAAGTAGTTTATCTCTTTTAATTTTTTTTGGCCCGTGCTAAATATAGTCCTTTTTAGGGTTAAGTAAATGACAATGTGGGCGTTGCTATGGATTGGTGGCCTGATCGATAATTGCTTGCAGGGAGCATTCACGGGAGTTTGCTCGGCTCAGCATGTGCCGAGCTACCTGAAGAATGCTCAGAAATTCAAGGAAAAAGGAGTGGATTCCATTATCTGCGTTGCTGTGAACGATCCATATGTCATGAACGGCTGGGCAGAGAAGTTGCAGGCCAAGGAAGCTGTAAGTTCATTTTGTTCGTCTCTGTTTAGAAAGTACACATGTCAGGAATGGAATATCAAGCAAGGGTTTAATTTGTAAGGTAGGTGTCCGACTGTTATTTCCCCCTGCCTATATGGGTGTGGGTTTGAAGCCGAAAATTCAGAACCCTAAACCCAGAAACTAAAACCCTAATTGGCTCTCAACCCTAGTTAGCGAGTGTGGGGAACGTTCCTAACCTTGGTATCTCAAATGAAGTTTGCACTACTTCTCAATGGGGGATTTCTGGTGTTTGATTTGAGTGTTCAGGAACTTCGGGTTGCTGCATACAAGTCTTTAAGGCCAGTGCTGGGCTTGGACATAAGGGTTAGAATTAAAAAAACGACAGATGTCTACGTTCATCAGATCAATGTATATGGTTTCTTCGTGGGGATTATGGGCTGTGATGTAGTGGATATGGGCTTCTCGAATGCTAGATTACGCTGAATGTGTCTGGTTTTGTCTGAATCTAAATTTCGTCAAAATGTCATATAAACTAGCAATATGACCGAGAACAAGGGGTTGTACTCGGTACCCCACCCTTGACAAATCACAACTATCTTCTTTAGAGCATGAGAGTTTATAAACAGATTCAATTTTCATCTCAATTGAGGTGCTATAGCTAGAAACCTACATCATTTTGCTTAAAATGTATGAATTATTGATTTTGATTTTATGGAACTTTTTCGATTTTATATGCGATTACAAATATTCTAGAATTCAGCATCCTTCTTGACATTTTCTTACAGCAGCCTTCACAATACCAAAACTTCACCTCTACCATATATGCATTGCATCTTAGTAGAGTAATATTTTCCAAACACCGCTTTACCAGATATGGATTGCTAGTTTCTTTCCTTAAGCACAAGTGCAACTACAAAAATTGTAATACATAGTTTATATGAAAGCACATTAATGTTATAAAATAAGGCAGATATTTGATATATTTAATGGAAAACATTAAAGTAAATCTTAATCATTATTTGATTCAGGCAATCAACATTTTCTTGTCAGCTTCAGCTAAACTTACTACTTCCTCTAACCAAGGCAAAAAGAATTTAATTTCCCGATCCTCGATTAAAACCCCTCTATTGGCTAGCCTATCTGCACATTTGTTTCCTTCCCTTAATGTATGTGTAAACCTGATTTCTTCAAACTCTATAGCAAGGTCTTGAATTTCCACAATTATCTCTTGTATGTTCCATGGAGCCTTTGCTTTCTTCAAAATTGCATTTATTATTGTGAGTGAATCACCTTCCATCCATACTTTGTTCTATTTCATTTGTTTACATATTTTTAACCCTTCCAAAGCCGCCAAGCTTCAGCTCCATTATTTGTCTTAAATCCACTATTGAAAACGTAATGAGACTTATTTCTAATTATTCCTCCTTCTACTGGTCCTAGATTTCCTTTAGATGCTTCATCAAAATTCAATTTGACCAATTCCACACTGGTGGTTTCCACTTTATATTCTTTGCCTTTTTTTTGTTTATCCTGTCCCAAACATCTATTAAGTCTCTCTGCTTCCAGTCAGGGATTGGGTGAGTTGATAGGGTTGGTTTAGACTCATCTATGGCTAAACAAATCTTCCTTTTCATTACCTCTAAACTGCTTTCCTTTCCTTTAAATATTATTCTATTCCTTCCTAGCCATATAGTCCAAAGTATTGTATTTTTTGATATATCCCAGATTGTCTGTAAAGCGTCACTTTTAAAAGTGCTCTGCCATTGCTCTAACCATTCTTCAATTTTTCCATTTATCACCATGCATTTATAAAACATATTAAGAATCCATCGCTATAGTTTCTAGAGTTTTGAGCAGTGTCCCAAGAGATAAACATACTCTCCTTCTCCATTTTACAAAGAACAAATTTTGAGGGGCCATGAAAACCCCTTTTCATAAGGTTATCCTAGGATAAAATTCTTCTATGACCTACTAGCCAAACAAACATTTTGACTTTAGGAATGCTTGGGCTATCCCAAATATCTCTTCTTATTCCTACGATATTCATATTTTGATGGTGCTTTATATTATATCCACTTTTTGTTGTGTATTCTTTTGAGCTATTCAACTCCCAAATCAACTTATCTTTGGCTCCCCTTGAAATAATCATTGTTGTTATCTTTCTACTCAACTGCCTTCTAGCATCAATATCTTGTATACTTGTAAAAACTCTTCTTTCCATTTGTATCTTCCTTCCTGATCCTTGTACAAAATGTTTGAAACCCTATTACCATTTTTGTCTTGAAGTAATCTCATCCATGTTTTCAAAATTGGATCTAGATTGAGTGGTTTTTTATCACACCAAGTATCCATCCAAATAGAAAGTTTTTCTCCAGTTCCCACCACCCATCTTAAACCTTTAATCACTAGATCAATTGATTTTTTTAAACTGTTCCATAGTGCAGAACCATTTGGTAAAGAGAATGCAGTAAATATTAAGCTTGGGTCATTGGGCTCAACATACTTACTTAGAAGAATTTTTGCCCATTGTCTTTGACTCTCTTTGTACAATCTCCAAATTGCTTTTCCCCTAAGAGCTAAGTTTGCATCTGTAAGAACTCTTAAACCGAGACCTCCCCTAGTTTTATCATCACACACCTTACTCCATTTCACCAAAAGAATTTTCCTTTTATCATGTAATCCTGACCACAAAAATGATCGCATAATAAAGATTAAACTTTTTTCTATTGATTTTGGCATAGTATACAAGGACATATAATAAGTTGGAATGGCCTGTAAGACTGATTTAATTAACTGCACTCTTCCTGCTACTGATAACCATGTAAGACTGATTTAATTAACTGCACTCTTCCTGCTACTGATAACCATCTACCTTTCCATGCTGGTAGTTTATTCTGAACTATACTTATAACTGAGCTCATGTTATTTGATCTTAATTAGTTTTTTTTTTTTAATAGATGGTTATATGGGATTGAAATGGGCTCCACCTGTATTACATCATCACTGCATAGTGGTGTTACAACAACTGGGCTATTATGCATGTATCGCTTGACAAGATTTGAACCTGGGTCTCCTACTTGAAAGTTGAGGAATTGAACTGGTTGATCTAATTCCATTTGATTAAAATTTTATGGTTCACCTATGAGTTTCAAACCTTGGTCTATGGGAAAATGTTGAGATTCACCCATGAGATTTGAACCTTGGTTTAGGGTGTGAAATTCTTCACTCAAGCCAATTGCTTCAAACCTTACAGGTATCTTATTTAGGCTTTTTTAATTATATATTTTTTAGTTAATTTGGTTGTATGTTGAAATTGACATCACTTGTATTACATCATGATGATATCACCATGGTTATTTGACAAACAATATTTTTGCAATTATGTATATAACTCTTGGCAAGATTTGAACCTGGGTCTTTGCATTGAAAGTTGATGTAGTTAACCGAATGAGCTCATTCAATTTGATAGATCATATTTAGACATTTCAATCAATTAAAATATTAAACAGTTATTATTTTTTTGAAGTTGATGGGTAATTTATGGCTGATTTTGCAACTTGGTTTTGAAATATTTAGTTTCAAGTTGAATTTCCAAAGCTCTAAAGAATAAAATTGTGGTACGTAAATTCTGGGCTAAGAGAAAAAATAGTTTCTGTGCAGAAGAGAACATATAGTGTGCGTCATAAAGGGAAAATAACAGGAGGGATGAAATGAACCATAGAAGATGCTTATTTATTTAGTTCCCTAACTTTTATTTAGCTTATTTAAGGTTTAATAATTTAATTTACGAGGCTTGGGTTTGACAAAGATAAAAATAAAAATAAACTGTCATTGAAAAATTAGTTGTGAAATTTGTCTTGGTATTCGAAAAGAAAATAATCAGTTTTATTTATTTTTTTAAATTTGTTATATGGGATTGAAATGGGCCCCACCTATATTACATCATGACCACATAATGGTATTGCAACAGTTTGGCAACTATGCATCGATCGCTTGACAATATTCAAATCTGGGTCTCCTTCTTAAAAGTTGAAGAATGGAACCGGTTGAGTTAATACCATTCGATAAATATTTAGTTTCATTAATGTAAATATCTAAAATAAATATTAAATACTTAGAATACTTCTTAATTTGTACAAAAATTATAATTACTTGCAAATGGATCTGCAGATGAGTTGCCCTAAAATCATTTTGCCCTATCTTTGAACTTTTTAATTTCTTTAATTGTTTTGTTTCAACCTGTACTTGTTATACATGTAAAATGGAATTAATTTCTTTAATTGTTTTGTTTCAACCTTTACTTGTTATATATGTAGAATGGAATCAAGTGGATTGCACAATGAAAGACACAAATTGTAGAAGTTTTAGGTCTTACATGGTGGATTTTTCATTGACTGTTGTTTGCTCAAATATGTTTGTTGAATTTGTTTCCATGAGGTAGGAAATCACTGAAATTTGTCTATTTTTAATAAAATTTGCCGAATCTTGATACAGATTTTAACGTGGGTCACTTTATTACATATGCTTTGAGGATTTGATATTTCCATCTTGGATATTCATGAATGTTCATATAAATATCCTATCAGGGCTGTATAGGTTGACAGTGCAGCCAATACTTAGTAACAGTGCATGGGGCCATCATGCAAACACATGAAGTGAGCCCAAAGCAGTAGAAGATGTGCCAATTGCTGCTTCAAGCCTCTACAGTGTTCTCTAATGAACCCAAATGTAATTCTCCTTTTGTAAGAGGGTTGATAACTCATGCCTAGACCAAACCTCTATTGTGTAGACTCTACACAGTACACTAATTTAAGTATCCCTGTTACCGTTCCTGACAATTTATATCTAATGAATTTTGTATAGAGTTTAGACATAATGGAGCTTTCTTTGTTGAAATATGTGTAATCTGAAAGTGTGAGGAAGTGCTTATGAGCACTATTAATGTAACCTACGGGCATGTGATTATGTAAGCTTACAGGCATTTATCGTTTATGTAAGCCTACGGGCATGTTCATGTAAGCCTAAGGGCCCTTTTCATATTTCACCCTTAGTGGTATTGGTTAATCCACCTTTATGGATAACCTTGCTTAAAGGGTATAATTTATTATTATTTTATTGTAAGTTAACCTCAAGGTCAAGTCAATGTTGGCTTGAGGTTAACCTCTCATTGGGGTTTTGGTATCACTATAAATACTCCTCAATGAGGATCCATTTGTATGATAAGTGTGAATAAAATGTGATATATTGGGGTACCCATAGGCACCCACCTTCTACTTCTTGTTGTCTCTCTCTCTCTTTCTCTTCGTTTTTCCTTTCGTCTCTTAATGCTTTCTTAAATTTGCTTCTACATATTTTGTTTCTGGAAAGTATTGTGAATTTCGACATTCTTGTAATTGTTCATTGTGGGCAAGACATTCATATTCATTAAAGTTGTATTTTTTGCAAATATAGTTAATCATCTGGTTTATGGCAGATCCTTTGAGTCTTGTAAGTGACAAGCATTGTGATTGTCTGGTCTAAAGGGTTTCATTTTCAAGTTTTTTGTTTAGATTTTTGGTTGAACGTAACCGGGTTTGCAAAATTAACATCAGTTTCCTTATGATGCAATTTAATGACAATTCCTGTTTTTGTTAGACATATTAATCTGGACTTTTGTTTCTCTTTTCCAAATTAGATTGAATTCTATGGAGATTTTGATGGGCGATTTCACAAGAGTTTGGAGTTAGATCTGGACCTATCTGCTGCTTTGCTTGGCCCACGCTCTCAGAGGTAACATGCATATAAATTACTAGAAACAATTAATGCTTTTTTTTTTTTTTTTGTTTTTGGTCCTTTTCTGCTTCATTCAATACTTTGCTTCATTCGATACTTTTAATCACCGTGCTGTGGCGAAGATTCTTTCAGTTTTGCCATTTGTGGCCCGTTTTGTCTGATTGAAACATATTATAATATATCAACAACTAGATTCAACTTAACGACTGTTCTGAAGGTTCCCAAGAACCAGAGGGATAAATATTGACTTAATGATTGGTGGGAAATGTCACTGTGTTAGAGCTATGCAAGCAAATAACGAACTATTTCTAGAATTTTCCAGAAAACCAGTTTAAGTGGTAGCTTATCCATCATAATATTTCCTATCCCAAACTGTCCAAAAATATGAGAACTGTTATTTTTTTTTCTTGGATTCCTGCTTAGATTGACCTAATGATTGAACTCTGGGGTCCATTAAAGGCCCACTGGGTCACTGCTGTCGTGCCCTGTAGATCCCTGTAGAATATCTAATGAGGGTTGATTGAGAAATGACTTGTGGCTGAAATGTATAATGGGCAGGATTTTCTTGGTTATTACATGCATATATATTTAGGAAGATTACTTATACCGAGTATATGGGGATTGGTAAGGCCTTGTGAGAATGTATTGTGCTATCTTCCTGACAGGTTTTAGAGTGTGGTATAGGTTTACAGTTTCTTTATGAAAAATGAAGTGGATATTCAAATTTAGGCTCTTTTTCTGTCCTGCATGTGATTTCTGATGCATTTTAGAAGTTGTATGCCTGCTGTGCAGAACAACAACTGTGCCGGTTTTTCTATATACTGCTGTTGTATTACTACTGTTTAAGTTACTGCTGTTTTCTTATGTGGTTTTCTAGTGAAATTCTGTGGTGCTGATTTTTCTTGTGTATTACTGCTGTGGCTACCTTGTGATATTTGCCTCTCTTTAGGTAGAGTTAGTTTTAATTTATTTCTGCAGGTCCCCTCTATGTGGCTGCATCACCTAAGCAAGTTCCAAGCAGCCATTTCAATATTCCCTATTAAAAGTTGCCAAAAACAATGAACTTTTCTGTACCTTATTTTAACTTATAATTTCACATCTCAGTATAAGCTTCATGTATTAGAGGCAACTCTAAATTTACATGAAATTTAGAGGTCTGAAGACCTGATATCAAGCTTTTCTTGTCAGAAAGTGTTTGAATAATGTCGTTGAAGCTATTCTTTATGCCGAGAGGCGTTCCTACAATGGCAGACGGGAGTGGGAGGCAAATAGGTCATACATGTCACGCCGTAAACAATTTTTTTGTTTTATTAAAAAAGCCGACATTAACAAAAACATTTAAAATATTTAAACTAAAACAGCCGACTAACCAACCGTTGCAAACATTTAAAATATTTAAACTAAAACAGCCGACTAACCAACCGAAGAAATGAGATAGGCGCCTCGAGATTGATAACTCTCGGCGTTTTTAGATATATATCCTTTATATCTAAGCTAGTACATATCTTCTCATACATTCCACTTGGTAGCAAGTAGGTAATTCTATATGCTAATATGAATATGGTAAGGATCAAACAAGGAATCTCTTGACAAATTTCAATTAGAGTATGCATTGCACTTGGTATCAATGAGTTAAATGCGAATGCCATTACGGTAACTTTCAGAAAGGGTGGGACTTGTGCAAGTGGTTTAGAATTGTTTGTTTCTTCACACTCCTAAAGAAGAAGAAAAGGAAACCTGGCTTTTTCTTCCTATGCCTTTGTGTTGCATGTAAATAATGATGGGTAATTATAAAATATCTTTCTTTAGTATTTAGAAAATGTATGCTGACTCTAGAATGTTATGCACCGACTCAATACCTGAATGTTCTTTATGCTTAAACTGAATCCCATGCTACAACCCATTTCTTAAAATAGATAATTGCTGAAAGTTTTACTGTTTGAAATTTTATGTGGTGTTTTGCATGAATGATTGCAAATGGAAAGGATGTCTGTGTAACACAAATAAAAGGTGATCTTAATTCAATGTGAAGATAGGCAGGCTAATGTTGTATTGTTAGGGTTGGTGTTATTCTAATATGTCATGGACTGATAATTATATAGGCTTTAACTTTGACATTTTGCCACTCAAATGCAATTAATTTCAACCTCCTGGTTTGAATATATAGAAAATAGCAGAAATTGCATGAACAAGTCATTTTGAAGTGGGAGTTTACGTTTTGAATAATATTTTGTGTTATCAACTGTAATCCAGACACACATAGAAAGTAATTCTAATATCAATTTGAAGCTAGGCAGGATAATGTTGTATTAGTAGGTTTGATGTTACTCTTTTATTCATTTACCATGAACCGTATGAGGTTATAGATACTTATTTCGTACTCTAATGCAATCTTTTTCAACCTGATGATTTGAATATAGAGAAAACAACTTAAATTGCATACATGAGTCTACTTCAAGTGGGAATTAGTAATTACAGTTTAAGTCTACTTTTTGCTATCAACTCTAATCTGGAATCACGCAGTCTTGAAGGCTATTGTAGACAGCATAAGGGAGTTCATTGGAGCATCAGGTCATACCATGGGCTGACATTTACCAACTGGTCCATGATTTGTATTGATTTGGATGTAGAAAAGCTTCTACCAGACTAAGATGGCTTGAGAATAATGGGTCACATTCAGGAACAACTGGTAGACTATGAAAACATCCCTGTCAAATTAAAATTTTTCATGAATACGTCTACTTAAAGAACTCTGAATCAGCTTTCCTTATAACACCATCACAAGAAATTGAACACGAAATGGGTGGCACCCTGGTGAAATAGCAATAGAAAGGCAGATTCTGGTCCTGTGCTTGCATAAAGGCAAAAAGCATTTGGTCTATCTATTGAGGAACAACAAAAAGCAAAAGGTGATTCAGCTAAAAACTCCACCTGCACATTCACAAGAAGGAATATACAACCTTTATACTAATATTGAATGCAGAAGAAGAGGACATAACTGAGGAAAGTGAGGCAGGTGCAGCTAAGAATGAATGTAACAAAATAGAAATTCATGATTACCCTTCTGATAATATCTTGTTGTGCTAATTTGTTCTGCTGGGTCTAGAAGAGCATCGTAGTTCTAAGAGTCTAGGGATCACAAACACTGTCATGGAAGATGTAAATCCCTACAAAAGTTGGGAAGCCATAATTTAAATTCAAGATGACCAAATCGAAGATCCAGAGGAAAAATAGCAATGGAAAACAACAGGAGCCAAAAAAACATTTAAAACTGAGTGCAGTTGAACAGTGCACTTAGTCACAAAGAAAGGAAATTTAAAATTAGCAGTTATATAATAAATGAATAAAATGAAAAGGGGATGTCATTGTATTACAACAAACAAAATAATTGCTAAATGGATGAAATCCAGCTTTGAATGTTTGATGATGGTTTCTCCTTCCAAAGAAACAAAATTTGAGCACTTGTGCACATCATAAGTGCATAAACATGGTTTGGTTGCAGGAAATGAAGAGTTCTAATAAATAGGAAATTCTACAAACAAGATCATGGACAAACATAGAAGCTGTAGCCTAGGAGGACAACGCCAGCTCAAAAAGGTTGTGAATAGTTTGGAATAAGTATAAATGTACACATTCAAAATCAATATGAATTGGGTCAAACATAGAAGATCGTGGACAAACATAGAAGCTGCAGCCTAGGAGGCCAATTGCAGCTCAAAAAGATTGTGAATAGTCTGGGATAAGTATAAATGTATGCATTTAAAATCACAATATGAATTGGGTCAAGCTGGAGAATTATAAATTTGTGATTTCAATTTCATGACCATGATCATAGCAGCATAATAGTCTGGGATAAGTATAAATGTATGCATTCAAAATCACCATATGAATTGGGTCAAGTTGGAGAATTATAAATTTGTGATTTCAATTTCATGACCATGATCATAGCAGCATGTATGCTACCAATTCCCTTTAAGACAAGCAAAAGGTTTGCAAGCAATAGCAGAATGACAACAACAGTGTGCTAAATTGAGAACCATGTAAATAGGAGATTTTGATCTCTCAATCTCTGTGGAAAAGGTGAAAGGAAAGATTGATTCATAATTGACACTAAGCAAAGGCCTCTGCAAGTTGTATTGACACCTTAGAGAATAGAAATGTTTTTTTTTCTTGAATAGGTTTAAAATTTGGGGACATATCAAAGCCCCCCTTCCCCATGAATTGAACTTGGGTCTCTGCTAAGAGAGCCCAAAGCCTTTTACCATTGCAGTATCCCTCTCAGGACTAGAGAATAGAAATGTTAGGTGGCTGAATGCACTAGGTGTAATAAAAGACAAATGAATTTATAGCTAAAGAATAGGAGCCTTTGAAATATGGCCATTGTATTGATTTTACAGTCTCTGATGAGTGGTCACTAGTCTTTACTATAGACAAAAACAGGCCCTTGACTATAACTTGTCTCAAATTTGAGAACACTTGGATGAAAGGACAGATCTGATGAGATTTTTAATGTTTTTCAGCCTTTTAATTATCTCCTCTTTGTAATTGCAGTGCATAAATCCTTCCTCCAAATAAAGCCATTGCTTAGAGTTCTTACTAAGGATTAATCAGGTTGTTTGGATTGCACAGGGTTATTCGAGTAGAGCTCCAATGCTTGGACACAGTTACTCTTAGCTTTCCAAGACCTTGGTTCACAGCCATGGGGCGTCCATAGCCCTCATGAACATGTCTAAAATTCCTCTTTTAGAAAGAGAGTTTCGTAATAAAAGGAAATAACCGGGATTTTTGAAAGAGGAATTTTAAACATGTTCAAGAGGTCTATAGATGCCCCATGGCTGTGAACCAAGGTCTTGGAAAGCTAAGAGTAATTGTGTCCTAGCAGTGGAGCTCTACTTGAATAACCCTGTGCAATCCAAACAACCTGATTAATCCTTAGTAAGAATTCTAAGCCATGAATTTCTTTGGAGGAAGGATTTATGCACTGCAATCAGACACTAGAGTTTTCTTTGAGTGATTCAACCTAGTAACTGTGTCAGAGCCAAGGTCTTGGAAAGCTAAGAGTAACTCTATCCTAGTAGTGGAGCTCTACTCGAATAACCCTGTGCAATCCAAACAACCTGATTAATCCTTAGTAAGAATTCTAAGCCATGGCTTTCTTTGGAGGAAGGATTTATACACTACAATCACACACCAAAGTTTTCTTTGAGTGATTCAACCTAGTATGTCCCTGGGAATTTTGACGGATTGGCAGATAATAATTAAAATATTTTGAAAATTCTTGCTACAAGGTGTTGTACATAGTTTAAATTGTTTTAAAACTAGAGTTTTGGGTTCCAAAAAGTGTCACTATTTCCCCAAAGACGTTGCCATTTGTTGAGAAGCAACACACCCCCATTGAAAATAAAAATTTTGATCCTTTGAAAATAATTAATTTTTATTTTCAAGGGGACCCTCTTGAAGTTTTTTTTGTTTTAATTCCAAAAATTTTGCTCACACCATTTTTGAAAATTGCTTGCGCCAAGGTGTCAAAAATGCTTGCTTGGAACATTCATTTGAATTGGATTTTTTGAAATATTTATGCATCAATGACATTATTTTAGATTAAATGTCTTAGGAAATTTAATTTTCAATGGTTTTCCTAAAGTTCAAAAAATATTAAAATCAATTTTTAGGGTTCTTTGAATTTGGTTTTGCCATGATTTTATTTCAAATTTGCAATCACCATATCTTTTGACAGAGGAATCCGTTTGAGGTGATTCAAATTTTGGATTAAATATCTTGAGCTCTTCTTTGCAGTGATACCAAATTTTCAGGGTTTCAGGCGTGATTCGCTTTTCAAAAATAGCAGTTTTTAATTGCATCTAATGGACTTATTAATGCTATATCACTCGATTCAAAATGATTTTTTGTGTTTTTTTTGCAAATTCGGATATCCATTTGGCTCATTTGGACATTTGGAAAGTTTTGTCAAATTTCGGGCACTTACAATTTTCGTCATAATTTTCACACCACGTGAAATGGGCTTCTTCCGGGCAATTCAGATTTGTTTTCCAGTGTTGAAATTCATTTCCATGCAATGAGAATCCTTCACAAACCTTTAAAGACGCCGAATACAAGAGGTTAGAGTCATTGGAATTAATGTGCAAATTTTGAAAAATCTACTAGGTGTTGGAAGAAGAGGGCGGAGAAATGGGATGCCACCACACTCTGAGAGAAACCTAAAACCTTGCCACTTTACAAAGGAAGAAAGCTAGGGCGGAGAAATGGAGCATTATCAGGAAAAATTGAAGTTCCAAAGTTCCGCCCACCTCAATGAAGGAAAATCTTAGGCGGCAAAATGGGATTTTGTCGAAAAAGCAAGCATCCCGAAACCCCGCCCCCGCCCCCGCCAATGCTCTTGGGCGGTAAAATGGGACTTCATCAATGAAGTGAGCATCTCGAAAATCCGCCAATGTTAAAGAAAATGGAAAAATTGCAAAGTAAAAGCTTGGACGGTGAAATGGGACATCGACAGAGAAAGTTGGGTCCCAAAGTTCCGCCCACCTTAGAGAAAAGTGAAATTTGCTTAAGTGTGAGGGTGGGCGGAGAAATGGGAAGGTATTGGAAAGAGGTTTCATCTCAAAACCCCGCCTGCACTCAACAAGGAAGTAAAACCCGATAGCTTGGGCGGAGAAATAGGACTCCATGGCACTCCGCAAGCAGCCCGAAATGCTGCCCACGCTCTTTGTCAAAATATTAAAATGTGCTAAGTGTGAAGAAGTGCTGAACTTTTGAGGAAGGCAATGTTGATCAAGAAACCCAAAGCTTCGCCCATGGAAGTACAACCATGCAAATTGGGAGAAAGCTTTGCCCATGGAAATAAGGCCCGACAATCTGAAAGGAAATAAAGCTTGGAAAATGGGAAAATAAAGCCCCAACAATTGTAAATAATTCTGGTAAATTGGAAGATGAGCAACGATTTTATCTTGGACAAACATGATCTTAGACTTTAAAAAAACATTTTACCAAAAACCTTAGAAAATAAAAAATAATAAAAAATAAAAAATTAAAATTTCAAACCTTAGGAAAAATTAAAATTAATTGCAAGAGACCTCTCGCTCTAGGCGGGAGGTCACCTTTTCAAATTCTTGCTCCCTCCTTGGCTCTTCCTATGGATTTTTAGGTAGATCTCCTACTTTCTTGTGGATTTCTAGGCAAATCTCTTGTTTTTCTGGTGGATCTGTAGCAAGGTAAGGAGGTGCGGGAGGAAGAGACCTCCCGCTCTGGGTGGGAGGTTACCTTTTCAAATGCTTGTTCCCTCCTTGGCTCTTCTTGTGGATATTTAGGCATATCTCCTGCTTTCTTGCAAATTTCTAGATAGATCTCCTATTTTCTGGCGGATCTCTTACTTTCCTATGGATTTTTAGGCGGATCTCCTGCTTTCTTGTGGATTTCCAAGCAGATCCTGAGGTGTTGCAGGAAGTTTTCTTGGGTGGTGCTTCTTGGTCAGAAAAACCTGGTTTTTTGGCACAGTTTGGGGGGTTTCCATTCTTGCTCAGTTTGGGAGTGGGGCTAGTGGAGCTCTTCCCTGTAGTTTTTCCTTTGGCCATGGGAAGGGGCCATGTACTTTACTGCCTGTAGGGGAAACTCTTTGTTCCTCTTTGGAGCTTGGAATATCTTCGGGGTGGGCTTCAATTCGGTTGTTCTGCTTGCTGGGAATGTCATTTGCTATTTTTCTGGGCTTTGGGAGAGGCCCTGATTTTATTGCTCACAGTTCAGGGTTTCTCGTGGCTGGTGGTTTAGGGTTTTTGGTGGATTCATTTTGTTCGTCTTCATATGGAAACGAAACAGTTCGTCTTTCGCAACCTGTCGTCTACCTAGATGTCCACTGCTTTGACGTCTACTTGGCTTGATGTCTGGCCTAGATGTCTACTTGGTTAGACGTCAGGCCTGGACATCTACTAGCCTAGACGTTTGGCAGCCCAGACGTCTACCAGCCTAGACGTCTGGCGTGCTTTAACCTGTTGCAATCCTTTTTTTGGCTGCCTGTACTGCATAGTGACTTCACTTCCTAACATTCTCCCACTTGAAGTCAATATTTAGGAATTCTTCTACTAAAAGGTCTTCATCCAGTGCCAATTGCCCCAATGCTGCCCTTGTTACTTTTTCAGCAAGCCCAAAGAAGTTATGCACCACTCAAACTTCTCTACCTTGATCGACTTTGTAAGCATATCTGCAGGATTCACTTCAGTGTCGATTTTCTGCAACAGGATCCTACCTTCTTCCACCACATTTATGATAAATTGGTACTTGACATCAATGTGTTTCGTGCGATCATGGAATGTTGGATTCTTCACTAGCTGAATAGCACTCTGGCTATCACAATGCAATGTAATTTTCTCCTGCATTACCTTGAAGTCACCCAACAATCGCTCTAGCCAAATTGCCTCTTTGCTGGCATGAGTTGCTGCAATGTATTCTACTTCAGTGGTTGATAAAGCCACAAAAAACTGCAACTTTGAAGCCCAATTCACTACTCCTCTTGCAAGAGTGAAGGTATATCCTGTAGTGGATTTTCTTCCTATCTCTATCTCCACCATAATCAGAATCCACGAAACCTGTAACTTGCAAATCTGCCGATCCAAAGTAAATGGCAACATCTGAAGTGGCTCTTAAATATCTGAATATCCACTTCACCGCATTCCAGTGCTCCTTACCAGGATTTGCCATGTACTGGTTGACTACTCCCATTGCTTGGGCAATATCCGGTCTGGTGCTCACCATGGCATACACGAGGCTTCCTACTACTGATGAATACGGTACACGAGACATGCTTGTCTTCTTTGCTTCCGTTCTAGGACACTGGTTGGAAGACAACTTTAAGTGTGGAAGAAGTGGGGTACTAACTGGTTTAGCATTCTACATATTGAAGCATTGCAAAATCTTTTCCACATATGACTTTTGACTTAACCAAATCTTTCTTCCTTTTCTGTCCCTGTGTATCTTCATCCCTAAAATTTGGTTTGTTGCTCCAAAATCTTTCATTTCAAATGTCCTAGCCAACTGAGCCTTAAGATCAATGATTTTCTTTATGCTGGGGCCTGCAACCAACATATCATCAACATACAACAACAAAATAATAAAACTGCCATCGTCAAACTTCTTATAGTATGCACAATGGTCAACTTCACTCCTGTTGAAACCTTGGCTCTTCATGAAGGGGTCAAATTTCTCGTACCACATCCTTGGCGCCTGTTTCAACCCGTACAGTGATTTCTTCTGTTTGCAAACCAAATGCTCTTTGCCTTTTTCTTCGTAGCCCTCAGGTTGATCCACATATCTCTTCCTCTTTACATCAAGCTGCTCCAGTTCCAAATCTTGTGCAGCTACAAGTGCAAGTAGAACTCTAATAGTAGTCATCTTCACAACTAGAGAGAAAATTTCATTAAAGTCAACACCTGATTTCTGCACACATAGCCCTTTGCCACCAAGCGAGCTTTATAGCTTTCCAACAGCCCATCGTTATTCTTCTTCACTTTGTACACCCACTTGTTTCCAACAATATTTCTTCTAGGTGGGAGATCCACAAGTTCCCAAGTTTTATTCTTGCGAAGTGCCTCGATTTCCTCCTCTATGGATTTCCTCCACTTTTCTGCATTCTCAGACTCTCTAGCTTCCTGAAATGAACTAGGTTCACCATCATCAGTTAACAAAGAAAAAGAGGACTGACACACACGAGAATACCTTTGTGGACGTGTAGATCTTCTAACCCAATGTTCTGTCGGTTGTGGCTCTTGATCTTGTGACCGTTGTGGCTGCTCTACTTGCTGTTTTGCATGTTGATCAAAAACTTCAGCATGCTGATTTTCATAGTCATCTTCACTCAATTCTACTTCAACTGGTACAACATTAGGGGTTTGTTGTACCTCCTTCCTTTGGATGGATGTTTCATCAACAATTACATCCCGACTAATAATTACCTTGTGGGCAGTAGGATCCCACAGTCTATACCCCTTCACTATATCTCCATAGCCGAGGAAAACACATTTGCTTGACTTTGGGTCAAGCTTGAACCTTTTTTCTTTGGGTACATGGGCAAACGCGTCACAGCCAAAGGTGTGCAAATGAGAGTAATCAACTGGCTTACAACACCAAACCTCCTCCGGAATCTGTCCATCCAATGTAGCTGTAGGTGACCTGTTAATAAGATAAACAAATGTATTAACAACCTCTGCCCAGAACATTTTCTCCAACATGGCTGCCCTAAGCATGCTTCTTGCATGTTCCATGATTGTGCGATTCATCCGCTTAGCCACACCATTTTGCTGTGAAGTGTATGGTACAATTTTCTGGTGCTTAATACCTTCCTGCATACAAAATTTATCAAATTCCTTGGAGCAATATTCACCCCCATTATCTAACCTGAGACATAAAATCGACTTGCCCAAACTCTTCTCTACCTATGCTTTGAACTCTTTAAATTTCTGCAAAGCTCCCGACTTCTTCTTCAGAAAGTAAACCCACACTCTCCTAGAATAATCATCTATAAAAGTCAAAAAATAGATGGCGCCATTCAATGACTGAGAGGGGATTGGTCCAAATATATCCGAATGTATAAGTTGTTGAAAATCAAAACTCTTACCAGGACTTGTAGTAAACCGAACTCTCTTCTGTTTACCAAAGATACAGTGCTCACATAAGTCTAAATTACAAGACTTAATCCCAGAAAGCATACCTCTGTCATGCAGAATTTTTAGGCCTTTTTCACTCATATGGCCTAGGCGTTGATGCCATAGCATTACCGCATCCCGAACGAAGTTGCTCGTTGTTGCATGGTTTGTCACCGTATCACCGCATAAACGGTATAAGGTCCCATAAGATTCTCCCTTTGCTACTACAAGAGCTCCTCTGGTAATCTTGTAGTAGTTGTTACAGAAGGTGACAAAATACCCAAGCTTATCCATCATTTTGATTGAGAGCAAAATTTCCCTCAAATCGGGCACATGTCGCACATCACATAACATCCTTTCTCTACCATCGTCCAACCTGATCCTTATATCCCCTCTTCCCACAATTTCTAAAGGATGATCATCACCCAAATATACCTTTCTACCACAGTATGGCTAATATTTGTCAAACTAGTCTCTATGGGGAGACATGTGGAAGGATGCACCTGAGTCCAAAACCCATGTATATAAAACTGATTTGCTATTACTGATACAGAAGGCTTCACATGATGTCGTCTCTCCTAAATTTGCTGCACTGGCCTCAGCTGATGGCTGATTTTGCTTTTCACCCTTCTTTAATTGCCAACAGTCCTTCTTGGAGTGTCCTGGTTTCCCACAATGCCAGCATTTCCCTTTCTGCTTACGTCCTTTAGACTTAGATCTGGACTGTTTTCTACCTTGTTTACTCCCCATGAACGATCAAACTCTCACAGATAGGGCTTCATTGGTTGAGGGTTCCAGAGATGTTTTTCGCCTCAACTCATCTGCCAACAAAGCGGCTACCACATCATCAAATTTGAGAGTTCCTGATGATGAATTACTAATGGTCATCACCATTTGATCCCAAGTGTCCGGGAGGGAACAAAGTAGGGTGATAGCCCTATCTTCATCCTCCATCTTCACATTAACTCGAAACCAGTTCATCGATCAGAGTATTAAACTCATTCAAATGATCTACCACGGATGAACTTTCCTTCATCCTCAACCTATAAAGCTGCTTTTTCAGAAAAACCTTGTTAGTTGCTGATTTTGTTTCATACAACTTTTCAAGCTTTTGCCAAAGGGCTTCCGCGATATTTTCTTAAGCCACATTGAACAAGATGGAGTCCGCTAGGCAGAGAGGAATTGTAGAAACCGCCTTCCTGTCAAGCGTTAACCACTCCTCATCTTTCATGTTGCTCGGTTTACTCGCGACTCCTTCCAAGGCTTGAGCTTGGTCATTTTGAACCAGCAAATCCTCCACCTTCATATTCCATAAAGCGAAGTTCCTGCCATCAAATTTCTCAATTTCGAACTTGGTTACACCTTTTGTCATTGTTGCAGCTCCCACTTGCACAAAACCTTAGCTCTGATACCAAATGTTAGGAAAAACTTCAAAATTTATCACCTGCAAGAGGAAGCACAATAACAAAAATATAGAACACGGAAACAATAACACAAGTGACACAGATATTTACGTGGAAACCTGCAATGTGCAGGAAAAACCACGGGGCAATGGCAACTTCTCTTTCTTATTTTCAGCAAAATTTAAATCCACGTCTTTCAACGTTTTCAACAACCTCTACATATGTAAGGGATCAAGCCCCTTTTATAGAGCAGACAAGGAAGGTCCCAACCGTTCGTTTCCTCTTCCGAAGGAGACCTCCGCAAAACTGTTCGTCTTCATATGGAACCGAAACGGTTCGCCTTCCGCAACCTGTTGTCTACCTAGACGTCCACTGCTTTGATGTCTACTTGGCTTGACGTCTGGACTAGACGTCTACATGGTTAGACGTCAGGCCTTTATGTCTACCATCCTAGACGTCTGGCAGCCCAAACGTCTACCAACCTAGACGTCTGGCAGCGCAAACGTCAGGCCCAGACGTTTACCGGCCTAGATGTCTACCATCTTAGACGTCTGGCAACCTAGACGTCAGGCCCATACGTCTACCAGCCTAGACGTTTGGTAGCCCAGATGTCAGACCCAAACGTCTACTAGCCTAGACGTCCGACCTGCTTTAACCTGCTGCAATCCTTTTTCTGGCTGCCTGTACTGCATAGTGACTTCAATTCCTAACAAGGCTTCCTCTCTTGCTCCTGCGTGGGCTTTTTTTTTTTTCCAGTTTAAGTTGTTTATCTCCAACAGCCCATAGAGGGCCTGTTTCTTCAACTATATTTCAATTGGGAACTCTTCTTCCAACCCTCATCTTTTTGTAAAAGGTTACGACTTCCTTTCAAAACCCTTATTTACCAATAAAAAAAATTAATTAAATTAATATTATTGCTAATGTTCTAACATTTGACCTTTTTAATTTTTTGCAGAAATTTGCTGGTGGTCGCATTTAATGACAGAAGTAATGGCAGACATGGAATTTTGACGCTAACCAAGCAAAGGGGATCATGCGAGGATAGAAGGTGAGAAGTCAATGATCCACCTTGATTTTGCAGATGAAGAATTAATGAGACATGGTTGCAACTGGCTGGAAAGTGAAAACGTCTTTTGATGCAGGAGCATCCAGTGGTGTAAGGGCAATCTTGCATCACCAAAAAAATATTGCATTTTCTCTTTCGGTTGTAGGTTTCTTTAGTTTTTTTGGAGTCCATGATGACACTTGAGAGGTGTAAGTCAGTTAGAAGTCCAAAAAGGTGAAAAATGGTCACTTGCTATTTTTAGTAAGTCAGCCTAAATGGGCACGTATGGACTTGAAAATTTACCCCAAGGAGCGGAATTGAAAAATGTATCCGGTGGCAAAAGAATCACCCCAATATCCTGAATGGTTTGAGAGATATTAAAGTTTTCATCCCGAGAAATCTCACCAATAAAGTTTAAAAATAAAATTTGAAGACCTTAGAGGCCCCAAAAAAGGATGAAAATTTGACGAAATGATCTTTAGATCATTTCGTCATTGTAGATCTCTTCGCAAGCTTTCCAACGATATATTATAATAGCCAATCGGACAACCGAGTCAAAAGTTATGGCTTCGGGAAGTTGTGCCACCAAAATTCAAATTTCAAATGAATATCTTCCTGGGCGGGAAAATGAACGGTGGAAAAAGGGGAGTTACGTTTTCCAGAATATTCTATGGAAGTTATTAAAGGGGGAACAAAGATTTACCAAAGGTAGTCCAGTATCATAGATCATGGCTCCAACTTGCAGATTTCTAGAAGATTTTCTTTGTAATAAAATCGGCCTTGTGGTCGTAACATTGTAATTTCTGATTCTATATTTCCATTTCATTGAAATAATATTAGATGTTGGGTTTCTTTTGAAATTTTTTGTGATATTGAGTATTGTGTGAGTGTTGGGTGGAGTAGCCCTTCACCAAGTGGTATCAGAGTGGTAGTTCCTGAGTGTGTAAATAGATCACCGAACGTGAGGTAGTTTGCACCAGGACTTGTGGTTGTGGGTTGTGAGAAAAGTGATCAGAATACCTCCACGAAGAAACCATGGTGGTGGGAGAAATATTGTGGTACCAGAAGAGGATTTTAGAGCCCTACAAAGACAAGTTCAAGCACTGCAAGAGGAGCTGCGTAGAGGGTTTGAGCCAAGAAGAGAAGATGAAAGTGAAGACGAAGCTGAAGAAGAAGCCCAGTTCGAAGAAGAACAGAGGTCAGTAGATCCTGAGCAAGTCATTATTTAAGGCCATCTCCAAGATTGGAAAAAGGTCGAAGATTGATGTTTCTACATTTTTTGGGAATCTTAACCCAAAAGAGTTGATCGATTGGATCAATGATATGGAGGAGTACTTTGAGTATGAGGAGGTGGAAGATCTTGAGAGGGTCAAATTTGCAAAGACCAAGTTGAAGGGTCACGCTAATATCTGGTGGAAGGAAGTACAACTAGATAGAAATAGAAGAGGAAAAGAAAGAATAACAAGATGGGATCGGATGGTGGAAAAGTTAAAGAGATAGTTCATTCCAGTTGATTACGAGTTAGATTTGTTGAAGAAAATGCAAGGTTTGAGGCAGGCAAGTAAGTCTGTCAAAGAGTATACAAAAGAGTTCTACAAGGTCATGATCAGAACAGGCCATTCTAAGGCCAACAAGGAGAAGGTAGCCCATTATATAAATGGATTGAAGCCAAGTATTCAAGAGGAGCTAAGTTTGGTCAGAATGACTACCATAGAAGATGCTTATCAGTTTGCCTTGAAGGTAGAAGAGAAGCTGAATAGAAGATTTGAAAGCAAGCAGAGAGAAAGAGGTCATGGTGGAAGGACTAGTGGAAGACCATATGGAGGATGAAATGAAGACCAAAAGAAGAATGGAGAAGTTAGCAATAGTCAGAACCAGAAAGGGGATAATGCCTACTGCCCCCGTGAGAAAAATAATGGTGACCAAAGAGGAAGAGGAAGGTTTGGACGAGGACCTGGAAGAGGAGGATTTCGTGGAACCTGTTTCCAATGTGGAGAAGAAGGACATCGAGCATACGAGTGTCCACAACATCAAGGAAGGACAAATAAGAGACCTGAAGGTAATGCACGAGTTGCTTATGTAGATGAAGGTGTTGAATCTGAGCATTCTAAAGAGGTAGAAAGAGGAGAAGTTCTTGTCACAAGGAGAGCCTTGCTAAATGAGGAGAAAGATCCAGTTCAGAGGAAGAGTTTATTTCGCACAAGGTGCAAATGTGAAGGTAAAGTTTGTAATGTTATCATTGATAATGGTAGCACTAATAATCTAGTTTTAGAGGGGATGGTTAACAAATTATAGTTGGAGAGAAGGAGACATCCGCATCCATATCGGATTGCATGGTTGCAGAAGGACCATAGAGCTTTGGTCAATGAGCAATGTTTAGTGAAGTTCAATATTGGGAATTACCATGATGAGGTACTGTGTGACATCATGCCTATGGATGCTTGCCATATGCTATTGGGGAGGCCGTGGCAATTTGATCGGCGTGCAGTACATGATGGACATGCCAACACTTATTCCCTGACAAAGGATGGAGTTCACCACAAGTTGAAGCCCTTGAAGGAGGTGGAAGAAAAGGTATGTAGTAGTGCAAGAATTTGTTTAGTTGATGGTAGAAAATTTCTGGATGGTATGAAGCACGAGCATATGTGCTATGCATTGATTCCTAGAGTTAATGAAGAAAAATGTGAAGATATACCAGTAGAAGTCTCAGATCTACTGGGAGAATTCCAAGATATTGTATCAGATAATGTACCTGAAGGTCTTAAAATGGACCCAAAAAGTGAGGGCTATCATTGAATGGCCTACACCGAGGAGTATTATAGAGAGTTATACTTTTGTGTTGAAGCACAGGAGTGGAAGGTCAAACAGAGTTGCAGATGCCTTAAGTAGAAGGTAAAATTTGTTGATAGAGATGAAGGTGGAGGTTGTTGGGTTTGATGAACTCAAGAGTTTGTACCCTGAAGATCCAGATTTTGTAGAAGCTTGGAGAGCTTGCTTGGAACCTGTTACTTTGGACATAATGAAATGGTTGGATTTCTTAATCCAAGATGGAATGTTGTTTAGAGGAAACCAGTTGTGCATTCCAAGGAGTTCTATGAGAGAGAACTTGATCAAGGAGAAGCATAGTGGAGGGTTGGTTGGACACTTTGGTCGAGATAAGACCATTGCCCTTGTTAGTGAGAACTATTATTGGCCATAGTTACAACAAGATGTGAAGAAGTTTGTACAAATTTGTAGAGTATGCCAGATGGCCAAAGGTGTAAGATAGAACACCGGGCTATATCAGCCATTACTTGTACTAGAGAAACCATGGGAAGATATTAGCATGGATTTTGTTCTTGGCTTACCAAGGACACAGAGAGGACATGACTCAATATTTGTGGTGGTTGACAGGTTTTCTAAGATGGCACATTTCATTCCCTGCCAGAAAACTAATGATGCAGTTCACATTGCAGAGTTGTTTTTCAGAGAGGTGGTACGACTACATGGTCTACCAAAAAGTATAGTTTCAGATAGAGATACCAAATTTGTTGGTTATTTCTGGAGGACCTTATGGAAGAAGTTGAAGATAGATTTGAAGTTCAGTTCTGCACACCATCCGTAGATTGATGGACAAATAGAGGTGGTGAATAGGAGTTTGGGCAACTTGTTGAGATGCTTAGTAGGAGATAAGCCCAAGGGATGGGATTTGATTTTACCACAGGTGGAATTTTCTTACAATAATTCTATCAATAGGAGTACTGGTAAATCCCCATTCTATATTGTATATGGGAGCAGCCCAAGGAATGCTTTTGAGTTGAGGAAGATGGACAAAGGAGAAAGGAGTAGTGTCGATGTCGAGGACTTTGTAGAGCACCTGAAGAACTTGCATGAAGAGGTAAGGAAGCATATTAATAATATGAATACTCAGTACAAGGTAAAGGTAGACTAGAAGTGGAGGTTTAAGGAATTCCAAGTTGGAGATGAAGTTATGGTTCACCTGAGAAAAGAAAGATTTCCTGTTAGAACATATAACAAGTTGAAAATGAAGAAGTTTGGACCATGCAGGATCATAAAGAAACATGATTCAGGAAATGCATATGAGGTGGAATTACCAAGTGGAATTAACATATCACCTGTGTTCAACATTTTTGACTTGATAGAGTATCATGAAGGAGACAATGAGGATGGACCAGTAGGAGAACGGTGGAATATTCCAGCATCTACTCCAGAGAAAGAAGAGATAGAAGAAATCTTGGATAGTCGTATGGGCAGAAGTACAAGAAACAAGCAGTATGAAGAATATCTGGTTAAGTGGAAAGGAAGGCCTGTTGAAGATTCATCATGGTTGTCTAAGGCAGAGGTTGACCGTCTTGGTTTTCCTCCAACACTAGAGAAGTGAAGGTCACTTCTCAATTTACCCTGGGTGTCTGATGCAGGAGCATCCAGTGGTGTAAGGGCAATCTTGCATCACCAAAAATTTATATTTTCTCTTTCGGTTGTAGGTTTCTTTAGTTGTTTTGGAGTCCATGATGACACTTGAGAGGTGTAAGTCAGTCGAAGTCCAAAAAGGGTGAAAAACGATCACCTACTATTTTTAGTAAGTTAGCCTAAATGGGCACGTATGGACTTGAAAATTTACCCCAAGGAGCGGAATTGAAAAATGTATCCGGTGGCGAAAGAATCACCCCAATATCCTGAACGGTTTGAGAGATATTAAAGTTTTCGTCTCGAGAAATCTCGCCAATAAAGTTTAAAAATAAAATTTGAAGACCTTAGAGGCCCCGAAAAAGGATGAAAATTTGATGAAATGATCTTTAGATAATTTCACCATTGTAGATCTCTTCGCAAGCTTTCCAACGATATATTATAATAGCCAATCGGACAACCGAGTCAAAAGTTATGGCTCCGGGAAGCTGTGCCACCAAAATTCAAATTTCAAATGAATATCTTCTTGGGTGGGAAAATGAAAATTCAAATTTCAATTGAATATCTTCCTGGGCAGGAAAATGAAAATTAAAATTTCAAATGAATATCTTCCTGGGCGGGAAAATGAATGACGGGAAAAGGGGAGTTACATTTTCCAGAATATTCTATGGAAGTTATTAAAGGGGGAACAAAGATTTATCGAAGGTAGTCCAGTATTATAGATCGTGGCTCCAACTTGCAGATTTCCAGTAGATTTTCTTTGTAATAAAATCGGCCTTGTGGTCGTAACATTGTAATTTCTGATTCTGTATTTCCATTTCATTGAAGTAATATTAGATGTTGGGTTTCTTTTGAAATTTGTTGTGATATTGAGTATTGTGTGAGTGTTGGGTGGAGTAGCCCTTCACCATCTGCACGCAATCTAGATTTGATGGAGATAAAATCAGATCATATCTTCACCATTTATGGCGAGATACTCAGGCAGATTTCCGGAGTGGTTGGAGTTCAACTAGACTCTATTAAAATTTGTTTTTATATTATGTAAGGCCTCGTAGTAGGAATTTAAATTGTTTTTGCTTGACTGGGAGCTTGATATTTTGTGAAAAGATTAGGGCTTGTCCTGAGTCTATAAATACTCCCATCGAATATAAAGAAAAGGATGCAAAAATTTATAATAGAAGTATTTTTTGTAAAACTGTTTTTTATTTTGGCATGTTGATGTTATGCGGAGAGCTTAATTGAGGTTTAATCATTTTGAAACTTAGTTCTTTTCCTACTGGCTCTGGTTTTGCTGCGTGAGCTGTGCTATTGGCAAAAACATCCCAGCAAGATTGAAACTTCAGAGTGGTTAAACTATCTTGAGAGTGTTCGGTCTGTTTCATAAACTTGTTTCACCCCTTGCTAGGTAATAAATTGATCTTAGAAAGCTGGACAATTTATTATTCTATTGGTTACGATTGGAGAACATAACAGTATGCCAAGTTGAAAGAATAATTAACAATTAAAATTGCAGGATTTCACCCTTCTTTTCTGCCCTACCTTACCCTCTCTGTTTTTATTTCGAAGAGATCCATTTTTATGTTCTTTAAAATTCTTTATTCTTTTAATCTGCTGAAATTCGAAGAGCTAGATCTATTTATAAATGCAAATCTGATTGATGAACCAAACAACAACAACGGACAGAAGTTGAACCCCCTTGCAGGTTCACAGACAACCCACTAAAACTATTTTGGAAGTGGAAAAGAGCGAGGATGGTCGACCCGACTATATAACTCACACCTTGGATATCCAGCAAGATCTTAAAGTGAGGGGGAATTTTTTCCATTTATATGTTACTTGTGTTTCCTGTTTGCCCTTCACAGGGTGTGCATGAAAGATGAATCAACAAAAATTGGACAGTCTTAGTCTGTATGTTCAGTTCATCTCAGTTGGGGTGATTGAGATATTAATATGTATGTACAGTGCACTAACTGCATGTGAGTTTAACTAACTAAGGTTTCTATGCATTTCCTGTTCAAGGGCAGTTTGCAACCATTTAAACTTCATCTTTATAAATTTATTCATACCTCATTAATGAAAATTGTACATCATCAGCTTTGGCAACTATCTTTTGTCCTTTGCATTTCTGTTTTGGCATTCTGCTGTTATGATTTTACTGGAGAAGGATGCAGTAAGATCACAATCTCTATAAACTGATGGAAAGCTGATAGGGGGATGAAGATGGTGTTCAAGAACATCATATGTTTCACTTAGTTTAAAAGTTAATATATGGCAAGCATCAGCAAAAACTTCAGAATAATAATTCATTTGACAACATATTCTAGTCCACGTAGGTGCAATAACAGTTTGATAAAAACCCAACTTTAAGTTTTTAACTATGTTACAGGGTATAAATGTGTCCCCTAGGGGATGGGGACAAGGGAATGGCTGAGGGACGTCCCCACCATGTCCACCATTTACCCTCGTTGATGCAGGGATGCCTATGTGTCCCCTTGAAGGACAGGTGGATGCCTAGACATCGTCTACGTAATATAAAGTGTTTCACAAATTAAATTTAGAATCTTGATATAGAGAGGCGAAAATACAAACGGATAGATGCTTGCACAACTGAAATATGGAGAGTTGTTTGCATAATATAGAGTTGTCAAATTAGATAAACAACTGAAATCTGGAAACTTAATTCCTCCATATTCCAAAACTTAAAGACTTTTTAATGAGACAAGAATGCAAATATATGGGTGCTTGCATAGCTTATGTTGAAAGTTGAAACACACAACTCTAGCATCCCTAAAGTTCTGCAATTCATTTATGCACATACCATGGATGCATGGCACTGCCACATAATATTTTGGGGCAGTTATAGATAAGCAAAAAAAGTCATGAGAAATAAGAAGTTGAAGATGATACTTTGAAGAGCATCCTTAGCAGTCTAGTGGCATATTGAATGGGCCACTATATGCTACGAATGTTGCATCATTGTATTTTCATTTTGTCTATGATTGCTGATTAGTAATGAGAAAACCAATGATTAACTCAAATTTGTGCATTTTAAAGTGCTCTTTAGTTTCAAATTTATACATTTCCGTATTTTTTAATAGTTTTATATAGCGTTCTCCTTTGCTGTACTTTTGCCAAAATTTAGGGGTGTCTTCCAGCCCCCTTTTTGCATCATCATGATTCCACATCCCCACCAAAAGTAACTTTGTTGAAGAATTGAAAATTTAAGAACAAGGGGGGCCCTCCTGCTCTTCTTCTTTTGATAAATTGGAGACCAAAGCGTGTTGAGCAAAGTTGAACAATCTACCTCACACAACTTGTTGAAGTGGCACAACAGAAACTTCCTTGGACATTCTCGACCTTGAATCCTAAAGTACACAAGTGTTTTGAGCCTGGAGAAGTTGCTGTGTTCTGATTCTCTTAGAAGGTACCTCTCAAGCTCATTGACAATAAAAGACTTATTCTGATGCGAAGGATGCCAGGAATAGAAGGGAGTGTACTAATAGGCATACAATGTCTTTCAATAGCATCTCGTAGATAACAAACCTGTAGTAGGGAAGTCCTTGTCTTTGAAGAAGGTGATGTCCAGAATATCAATAGATTCTTCAGAGATGATTGGGGTGATTTTACTTTCTGGATAGAAACTCATAGTGTTGGAAGTAAGCCTATATTTGTTCCTTGGAACCAACCTTGCAACCTTGGCATCATTAATTTATCTGTTGTAGATACGAGGATTGTTGACTTTGAAATGCTCTTCTAGCTGCTTTTCAAGTTAGTAGAGAACGGGGCAGGCATAAACAATTGCAAAATTGCTACCTGTGGTAGTACCTCTGACCTTCTTATAATGCACATTATCAAATTCTAGGTAGTCTTTTGTCAACACCAGCTCAGCAAGAGTCTTAGTCATCTCAATTGGATTCTGATGAGGTGGAAGGTGCCCAAAATGCTCAGCAATCATAACTTTAAGGGTAGATAGTCCTTCAGAAGTGGGAATGGTAGCATAGAGAGATTTGTCATCAAAAGTGAATAAATTTACAGTCTGAAGCAATCTCTTCTTACCAAGTTTTCGACGCAAAGACAAAGAATCAGGAAGATGATTCTTCTGCTTCAAGAGGAGAAGAAGCAAAATGAAGTGGAGCAGTCTCAAAGCCGGTTCCAGCACATAGCTTTTATAGTTGCATATAGGATGACCAACAATAACAAGCTTTTGTAGCTTTGGCAACAAATAGAAAGCACAAGGCTTGGAACGGAACGACTTATAGGGTTCTGTGTTAAGAAATCTCTAAAGGCTCCATGAGTGACTTGAATCTTTGAATAATGAAAATGAATCTTCTCCTATAAGCTTCAGTAGTACTTCATCTACATGTTCATAAACCTGGGTATGTAAAAGTTGCCTAAGTCCTTCATTTCTATACCAAGACCTAATTTCTTTTTTAAGTCCTAATTATATTTTTAGATGCTATTAGATGTCACTTATTGTCTATCCCTTCTCTTCCTGGCATCCTCAACATTAGAAGAAGTCTTTTATTCTCAAGGAGCTTGAGAGGTGTCTTCTCGGAAAATTAGAACCCAATGGCTTCACCAGACTCAAAATACTTGTGTACTTTAGGCTTGGAGCTTGAGGATATCCAAGGAAGTTTATGTTGCACCACTTCAAGAAGGTGTCTTTGGTAGATTGTTTAACTTTTTCCAACAAGCTTCAATCTTCAATTCAGAAGAAGAGCAAGAGGGCCCCCCTTATTTCCAAATTGGACTTAAGTTCTTCAATGAAGTCACTGAATTTGGGGGCCATGCTAAACCCTACACTCTTTGGATTTGTCAATAAGACCCTCTACTGCAACATCTGCCCCCTACAAGAGTTCGTTGGAGAAGTCCTAGGAAGATGGGTTCTTTTCTAATTCATGGCAAGTCTAGTTTCATATTCACCTACAACATTTGCTCCTTTTACGAGTTAATTGGAGAAATTCTAGGTAGATGGGGTTTATTCTGATCTGTAGCAGATTTAGTTTCTTTCCCAGATCAAGAGTTTTAGAGTTATCGGGAAGAAATCTTGGGGCAAAAATTATATTTCCATAAAAATAAAACTTATGTTAAAATATACTTTTTACCATTGTAGTTAGACTTGACCCGAGTCCCAAGTACTCGGCCAAGTCAGAGTTTGAGTGGACTCAGCTACATCGAGTCCACTTGGACTCGTTTTTTTCTGGACTCGGTTGAGTTTGTGTTCAGTCTGGGCTAAGTCCGAGTCTGTTTGGGACTCGCGAGTCCCGATGTTAGGACTCGGTCGACCTAGGTGCTGAGTCCGCCTATTTTTTTTTTTTTTTTAATTTTTTGAAGACGTGTGCCGACCCGAGCGTTGAGTCCACCTGGATTTTTTTTTTTTTTTTTAATTTTCTGAAGACGTGCGTCGGCCTAGGTGCGAAGTCCACTTGGATTTATTTATTTATTTTTAATTTTCTAAAGACGCGGTCCTTTCGGGTTTCAAAAGATGAATTTGATTGGGAAACCTTTGGACTTTATTCTTCCTCATAATAGTGCTCTTAACATTGATATTATTAATATTATGATGTCTACTGGACTTTAGATGGGACTGCACACTCACAACAGCGTGTGCATGTTTGTTTATTATTTTTTCCTATGGGAGACGACAAAGAAGGAATAAATTTTTTTATAATATTTTTGTAGGGAAAAATAAGTTAGGAGATAGAAGGGATGCACACGCATACATAATAGAGACGGACTCACATTAATTCACCTCTACTACATCCATGTTACTGGTATTATTATTAAATATTTGTTGATTAGCTCGCTCGTGCAATCCGTTTGCGGGGATGCATGCACGCATACATAATAGAGACAAACTCCTCACATTAATTCACCTCCACTACATCATCCATGTTACTGCTATTATTATTAAATATTTGTTTATTAGCTCGCTCGTGCGATCCATTTGCCATCACCACAAGAATAATAATGTTGTATTCTTCTTTTACTATATTTACCTCGAATTGAAAGGTTTCATTCGTAAATTAACTTAAATTAAAAAAAATTAACCAATTAAACTTATATCTTTTAATATTATGTTTTACTTATTATTATTACAATTGTGATTGATTATAAAAATTGTGATTGGTTGGTTTTGTTTAAAACTATTCTCCCTTTAACTTATTCTCTTCACAATTAATGTCTCTTGATAGTTGGTCTTACTTTTATTTCACTTTCAATAGTAATATATAGTGCTATTTTTAATTTTAAAAATATAAATCTGTCTTCCTAAGAAGTATGTCTTTAAATCTTAATTTTATTTCACTTTCAAAGATAATATTATAATAATTTTTAATGTTTAGCTATTGAATGTTATTTTAAATTGAAAAAAAATATGTTCGTAATAAGAAGTATTTAATATTTGCTATTAATTGCTTCGTTGAAAACTTGAAAGCCCATGTTTTTATTTTATTTATTTATTTATATTTAAAGAATATTTTAATTCTATCAAAATAAAATATAAGAAACAAATTAAACATATGTAAAATTTATTAATTATTTTAAATTAAAAAAATTAAAATAAATTATATTTAATTAATTATATAAAATTTAAATGACATTATGACTATATAATAATGTTATAAGAATTTGACAAATATATGTGTATTTGTGCATATGTCATTTGATAAAAGTGAGATACATTTATTATCACTAGTATATATATTATAAAAGTAGGGCTTTGAAAGGGTTATCCTTTTCCTTTTACATTGATTTAGTACATTGAGATTTGAACCTTGGTGTTGGCTACATCAACTATTTAGTCACTATTATCACTAGAATATTATATAAATATAATTTTTTTACATTAATATTAAAAACATATTTTTTCTTTTTGCCGAGTCTTGTCGAGTTTATTTTGCCGAGTCTCGAGTTTGAGTCCCAAGTGCACTGAGCCGAGTCCGAGTTTGACAACTATGCTTTTTACTGACGATTAGTTTTGTGATGTTTGTTTCGTTGTTAGAAGCTCTATTTTGGGAAATAATTTTTCATGAGATCTTGTTTTATGTTAGTGCTCTCAGTGAGGTTCTTGCTTTTTGCACTTCATGGGCTATTTTCATTGTCTCCTTTTTGTGATGTATTTTTTGCGAGCTATCATGACAATTGTCTTTTGAGCGTTTGACTGTTTGATCGATGTAAATTTCAAGTTTTGGTTTTTTCCTGCCTTAGTCCTAGGGTTGATAGACCACCTAGAAGGTTTTGTGCATGACAAATAATTTTTGTTTGTGCCAAACCCTAGCATGTCTCTATTTATATATTCTATCGTTCATGCATTTCTAACTCACAAGTTCATTGATGAGGCTGTGAAAACCCATGAAACTAGTTTGGACCATGGGATTGTGAGCTTTTGTTTTGTTTTGTTAATTTTTTTTTTTTTAAAATAAAGGGGTAAAAATTTATTGACAAGAAGACAAGATTACTGAGTACAGCGAAGCGAAGCCCCCAACCAGGACTTAAATAAACAACAAAACAGGCTAAAACCACCAGACAGGGTCGAAACTTGAAGAAGACAACAAGAACATACCACATTAAGTTTGGACATCCTTGTGGATCAACTCCCAGAGGCGCTGAGAGTCCCCAGCCGGGAGACTCTCCTAGTTATCCATAATCCAAGGACCCGAAAGCTCAAAAGCCCTTTTGGCCAAATAATCAACAACCCCATTCCATTCCCTTGGTATGTGCACAAAGGAGATAAATTCGAACTCTTCACTAATTTTGAGAATCCGGATGACCACAGAGGCCAACTGCCAATTAACATCCTCCAACCTTTTGTTGTTTAAAAGATTAACCAAAATTTGAGAGTTGGACTCGCAGATGCTCTTGCGCCAGCCAAGATAAAACCCCCTCTACAAGGCCTCGAGAATCGCAAGAGCTTCCATAAAATTGTTGGAGTGAACACCTTTATAAATGGAAAAGAAAAATTCTACCACGCCAGCAGAGTCTCTCTCAACATTTCCAATTCCAACATGTCCAATATTGCCCCTAGACGACCCATCAGTATTAATTTTCAAAACTCCTCCAGGGGGCGGCCTCGACCTACCATCTCTCCAAACTTTCTTGCTGATTTGGGAAACCCTGCTAGGGCGAGAAGAGTTCGCGCCAACCCCAAAGAGACCAAGGGCTTGCCGAACCTTCTCCTTTCTAGAGTCCAAAAGAGGATCCACATCACATTTGCTATGGATAGTTTCTTGAACCATTACACATGATCCTTTGCCATATCTATTGATCAACCAAATGTTAACCTTGAAAGATGCGTCGGTTCCGTTCGAGCCAAATATGCCAGATGATGCAAGAAGGGCCCAAATTCCAAGCCACCTGGAGGAAGGTGGCATTGGCCGGAGGTCTGCCCAGACTGCTCCAGAACTCCACCAAGGAGAGCACATGAAAACAAGGATGGTTCCAGGCACTCCACCAATGGTGCCAAAGTCTCTGGCAAGGGAGCATTTGAAAAATAAATGAGAAGAGTCATCCTCATTATTACCATGAAGGACAAAGAGAGGGACCTTGAAATCCCCTCTTCCTCAAGTTATCCCAAGTGAGGCATTTATTACGAGCTACCAACCAGAGAAAGAAGTTACATTTAGGCCAAGCAAATCTGTTCCACACCTTTTTCCACCATGTGACAAGGAGGCTCCCGAAATTTTGCATATCAAGAACATGATAACCATAGGCTATAGAGTAGGTTCTCTTGGGATCAGGGTTCCAAGCCAAAATGCCTTTACCCCTCAACGTAGAGCAAGACCTCCCCGCAAGAATAAAAGCAAGCACATCTCTGTCCTCGACCAATCCCTCTTGGGGCCATTCTTGCGGATATTTCCACTTGTACATCTCCAGATTACCAAAAGGTTGGATTCTTTTAAAGTCCTCCACACGAGACCAGCCCGCTTCCAAGAAACAATTGCTTAGGGACCGTAACCTGGGATATCGAGTCAAGATAGGAGGGTGGCCATCCCAAGAATCCTCCCAGAAAAGATCATCGGATCCCCGATTGCAAATACAGAACAAACCTTGCTTAATTAAATTAGCCCCTCGTTTCAGAGTGTCCCAGATAACTGAACCTTCCCCAACCAAGCTGACTCTAGGGATCTCAGCCTCATAAATACCTTTCAAGTACTTTCAAGATTAGATTTTAGCCCAAATCTGATCTTGAGAAGTACACCATCTCCAATAGAGTTTCGCAGCCAAAGCCTGCCCAAAAAGAGCCGCCTGTCGCAACCTAAGGCCTCCCTCTTGAACCGGCCTACAAACAAAATCCCACCTTACCAAACTCCATTTAGATTGAGCAAGTTTTCCAGACCACAAAAGCTGTCTTGACAAAGCATCCATGTCATTGATAAAATGAGAGGGAGCTGTTTGCACAAAACACCTGTAAATAGGTAAAGCTTGAACAACAAAAATTAAAAGCAACACTCTACCCGCAAAGGAGAGCCATATGATGGTCCAGTGATTCACCTTCACCTTCCCTCTAAACTTATCAATCATAGACTGCCAAGAAGATCTAGGCAGAGGATGAGAGGAGATAGGAATACCAAGATAAATGAAGGGGGGAGTCCCGACCTGGAATCTTAGAATTCGAGCAATCCTGGCTCGAATAAGAGGAGGGGTATTGAAGAAGAAAATAGAAAACCTGTTCTCGTTAATCAACTGCCCAGAAGCACCAAGATATATGTCAAGAGACTGTCTAATGTTGCCAGCTTCCCTGGTAGTGGCAACTCCCAGCAAAGCTGTATCATCAATAAATTGAAGGTGGGAAAGAGGCGGCGGACTGCTATCCCACTTCCAACCCTGAATGAGACCATGCCTAACCCGAGACTTGAGCAGTCTTCCCAACCCTTCCACCATAATGATAAACAAATAAGGATATAAAGGATCTCCTTGCCTCAATCCTCTCGAGGCCTCAAACAACTTCGACGACTCATTATTAACAAGAACAAAGAACGAGGAAGAAGAAACACAACTCATCACCCATATAATCTAATCCTCCTCAAAGCCAAAAGCAGCAAGAACTTTTTGAAGGAAGAGGACCATTTGACCCGGTCAGAGGCTTTGGCCATGTCCAACTTAATGAACATAGATTTCTCTTTAGAAGTTTCCGTCGAGTGAATAGCTTCCATAGCAATAACAACCCCATCCGGGATTTGCCGGCCAGCAACAAACCCACCTTGCTCCTCAGAGATGATTTTGCTCAACCATATCTTCAACCTCTCATCAATAATTTTTGTTATGATCTTATAAACAAAATTGTAGAGAGCAATAGGCCTGAATATATCCGGAGAATTTGCTCCCTCTTTTTTGGGGATAAGCACCACAAAGGTAGCATTTAGGGCCCTTAGCATTTGGGACTCATGGACCACCTCCAGAAGATCAAATTTGATTAACTCCCAAAACTCCTGATAAAACTCAATCGGGAATCCATCCGGGCCCGGGGCTTTCCCTTTTTTCATCTTGAATACAACATTTTCCAACTCCTCAAGGGAAATTGGGCCCATCAAATGCTCATTCATCTCTCTAGAATCAATCGAGGGAATGCAATTTAGAATAAGCTTTTCATCCTCATCATTTGAGAGGGAGTCCTCCTTGAAGAGAGAGGAAAAATATCTCCTAGTCTCTTCAGAAATCTCCTTGAAAGAAGAGAGAATGGGACCCTGAGAATTCACAAGAGAGGAAATCAGGTTACCATTACAGCGAGTCTTAATTGAGTTAAAAAAGAAGGCCGTGTTCCTATCCCCTTCCTGAAGCCAATCCACTTGAGCTTTTTGTTTCCAAAAAATTTCTTCCCTCAACTCCCATTCAACAAGTTCTTTCGCAGCCTCAGATTCCTCAAAGAGAAGCTCCTCCGTGAGTCCATGATCTCTAATCTTCCTTGAAGCTTCTTCCACCTTCTTAAGAGCCGCCAACTTAGCCAAGGAAAGGTTCCCAAAATTTAGACTATTCCACCTCTTCAATTTATGCTTAACAAATTGTAGCCGCTTCATAAAAGAATACATAGCGGTGCCATGAGAAGGTTTGCCATTGGTCCACTAGCCTCGCATGAAATCATAAATCTTGGATCCCGAAGCCACATAAGTTGAAACTTAAAGGAAGGATTCTTCTTTAGCCCAAACTCAAGAGTAGAGAGTTTGATAGGCCAATGATCAGATCTCCAGAATCACAGAACTAGAGCTTTTGTTATTACCAATCCAAAAACTAGAGATCAAAAACCTATCCAGTCTCTTTGAGATGGACTCTTCCCCACATCTTCTATTGTACCAGTTAAAGATCTCATTATCCAGCTTGATGTCAACCAAGTTTAGGGGCTGGATATGAGCACTGAAGACAGAAGAAAAAGGCTCGAGACGATCAACAAGTGATAGAATTGAAATCTCCAGCCAAAATCCATGGGTACAGGGGAGCCAGACTTCTCACAAAGCCAATGTGCTCCCACAAATTAACTTTACCATTGTAATCAACAGGAGCATACACATTTGCATGTAGGATGGTTTCACCAGATTCATTATCATGCCCGATCATCGAAATATAATATTTGTTGGAAATCCAAGTAAGAGGAGAGATCTTAACTAGATCCCATAAACAAGCGACGCCACCCGCATATCCACATGCGCCAATACTTGGGAGCAATATTGAACATACTATCAGTCATAGTAGTCAGACTCTTTTGGACTCCCGAGTACTTGGCCGAGTTCGAGTCCGAGTGGGCTCAGCCAAACCGAGCCCATTTCTACTTTTTTTTTTTGGACTCCTTCAAGTCCGACCGAGTCCTGGGCCGAGTCCGAGTCCGACTCGGACTCTCGAGTCCCAACGTCGGAACTTGGCTGGCCCAAAAAAAAAGGAAGTTTAAAAAAAAAGAAAAATTACGTCTAGGGAGGTTAAGTGTTGTTGATGCTTCACGACTTAAGCATCCACGTTGGCCAGTATGTAATCACGAACAAGATGCTAAAATCTTTGCTAATTATATTAACGAGAGAATGTGCAATGTTGCTTCTCAAACCTTTAGAATGCTTATCGCTCAATTATAATTTATTTTAATACAAATATATCTTTCTCCGATGGATACATCATCTGCGTCTTGTTTGGGAATGAGAACCGCTTCAGAATGCACGTATGCATGTCCTATGGGGTGTGGCGGTTCGGGCGGAGAATGGCATGAGTTTTGGAGGCGTTCGATCAAGGAAGGCTTGAGGCCGCCAGTGCTGAGACCTCTTCTAGAAAGTTCGTTGCGCAGTTCTTGCACCTTCATTTTCTTCCATTCTTTTCTCTCCTTCAATGCACCCTCTCCCGTCGCCGTCACTGCCACCGTCGCCATTGCAGCCAATACACACCACCACGCGACAATGGAAAAAAATTAAAAACGATAATTTATTTCTCTCTAAAACCCTCGACCGCCAACAAAACAATTGCTACGCACAAAGCTCCCCCAGAATAATGAATGTTGCTTCTACCTTGAATTTTGGTAAGCAGTTTTAAAAACGGCTCCCTATTCTAAAACCGGAAAAATGGCTAGGATTAAATATTAGCTTTATTAATATATGAAGATTTTTTTTTTCAATTTTTTTTTTCTCATGAAACTTTTAATAAAAATAAAGTTAATAGATCCCAACCAACCATCTAGGAAATCGAATCTAGACAACCCACCGATTATAATTAACCATGGTATTTGAATATTTTATTTATTAAACATGGTGGACTAAGTTAGGGTGATTCCATCCCATGGTTTCTCTATTAAACATGGTATTTGAAATTTTTATTTATTAAACATGGTGGACTAAGTTAGGGTCATTTTGTCATATAGTAAAGTTTATTATTATTTAATGTTTTTATTATTATTTAATGTTTTGTAAAATATTAATAATGTTTTTGAACTTTATATATTAAGTTTTATTTTATCATTATATTATTTATTTATAATTTTATAAACCAAAGTGGTCATGCCTGCAAAGGTCATAGTCTGTTCCGAATCCTCTGAGTGCACGTTAGACCGACAATGATGGTATGAATCTCGAGTGACCGGTGGTCCTCTTCATGCCGGGTTATAAAATAATGAGGTGGTATAGGCTTGTTGGGGGCAGTCCTTGTAGTTTGAACCTTGCACTTGGCAGTTACTAAAAATAGTGTGAATGTAACCAACTCCCTATGTATCCAAAAAAAAAATTATAAAACAAAATTATTAGCTTGCTATTAGAATATGCTCCTTCCTCTTGTTAATTTCTTATTTGTATAATGTTGAATGTTGAGTAAGTGTGTTAGAATATACTAATAAGTAAAATGCATGAAAAAACTTATTTTTTTAATAAAAATTTGTATTTTTTTTCATTTTTTTCTTTTTTTCCGAGTTTTAACCGAGTCTTGCCAAGTTTTTTTGCCAAGTCCCGAGTCCGACTCCTGAGTCGAACTTTTCGAGTCCGAGTCGAGTCCGAGTTTTGCTACTATGCTATCAATATCCAATTTAGTCTCTTGAATAAACACCACATCCGGAGAATGTACACGAATCAAATCACGATCAACATTTTGTTTGGGGATGTTGTTCAACCCCCTTACATTCCATGAGAGGATAATCACTTTTGGGGGTTAGAAAATTGGGAGTCCAATGTTCTCACCAAGTCTGACTCCACTAAAGTCTCCACCATTAACTTAATTTTGCCCTGGTCTTTCTTTCGACCACCTTCATATTCTTATCCGAAGCACCTTTTTTAATTTTCTGTTGCAATCCCAGCATCGTAGGAGTTTTGTAGTCCAAGGATGACTGCATCAATGCTTGAGTAGGAGAGAGCACAACTATATCTATGCCACTTTCCAAAATAGTTTTCCTTCTAGGGCTAGAGCCAACCATATCACCTATACTTGGAACCAAAGCCATCTGTTCTTCATTTAAACCCACTAGATCTGATTCCTTAGGTTCCACCTCAAGAAGAGACATCTGATTCGGCCTTGTTATATCTGCATCAGGTAGCGACATTTCAGGTAACTCCATGCACTGATCAAGATCATCCAATATCTCAAAATGGTTGAGTAGAGCATCTGGTTGGCTATCCTTAAGGGCTCTTTTTACTGCTCTACCTCTGTTTCGGGGTTTTACATGAACAAAGCCTTCCTTATCCCGATCCCCTTCCTTTATTAGGGCTTTTCCTTTATCCAGATTTTGTGCAGATCGAGAGGGCCCGGGATTTGAAGCCATGGGCGAGACAAACTTAGGACATTTTCTTTGCAGGTGGTCGTATTCATGACAGATCCGACAACGAAACGGAAGAGCTTCATAGTAAAGTTGCTGAACCCATGTAGATGATCCAAACTGTATTTCAACAGAATCTGGAATAGGATTGTTTAATTCAATTTCGACACAGATACGTGCAACAGAAATTACCTTTTTCTCCATTGTCTGTTGTCATGGTCCAACCGACTTCCCAAGAAGAAGGGCAATCATATCCAACCACGGGAGCCACGGGAGCCGAACCCACATTGGAACCCTCGATGGCCGCTCCTCTGACGGGTTGAAACCCACAAGCCAAGGTTTAAGAAAGAGTCCAACTTGGTTACAGAAATAGGGACCCCCTTCAAATGCTTTGTTACGATCCGCAAGACAAGAGAAAACCACTATAAAATAGCTATTCGCACTTAGCATCACCTCCACGTCACCATCAGGGTTCCAAGTCTTCCTAACCCAGGCCTCCACAAAGGGAAGAGAAATTCGGACGCCCATAAATTTGCCAATAAGCGCATGCTTGGTTAAATATTCCACATCTTCCGCCACCGAGTCTGGTTGAACCACTAGAATTGGCTTGGCTTCACATCATTCCAAACATACATTGTTCTTTAACAAACGATTCCCGACATGCATTGGGAAATTTTGTTCCTTCCAATTATTTTTAGATGAAAAAACGTCACTAGCATGCACGCTCTGTGACGGGCCCGACGCCATCGCAACATTCCTCCGCAACTTTCAATTTTGAATCAAACCCTAACAACCATTTTCCATTCACAGAGCAACTTCAGAAGGTTTTCCCCTTTCGACATCAAAATTAATAATTCCACCGTTTTGTTTTGTTAATAACTTAATACGAGTTCTCAATATTTTTTTTTAGTTTGGAACTCTTTTATGCATTTATTTATTGTATTTGTTTATTTTCTATATGGTTTACGAACTTTGCACAAATGTTTTTAAGAAGTTAGATAACTTTTTCTGTTTGTGTGCGAGACTTTCACTATTCACAAGCAGTCTTATCAATAATTTTTTTTTTTAAAGTCTTAAAATTTTAGTAGTCCAAAATTTTTGAGTGGGCCTAACTGTGAAGAATTAGGAACTCCAAATAAGAGGTCCTCCCATGTGTATCTAAATCATGTATCTAAATGACTTTCATGTGTATCTAAATCATGTAACCAAGAGGCCAGCACCTCTTTTTCCACTCTTTAGACTTCCCTTGATATGCAAAATGTCTGTAAACATTTGGCAAGAGGGGCAATAATATGGTTCCAAATTTGGGCATGATTTTGAGATTTTTTTTTTTTTAATTATATTTTTCCTTTCAAGCCATAAATTGATAATGCTTTAGCTTTGAAATAATAGATAATGCTGTAGCTTTGAAATAATTGATCCAACATTTTCTCGACTCTTTTACCACCAGGAATCTTGTTTTCCTTTCTGGTCGCTTGTCGAGATTGGCTTGTTCTCGTCGAAGTGTTGAACGTAGCAAAGGACCCGACATTCGTGCTTGTGAAAAATCTCTATATTGTCTTGTGGCTTGCTTCTTAAGTCCCAGCTGGTCACTGTCCTATGCAGGATAGCTCTGATACCAATGTTGGAATAAGAAAGAGAACAATGCTTATTTCATTAAACAATACAACATATTTAATACCTTAGATTAGTTACTTCTTGTTGTTACGGTTCAAGATCAAGAGAACAATGCTTATTTCAATAAACAATACAACATATTTAATACCTTAGATTAGTTACTTGTAGTTGTTACAGTTCAAGATCAAGATAGATAATTGTTGCATCTCCATGTAACCTCCCATGAGGTGTAATATTTACGTATCATTAAATAATGTAATATATTCAAAACCATAACTTTATTACTTCAATATTTCATATTTAAATACAGCAAATCAGTTATGAAGATTGTAATGGAACAAGAAGACATTATGTTCAAGATAACGGATGTAACCTCTCGTGAGGTGTAAGAACCAAAAATGTAATATTTACTTAACAATATAACAATTATCTAACATCCTCCCCTTATTACATTATTTGGTTTAAAGAAAATGGAGGGACTCCGACTGTGATTGTGGCCGTTTCTTGGCACCACAGAGTTTGTACAGGTGGGCGAGTGCGTGCTGGCTCTGGCTTTTTTCGGCCAGCTTGCACAGTGCCCAAGTGACCTCCGTCTTGAACTTTGGATTTAGGAAAAAAACAAACAGTAATGATAAATTTTTCCAATTACTACTCTGAACTCTCAATCACTTTGTTCCGTACTCTTGGAACAATATGCACGATATCATATGCAAATGTCTAGAAAAGAACAAATGACATAAGTCCGCTTAATATCTCATCAAATATAACATGATTCCATGAATAAGCGATGATCTACAAAACTAATATTTCCATTGGCCTGTGTCAGCATGTTGTTGCTGAATTTGCACCAGCAGGTGGGAGTCTTGGGTACAATTATGTTGTAAGGGTTTCTTCTTCTCCCTATATGAGTGCTTAAGCTCCAAGAGGTTTTTCAGCTCGACAAACAGGCAAACAAAATAAAGGAATCCAACCATTCTTACGGAAATGGGCGCGGGAAGGGGAAAATTTTTGTAAAACTCAAACTCCAAAGTCACTGAAAAAAAGAAGGAATCCAACCATGCAGCCACGGATTTAAGAGGATACAAATTTGCTACAGGAACCTTGACTCCATATTTTAGAACCTTTGAAATAATAAACACCAACACAATAAAACTGAATAAATACATGTGCAGCGACAAAGCAGAATAGACCTAATTAGACGCAGATTACACTCCTCACTTGGTATCGGTAGGCCTTCGCGATTGAGATCAAATCGATGGAATTTCGTTTCACTTTAATACGAAGTTCTAGCGAAGTCCTTTATATAGAAAGAATCAAGACCGCCACCCCCACCACCCTTGGCTGAAATTACCCTTTTGTCTAAATGTTTTATGCGATACCTTGGGGAAATTTTCTTTTCCCTTTTTATAGTGTGCAATTTGTCATGTTTTTGTTTTATTTGATTTTATAAGAGGTAAGATTATGGAAGACCAACTTTACATTTTGTTTTTATATTTTCATTGAATTAAAATATAATTTTTTAATAATTGTCTTATATTTAAAAGGTTGATAGATATTATATATAAAATGAAATAATTTGAGATAAATTAATATAATTTTCTAATAATTACCTTATATTTAAAAGGTTGATAGATGTTATATATAAAATGAAATAATTTAAATTATATTTATAAGATAAAATTAATTTATTGAACTAGAAGTTTTAACAACGCTCAAGAAAAAATAAGAGTATAATTAAAATGAATTTAATTATATTTATAAGATAAATTTAATTTATTGAACTAGAAGTTTTTACAACGCTCAAGAAAAATAAGAGTATAATTATGTATAAATTTTAGAAAGAAATTGTTGATCAAAGTCAAAGAGTTCAACCTCTTACCATCTTTTGGAGTGTGTTTCTTTTGCTATTGACTTTGATGAGAATCTTTTGGACAATGAACATGAGGATATTGAACCTGGTTATGAGAGCAATGAGCATGAATCAATCAGCCCTCTTTGTGCTCTTGATGATATGGAGCTTGATGATGTAACAAGTAGACGTCTCATATTTAAAAGATTGATAGATATTATATATAAAATGAAATAATTTGAGATAAATTAATATAATTTTCTAATAATTACCTTATATTTAAAAGGTTGATAGATGTTATATATAAAATGAAATAATTTTAATTATATTTATAAGATAAATTTAATTTATTGAACTAGAAGTTTTAACAACGCTCAAGAAAAAATAAGAGTATAATTATATATAAATTTTAGAAAGAAATTGTTGATCAAAGTCAAAGAGTTCAACCTCTTCTTATCATCTTTTGGAGTGTGTTTGGAGTGTGTTTCTTATGCTATTGACTTTGATGAGAATCTTTTGGACAATGAACATGAGGATATTGAACCTGGTTATGAGAGCAATGAGCATGAATCAATCAGCCCTCCTTGTGCTCTTGATGATATGGAGCTTGATGATGTAACAAGTAGATGTCAGGGAGAAGAACAACAAGAATGAATTCTTGTTGTTCTTAAATGGAATTATTAATGTTTGTTTCGAGTCTCTGTTTTAGTCTCTTAGTTACTAATTTATTTACATAATGTTGAAAGGATATATTCATATTTAAAATATATTGAATTTTATGTCGAATTTTTAAACATATCAAATATCTTTTGAACTTAAAGAGTGTCAAACTCGAACACGAACTCAAACTTGATAACTAAGGCATCCGCCATAGCATTTGGCTTCATGTTCTTCATCTCTAGGGTTTTGATTTTGAGACTCGTGGCCTTGAGATTGGCTCATCGGCAGAGGAAGCTGCAACACTTGACGGTGATCCTCGTCTCCTTCGATGGCTTCCGTTTTGGCTACAAATACAAAACTCACACTCCCAACATGACCGTCTAATTGCAAACGACGCCATGTGTCGGAAACCATTATGATTCCTATCTTCCCAATGATTATTCAATAGCTATTGGCCTCTACTTGGCTTGACACGGAATCATAAATAATCGTTTTAAGGACCCCATTACAGACAAGACCTTCGGAATGCAGAACCATGAGCCTAAGTGGTGGCTCAAGGAGCCTCTCTAGGAAATGGTGAATTCCTGCCTGGCCTCGCCAGTGTGGCAGCCTCAGCATGGTTCCATGATATCATCTTGTTAAGTCCTCACACAGACCAGCAACACGACCAGTGTCCCAGGCGTCCACCGTCCTATGTGGGATAGCTCTGATACCAATGTTGGGATATTCAAAACCATAACTTTATTACTTCAATATCTTATATTTAAATACAGCAGATCAGTTATTAAGATCATAGCGGAACAAGAAGACATTACGATCAAGATAACGGATGTAACCTCCCATGAGGTGTAAGAACCAAAAATGTAATATTTACCTAATAATTATCTAACAAAACTGAGTTTTGAACTAAGAATTCAAGAGGAATTTAGAAATAAAATAATTATCTTACAATGAAAACCATTCAGCCTGGACGTTAAAGTTCTTCAACTTCTTGTTATTGCAATTCTAATAGCTGTCCATTTGCTTGCACAATTATTTGTAGGTGAGATCTTTGTGTAGAATTGGAGTTGAGGAGTAATGATAGATATGGTTGTTGTCCTCAATACCCTAGGGCTTTTAGATGTCAAAGAAACATCCTTTCAACCTGACTTTTGTGATCTATGAGTGCTGACCAAGGACGATTAGCCCAGTACTCAGGTCCTAGGTCACTTTGAGTTTTGAATCTTTTGGAGTGTCATCTCAGTATAATGAATTAGTGTCATTGGGGTTGGCGAGGGTGGACCTTGGCACTTGCCAGTATAGGCACCATTAGCACAACATTGGATTCTTGTCATTGGGGTTGGCGAGGGTGGACCTTGGCACTGTGCCAATATAGGCACCATTAGCACAATATTGGATTCTTGATGCAAGGGAATGGATTGGCAAAATATATACAATAACGAACTTTTGCAAAAGGGTGCACAGAAGGTGTTTACACAAATTAGCACAAGTGAAGTGACTTTTGGATTGGTGCAAGCATTTTTCCAAATGTTGAATGTAGAGGCTGCTGATGTGGTTGGCAAAAATGTTAGGTTTGCACCAACCGTTATGTCAATGTTGGGGAAAGTTCCATTGTCGAAAATGACCTTTGAGTTTGAATCATCAATAAAATAAATTTGTAAACATTAATTGTAAATGGAAACGTGGCTATTTTTCCAGGCTACCTTCTGCTGTGATGATTTTTCTTGCAAATGTGCACAGCCCAAACCTGAAATTCGTTTAGATTGCTCTCTTTGTTTTCAAAATCTTATGGGATTTTCATTTTCTCAAGTTTCTTGCTAAATGTGATATTTATTCTCTCTAATTACTTGCTAATCTCTTTGTTTGAATGAACGTTAGGGTGCACACCATGTTTTTGGCATGACATGACAGAGAGAGAGCTGTTATATTGTGTTGTATGTTAAACAATATATTTTTCTTTATGACATCAAAGGCACAAAGGTGCACGGAAAATGTATGATAAACAATGTAGGTTTGTATGCTTTTGTAGAGATTTTAATTTTCTTTTAATTGAGTACATGGAAGTGAAATAGGCCTCACCTGTATTACATCACTAACCAACCACATAGTGGTATTTCAACATATCGCTTGTGATAAATAATGTGGGTTTGTATGCGTTTGTAGAGATTTTAATTTTCTTTTAATTGAGTACATGGAATTGAAATAGGCCCCACTTGTATTACATCACTAACCAACCACATAGGGTATTACAACATATCGTTTGGCGAGATTTGAACCACAGTCTCCTCTCCCCATTGAAAGCCCACAGTTTTACCGCTTGAGCTCATGCCATTTGTTTTACAGTTTTATCAAGATGCAATGTATTTGCTGTGCATTCAAATTTTCTTGTATTTTAGTTTTTGTGCATAAGTTCAAATTTTTGGTTCATTGTGCACTTGTTCTCCATTAAACTGTTTGGAAAAGCATTTTTTTCTTTTCTGTTGATTATGAGTTTGCAGTTTTGTTGTTTTGTTTCCGGAATGTTGATTACATGGTAATGTGGTCTTCTTCCCTATGTAGGCTATAGGCAGGGCATGTTTCCTTTGCTACCATCACATATATAATTTAGTGATGAGCTTTTTTTCTCAATGCATGCTATACGTGCCAGCTTTTGTAACTAACAACTCGATCTCATGGTGCCAGGTGGTCTGCATTTGTGGATGATGGGAAGATAAAAGTTTTGAACGTGGAGAAAGTCCCTTCTGAGTTTAAGGTTTCTGGTGGGGAGACTATTTTAGGACAGATTTGAGATTGCATGACACAGAATGTGTTCCTGTGTAAAGCATTTATCTGACTTGTGGTGGTTAAAATTTTAGTTGATTGGAATTACAAAGCTTGGTGGCAGTCATACTCTTTTAGTGTTTTGTCAACACATTTTATTTGTTTTTTTTTTTCCTTCGAAATTTGACATATAGCAGGTGTATGTTTTATTATGAGTATAAAATTATGTGAGGCAATCAAGCAATATTTCAAGAAATTATTATTGCTTCAGAGGATAACAGAAACTATCTTTATCTTTAGTTCATCGCATCTATCTTTAGTAGATTGGCAGATAACAGGAACTTGCTCTTATGACATCAGGCCAGCCATACTATAGTTATTTCGCATGTACATGGAAAGTTTAAGTTCTTGGACATGCTGACTAATGGTGATATATGCATGGGAAAGTACTGCAGGTTTGTCTACAATATCCAGATAGATTTGGAGGATCAACTTTTTATTGATCAGTTTAGGGGAATCTCAGTGCGCGGAATTCCTAGGGTTGCTCTTCATATAGGAATCCGTGAGTCGAGAGTTCAAGGCAGGATTCACTGCTTAAGCCTTTGTCTTTTATAGTCAGGACTGAGAGATAACTACAAAGGGTCACAAGTTGCTTCTTAGATCTATGTCCAGTTTATCCAACGTGGATTACCTATTGGCTGTGTTAGTTTCATACCTGGTCTAATCTATTGACAACAGGCTTAGTTGTGCAGGATATGCATTATCCCGACCCTAATAAATGGTTTTGTGATTGGTTGTGCTGAAGGGCCAATCCAAAGAAAACAAGCAGGATGTGTCCCTGCTTAGTTTTCCAACTGTACAATGTTAAACATTAAATATTTAATCAGATACATCTTAGGGAACGACCTTGAAATTGTGTAAAGGGAAATAAAGCATAAATAGGCTGCTGTGGAAAATTATGCAATTACAATCCTGCCCAACATTGTTCTGAGATGGTCCTTTTGTTGCCACTGTAAGTCCACAGGCAAAGCTCAAATGTCTTGACAAAGGTCTAAAAGAACTTGAATGTGTTTAACTTAGTGCTTTATGTTAGTGGTGGTCCAACTCTTTTGTGGGCAGGCATATGTTGGCCATGAATGCATCAATTTACATGATTTTACTGATTTGTCTTGCAGAGATACAACTAATCAAAATTTTAAATTGCTGGTGATGGTATTGATTACTTGCAGATTTGAACATTACTTACTCTTTATGTTGGAATCATTTTACGTTCTACCATTCAAAGATATGGGATTGCTGGGAGCACACTCAAGAATGCTTCTCGAGTGCCGTGGGACCTCCAAAGTTTTTTTTGTAGTTCGTGTGGTTATAAAATTTGAGAACAATGACAATTAGATTAAAATGTGTTCCCGGCATTATCTGAAGTAGGAAACGTCTGAAGATGGAAGTAATTTTTCTAATCTCACCACACATACTATTTCAGTTTTCTCTAGAAGGATTGACAGGGCTTCACCATGAGTCTGGTTGCTTGAACTAGAATATGTTTTGCTGGCATTATCTGAATGATAAACCATGGGTAAAATTTTTGCCAGACTTTTAAATTGTGCAGAGTACCTCAGAGATGAGAAGGATTGACAGGGCTTCACCATGAGTCTGGTTGAACGGTTTGAAACTTAAAGCCACACTATTGAATTACTATAAGTGAAAGAGTTCCCTCCCACGGGGTCCTCATACACCCGAGGTGTGTGCATTGTCCTTGACCTGAAAATCATCATCTACATTCTTTGTATCAGTCAACAAAGCATTTCAAGAACACTGTTGAACACCAGTTCTGAAGATTTATTCAGTTTATTCAGATTCAGGATGATGATAATAATAATAATCATATCAAAAAGGGTCAATGTATATGCATCAGGACATTAGTTTACAAGTTACGAGGGCTATTATGAAAGATTTTCATGTAGTAAAAGAACCTACTTTCATGTAACCATCTTACTTTTACTTACGAGGTGAATGAAAAAACACATTTTTTTAATAGATTATATGGGATTGAAAGGGTTCCAACTATCATGACCACATAGTGGTATTATAAGAGTTTGCTGGGTAAGGTTCAAATCTCAGTCTTCTCCTTGGAGGAATCTAATTGGTTGAACTACTACTACTTGATTGAAATATTAATATTCATCTATGCAATTTGAACCTTGGTTTGCAAATTGAAACTCCTTACCTTTTGTCACTTACTCTAAATACTATGGGCATAACAACTTAGCTATTATGTATCTATTGCTTGGCAACAATTAAAAGAATTATTTCATTTTGTTGTGACACAATTTTATCATCCATAACATGATTATCCTTTAAATCAATACCATTAACCAATTAATGGATAACTTTGTATCTATGATTGTAGGTTTGGTTTTATATTTGTTTTTTCTTCTTCTTTTGTGATCATGAATGCAATGGCCATCAACACTTGATAATTTGACACATCATATTGGTTTAACAAGGGTTTCTCATTTGCAAAGCTGCAAATCACCCATGGCAATTGCATTGTTCTTTAATCCTATTAGGACCTGGTATTGCATTGCTAGAACTTGAGAAAACGCCATTGGTAGCTTAGGTCTAGAGGATTTCAAAACAATTGTACCATATCCAAGGCTTTATATCAAGACTATCCTTGGATTGATTACCACCTCAGGTAAAAAAGAAGGAACAATTACATCACCATCATCCACCTCAATATCAAAGTTGAACCTAGTTCCTTTGAATATAAGTAATTTTGGTGATGGTGATATTAGAGACATCACCATCATCCACCTCAATATCAAAGTTGAACCTAATTCCTTTGAATATAAGTAATTTTGGTGATGGTGATATTAGAGCTTCAACAAACTCTTTCAAGAGTATGTTGGTAAATCACATATCCTCTTATATGTACGATTGCTTATTGAGTAAGACTTAGCTTTCCTACCTCAAATTCCACATATGTTCTCAAACTTCATAATTATATCAATATCAATGAATTTGAGTTTGAACATAACCCTCAAAAATCAATTTTACATCATTTAATCTACATCCCTTGCTTGATGAAATCCTTGACCTCTCACAGCATATGCCCTTGAAGAAATTCATTTATGCAATAGATTCCACTTTTCCTCTAGGTTGCTTATACCAAAAGTTTGAATACAAAAAATAAAAGGTAGCATGTAGAGAGAAAAGTGGCAGACACTTTTATAGCCCATCGTCACTTCTCACTACTCATTAAAGTGATGCACAAAGATTGTCACACAAGATCACCTTCCCTTCGAATGCCAAAACACATCTTCTGCCATTCCAATGTTGAGCCTTTTCTTCCCTAGCTAAGTCGGAGACAATGAACTAACCCCATCTAAAATCAATAACTTAGAGGTGGGTTTTCTTGGGAATTAGATAAAGAAAATGATCCATTATTCCTTCTCCTTTCTCCATTATGAAGACAGAGAGAATCTTGGATTGGACCCCTCAACAATGTATATTTGGTTGGTAGTTTTGTTGATGTGTAGATAAGAGTAAGTTTTCTCTTCTTGTGAAACAAGGGCTTACATCCTCTTATATAAATACAAATATCTAATATCTAATATCTAATATATAGAGATAAATGGATTAGGGGTTGGCATGTTTTAAACTAGAAAAGCCTTTCTCAAAAAATGGAAAACTCCTTTGGTGAATTCATAAATAAATGGTTTGTGTCATGGCCACAAAAATAATGTAAAAAATGTATCCACTTTTAATAAACTACATTGATCAAGTTAGGAAATAGAATTGAGCACGTGTTATGGCCATGGAAATAATGTAAAAAATGTATCCACTTTCAATAAACTACTTTGATCAAGTTAGGAAATAGAATTGAGTACGTCTTGTCTCATTGCAAAGACCAAATGAGGTATTGATATGAATTAGCTCTTAAGGCAATTGTGTGGGACTCATCTATTTTCGTCATATTGCTTTAAATAATGGCCATGCATAAAAAGCTCTTGTTTTGTTTTTATGTAATTTTTTCAATGGGTTATATGGGATTAAAATGACCTCCATCCATATTACATCATGACCATATAATGGTATTATACAACTTGGTAATTATGCATATATCACTTGACAATATTTGAACTTTGGTCTCTTGAAAGTCGAGGAATCTAACCAATTGAGCTAATGCCATTTGATTTTGTTATTATATGATTTTAAATTGGTTATATGGAATTGAAATGGGTCCCACCTATATTACATCATGATCACATAGTGGTATTACAACACTTTGACAATTATGCATGTGTCGTTTGGCAAGATTTGAACCTCGATCTCCTTAAGTTCAGAAATGTGGTAGGTTGAGCTAATGCCATTTGATTTTTTGTTATTATATAATTATTATAATTATATATATATTTTTTATTTTACATTGAAAGAATATATAAGAAAGGTAAGAGAGGCATAAGAAACATTTAATAAGATGAAAGTTTACATTGAAAAATATGGTGAAAATCAAACATTCATATGGAAGTAATGGTGGCTTTATCTAAGATAAGGTTGGCTTTTTGCTTGGTAATTTAATGGTTAAATTGGATGCTAATAAATAAATGATTTCTAGTGAATATCTCTTTTTAATGTACAAGCAATAACATCATTTGACAAGTAAGATAATATCTTCGATTATCCATAAGTTTGAAAATCATATCATACCATAGTGTGTAAACAATAATGTAAATAAAATAGTAGTGGTTGTAATATTTATAGTTATGTTTATATGATTAAACAATCATTTTCTGATAAATGCATTGTAAATATGTAATCATTTTTCAAAATTGGTTACATGAGATTGAAACATGCCTATATTACATCTTGATTGTGTTATTGTGGTGTTAGATTTTAGCAATTATGTATATGTTGCTTGAAAATATTTGAACCCTTGTGTTTGCCTTAGAAGCCAACATATTTAACTAGTTGAGCTCTTGCCGTTTGATTAATACAAATATATATGTTTTTTAATTTAAAAGTAGGGTTTTGAAAGGATTACCCTTACCCTTTTTTACATTTGATTTAGTCACATTGAGCTATTTGGTGCCATTGAGATTTGAAGCTTGGTGTGGATTACATCAACTATTTGTCCCAACCATTGAACCACATGTTGGCATAATACAAATAAAATTTATTAGCAAATAAATGCGAGCATTAATTTACCTCTCACAATTTATATACATGGCATGAAAATTTAATATTGCTTGTTTTCTTTTGTTGGAAATATATAGTAATAACCAAAGCATATAACGAGGGGTACATTGGGGTTACCCTCTCATGAATCCCACTTGGGTCTCCACTAGGAGAGCTCAATGCCTTTACCATTGCAATGTGTCCCGATAGAGACTCATTTAATATTACTTTAACAAGTTGAGCTCTTATCATTTGATTATTACAAATACAACTTGTTAACAAATACATGCGAGCATTATTTTACCTCATATTTAATACGCATGACATGAAAATTTAATATTGCTTGCAATGCTTTTTTATGCTTTTGATTGACACATTCTGTAAAACTATATAGTACGTAATGTAAGCCCATAGAAAAACAACTTAATATGTGATATTTTTTTATATAACTCTTCTGCAAACATTTTTTTAAATTAAAAAATATGATTTGATATGTCCATGTTGAGTTTAAGTCTTCCACAAAGAAGGCCATAGAGGTTCAAAGTGCATGAGGAGTAGTAGGTGTTGACCCCACCGAATTGAATTAAAATAAATTATTAAAAAATCATATATATTTATGTTGAAAATTATATAATTTTATTTAATTATTTAAATTTTACTATTTAATTTATATATATATATATATATATTATTTATATACCTTTAATATATTTATTAGTCTCACATTTATCTATCTATATATGAATGATTGATTGATTGATTATATATATATATATATATATATAGTGGTATAATATTGGAAATACAAATTTATCGTCACTCTTGAATCAAAAGCTTTTCAATCTAACTTCATGGTTATTTGTCTCATGGGACAACGAAATAGTTTGGACATTGGATCTTCTTCGGGAGGTCTAAGGTTCAAACCGCGGCGTGGGCGAGTGTGTCAAGGGTGGGTGTGTGTATGGTTGTGTGTTTAGCCCCTAATTATAAGCTTAGATCTAGACCTTATGAGAGGTCATGGTAAGGGTTTCTCGCATTACCCTAACAAAAAAATAATAATTAATTTCACTCACATAATTACTTTTTAATAGAATGGAAGTTAATATGTATTATTGATAAAACACAATGTGCATTCTATATAAGTAGATGCTAAAACCATATATATGTGGCTAATTGTGTTTGCTCGCGCTAGAATTACTTCTCAATTTATCGTCATTTAGGATTTAGATTTTTTTTTGGAAATGCAAGACCATCATTTCACTTTCACAAATTATAATAGATAATTTTGTTTTAGCATTTTAACATCTTTGACATATAATATCATTATTATTGTTAAATTGTTTTTTTAAAGGAAAACCTAGAACTGGAGAACATAGAAAAGTCAACTATAAAAAAAAGGAAAACTCAAAGATACGCTAAGATGGATACAATTTTGTAGTTTTTTTTTTTTTTTGGTTGAACTTAGCATTGGCTTAAAAATGTTAATTATAAATTTTTGGATAAAGCTTAAAGAAAACATGATTGTGGGATATTGAAAAGAATAAAGTTTTCTCAATAATAGTAGAAACACATTTAACACATGTTTAATCTAGAAGTCTTATGACGCTTGGTTGTTAGGATCAAATTGATCCTTTTTAATATGAGACACTAGATACTATTTTAAATGTATGCATATCTTATGAGCTAAATTAGTAATTTTAAGGATACTTTTTGAATTAGTATATATTATTATTTTTAATTCTTGAGCCCCTTCCTCTCAATTATTACAATGGTGGTTTGTCGAGAGAATAACTAAATTTTTCCTCACCTTCTTTCAAAAGATATTCTCTTTGAATTTTATGAAATTTGGATGCTATACTTGTTGGTAATATTGATATTGACATCATATATAGACAGATAGATTTCAATGTAATATTTATGAGTTATATCCTTCCAACCATGGTTAAGAGCTTACCTTTCCAACATAATAAGATTTATCATATCCAAAATTGAGTCCCAAAGCTCCTCTTCCTTTGGTTTATCTTTTTTTTTTAATTTGTGGAAAACATCACAAAAGGGATGCCACTTTCGGGTAAGACCCAAGGAGGTAGGGGTATCCATTCCGCCAAAAACGCCCAAGACTTCCTTTGGTTTATCATATGAAGGTGTAGACATCCAATTTTTCATGCTTGGACAAACATGAATTCTCTAGATCAATTCCATAACTAGCTAAGGCAGTCTCAATTACCTCATCCCAATTTTGGGGTATTTATCTCTCATTTGCATGTGTTGTTTAGTAAGCGTTTGTGCCAATGAAACAAATGCAACAAGGACGACACAAATGCAAAAACCTGTAAAATAAGATTTTCTTGTCTAAAGTATGATTTCAAATGGTCAAACAGTATTTGCACCTAGGCACAAATGAGGCTAGTGCAAATGCTTTGCATGAGCAAAATCTCAAAAACATGCCTTGCAGGCATGTCTCCACTCCTTGACCAGATCACACATGCTTCTTCCTTATATGCTTGTGATTCCTTTTGAACGTTGAATCTCAAACTTCTCTCCAAGAATACCCCATGGAAAAACTATAAATAAACCCTAGGGAGAAGGCAAAAACAAGAAGAAATCTTCTTACATGCTGCTACAAAAGTTATTGAATATTTTTAGCTTCATAGTACCATTTTTCTTAGTTTTATAGTTTCTTAGTCACTATTCTTGCAAAGGCATTTGATAAGCATAATAGTGTAAGCAAAGGAAATCATCAAACCTTCATTTTTAGCAAAGGGGCAAGGAGTTCATTGGGTAACAATTGCAAGGAGGCTCATCACCAAGCTTGGGTGATGCTATTTCTTTCCTTTTATGCTCTTTGGCTTCTCCCTTTAATTTTATCATTTCATTATTTTCTTTTGTCTTAAGCATAAACTAACCTGTTTTCTTTGATTATTTTAGTTTGTTACTACTAATAATCTCTTTTAGGCATGCTCTTCTTTTATGTTATTAGCTTAGCACTTATTTTATAGCTTTATTATCCTTTTATATTGGATTTTTAATTATTTTTGAAGGATAGTTGAATCTATTTCCTTACCAACCTATTCGTTGCTAGAGGACACCTAGAATCTTAGTTTCCCATGTCTCATACTTGTACATTCTCTATGAGCATTTGCACTGCCCCAATTGTAGGAGGGGATGCATTTGTGCGAGGAAGTCCTCTATTAAGCCTCTCAACCTAAAACACATTTTCTCTAAAGGTAGCCAGTAAGATTCCTTTCCTATGAGGCTATTTATATAATCCCTCTTGTATCCCTGTACTTAGTCTCATATCTCCTTGCTTATCCATCTTAAGAATTTATGCCACTAAGAGTTGTAGGAGATGACACATTTGATGCTTATGACCTTTTTGTGATCTTTCCTCCTAAAAAGGTATATCCACTTCATCTACAATACAAGGCATGCCTCTATAAGGCATATATCAATTGCATTTTATCATATCATGCATTAGATCATCCTATATTTCTATCATTTGTATTTGCATTGTTCTATCTGTTACAGGCAACGTAAACATTGCTGGGGCATGTTTGAGGTATTTTATTTTATTTTTGTAATTTTTTTAAGTGGCCAAGGGGTATGACCTATCAACTTAGAAACTCTATGCATCTATCTGAGTTGGGTAGACCTCTTTGCTCTCATCCATGTTGCTAGTTTGACTAATTTTGCAGGTTTTGCATTTGCACCGGTGCAATCAAATAGGAACAACACATTTATCTAGGAGGCAGATTTAGGTAACCTTTTGTTAGCGTCTCTTTTGCTTTATTTTCTTGGTGTTATAGTCTGATTTTGGTCTTTGTGTAGTTTTACTATAAACTTAGTGGAAAGGAAGAATAGTAGGCTTAGCATATTTTATTCAATTTTTGTTTTCTTAGGCAAGGAATCAAAATAGCATATAGTTATATCTAGGCTGATTCTATATGCCTACATAATATCTTGTATGCCCTTGAAAGGAAAAGACTTTTTACTTTCTTGTAATCATCAAAGTTGGAAGAGCATGCAACTTAAGACCTTATTTGTTACATACTTGCATTCTTGCATTATTTAATTTCTTGTTTTAGATCCCTCCTTAAAATGGTTAGGTTTAGACCTTGAAACCTAATGTGTTTTGTGAATTTACATATAAAATATAATTTGAACATAAAACATTTTGAGGTAGATCCACTATGTGATTCAGGTCCCCTTTGGAAAGGGATCTAGGGCATCACCCACATGTGGACTACTATCTACATTTTGGTGAACCTGATGTGAAACACACAAATCTAGCCCTAAAAAAAGATAAAATTAATTTAAACCTAAATAAGAACACATAAAATTTGTGTAATCATATTAGGTCACAATAATAAATATTAAGAACTTGCTCCTTCTATCATTGTTTATATATCAACACTGAGTTATGTATCTAGGTTTCGTTGATCGTCGTATCATTTCTTATTCACATACCTCAAGGTTTGCCCTCACATACGACCACATATATTAGGAGAAGCGAGACTCTTCCACATATTAACAAGTATCTCGGGAGGGTAGGTATATTGGATAGGTTTAGGTTTATAAGAATACCTTCCTAAGGTATATAGATCAATTTAGTATTCATAGTATTTGCTACCTTTCTTAATTAACATCAAAGTAAGTAATCAACTCCTTTTTTCTAATCCTACCTATGGCTAAGCATTGGTATAATACTCGTAGTAGGGGGCTACCATAATCCTCCTATCCTCCTTTTCCAAGCACCCATGAAGAAGAAAATCCATGGTCAAATCTTAATTTTTAAGTGGAAGAATCTATTGTAGAGAAAATAGTTTTTGATTCCATAAACCACTGAAGAGACTACGTACGATGAAACATAAATATTTTTTAGACATCCTTAGAAAGGATCTTGATAATCATAGTAGGGAAGAATCACCCAACTCTAATCAAAGGTCATTTCAAGAAGATATCAAATATTCAAATAGTCAATCAAACATTGCATAATTAAAAATTTCCTTTTCCACCAAACTTCGAAACACCAAAATTTCAAATATATGATGGAAAGAAAGACCCTATTAACCATCTTAGATTATTCCAGATTGCTTGTAGCAACGTCATGCATGACGAAATGCTTATGCTTAGCATATTTCCAAAAAGCCTTAGAATGATATTTTCAAATACCTCATCACTCAATAAAAATATTTAGGGAACTCATGGAAGCATTTGTCAAATAATTTTAAGTATACATTAAAGAAAAGATCACTATAGATGATCTTTACCAACTAAAACAAGCTAAAGATGAAACCTTTGCCAATTTCTTAGAAAAATGGCAAACCCTTGTCGAAAGACTCCAATACATCCCTCCACCAAAGGAGCTCTTACATAGCTTCATACATAATCTCCATGATATGTTATCCTATCCTTTAGAGATGACTAACATCTTTCCTTTAAAGAAGCAATTTACTTAGCTAAACATGTAGATATCGCCCTCCTATGAAGAGGGCAAATTAAACTTAAGAAATACGAGGATAAATCATATTCCTCTAGCAATAAAATATAATCCAAAAACAAACATGTAGTAGATGACGATGTTATCAACTCTCACTAAGAAAACAATGTAAACACGACATCTATTGCTCCCCAAAAGCTTATCATGACTAAACAAGAAAAGCCGAAACACAAGTTTACTAATATAGGCCAATCTCAGTCTACCATTTTTAAATTACTTCTTGATGAGCATTATAATTTTTATTATAATTGCCTAATCGGTATCAACATGATGAGCATTATAATTTTTATTGTGTCGATGACCATAAAACTAATAGGTGCAACACTCTATACAACATTTACTCAAAACATTACAGATGATGGCAAAATTATCTTTAATGACACCAATAACCAAATCTCCTCTAATCAAGACCTAGAAATATTCCAAAATCCTTTGCCTAGCCATAACTAAAAGTCCATTAATTATGTCAAAGGACATAATATGATAGGTATAATTTATTTGACTACCTCCTATGTTGAAGCTTGATAACAAGCTAAAAATCAATCTTTAGAAAACCCTCGCAACCACCATTGGTTCATCCTCAAAAAATGAAGACAAATCCCTCTTATAGGCCTTATTTAGTTCTTTGACCCATTGATAATAACCAAAATACTTTCAACCTTCGATAATAATTAGATAGCATGTCCACTAATATCTCTCTTTTGGAAATACTAAGAACCTCACCTGCTTATAGGGGTATATTGCTCAAACTTTTGAGTGAACAAGAAGTTCCCCAAGAGCTTCCTCCTAATGATATCACCAACATAGTAGGATCCATTGGAGTTAATACTGTCATCCTAACATTTCACAAAACTAATATTTCTTCATCTTCAATGTCAAGGGATTTACCCCTTTATATAACAACATATATTGGTGAGAAACTCATAAAAAGAGTTCTTGTTGATAATAGGTCAACAATTAATATTTGTAATGTAAAAGTCCTTAGGCATTTTGGATTAACCAATCAAGATTTAAATAAATTTGATCTCATCATTAGGGCTTTCAATAATGAAGAGCAAGAAGTTTTTGGCATAATGACTTTACCTCTCAAGGTAGGACCTCAAATCCTTAAGACTCTTTTCCATGTCATCCCTTGTTACATGACCTATAACATTATTTTTGGATGCCCTAAGATCCATGCCATGAAGGTTATCTCTTCAATATTACAATAATACCTTAAGTATGAATATCAAGGAAATATGGTCCACGTCCCTGCTAATCCCAACCCCTTTGCCTAGTGTCAAACGATAGAGACAAAATAATCCAAATAAAATCTTTGCGCATCCCTACATCTATCCTTACCATCTTCCCAACCTAAGGCAAATAATGATCAACCTAAGAGTCCCTTATTACTCTAAATGATAATAATAAATATTAGTCTAATGAGCAAATAAATCAAAATAATCAAAATATAGATCCATTCGTGGACCTAGTTCACCTTTTCCTCTCCCCCATGCCTTGGGTTTACCTACTAAGAAAGGGATAAATATACAAATATAGAGTTGATCCATTTTTTTTGAAACTACTCATGAAGAGAAAATTCATGGTAATAACCCCCTCTTGACCAAAAGAATATATGCATCATGCTATTTGTCCCTTGCATATCCAATTCCTAAACAAATCTTAGCCAACATGAGATACTGGGGAAAAGGTTTAGGCTGACATAACCAAGGTAAAAACAAATCCTTGGAGGCTAAAGCTTGGTTAGGACACTATGGGATAGGATATATCCCTAGTAAGAATGAACCCCTTCCTACTTCACTATTATTAGAAAATGATGATAAAGCCGATTATTTCCTTAAGGAACCCCAAAGCGATACCATGTCCTTACTTGGGTTGCAATGGGATGAGGAAGATGAAAATATAATTTTGTCCCTCCTTATCTCTAGTTCTTATATAATTGCATGTTCTGCTAGTGTCAACCTTTTGACTATTGTTCATATAGAGCTAATAGCTAACATCAACAAATATGAAGAAGAAATGTTTACAGTTCTTCTAAGCAAAGATGATTCTGATGTTGGGGGATCTCTTTCCCGAATATCTAATCTTACTTCCTTATAATAATTTGAACCACAAAAACTATCTTTGGATATTGTAGACCTTGAAAACTTAGGGGTCTTACCCACTCAATTTGGGACGAGTCACATATCCTAATTGAATAGACCATAATATCAATATAGGCATTGAAGATAATCCTCAAATATTGAAGCTAGGTAAAGTCTTGATTATTGATGAATTGCATAGAGGACACTAAAATTTTGAAAGAATTCAATAATATTTTTTCTTGGACCTATGCAAACATGCCTGGGCTTGATCCATCTCTTGTCGTCCATCATCTTGTTGTATGACTAGATGCCAAGGTTATCAAATGAAAGCTGAGAAAAATACATACTAAGGTTACCCTACTTGTTAAAGATGAACTCCAAAAGCTCTTAGATGTTAATTTCATCAAAGCAATTAATTATTATGATTGCATATCCAATATCATTCTTGTCACCAAGAAAGAAGAGACCATGTGTGTTTGCGCCAACTTTAGAGATATAAATAAGACTTATCCCAAAGATGATTTTCCTTTGCCGAACATTGAAATGATAGTTGATTTTACCATTGGATCTAGAATGTTATCTCTTATGGATGGTTTTTTGGGTTATAACCAAATTAAAATCATCCTTAAGGATCAATTAAAGACCACTTTCCCTACTTTTTGGGAAACATTTTGTTATCAAATCATATCCTTTGGCTTGAAGAATGTCGGGGTGACATATCAAAGAGAAATGACTTATACTTTTCATGATCTTATGCATGACATTGTAGAAGATTATTTGAATGACCTCTTAGGGAATTTTCTCAATCATGAGGATCATGTTCATGAATTTTGTCACATCTTTAAGTTATTGCAAGAATACAAAGATTATCTAGAACCACAAAATATATCTTCAAAGTGATACCAGGTAAATTATTGGTATTCATTATATCCCATCATGAAATTGAAGTAGATCCTACTAAAATATCGGCTATTGTAGATATGCCACCTCTATATAATTTCGTGGATCTTCATAGTCTTTAAGGTAAACTATAGGCCATTCAAATATTCATATTACAACTGGTAGATAAATGCCAACTCTTCTCTAAAATTTTGAGAAAGGATACTGAGTTCAAATAGAATCATGAATGTCAAAGTGTCTTTGACACTTTAAAAACATATATTTTGACATCTCCTATCCTTGCACCTCCTAATACATCTCAACCATTGTTGTTATATATAGTAGCTATAACACATGCCCTTGCATCCATGTTGGTCCAATATGATGATCAACATCGAGAAAGTTATTTACTATATCAGTAGGACATTAGTTAGCCATGAAACTCGGTATACACCATTAGAGAAATTATGTCTAATAGTCATCTTTGCTTCCCAAAAATTAAGGCACTACATGCTTAGTAAAAAAACCTGTGCTATAGCAACGATCGACTCCCTTATGTTACCTCATGTCAAAACCTCACCTTTTTGGGTAAACCATCAAATGGGTTATCACCCTCAACGAATTCAACCTTGAATTTATTAACCAAAAGTTGCTAAAAAGACAAGTGATCACAAATAAATTGACCACAATACCCTTGTAATCTAGATATCCTTTAGTTATCAATTTTCTTGACGAATATATTTTTTCCATAGACAGAAGAATCTGACTCTTGGACCTTCTACTTTGATGGTGCCAAATGTATTACAGGAGTGGGGGTAGGAATTATCCTAGTCACTCCACAATGACAAATTATACCCTTATCATTTAAACTTCAAATATCTTGTACAAATAACATAATATAATATGTTGCCTTCATTTGAGGACTTTGGGCTGCATTGGCCCTAAAAAATTAAGACTCTCATCATATTTGGTGACTCCCAATTAGTTGTTTATCAAATAAATGGTGTGCACAAAACAAAATATGACAAAATAAGGCCATATAAAGATATTGTGGATAAATTAATGGCTTCCTTTAACTAAATCACTATTGATTCCATCTCGCAATAAAGAAACCACCATGTAAATGCCATGGCTACAACCACATATTTCATTCCTCTAGAGCTAGAAGATGAGAAATCCACCATTATCATACAACTAATCAAAGATACCATAATATTAGGGCCTAGCCAAGTTCCTTAAATGTCTACACTATTAAAGCTTCTTCACCACAAGAACAATGGTATCGAGACACCTATATTTTTGAAAAAGGGTATCCTACCAAAATACTTGAATTACCATTAGCATAGACACTTTAGGAAATATGCCTATCGATACATCATCATTGTAGATACTCTCTATCATGTCTCCTTTTATGGTTGTAGACACCTAAAACACATTATATTTAGGAGACTACTCATATGGGCATCTTTGTAGACCATATGAATGATCTTGGACCTTTCCAAGGCAAAGCAATGGTTTTAACCACTCAATTTAGGCATCTTGGGCCTATTCAACCTTAGCCATGGGTGACACCCACAGCTAAAATCTTAGCCACAGTTGACACCCATGGCTAGGGTTTTAGCCATGTTTAAGAGCCGCGGCTAGCCCTATAACAAACTCGGGCTACTAGATCCGAGAAAAATCAGTTGCAACAATCAAATTGCAACAATTTTGAAGCGGTTTGGGCTTGGAAGCATCCAAAAGCTTCCTTCCAATTGCCAATTCTTGTTCTTGGCTTCTCCATGAAGCTAGAGCAAGGATTTTGGGAGTCTATTTAAGACCCCAATTTCAAAGAGCAAACCCTAAAGAATAGCTCAATTGCATTGTAGCGAAGCCCTGTCGAATTGGAGAGCCAATTGCACCTTGTGAAGAGTAACAAGATGCTGCCAAAATCCAATTTGATCATCAAATTTGCAACAATGGAGATCTCAAGCGCTTGAGGAGCAAGATTGACAATTGACACACTTCCATTGCCAATTCCAGTGAATTCAACCGCTAATCTATTCCATAACACCGAGGCGACCCTTGATCATCAATTCCTTGAAATATTTGAGTTTCTGGCCCTGGTTGCAAGAGAAGGGGAAGTTTTACCGTAGTCGTGGCTGTCAGCCGTGGCTAATAGAGCTAGTTGCTTTAAGCACCTGTGGCTAGGGTTTGAAGCTATCTTTCCTCCATTTTAGCAGTAAATTTCCATTTCCAGTTATGCAAATAGCTTAATCTAGCATAGATTAACATCTCATTCACCCATCACTTCAACCAATAGAAGCGCAACGCTGACCCACCATTGCTACATTCTCATATTTCTTTTTGCATCCTCATTCGCATGTCGCTTCAACCAATAGGAAGACTAGCGCTCATTTTCCTCCGCTCAATGAGATTACAACGTTCAACTTTCCTACTTTAATCTACATCGTCTGTCTCTCCTCCAATAAGGCCAATCAAAAAATTTCCCGCAATGAGAATGCATCGCTTTATTCTAATTGGCCAAGAATAAATTACTTTTTTTCAAAGGATGAGGTCAACACATAGACATGATTTTTCCCCCTCTCGCTTTGACCCTATACTTTAAGGTTTAATATCTTGGCTTCCATGGAATTAGATGCTCGAATAATTAAATCACTCACTAAGGTTTTATTCAAATGTAAGAGCAGAATTCTTGAGTGCTTAACTCTCATTAAAGCAGGAGAATTCATCGCTGCAATCTCATTGGAGCGAAAAACTAAGCATTACAATTTTATTGGCTAGAGAATATAAAGAACGGGCTTGAGCAAGTCAAAATAGGCGCTATACTCTCATTGGCAAAAAATTATATTGCTTACCTTCTAAGGTTTGAAAGGACGCTTTTATTCCATGAAGAATAAAAACTGCCCCAGTAATTAAAAACTTCATCTAAGGTCTTTTATAAAGAAATTATGTGGCATAGTTAAGAGCGGTAATCTTGAGCGCTGAGTTTTCATTGGAGCAAGAAACCTTGCTATTGTAATCTCATTGGCTGAAGATTATAATATTATTTTCTAAGGTCTAAGAGTTCTAAGTACATAAAAATAATTTCTTCCTTTCGGGTTTGAAAATTAATGTCGCTTCATAACGTTTCATCTTTAGAAATGTTAATACTTTGGCATAAAAATTAAAACATGAACCTTAGTGGGCAATTTAATTGATATAAATGATTAAACCTTAGCAAAATGAATTAATGGGAATAATTTTGATTAAAGCAAAGGAAATAAATTTATTAACGAGCCTAAAACTTTGGGCCTTGGTATTAATGTGTTGAACAATAAAATTAAAGGCATGAAAACCTTAATATTAGGGTTTAATACATTGGCCATGAAAACCTTAGCATTTAATATTAATATTTTGGCATTAAAATTAAAACATGAACCTTAGTGTTAAATTTAATACTTGAGCCCTAAAATTAAAAGTGAAGACATTTAACATGGAATTTAATGAAAGGATTTTAAACCTTAGGGAATGACCTTAGCATATGATTTAATACTTTTTTTTTAAAGCCAAAAACCCTTTGCGGGGTCGCCTTGGTCTGAGAGACCATGACCAGGGGGTTCTACACCGTCAAAGTCACTCGGGAGTCACACCCAACCATGCCCGCACCAACATTATCAATTGCATTTTGGGTACCCAATTCAAATTTTTGGTAGGGTGGCTGGGACCTCCTTTGGAGGATTGCCCTCTCCTCTCCAACTCACCTACAACACCTAGGTTCATATGATTTAATACTTTGACATTGAAATTAAAGTGGAGTTTTAAGTGTAAAACCTAATACTTTGGATTTAAAATTAAAGAGAATTAAACCTTATAAAATTAATTAATGAAATTTGAACAAATTATAAGAACACACATTTGATATTATTAATCCGAGAACCTAAGGTAAGTTTATAAGGGCAATTTAAATGGTATAGAAAATGATAAATAAAATTATATTAGAAACTGAATCATTACCTTGCTCTTCATATTCATGGTAAATATATAAGATTTACAAAGAACTCCGTTGAGGCAGTTTGAACTATGTGGGCAGTTTCTCAACTGAAATGGTTAACTTATTTAATGTAATATACGATATACTAAATATTCTAACATCCCCCCTTATTACATTAATGTTGACTACACATAGCATTGCGGAACAATTCAAATTTGACTCGAGCAAGCGCTTTGGTGAAGATGTCCGCTATTTGCTCATCTGTGGGAATGTAGTGGAGCTGAATATGATGCTTTGGAACCTCATCTCGAATGAAATGACACCTAGTGTCAATGTGTTTGGTTCGATCATGAAAGATAGGATTCTTGACGAGATTCAGAACACCTTGATTGTCGCAGAATAAATGTAAAGGAAGTTTCTTTGGAAGGCCCATATTTATGAGGATGCGACGTAACCATATGATCTCGCAGATCGCTCCACTAGTCGCTCGATATTCTCGCCTCGCAGAAGAGATAGCAACAACATGTTGCTTCTTGCTATGCCAAGAGACAGGACCGGATCCAAGGTGAAAAATATAACCTGCAGCTTGATTTTCGGTCATCTATGGATCCAACATAATCAGAGTCCGTGTACCCTTGAAGATAGAACTTGTTGTTCTTTTTGTATTCCAGGCCGATATATGTCGTACCACGGACATAGTGAAGGACTCTTTTTGCTGCTTTCCAGTGGCTAACTTTAGGATCTTGCATGAATCGTGAAAGATAACCCACAACAAAACTAAGATCTTGCCTGGTGTTTGTGAGATAGATGAGACTCCCAATCACTGACGATAGAGAGTACTATCTATTTTAGGAGATTCATCAAATCGGGATAACTTAAGTCCTGCTTCCATTGGTGTGGCTTTGGGCTTGCAGTCAGTCATCCGATACTTTTCAATTAGAGTCATGGCATATTTCTTTTGAGTAACTTGTATGCAATGCTTGTATTGAGTTACTTCTAGACCAAGACAATAGTGGAGAAGTCCAAGATCTGTCATTTCAAAAGAGGTATTAAGATCTTTCTTAACTGTTTTGATCATACTCTCTGAATTGCTTGTTATGATCAGATCATCCACATATAGTACTAGAATTACTATGTTAGAACCATTGTTCTTGATATATAGATTAGGATCTGCAGGACTTCTTCTAAACCCATGTTGCACTAGGTGACTATCAATTTTGATATACCAAGCTCGAGGAGCTTGTTTAAGTCCATATAGAGATTTGACCAGCTTACAGACTTTCTGTTCTTGCCCTTGAACTATAAAACCTTCAAGTTGAGACATATAGACCTCTTCTTGTAGGTCACCATTTAAGAAAGCACTCTTTACATCCATCCGATGTAGCCGCCAACCAAATTGAGCCGCCATTGCACACAAAACTCGAATAGTGGTCATTTTAGAAGTAGGAGCAAATGTCTCTTCATAGTCTATGCCTTCTTTTTGTGCATAGCCCTTTGCAACAAGTCGGGCTTTATATTTATCTATTGCACCATTTGCCTTATATTTGATCTTGAATACCCATTTGCAACCAATGGGTTTCTTTCCTGAAGGCAAATTCACTAACTTCCAAGTTTGATTTTTCATTAGAGATGTATGTTCTTGCATCCATAGCAGCTTTTCCATTGATCTTTACCGAGTGCATCCGAGACCGATGTGGGTTCTTTTTCATCTGGTTTTGTCAGATAGACTTTTTCATCTTCCATATCTATATCCTCATCATCTTCTATATTCACAGATAAATCATCAAAATGTTGACAAAGGTCATCAACATCTGTTATTGCTGTTGCATCATCTGCTCTTTTGTGTTGAGTCATACTGCGAGTAGCGGGTCGATCTAGAGTTAGATCTGGAAGTGATGTCAATTTTGAATCTTGCAATGTACTAGTATACCACTTAGGAACCTTCTTCTGAGGAGGTGCTGCTTCTTTCTTAGGTTCATCTTCATTAAGATATACAAGTGTATTATTTGATGTGAAAGTTTCATCAAATACTACATCTCTCATCGATGTGTGTTTTCTTGGTTATAGGATCAATCAACCGATATCCTTTTGAATATTCATCATAACCAAGAAATATACATTTTTGAGTTTTCTCATCTAGTTTCCTTCTTTTCTGTTTAGGAATATGCATAAAAGCTTGGCATCCAAAAACTCTTAGGTGAGAAATTGAGGGTTTCTTACCACTCCAGGCTTCTTGTGGAGTTTTTCCTTGTAGAGCCCTTGTAGGTGCTCTATTTAGTAGGTAAGATGTTGTGTTTACTGCTTCTGCCCAGTATTGTTTTTCTAAGTTTGCTCCTTTTAACATACACCGACTCATTTCTACTATGGAGCGATTTTTTCTTTCTGCAACTCCATTTTGCTGCGGTGTATATGCTGTAGTGAGTTGTCTCTTGATCCCATGTTTTTCCAAAAATGCTAAAAATTCCTTGGAAGTGTATTCCCCCCCTCGATCTGAGCGGAGGGTTTTGATGGAACAACTTGTTTCCTTCTCAACTTGTCTCTTGAACTGACGAAAGTAGAGAAGAGCTTCCGACTTGAGTGCAAGGAAGGAGACCCATATTTTGCGGGAGTAGTCATCAACAAATAGCTGAAAATACCTCTTTCCACCATGACTGGTTGGGAAAGGACCGCACAGATCTACGTGGATTAACTCCAAGGGTTTCTTAGAGCGAGAAGAACTTGTCTCAAATGGAACTCGATGTTGTTTCCCTGCTAGACAATCTGAGCACACTGGAAGAACGGATGAAAGCGGAGGAAGCCCTTTGACCATGTCATATTTGCTTAATTCGAGTAAATACCCGAAACTGAGGTGCCCGTATCTTTTATGCCATAAGGAAGTAGCTTCTGTTGTAGTGGCAATGAGGGCCATATGGGATGTAGAAACTGTATCCAAGATGAATAATCCATGTTTGTAGGAGCCAGTGGCAATGTTGTGACCTTGGTGACTGATGAAACATCTCTTTTTTCCTTTTTCAACTTGAAAAACAACATCCATATTTCTATCTAGCATCTGTGGAACAGATAATAGATTGTTGGCAAGGCCAGGAACATAGAGAACTTTCTCTATGGCACAGTCACCATCAGGGAGAGTGACTGTAACATCCCCTTCACCTTGTACTTGATAGACCTGATTGTCTGCAATAGTGACAGGTTTGCCTTCTCTTGCTTGAAAAGTTTGAAACCAGGACTTATTCCCAGTCATATGTTTGCTTGCTCCATAATCAATATACCATACAACATCGGATTTGGAAGAGGCAGTATGGGTCATGAGCACCTTGTGTGCTCTTTCGAAGTCATTATCTGAAGATGAATGAGAATCATCTGAATGGGAATCTGCATAAGCAACATGACCCTTTTGTTGTTTGCGATGCTGGGGATATTTCTGCTTCCCCTTGCCTTTCTTATGTTGTGAGGGATCATTCTCGTTGTTTGTTTTTAAACCAACACCTGTTGGTATCATGATTGTTCATATCACAGATCTTGCAATATTTATCTCGCTGGAGATTGGGCTTGCCTTTGCCTTTGGAAGAAGACCCTCCCTTCTGCAACTGTCCTTGCTTATGACCCTTTTGATGGGTGGAAAGAGCAATGGCAGGTTCCTCATCTCTCTGTACTTGATTGGCTTCTTCAGTTTGAAGCAAATTAACTAATTCAACAAAAGTTAATTTTCTGCCGTAAACATTGAGTGAAGTGATAAAACTTTTGTAAGATGGTGGGAGTGCCCTCAAAATAACAGATGTCAAAAGATCATCATCGATGGGTTTTCCCATAGTATTGAGTTTAGCTTTCAATTCTGCCACTTTGCAGAGAAACAATTCAACAGTTTCCCCTGAATTCATATTGAGATTGTGAAGCTGAGTTTGTAGGTGAAGGATAGTGGAATTATTCTTTCCTTCATACACAGTAATCAATGCCGCCCAAGCATCTTTACTGGTCGTGGCATCACAAATATGAGGTTGGACCTCATCTGTTATGGCAAGTAACAAAAACATAAGGCCTTTCCTCGTCCCGATCATCAAAGGTATCTTGATCTCGTCCCTCGCTGTGGTGGGACGAGAGGTAGTGCCACCGACGACATCCCATAATTTTTCCACTTGAAGAATGGCTTTCATTTTATGCTTCCATGGCACAAAATTGGTGCCTTTGAGCAATTGAGCATCCGAAAGATACTTGTGCACTCGTAGCCATTGTTTAGGGTTCCTTATAGCACCAAATGGTCCCCTTTTCGATATACCGTTGCCGTGCCGCTTATACCCGAACCGAATCAAAACAATACCCACCCTGACATGAGGGAGACTATAGGTATTATGAAGATCGTAATGGTACGTGGAACATAGGCAGTACTGAAAAGGATTGCTTTGTTGATGGCACCTACCTTAGAAAGACTAGAATCCGCATGCGTGGGGCGTAACTTCCCCTAAACACTTTGGAGTCCAGGACTTTCGTCAGGATTTACGCCTAAACACAATAGCAATGGGGGTAAAAAATTCACTCAAAGAGATGTTAATGACACTCGCTCGAGAATCTTCGGAAGAAGAATAATCAGTTGGAGGTAATTAAGTCAAAAAACAAAGCTAGGAGAAAATTAGTGTTGGTGAAAGAACATCAAGTAGATGATCAAATGAAGATCCCTGTGCAAAGAGATAACTGCTTTTGGAGAACCTGTGCAACATGTGCTGAGAGAAGTAGTGGATGCGTTGATGTAGATGTTGTTTTTTTTAATTGCAGAAAAAAAATGCAATAATCAAACAAGCATGCTCACAAAGTGCTTCTCACAGAGGTGTCGGGTTCAACCGAAAATGCACCCAAATTTGACAAAAGAAGGTGTCGAGTAAAATCGAAAATGCACCTTTGAGTTGCTATCTATGCCTTTTTTTGAGGATTTGAAAATGTGAATTCCCCCTCTATCTTGGAAGTTTCCCAATATGCCTTTGAATAATTGCTTTGGAAAACAAAAAAAAAATAAGCAATTTACATGTCTGAAAAATGTGTCACCAAACCGTCTTGGCGGGGCGTAAAAAAAAAACCTTCCTCGGGCGTCACAGGGCCCTCGAGGCATCAACAATACCCGCGGGGCGTCAAAATGCCCTCCTCGGGCGTCAACTTGGTAGCAACACGAAGGGAATAGCCGTCCTCCCCAAGCTCACGCGTCAGCAGCTCGTTCAATTCCGTCAGCGATAAATTAAAGCTCGACCGTGTTTTTCGGAAAATCGAACCGACGTCAGCTCCCGTATTCTCCTCCCCTTTTCGTCGAGAACCATTTTCTGGGAAATCGAACCTCGTCTGCATAATGGACGTCAGCTCCCGTTGGCCTGGAGGTTCGTCCCACGCCTACGCGCACTGAAATTATTGTTCCAGGCCAGAATAGCCGTGTACGGGGTAGGGGGAGACGTGATTAGGGCGAGCAGCACCAGTTGGGAAGGTTTGGGCCAGTTGATCGCCCAGTTGACAGCAAGGCTCAAAGCCTAGTTGTGCCACCAACAGCCACGCAGGTAGAATTACTAGCACCGTCACCGGCTGTGCAACCAGTGCCCACACTCGCACACCCAAGTAATTCACGATGGGAACAAAGCAAGCCAATGTCCTGCACTGCTCCTACGTCAAAAAATAGAAGACAGACAAGACGTCTGGGTCCTTGGGCATGTCCACCATGCGGATGAGGCGCTCTGTCGCTGGAGTGTTAATACGAGCACCAACGATGTGCTCTATCGAGACGGACGCAATTCTGTGATCGTCGAGAAAATTCGGTTGACCGCTGCAAAAAAAATGCCAACTGCTGCGACGACGTGTTCGGCTGTGCCACACTTAGCCACACACTGTTCGGAGCGCAGACCGTCTGGTTTGCTTTACCAAAAACGGAGAATCCAACAGACCGCCAACTGCTGGCCCCTTCCCGTCTGGTTATGGAGTGAATCTGGTAATGGAGTGCCGGAATAGCACATTGTCCAAAAAAAATTCACATTGCCCAAAAATCATTCAATGCTCTGATGCCATATTAGAAACTGAATCATTACCTTGCTCTTCATATTCATGGTAAATATATAAGATTTACAAAGAACTCCGTTGAGGCAGTTTGAACTATGCTGGACAGTTTCTCAACTGAAATGGTTAACTTATTTAATGTAATATACGATATACTAAATATTCTAACAAATTATAAGACTTTAATATTTCGAAGAACTTAAAAAATATAATTTCCAACCTTCGTAATAATAAAAATATATAATAATAAAGGAAATAATATTTTAAACATCCATGTTAAAAATAATTCTTCCTGGCAAATATAAAAGTGAATTAATATGTACTTCTCTTCTATGTTGTAGGCAAACAAAAGCAAAAGCGAACGAGAAACAAAGAAGGATAAAGGAAGCCCTAATAAATTTGAAGGTTAGCTAAGCATATGGAAGAAAGTTTAGAAGAAATGCAATGAACCTGGACCTGATCCTGACCACATGGTACACGACAACTCAACATACAAAGCTTTATAGATGCACTTCCAATCAGTTGGATAATCCATGGCTGAAATTGAAGATTTGAATCAAGAAAATCCTCAATTGGACACCTCATCCTCTCAGTTGAAGACAACTCAGATAGCCAACTCATTCACCACTATAAACCACTGAAATACAATTGTAAACCATTCATAAATTCAAATTTGTAAGGCTATAAATAGCCACTGAGACCCCATTTCAAAGGGTTGGATTCCACTTTTAGCAATAGGTATTTTAGAATTTTCTTTTCTTTGTAGACGGTGGATATTTGCACCCTTGACATTGTACCTTGGAGATTTAGTCTTACAATCACATGATGTGAGCAATTCTAAGAATGTAATGATTGAATATATTTAGTAATGCAAAGTATTAGAGTTCTTGGTGTAATATGTGCATGTTGATGGTGGTTACATTTGGTCAATTCTAGTATTTTGTCTTTGTCCTTTGAAGATAGCACCACTTTGACCTCAGATTGTGCAACAACTGGTCGAGTCAAAGTTGGTTAAATTCAGATTTTTTGCTTCAACAAATTCAGAATAAACCTTCAAGAATGCAATGACTTGTTTTCTTTATTTCTCTAACTCTTTTCTTTTGAATTTTCTTTGAAATATGCTTAGAATAGGAGTAGATTAGATCAATTTCAATTTTTGGAGCTTATCTTACATGATTTATGTGTTGCATTTCTATAAGTTTCAGAATATACATTACTTTGTGCTATAATGATCATGAGAATGATGCAATGAATACGATATATTAATAATTTTAAGGCAACAAGCCTAGAATCTTGTTTTTCTTGATTTCTTTGATGCAATATTTGATTTTATATGTTCATATTTTGATAATTAGTTGAGTAATTGAATCGGATTTACATTCCTTAAGCTTAGACAATGAATAGACACTCACCCTTGTAACAGTTATATGTAACCCTGAGTTATCCATCTACCTTCTCCTTTTATTACTTTGATTTAAAATTTGACAATAACATACCCTATCACCCAAACCTTGGGGGATCAATGTTCCCTTTCAAGAGAGAAAAATTGTTGTTTTGACCGTTGGTGTATGTTTGCAACTAGGTAGATATATCACTCAACACGTTGGTTGTAATCTTCTTTCTTATTCTCAAGTCTCTACCTGATTTCTTTAACATTGATTGTGTTCTCTTTCTTCTTCTCAGGTCTCTGCATAATTTCTTCAACATTGGTTGTGTTCTCTTTCTTTTTCTCAGGTTGTTTCCTAAGTTCTTAATCTCTTGAATGTGCTTGGTTCTTTGTTATATCAATGCAATCTCCAATGCTTTCAAAAATTGTTGCGTTCTTCTTGATAGGTGCTATTCTATCAGGGTTTACTATGCCCAAATTTATGAAGTGCTCTCTTTCTTTGTGGCCTATGTTTTCTCATGTGGCTTTGATCTCATCCTTTGTGGCCTACAATATTTTCTTCAAATAAAGTTCACACCAAGGTTAATCTTAATGCTAGCTTAAAAATTGACTCCTCAAAATTTAATGGAGTATGATGGTAGCTTTGATACCACTATTGGATTTTTAGCCAAATTATCATAGGTCCCAATATATAGAGTCAAATACATTATTCAATATTTAAGCATTCAATTATCAATAGCCAATATTAATAAATATTCATGTAAAATAACAATAATATGAAGTAAAATGACTAATATCATTCATGAAATAACATGAAGACAATTTACAATAGAATTGCTCAAATTGTATACAAGCTTCAATATTATTAATGTTTATTTTATAGATAATTTTTGATACAATACATGGAGCTCTGTCTCCATTAACCTTAGAAAGGTGACTCTTCAATACTTGAATATTGCACTCCTCACATATCCGAGAGATGCAACCTTTCATATTCCATGCATAAGATAAATCTCACATGTCCTTTGACTTCACATCTTGCCACTTGTATACATGACTCTTGACTCTCTATTTACTTGCACACTTTATTACTCCTCACACTTGCACACATAGTTACATGGCACTTGTGCACATCCTACACATAAACACATACATAAAGAGGAAATATAAATCACACTCCTAAACTATAGACTCAAACCCTATTCTAATATTTACATTGTACCATAGGTACTATGGAGGTACATTAGCATGTACCAAATAATGTAATATTCTCCAACAAACAATTGTTAGAAGCAATAAGTAATTGTATTATTAGAAAATTTTGTAGAAAAGAGCAAGATGTAAAAATTAGTCATAAATATATGCCCCAAATATATTTACTCTTATTATAATAGCTATTAGAAGGACCTCAATTTATTCATGCCAAATTCAATGATGAATTACAATCTTTGAATTATTTATAATAGACTTTAACATAGTTCTACATCATTTGGAAAAGAAGGTGGTACTCCTAGTTAGTCTAGATCAATGTAGGATTTTGCTTTTTCTGCGAATTTAAGTCGTCTCTGAGATGTTGTTCCTTTAAACTTGGTAGAAATATTTTATAGGTTTTTGATATCTAATAGTTGGCTACAAAAAAAGTATACTATCTTTTAGACATTTTATTATGAGTGGAATTAGATCACAAACCAATTCTTTCAAAATGTAATCTCCTCGATAATTGTCATTCAAAGCCATTTCAATTTCAGCCTATGTGGCTCTAAGACCTTGATTTCTTCCAAATGGTAATATTATGGTGGGATGAAGCTAGGTTTGAAGGATCATGTATGTACATGTTTGTTTAAAAGATGAAATATCTAAGGGGAAAATAAAAATTTAGAATATCAAATCCTTTGGTAACATATCCAAGATCAAAGATTTATAAAATATAGTAGAAATCAGTGTAAAGGACCAAAATGTTTATGTGCAAGAAAATTTTATTTTTCAATTATCATAACATACTACAAAAGCAAGAGTCATATTAAACCCAAAAACTCAAAGTGATGACCACAGGAAGGTAATAGAAATAACATTTTTCATGGTACTATTAAAACAGGTTTGTCCTTTTACTGGATCAAAAAATCCAACTCTAGATGGAAGAGTTATTGAAGAAGAAGATAGCTGAAGAGACATTATGAGAGATCTTTCCATTCTAACAATGCACTTGACCATGATGGATTTTCAATTTTTTTTTTTCATTTTTTAATATGTTGAAAAGTAAGATGTTGGCTATAGTTGACGAAGCTAGGAAAAAGAAATCTATAATAAGTAAAATCAATGCTACCTTAATTGCATTGGTTCCATAAGTATGCTACATGATAAATAAGATAATTTAAAAAATTAGGGTAAATAGATTGAAAAACATTCTAGATTTTGTTATCTATGAGGAACAAGGTGATTTTCTTGTGGAAAGCAAATACTTGATGGTATAATAATGGTACAAAGAGGCCATACATTCTTTACAATCTATGAAAAATTAGGTATGCTTCTAAAATTGGCTATGTACAAAGCATACGATAGGTTCTATGAGAGTTTTATATATCATATTCTTAAAAAATATTTTGGTCAAGGTTTGTGTGAATGGATTAGATATTCTTACAACAATCCAAAATATTCTATTTTGAGTAATGATTTCTTGTTGAATACTTTGACCCATCTTGTGGTCTCTACTGGAGTGATCTATTATCTACTTATCTTTTTATTGTTCTTGTTGAGGATTTGGGAAGAGCTATCTCATAGGCAAAGTTAGAAGTTAAAAATCAAAGGTTTTTTTGTTGCAAAAAATGATCCTTTCAAATATCATCTCCAATTCATTGATCACAATTTTCTTTTTGGTCATCCTTTATTTAGTGAGGACATGGGATTTCAATTAAAACTATCGACTATAAGAAAGTTAGTTGGATAGTTGGTTAATATGAGAAAATTCAAAATAATTTTTGATCAATGTTGCCCTTGATTTACAATGGATTATTGTAAAGGTTTTAGGGTCTAAAGTTGAAAAACTATCATCAACATATCTAGGTATTTCCTTGTATGATAAAATAAAGGAGCTTTGGGACCCAATTTTGGATGGAATGAAATCTTGTATAGCTAATTGGAAAGGCAAGTTCCTAACTATAACTTGAAAACTTCAACTCATAGAGGCTAACATTTCAATGTATGCCTATATATACATGATGTTACTTTCAAGATTACCAACAAGCATGGCATCCAAATTTAGACAGATTTTCTTTAAAAATGATGTGAGAAGAAATTTAGGTTTTCTTTGATAAGGTTTACAGAGGAAAGAATTCTAAAGTGATAGGATTTCAAAATTGTAAACTTACGAATATGCTAATAGGGACAAAACTTGGATGGATATTATTCAAATATCAATGAAAGAGTTAGGAAAACATATTACTTTAAAATATATATTTTTATTATTTTTTAAAACTATTATATGGGATTGAAATGGAACCCACCCATATAATATCATATGACCACATAGTGGTATTACAACTTGGCAATTATGCATGTATCACTTAGCAAAATTTAAACGTGTCTCCTTAAAAGTTGAGGTATATAACCAATTGAGTGTCAGAGTTACTATGCTACAGTAACTATAAATTATTACCTCATTTGGTAATTTGTAAGATTCACCTAGGTAGATTTTATTTACCACATGGTAAAAAGTAGTTTGTTACTTTTTACTATTAGTATTTACCATTAGGTTATTACCTTTTAACCTAGTAGATATTATTTCTAATATCTACCCTTTGGTTAGTAAGTTATCGTAGTCAATTTGACTACGTAGTTAGTTGTTAGTAAGTTAGCTACCTTTGGGGGGGAAATCTCTTAGCGTGTTTGTTAGCTAAGTTAGGGGATAATATTTCCTAGCTACCTATGTACTATTTAAACCTTCACATCTAATATATTTCTAATGCTTTTGAGTTAATTATTTTGTTATTGCTAATTTAACATTGGTATCAGAGCTACGGGGAGACCTACCTGGACTCACCTAGAACTCGAAGAAGCATTCTGGACAAGGCGAGGCGATTCATTCTAGCTAGACCACGGGGCTCAAATCCTGACACACGGGACCCCCTTGGATAGGACCTGCATCCCAAGGCAGCAACCTTGGCTCACTTGGCACACATCTCAAGGCGATTGAATTTTAATTGATTGCACAAAATAGTTTTGTTTCGTTTTGATATTGGCTTGATATTTTTTTTAATGGGCGACAATTTTTGACGTTGATAGCGTGTCAGCCCACCGCTGCAGCGACAACGACAACGCTGCTCCCATCAGATAGGAGAGCGCACTGCCAGCTACGTTGGTAACCTGACAAAATACTGCCAGCCCGTAGGTGGACTAACAGCCTGCCAAGGCTACAAGTGCTGTTAGTCGAGCGCACACAGCAGGGCTATCCCCCACACCATTCCTGACCACTGACTACTGTCATAAACAGTGCTGAGCACGAGATCTGCACCACCTGACAAGACCTATGCACATCCCGAGTGATGAATCAAAAACTAACGATCTATCACCCCTAAAATCGAAGCATCGTTGGCAACGAGGCAACACTAAATCTGAGATGCAGATCCCGAGACATGTGGCGACCTATTGCTGACCTAGCGGGCATGACCTATGAGGTGGGCTGACCCAATTCCTACGACTTATTGACTGGCACGAAGCTCGAGGCAGACATGTGGCCAACATACCCTATGCCACATGGACCAACGTGATTGTACACAAACATGACACATGGCAGACTGGCCACGGGCCACCTGGACTCGACCTAATTGGATCGGGCTGACACGTAGCAGACTTACCACAGGCCACCTGAACTCGACCTAACTGGATCTTGCTGACACGTGGCGGATCTCTGCTACTCGATGTGGCACTGCTTACTGGATTGAGTACGTATTACGAGGATTACGTGGCGAATTATCATTGGCTATTGGAGTATTGCTAATGTGGCGCTGAGCGATTGGTTGAAAGTTGTGTTGACGTGTCACAAGTTAGTTTGGCAGGTTTGGGCAACAAAAAGACTTGTTTTTTGATTGCCCAAAGGCAATCAATAAAGAGGTTGTGTGCTTTTGTTTTTAAAGCACTAAAGACCATCCGCATAGTGGATGTGGGATATATATCCCAAACTTTTTTTAAGCCTTTCAAAAGGCTTGAGAGTGCGCACTCCCGTGCACATTCCAATATTTGAAAAAAATAAACCTTTTTTTGTAAGGTGCATGCTCTTGTGAGCACATAAAAAATGGTTCGCCCAAGGTAATGTTTACTTTATTTTTTTTCATTTGCAATTTGTTTTTAAATTAAAGTTTATTTTTTAATATATATATATTTTTAATAATTTAAATATAATTATGTTTTAAAAATCATTTTTTTTAAATTTAAATTGATTTTTTAACCAAAATTATATTTTATTATTTATTAAATTATATGATTAAAATTTATTTTAAAATTTTGCAAATTAAAATCAAAATAAAAGGAGATTTTTTTTTGCAAAATCCCATCAAAAATAGTGCTTTTGTTTTCTCCACAAAAGGGGATATAAGACAAATAATAGCACTATTTTTTTTGCAAAATTAGGGAGCCCTAAAATCTTCTCAAACCTTGTTAATTTTGCAAACAATAAAGGATCAAACTTGAATTCTTTTTTGCCAAATTGTAACACAAGGAGACACAAAATTTTGTAAAATTCAAAGGCAAAGTGTGCATTTGTTTTCTCCAAGGAGGAATATAACAAAAGAAATTGCACATTCTATTTTTTGCAAAATCGAGAAGAGATTGAAGACCTTGGGTCCATAAAAACCAAGTCGTGTGTCGACTGGTTCTGGAAAGCCTTTCAAACGCGGGTCGTGTGTCGACTTGACTTGAAAGGAGTGCTACTTTGTTAATTTTGCAAATCAAAGGGGGGAAGACAAGAAATTGTATTTCTTTGCAAAATTGTAACACAAAGTGAGGAGCACTTAAAAATCAAACCTTGTTTATTTTGCAAAATCAAAAGGAAAGGCAATTGTTTTATGCCACATTCTTTGCAAAATTGGAAAACAAGAGGAGACATAAAATATCAAATTTTTGCACAACACAAATCAAAATTTTGTTGCAAAAGTTGGTGATAAAGGTGCATTTTCGATATTACTCGACACCTTTATTACAAATTGGCAAATTAGGTGCATTTTCGGTTGCATCCGACACCTAAGTGATAATAATTTTGTGGGCACTCTTTGATTGATTATTGCATTTAATTTCTTGTTCTTTGCAATTATAAGTCATCAAAATCAAGAGCACTCAAAACCCCAAAATTTCACAATAAATTGTGTAATTCATTTGCACAAGTATAAGCCATTTGTAAAATTGATATTCTCTCCTTACAAACCCTAAAATTCACTCTTATTTGTTTGGCTCAATATCCTCAAACTGATTATTCCTCTTCAAGAGGATTTTCAGGCAGGTGCCATTAAATATCTTTTTGAGTGAATTCTCTTTCACTTCTTATTTGTTTGGCTTAAATATCCTCAAACTGATCATCTTTCTTCAAAGAGAGTTTTCAGGCAGGTGCCATTAAATACCACTTAAGAGTGAAAGAAAGATCATCTTAGTGCAAATTCTAGAACCTTCATCATGGCAACTATCAACAAATACCTAAATGATACACAATTGCTTAAAGGTCCTAACTATTCAGCATGGAAAACTAAGATGAAAGTCATACTTACTGTAGAGGAAATGTGGGATTTAGTAGATGGCACTGAAACAAGACCCACATCACCAGGAGCAGATCAAAAAGCATGGGATAAAAAGAACAATCGTCTTCTCATGTTGATTCTCCTAGCTACTACTGATGAGATCCAACCTCACATAAGTGAAGCTAAAAATGGTAAAGATGCATGGGATGCACTTTGTACCATTTTTGAAGGCAAGAATCAATCGACTATTCTAAACCTTCAAACACAACTTCATACACTCCATATGAAGTCAGGAGAATCAGTAGAACTATTCCTCTACAGAGTAGCAGAACTGAAGTCAAAGCTAAATGCTTTAGGAGCAAAAGTAGAAGATACTATTCTGACTTCAGTAATATTGAGGGCTCTTCCAGAATCCTACAAGATGTTAATAACATCCCTTAATGTATCTCAAAGAACAGTCACCTTTGTGGAGTTAGTCAATTTGCTTCAAACAGAGGAAGCAAATCAACTCCAAAGTGATGAAGTGACAAACAATGCACTTTACTCGAACAATCAGGGTGAAAAGAAGAAAGGAAACTTTCAGAAGGGAGGATCATCTTCAAAAGGTAAGGGAAAGAAACCTCAAAAGAAGTTTTGCTCACATTGTAAAAAGGACAACCATGACACCAATCGGTGTTGGTTTAAAAACAAGCAAAACAAAAATGGCAAAGGCACATCACAGAAGCAAAACAAAGGCAATGTTGCTAGTGAAGTGTCTGATTCCGATTCTGATTCTGGTTCAGAAAGAGCACACAAAGTGCTCATGGCTAAGACAATATTGTAAAGGGAAACAAATTTGTCACCTTAGGCAAGCACCATTTACACTCTCTTTTTAGGCTTCATAAATAGCATAAGTTTTTGTTTGAAGTACTTGCAATAAAGGGGTGATTGTACCTCTTTTAGGCTTCATAAATAGCAAACTCTTTTTGTTTGAAGTACTTGTAATAAAAGGGGAGGATTTTTTGGTGTAAAATTTGCCTAGGAGGCAATCTTTGTAAAAGCCTTAACAAAGCTTCATGAGTTGCACATATTTTGCAATTAAGGGGGATAAACATTTCTTTTCCTACTTCACACAATTTTTTGTAAAAAGGGAAGAAGACTTATAAGGGTGCATTTTCGGTAGCGACCGACACCTTAGTCACACTTCTTGCAAAAATTCCATTACAACATGTTTTGCAACAAGGGGGGAAACTTATAAGGGTGCATTTTCGGCAACGACCGACACCTTAGCTACCTTATCAAAACTTTTGCAAAATCATATTGTAACCGAATGAACCTCGTATGTAGTGATCTACTCTAGTACACCTAGTGGTTGCAATGGTTGGTTACCCATGCAATCCGGTTGGATGACAAGATTACAATAAGGACATTCATTGATGTGAAGACAAAGTGAGGAATGACCCACTTTTTTCTTAGGAGCAGCCAGAGCACTATGATAGAGCCCAAGCTAGAGCAAGAGCCAACAGATCAACATCTTTTTCACTGTATTGGGACAGTTATATACATTACCCAAATAATGTAATAAGGGGGGATGTTAGAGTTACTATGCTACAGTAACTATAAATTATTACCTCATTTGGTAATTTGTAAGATTCACCTAGGTAGATTTTATTTACCGCATGGTAAAAAGTAGTTTGTTACTTTTTACCACTAGTATTTACCTTATTAGTACTTTTTAACCTAGAAGATATTATTTATAATATCTACCCTTTGGTTAGTAAGTTATCATAGTCAATTTGACTACGTAGTTAGTTGTTAGTAAGTTAGCTACCTTTGGGGAGGAAACCTCTTAGCGCGTTTGTTAGCTAAGTTAAGGAATAATATTTAGCTACCTATGTCCTATTTAAACCTTTGCATCTAATATATTTCTAATGCTTCTGAGTTAATTATTTTGTTATTGCTAATTTAACATTTGAGTTAATGTTAATTCTTCAAAATATTAGGTTCTACAATGCAATAAAATTATTAAGGAAGCAAACCTTGTCTAGTGGTCTAGCAACCTAGAACTCCATATCAAAAAGTCTACAATGAATAAATAAAACGTTAGATGGTCAGTTCATTGGGGATATTTTATCATTTTTTGTTTTGATGCTTGGTTGAAGCCTTATCCTCTTACTTCTTATCCAAAATTACAACCATTACCTCAAGTCTAGCTTTTTTTTTAAATTTGTGGAAAACATCCCAAAAGGGATGCCACTTTCGAGTAAGACCCAAGGAGGCAGGGGTATCCATTCCGCCAAAAATGCCCAGGACTCGGACCTGGCCTACCACCTTTGACATACTCAAGGAGCAAACAAACACACAAAACCAAATTAAAAAAAGTAAATAACAACAAAAATAATAAAATAAAATAAAAAACATGCTCCTTGAGTGTGTCAAAACCAAAAGCACAACCAAACACGCACAATAAGATAAAAGAAACCACAACACAAACCACATAGAAAAACACAAGAACCACATAACAAAACACAAACAAGACAAAAACAACAGAACACTACAAAGACATAACCCAAAAAAAACATGAAAAATAAACACAACCAAAACCTAAAAAATAAAATAAATAAAAATAAAAATAAAAACAACCAACAACGAGACAATAAACAAAAACAAAAAACATAGAAAACACTCACACATAAAAAAATGAAATAACACAAACAAAGAGAAACCCAAGAACAAGAACGAAAAAAACACAAGAACAATAACAAAAAACATAAAAAAAAAAACAAAACAACAAAAACACAAGAACAACAAAAAACAACACAAAGAACACAAAAACAAAACAAAACAAAAGAACCCACCCACCTTAAAAAACTAAACAAAAAAACAAAGAAGACAAAAGAAAAAAAATGAACAAAACAATGACCTATCTAGACCAGAAGACTATTAATGCAAGAATCAACAGAGGAAACAAAATAAAGAATAGAATGAGCTAGGGAACTAAAAAAACTGGATGAACCAAAGAGAGAAAAAAAAAAAACAAGAAGAAACTAGGTACCTTCAAAACTGGAGCCATCCAAAGAAATGATAGAAAGAAGAGCTTCCCTAATTTGAGAAGCCCACCATATAGGAGGGTGGCCATAACAAGTAAGATCACCTTTGTCCAAAGCCCAATTAGCTAAAGCATCGGCACTCTTGTTTTGATCTCTGACCACATGATTGTAATCAACTTTCAAAAATCCCATCTGGATTAATTGAATCTTCTCAATAATTCTTTTTATTCTCCAATCCACCTTATGATTCTTAGGAGTCTTCAAGAGATTAATCATAAGTTGAGAGTCAGACTCAACTAACACCTTTTCCCATCCAACCTTAGTAGCCTCCTGAAGGCCTCTAAGGATACCATACCCCTCAACAAGGTTATTGGAAAGAATACCCAAATTCTCAGCAAAAGTAAAAACCAGGGAGCCATATGAAAGTCTACCAATTCCTCCCACATTGGCTTTTCCAGGGTTCCCTCTAGAGGCTCCATCAGTATTGACTTTTCCAAAATCCTTAGGAGGAGGTTGCCAATTTCTAGTCCTATCCATCTTACTAATACTCACATTCCCTTTAAGTTGGTTGCCCTTAGAAGGTTTAATATTCAATCTTTGCATCACTTGATCCCATATTTGGTGGGAGTTTTGGGGGTGATTAAGGAGTTGATGGACTGATTCAACTAAGTTGGCTATGGTCTTTTGCCAAATATAGTGAATATCCTTCCTATCTTGATTAAAAATTCGGTTGTTCCTTTCATTCCAAATATTCCAAAGAAGAATGGTAGAACCCATCCAAACTAATAGCCTCATAAAATGATCAACACCCTCTTGATTAGGCCAATCCCTCCAAAGTCTGTTCAAAAGTGAAAAAATTGGACCACTGTAAGCCAAGTAAAGTTGCCATTCTCCTCCATAGCTCAGAGGCTAAAGTACACTCAATAAAAAGATGGTTGATATTTTCTACATTCTCTTCACACATTTCACATCTAAAAGGGCCATGAAAACCACGCTTCATAAGTTGCTCACCGGTAAGCACCCTACGATGCAATAAAAGCCAATTAAAGAACCTCACCTTAGGCCGGAGATTTTGAGCCCACAATTGAGAAAATATATCGAAGAATGGTTGGGATTATTATGGCATAAGGTCAAATAACCTTGAGCAACCGAATACTCACCCTTAGTAGTGTTGTTCCATCCAAAACAATATTTTTCATGGGACCAAGAGAGGGATCTCATATGAAGGATGCCTTGGATATCTTGTCTTTGCCTTTATGGGATTTGAATAGGCCAGTCCTCAATAGGGATCCAATATCTACCAACCTTTGAATTACCGGTATGGTACCAGCGATAATTAGCCACCTTTATCCAATTAGCTCGGTGAAGCTCCTCCATCCAAGGCCTCCAATCGGAAGCCGAGTTATCAAAGGCTTGTGACCATCCCAAGAATCTGTCCAAAAATTTGCATGTTGACCATTATGAATGATCCAAAATAATTTTTTCTTTATCAAATCCTCACTAGTCTTAAGAGCTGCTAAAATGGGAGAACCTTTGGTAGGAAGTTGATAGCGAACAAGGTCTTCAGGACTTTTGTTCTCGGCATATTTAGCACGGAGATTATTGGCCCAAAGAGCATTGGGGTTATGCAACATCCTCCAATATAATTTAGCAGCTAAAGCTTTGTTGTTATTAATTGAAGACCGGAATCCTAACCCCCCTTCACTCTTAGGAAGACATAAAGTATCCCATTTCACCAAGGCCCATTTTCTTTTCTCCTTAGTACCACTCCAAAGGAAACGATGACTGATTTGATCCAATTCTCGAAGAACAGCCTTTGGGATATTCAAAACGGAAGAAACATAAATAGGAATAGCTTGAAGGACTGATTTTACCAAGGTGATTCTACCCCCGAAGAAAGCCACTTGTTGGTCCACTTTCCAATTTTCTTCTTGACTTTGTCCAACAACCAATTCCAATCTTTATTTTTCTGCCTTTGAATATTTATGGGAATACCTAAATAAGTGATTGGAAGAGAGGTCTTCTTATATCTTAATTTATCCAAGACCATGGATTCTGTCTAGCAGAGCGGTGAAAGAAAATAACTTTAGATTTGTCTTCATTGATCAAGCTGCCCAATAGCCTTAGAAAAACAGCTAATGATTTGCTTAATATTAGAAGCTTCCTTAATTGTAGCTTTACCTAAAAGGGTAGAGTCATCCAAAAATTGAAGATGAGAGATAGGTCTAGCTCCATGAGCAATGGTAACTCCCTCAAGGGTTTTGTTTTCCCTCTTTTTGGTTATAGTCCTACCCAAGCATTCGACAAGAATGATGAATAAATAAGGGGATAGCGGGTCACCTTGCCTAATACCTCTGAAATCGGGAAAGAATGAGAAGGCCTGCCATTGATAAGAACTAAGTAGGAAACTGAAGAGATACATCCCATAATCCAATCCATCCAATCCTTAGAGAAACCAAATTGCCTCAAAACTTTGATAAGGAAGTGCCAATCCACTTTGTCATAAGCTTTGGATAAGTCTAACCGGATGAACATAGAAGGAGAATTTTGCATATCCATGGAATGGATGGCTTCTTGAGCAAGAACTATCTCATCTACTATTTGATGTCCTTCCACATATCCCCCTTGCTCTGGGGAAATAATCTTATGCAAAAGAGGCTTCAACCTTTCCGCCATGATTTTAGTAATAATTTTGAGAAGAACATTACATAAAGCAATAGGTCTAAAAGCTGAGATATGATCAACCTCTTGAGCTTTTGGAACAAGAGTAATATAAGTTTTATTGATAACCTTCAAAATTTCTTTGGATTTCCTGGCTTCTTCCACCACCTCTAATAAATCAACATGAAGGATATCCTAGAACTCTTGGTAGAACTCAATAGGAAAACCATCAGGACTCGGGGTTTTCCCTTTTTGCATTTTAAAAACTACTTGTTGAAGCTCATTGATAGTAACAGGAAGCGAGTCAAAATAGAGTTCTCCTCGAAGTGATAAGATAAGGGATTGCTTGAAGAACATTTTGTTGTGAAGTTGAGTCAAGAGGAGTAGCGACAAAAATATTGGAAAAGTAATCAACAACAATAGAGTTCATGCCATCCCAAGTATAAACAACATCTCCAGAATCTGATTTTAAGGAAGAAATAAAGTTGTGAGATCTTCGAGCTAGAAGAGATTTGTGGAAGAAATTTGTGTTTCGATCTCCTTCTTTGAGCCATTGAATTCTAGATTTTTGCTTCCATAAGATTTCTTCTCTTTTTTCCCATTCCTCTAACTGAGTTGTGAGTTTAATTTCATTTGCACTTCTCTTCTATGTGAGGCCATCTAAACGGATTTTCTTATTCAAATTTTCAATATGAGCAATAACTTCATGTTTTTTTTTATGAACATCCCCAAACTCTTTCCAGTTCCAAGTCTTGATTTTGGATTTAATGTATTCAAGTATTTTGGCAAAACAGAACATCTTAGTCCCATGCCTAGGTTTACCTTCCTTCCACCATTGTTGCACACGAGGTCTGAAGGAAATGTCTCTAAGCCACATTAATTGAAAACAAAAAAGAGAGAAACTCACATTGGTTTTCCACATTTCCACCATGACTGGCCAATGATCCGAACCAGCATTATTAAGAGTCTTCACTTTAGGAATGTGACCATGGATTAAGAAATTTTCGAGAGAGCAAAAACCTATCCAATCTCTCCATTATACAAGCTAAGCCTTGCCTTCGTTAGACCAAGTCATAAGGCCATTATCTGGTTGGATATCCACAAGATGGAGGTTTGCAATATATTCGCTCATGAGGTCAGTACTTTTGTCCAAATTTCTATTTCCCCCCCTTTTCTCATCCAGAGAGGATGGTATTGAAATCTCCTCCGATCAAGATCCAAGCTTTAGGAAAATGAGAGATAATATGAGTAATATCCTTCCACTTGTCTTCTTTTTTCCTCCAAAGAAGTCGGGGCATAAACAATAATGTAGAGCATAATCTGGTTGGAATGTCTACTTTGAATAGCTATAGCCAACAAACCCCAACTGCCAACCATATGGTGAATAACTACCTCTTTTGGGTCCCAAAGACAAGCAATGCCACACGAAGTCCCTTGGGAACTGAGGGAAACCACTTTTCAGTTGGCCAAATTTTACTGGCAATTAAGTCCATATCCTCCATTGACATCTTTGTTTCTTGAAGGAAAACAAGATGTGGATGATTTATCTGAATCATTCTTCTAATTTCATTTTGTTTTGAAAGACTCCCTTTGAGTCCTCTAATATTCCAAGTGATGATCTTCATTAATACCAGGGCTAAAAATGTTGGGAAGGGCATTAATCTTACCTTCCTCTACAAGCTTTTCACCTTCTTTTACCATATGATATTGATTGGTCTTGCGACCTACTTTTTGATTAGAATCCATCTTCAATGTTTTTTTCCTTGTTTCTTGACTTATTCCAATTGAATCCGAGATGGCTTCTAACCTTGAAGAATGCTCATACACAACCAAAATTTTACTAGATGGTTCAATGGAGTCTATATTGGGACCTGCATTATTTGAAGTTTTGACATTTGAAATATTGTTTTTCTTGTGTAAATTTTCTCCTTTTTATTTTCTCGTTGAAAACCTTTGATTTGTTGGTTTGTCTCCGAGTTCTTTCCTTCATATTTAAATTGTGTTTCTAAGATTTCAGTTTCCATTATTTCCTCTTCCTCACTTGGGACATCATTTGTGGAAAGGATTTCAAACATATTAGCAAATGACTTTGATTGATCCTTCATTACTTGGTTTTTTCGAGTGTTCTTCTTCTTAGGTATTTGGAAACTTGCTTGAGTTTATATCTTCTTTCTTTTGATCGAGAATTTTATTTGGGCAAGCACTGGCCAAATGACCATATTCATGGCAAATTCTACAACGAAAAGGAATGTTCTCATAGTCCACTACTTGCTCCCAAGTGTCTTCCCCAAATTGTAATGTGATCTTTTTAGGTAGGGGTTTGTCAAAATCCATTAAAACACAAATTCGACCATAAATAATATGTTCAAAATTTTGAGTACAATCAACAGTCATCATAAAAGTTCCTAAAGAGTTTCCAATTGAAGAAAAAACAGTAGGATTCCAAAATTCAATAGGGAGGCCAAAGAGTCTAACCCACACGAGCTAAAGGAAGGCATCTCTTCTTCGGCTTTAAATTTAGTATGCCAGGGCTTCATGAAAAGCCCTGCCCTTCCAAAAAACCAAGGACCCCCTTGAAAAATTTTCTCTCTATCTTCATTATTAGCAAATAAATCAAGAAAATAACCATTTGGATAAATAGAGACTCGTAACTCACCTTTAGTTTTCCAGATTTTTGCAACCCAGACTTTGAAAGCAGATAGACTCAGACGAAAACCCACGAACCGACAAATTAGTCCTCTTTTTTCCAAATCTTCAATGCCGATCTGAATGTTACCCATATCAAGCTTAACAATAGGAGTTCCATCAACTGCTTTAAGACATCCCGACTCCTTTTTCCTGGGATCAATCTTAGGCATTCTTAGAGGTTTATGAGAAGCCCTAATATTGATATTAGCATTGGGTTGAGGTTGTCCACCATGAAGGGCATCCCTAAAATTCATTTTTGGGACTGAGTCTTCAAAATTCTTACCCTTGACAGGGGTTTTCACGAGTAGAATTATTTTGTGGGTGCACCTTAGCACCAGATTCACTTGAGATATGAGTCATTTTTTGATCAACTCGCTTGAAACTTATTTTGTGGTCTCTTTAATCCTTGCCCTAGACGCCGTGGAAAGGTATGGTTTTCACTTTTCTTTTGTGCAGCAAATTGGAAGCCGTTGTCACTCAAGTTCACAGTATGATCTGTTGAAAGACAAATTTCTAAGGCAAAGTTCCTCAAGTCTAGTTAACACATATAGGTTCTATATATATATATATATAAGCAACATTTTTAGATCTTGGATTTATAATAGCAATTCGGTTGAGGGAGAGGACCTCAAACAAGGAGTAGATGAAGTCCAAAAAGATGCTTCAAGAATTCTATTTGTCAAACTTTTATGAAAGAATGAGTTGTTTTTTAATCTATCAAAAGATGGTGGTTACTCTAACAATTTGATATATGAGGTTTTGGAGCAATCAAAATCCCCTTCTCCCAAGTACTTCCCTTGTAAGAGTATTTTGTCACTTGAGGTTCTTCCTAAGACCTCAATATTATTTTGTTTAATAATCTAAAACAAAGTTCTTATGAGTGACAATTTGTAAAAACATTATATCAAGGTTGTTTTAGATTTTCCTTATGTAGAAAGTTAGAAGCATCAAATCATCTACTTCTTCATTGTTCCTTTGCTTCCACCATTTGGGAATATATATATATATATATATATATATATATATATATAATTGCTCCATTTACATCAAAAGAGTCAATGAATGTTGGGCAAATTATATCAAGGCTAAAGAATTAACCATCATGTGGAGAATTGGTCCTATCATTATTTGTTGGAATGTGTGGCTTGAAAGGAATTGCTATGGAATTTTGAAAAATAAATCTTGAAATCACATTCAATATTAGATTCATATTGTTATCTCTCTTGCCAAATGTTTGTAGGCTTGGTGCTCATCATGGTAAGTCTATAGTGTGAAAAATGTGTTACCCACTTAATTAAAGTATTCAAAGATACACGTAAGGATAATATGCATCGATGGAGCCCATGCAAAGGATCTACATTGATCATGGTAAAATACAAATGTTCAAAGGTTGGGTTCACCAAACTTTATTTAGATGGTGCTACCAAAGGAAAACCCTAGAACAACTTGCAAAGTTGGTGTTTTTCAAGATAATGTAGGTAAAATTAGCCTCACATGCTCGTAATTATATGCAACTCCAACAAACAATTATGGAGAGGATAGGCATTTCTTGCCATGATTACGCTAGCCATGACAAAAAGACAGATACAATTCAATTGAAATGGATTTACAAACTATTATTAATTGTGAAAAGGATGCAAGCATTACACCAATAGTAACATTATTTTAAATATCCTTCAATTATTGGAGGTATTATCTTGGAAATACCAACATATCTACAAAGTGGAATCGCAAATAAACATATCTATAAAGTAGAGTTGCAAAAAATTTAACCCATCATGAGAAAAATTTAACCAACATATTGACAATTATGCATGTATCGTTTGGCAAGATTTGAACATATCTATAAAGTAGGTATATTTTTATTGTGGTAAATTTTATCTTTTAGAAGGTAAATAGTCAAGGACAATTCTCTCTTAAATGATATTGAAGAATTTAATAGAGGAATAGCCATTTGCAAAAGAAAATTTATGTTTGATAAAAATACTAGCCAAATTTGTCTTAATTGGCCTAATACTAAATGTAATGCCTTTGATGTTATAATGGAAGTGGCCCCAATAGAAGCCACATATAACTTATTAAAATATATATACTATAAAGAAAAATATGTTGATAAAAGAATAATGGTGGCTTCCCCAGAGCAAGGGGGATATGTGGAAGGATGTAAAATAGTAGATGAGATAGTTCTTGCTCAGGAAGCCATCCATTCCATGGATATGCAAAATTCTCCTTCTATGTTCATCCGGTTGGACTTATCCAAAGCTTATGACAGAGTGGATTGGCACTTCCTTATCAAAGTTTTGAGGCAATTTGGTTTCTCTAAGGATTGGATGGATTGGATTATGGGATGTATCTCTTCGGTTTCCTACTTAGTTCTTATCAATGGCAGGCCTTCTCCGTCTTTCCCAGCTTCCAGAGGTATTAGGCAAGGTGACCCGCTATCCCCTTATTTATTCATCATTCTTGTTGAATGCTTAGGTAGGACTATAACCAAAAAGAGGGAAAACAAAACCCTTGAGGGAGTTACCATTGCTCATGGAGCTAGACCTATCTCTCATCTTCAATTTGTGGATGACTCTACCCTTTTAGATAAAGCTACAGTTAAGGAAGCTTCTAATATTAAGCAAATCATTAGTTATTTTTTTCTAAGGCTATCGGGCGATTGATCAATGAAGACAAATCTAAAGTTATTTTCTTTCACCTGCTCTGCTAGACAGGAATCCATGGTCTTGGATAAATTAAGATATAAGAAGACCTCTCTTCCAATCACTTATTTAGGTATTCCCATAAATATTCAAAGGCAGAAAAATAAATATTGGAATTGGTTGTTGGACAAAGTCAAGAAGAAAATTGGAAAGTGGACCAACAAGTGGCTTTCTTCCGGGGGTAGAATCACCTTGGTAAAATCAGTCCTTCAAGCTATTCCTATTTATGTTTCTTCCGTTTTGAATATCCCAAAGGTCGTTCTTCGAGAATTGGATCAAATCAGTCATCGTTTCCTTTGGAGTGGTACTAAGGAGAAAAGAAAATGGGCCTTGGTGAAATGGGATACTTTGTCTTCCTAAGAGTGAAGGGGGGTTAGGATTCCGGTCTTCAATTAATAACAACAAAGCTTTAGCTGCTAAATTATATTGGAGGATGTTGCATAACCCCAATGCTCTTTGGGCCAATAATCTTCGTGCTAAATATGCTGAGAACAAAAGTCCTGAAGACCTTGTTCGCTATCAACTTCCTACCAAAGGTTCTCCCATTTTAGCAATTCTTAACACTGGTGAGGATTTGATAAAGAAAAAATTATTTTGGATCATTCATAATGGTCATCATGCAAATTTTTGGACAGATTCTTGGGATGGCCACAAGCCTTTGATAAATCAGTTTCCCGATTGGAGGCCTTGGATGGAGGAGCTTCACCGAGCTAATTGGATAAAGGTGGCTAATTACTGTCGGTACCATACTTGGTAATTCAAAGGTTGGTAGATATTGGATCCCTATTGAGGACTGGCTTGTTCAAATCCCAGAAAGGCAAAGATAAGATATCCAAGGCATCCTTCATATGAGATCCCTCTCTTGGTCCCATGAAAAAGATTGTTTTGGATGGAACAACACTGCTAAGGGTGAGTATTCATGCTCAAGGTTATTTGACCTTATGCCATAATAATCCCAACCATTCTTCTGACATATTTTCTCAATTGTGGGCTCAAAATCTCCGGCCTAAGGTGAGGTTCTTTAATTGGCTTTTATTGCATCGTAGGGTGCTTACTTCGGTGAGCAACTTATGAAGCGTGGTTTTCATGGCCATTTTAGATGTGAAATGTGTGAAGAGAATGTAGAAAATATCAACCATATTTTTATTGAGTGTACTTTAGCCTCTGAGCTATGGAGGAGAATGGCCACTTTACTTGGATTACGATGGTCCAATTTTTTCACTTTTGAACGACTTTGGAGGGATTGGCCTAATCAAGAGGGTGTTGATCATTTTATTAGGCGATTAGTTTGGATGGGTTCTACCATTCTTCTTTGGAATATTTTGAATGAAAGGAACCACCGAATTTTTAATCAAGATAGGAAGGATATTCACTATATTTGGCAAAAGACCATAGCCAACTTAGTTGAATCAGTCCATCAACTCCTTAATCACCCCCAAAACTCCCACCAAAGATGGGATCAAGTGATGCAAAGATTGAATATTAAACCTTCTACGGGCAACCATCTTAAAGGGAATGTGAGTATTAGTAAGATGGATAGGACTAGAAATTGGCAACCTCCTCTTAAGGATTTTGGAAAAGTCAATACTGATGGAGACTCTAGAGGGAACCCTGGAAAAGCCAATGTAGGAGGAATTGGTAGACTTTCAGATAGCTCCCTGGTTTTTACTTTTTTTGAGAATTTGGGTATTCTTTCCAATAACCTTGCTTGAGGGGTATGGTATCCTTAGAGGCCTTCAGGAGGCTACTAAGGTTGGATGGGAAAAGGTGTTAGTTGAGTCTGACTCTCAACTTATGATTAATCTCTTGAAGACTCCTAAGAATCATAAGGTGGATTGGAGAATAAAAAGAATTATTGAGAAGATTCGGTTAATCCAGATGGGATTTTTGAAAGTTGATTACAATCATGTGGTCAGAGATCAAAACAAGAGTGTCAATGCCTTAGCTAATTGGGCTTTGGACAAAGGTGATCTTACTTGTTATGGCCACCCTCCTATATGGTGGGCTTCTCAAATTAAGGAAGCTCTTCTTTCTATCATTTCTTAGGATGGCTCCAGTTCTGAAGGTACCTAGTTTCTTCTTGTTTTTTTTTTGTTTCTCTTTGGTTCATTTAGTTTTTTTTAGTTCCCTAGCTCATTCTATTCTTAATTTTATTTCCTCTGTTGATTCTTGCTTTAATAGTCTTCTGGTCTAGATAGGTCATTGTTTTGTTCATTTTTTTTGTTCTTTTGTCTTCTTTGTTTTTTTGTTTAGTTTTTTAAGGTGGGTGGGTTCTTTTGTTTTGTTTTGTTTTTTTTTTATGTTTTTTGTTATTGTTCGTGTTTTTTTGTTCTTGTTCTTGGGTTTCTCTTTGTTTGTGTTATTTCATTTTTTTTATGTGTGAGAGTTTTCTATGTTTTTTGTTTTTGTTTTTGTTTATTGTCTGTTGTTGGTTGTTTTTATTTTTATTTTTATTTATTTTATTTTTTAGGTTTTGGTTGTTTATTTTTCATGTTTTTTTGGGTTGTCTTTGTAGTGTTCTGTTGTTTTTGTCTTGTTTGTGTTTTTCTATGTGGTTTGTGTTGTGGTTTCTTTTATCTTATTGTGCGTGTTTGGTTGTGCTTTTGGTTTTGACACACTCAAGGAGCATGTTTTTTATTTTATTTTATTATTTTTGTTGTTATTTACTTTTTTTAATTTGGTTTTGTGTGTTTGTTTGCTCTTTGAGTATGTCAAAGGTGGTAGGCCAGGTCCGAGTCCTGGGCGTTTTTGGCAGAATGGATACCCCTGCCTCCTTGGGTCTTACCCGAAAGTGGCATCCCTTTTGGGATGTTTTCCACAAATTAAAAAAAAAGAAAAAAGAATAATGGTTCTTAACAATGCTACTTCTGAAATGAATGACAATGTTGTCTTGTAGTTGTCTCTATTACTATGTTTGAGCCCACAAATGAATGGCTTGATTATATTTAACAAAGTATAACATAAAACTTTATTTTTCTTTATAGATATGATAAATTATATTAAAATGCATGACTCGAGTTCAACTTCCATCACTACAATGGACATTCACGTGATAAGATGGCCTACAATAGTGTGATCCATTGTAATACCATAATAATGTGGTTCCTTATAATACTGCAATCACATGCTTACAACATAATTCAAGCGAGGTTTTTAACCTCGTATAATCAATTGAAAAAATAAATTATTTTAAAAAACAAACTATATGAAGAAAATCACATTTAGGGGTTGATAATATATCTTGCCAACTTACTTTTTCAATCCTTCAACAATAGACATCTCATATAGCTCTGCAATGGCATTTTTAAAAAATGCTTTGCTTTTTGATGAGGCTTATTAAAGCTTTCTAAATAATTAGTTCATATTAATATGACTGCTAATTTAAAGACAATTAAAAAAAACTAATTTCATAAAAACATTAAGCATTATAGCAAAACATCAATGATGTGCTAGTTTCCATTTGAACATAATGCAACATAGCCATGAAACAATTGACAAAATGATGCATATGTTATTCTTAGTGAGTTCATATTTCTAATAGATTAAATTATATAAGAATTATTAGAGAAGTGTGTGATGGACTTTGTTCATCTATATCTGCTCAATTTCTTTCAAAATTGGCTCTAGGGAGACAATTGTTAGATCTTGCAATTGTCAAGGGTTGTTCGTGTTCGTTTTGACCATGAAGTTGTAATGAGCTGCTGCTCTCCTTAAGAGCTGAAGAAACACGCAGTACATAAAGGGATTAACATTAGTTGATTGTTCCAAACTTTTTTTAATAACATGGATGTGTTCTTTCTTTGTCTTTCCCTTAAGGGTCACTATACTTTGTATAGACTTTACAAAATCTCAATTAACATTAATGATAACATAAGGAGATAGATGGCTGTTATATAAAGGCATACCTAAAAAAATGAGAAGCATGCCTAACAAATGTGATTTGAGGAGGTCTAATTTCTTAAACACACTGGTTCCCATATATAATCTCAAAGCTAGTATCATTTCAAACAAATGCTTCTCCAAGTTTAACATAATTGTGGAAGATATAATAATCGATAGGTTGCTATGACATGAATGCATCACAAAGTTTGTGTTTTAATTTTTTAAGATTTATGTTCCATTTTGTTTTGTTAGTCACAGATTACAAACCAATGAACTATAAAGATAAAAAGTGAGAGACCAACATTTGAACAGACAGTGACAGGTCCAGTAGTAAAACATGGACAACCATGAATCCAATAAGAAAAAGCACTATGCTCTCATACCAGTTGATAAATATGATTAATATCCATATGGACATACATAGAAAACAATGTCATTATTTATGATTTATTACAAAATGGTAGAAGATGAAGATTTGTATCTATAAATAAAACTGCGTGTTTCAAAGACAGCCCTACATGTTAGCAAAACTAAGTAATAATTACATTATATTGGGCACAAAGCAAATTTTCAGTTCAAACAGTACTTAAAGTTTCATCCTATCTTTATTCACAAAAAACACCCAAGGAAAAATCAGTTAAAAGCCCACCAACCACAGGAGTCCTATTTATCCATCACAAAAATGTGATCCACTATAATATTTTAGAATTCAAGTAGATCCTAGAAGCATTGCACCATTTATCATTTCCTTTCACTTGACCACCTCTTCAAAATCACATATAACTATCTTATACTAGTAGCTTGCTTTATGTCCCATTACAAAAACCACACAGGTATAGGACTCAGAAGATTTTAGGATTTCATTTCTTTAGGTTAAAGATAGCAGGTTTCAAAAGATAAAAGGAAATGCTAACGCTGAATCTACTTAAGAATGTAACATCTCCCCCTTAATTGTAGATGATTGAAAATAGCTAAGGTAAAAATTATCCCATAGACTCCACACACATATTTTGCATGAAGAATACTTAACAATATCCTGCTATTTCTTTTTCTTTTTTTCTCCCTGGAAAACAGAACCCACAGGAATGTGACAATGACAAAATGTGTTTAGATAATTTTTCTCAGATTGGTTGCCTGTAAAAGCAAAAACTATTCAATTATAAAAGATGTAAGAAAATGCAGAGGAAATACAAAATTGCCCATAACTTGTAACAATATAGTCCAAAATGGCATCCACACCTAATCCTGAAGACATTCGACTATTTATCTGGCTCTCGAATCACCATTATTGATGTCTTAATATGGGAGACTTGGCTTGCCTAAGCAAATCCTCCGTATTTGTTGCACGCGCTGAAAAGCTTCTTGGGCCTGTTTGAGAGAATGCATTGAAGATATTGTACCTTCATTACCTATTTGAGACTACAATACGTATTACAATTACAAAAAGAAAATAACTCACCTGCTTCTTATAAAACTTTGCTAAAACGGGTGATATGTCATATGCTTCGGCACGTTCAGAACACATCTCGCCTAAACAGAAATAGAAGTTGGCAAGTTCCAGCGTAGGATTAGATAATACCTTCTCCAAACAACTCAAAACTTTTCGACACACTCTAACTCCCCCTTCAGCGTCACCTACTGCCCGGTGGCAATTCATCAATGGTGTCAAGGCATCAAATAGAAGCACATGGAGTTGATGCTGCAAATTCAATGGGAAAAAACAGTATTGTCAATGCACTGGCTGCTTGACATTTATCAAAATAATCACATTAGAAAGTTTCTATTTTATGTTTTGGTTAAGAAAGTGCAGTTAAAAGGATATGTTATAATGCATACAATTTATTGAATTTTCAGATTCAGGCAAACATCTTCTGTAGATTATTCATGCAACATGTTAATACAAAACTTCTGCATGTTAAATTTTAAATATCATAACTAATTTTGCAAACTTGCCTATTTATGTCATTTTTAGCAGAGTACGCATCTGGCATAAAACGTCCCATCACAAGAATACTAAACTAGAAAATTTTGCCAAATGCATCAATAGCAAATAATGTCTGCAACTTTACAGCAACCCAACTGAAAAATAGGATATGGAAGGTGGAAATTCAAACACATGAAGAGTTGTTTACTTTTATTTGGAAGGGTGAATGAATAAAAAATCAACTTATAAATTTCAGGAGAAACTTCAAAATAAGCAAATTTTCGCCACATTTATCATCTAAAAATGTATCGAGGCAATGAGATTTCAACAACCTACTTCTCATTCCAAAGAAGGCAGATCTGGGCACTTCAGATTTATATGGTCCTATTTCGCTTTGTAATACATTTTAAATTAGAGCTTATCATTAAGCATATTATCGCACCCTTGCTGCAAGTAGGCTCATGCAGCAGATTGTCTCCCAGTTCACCCTTGCCAGAAGTATTTTTTAGGGGTCAACACACTTCCAGCCTCAGGCCAAACATCAAGGCTTGTTTATATACCTTAATATAACTCCAAGGCTTTTGATCACAACTAGAGTTTTATTATGGTCATCATTCTCAAGCTTGTCTATCATGAAAAGTCAGCTTATAGGCACATTTACAGATCTACAGGTTAGTCTACCACTTGTTGAAGTACACAGAAGCCTTTATGCCTTGTTTGTCTTGAGGATAATTAAGAGGTGAAGTTGGAGTTTCAAATTAGTAAAACATAATATCCTAAGAAATTTGACAAAGAAAGTCATGGAAAACCTATCTATGTTCACGTTTTCATGATAATAACTATCTGTATTATGGTTTCATACTTAAAAAGGTAAACAAATTAAAGTGTCTGGAGATATTGATGTAATGATAATCAACGAGACAATGTATTCAATGAATAATATTTAAATACAAATGCTATAGACTATAGATAGCTTTAGGAAATATTCACGGTAACCACTAACCTATTAACCTAAATCAATTTGCCTACTACTTGTCGTCCATAATATTGGTCGAACAGATAACTTAACCTAGGTGAATAGTAAATAATGATTTACCTAGTGGTAAAAAGTAATTAATTACTTTTTACCATGTGGTAACTAAAAACTACCTAATGTAGGAAATGGGGAAATATCCCAAATGATGGAATATTATTCTAACATCCCCCCTTATTACATTATTTGGGTAATACATACATATCCTCCTATACAACAATATTTGGGTAAAGTATATAACTGCCCCAATACAGTGAAGAAGATGTTGATCTGCTGGTTCTTGCTCTGTCACAGTGCTCTGGCTGCTCCTAAGCAAAAAGTGGGTCATTCCTCACTTTGTCTTCACGCCAACGAATGTCCTTATGGTAATCACATCATCCAACCGAATTGCATGGGTAACCAGCTGCTGCAATCGCTAGGTGTAGTAGAATAGATCACTTCATACGAGGTTCATCCATTTTACAATATGAGTTTGCAAAAGATAAGGTAGCTAAGGTGTCGGTCGCTGCCGAAAATGCACCCTTATAAGTTCCCCCTTCTCGTTGCAAAACATAGTGTAAGTAATTTCTGAAGGAAGTGTAGCTAAGGTGTCAGTCGAAGCCGAAAATGCACCCGTATAAGCCATCTTCCCTTTTTACAAAAAATTGTGAAGAAAAGAAATTTATATCCCCCCTCAATTGCAAAAAGTGTGCAACGCAAGAGTGTTTTGAAGGATTTTACAAATATTGCCTCCTAGACAATTTTTACATCACAAAAAGTCGCTCCTCTTGTTACAAGTACTTCAAACACCTAGAATTTGCTATTTATGAAGCCTAAAAGAGGTACAAGCACCCCTTATTTGCAAGGTCTTCAAACAAAATACTTATGCTATTTATGAAGCCAAAAAGAGGAGAGAGAGAAAATGGTATTTTTGCCCAAGGGACACGTGTTTTCCCTCTATAAAACCGTTCTAGCAATTAGCACTCTGTGTGCTTTCTCTGAACCATTATCAAAATCTGTATTAGACATCTCATTTGCAACATTGCCTTGGTTTTTCATTTGACCTTTCTCTTTGGGAGGCTTGTTCTTAAACCAACATCTCTTCGTTTGATGAGTGTCTTTGTCACAGATTTTACAATACTGCTTCTTCTTCTTAGTGTCTTGGCTTTGACCTTTGTTTTTGTTAGAAGAAGAGCCTTGTTGTTGATTCCACTTTTTCTTTCCTTGTTGTTTGTGTGAGAAAAGTGCGTTGTTGGATGCATCATCTCTTTGGAATTGATTAGCTTCTTCAGTTTGAAGCATGTTCACCAACTCTACAAAAGTCACTGTCCTACCAAAGACTTGAAGGGATGTAATCAACATTCTATAGGAGTCTGGAAGAGCTCTTAAAATAATTGAGATTAAGACTTTGTCTTCCACAGTTTCTCCTAGGGCTTGCAGTTTTGTTTTCAAATCGGCCACTCTACAGAGGAATAGCTCTATTGTTTCTCCAGATTTCATGTGAAGTGTATGAAGTTGTGTTTGAAGGTTAAGAATCGTTGATTGATTCTTTCCCTCAAAGATGGTAGTTAAGGCATCCCATGCCTCCTTTCCAGTTTTAGCTTCACTTATATGAGGTTGGATATCATCAGTAATAGCTAGCAAGATCATTAAGGATAGTTTTTTATCCTTTTTATCAAAGTCTCTTTGATCTGCTCCAGTTGTTTGAGGTCTAGTGACACTTCCATCCACTATTGACCACAAATCCTCTACAATTAAGATAGCTTTCATCTTAGTCTTCCAAGCTGAATAATTTGAACCTTTGAGCAGTTGGCTCTCAGTGAGATACTTGTGTATCATGGCCATGGTGTAGGTTTCAAATTTGATAGGACTAAGATGAATGTAGCTTGCACTATACCCTCAAAAGAGTATATGGAAGTAGTTTTCAATTTGCCTCTATAAGATATTTAATGGCACCTGCCTTAACACCCTTACCAAGGGATGAAAAGTTGGAGGAATTTTAAGCCAAACAAAATAGAGCAAATGAAACAGGGGTATGTTTGTGTAAAACTTTTGATTTTGCCCTCTAGGATATTTAATGACACCTGCTTTAACACCCTTGAAGAAGGATGAAAAATTTGAGGATATTAAGCCAAACAAAGAGAGTGAATCAAGGTGATTTGGATTTTTTACCTTTTGATGGGGAGTTAAAAAAAAAATAACTTGTTTTAACCTATGCAAAGTTTATCATGGTTTTTGAGTGAAGTTTGTGTTTTGTGAGATGCTTCGTTTAATGTTGTATTTGACTTTTTAATTGCACACAAAACCATTAGTGTTAGTGCAATAATCAAAACATGAGAGCAACCCAAATTTGTATCACTCTAGGTGTCGGATGCAACCGAAAATGCACCTAGTACAAGCAATTTTTAAGAGAAGGTGTCGAGTAAAATCGAGAATGCACCTTTCTTACTCTGAAATATCCCCCTTTTATTTTTCGTTACAATTTTGCAAACCATAGAATAAAAAAATGAATTCTATCCCCCCTAAATGTTTACAAAATGTAGAATTTAGAGCACTCCTTTCAAGACAAGTCGACACACGACCCGCGTTTGAAAGGCTTCCTGAACCAGTCGACACATGACTTGGTTTTAGTAGACCCAAGGTCTTCAATTTCTTCTCAATTTTGCAAAAAACGAATGTGCAATTTTATGTCTTATATCCCCCCGTGGAGAAAACAAATGCACACTTTGCCTTTGAATATTACAAAATTTTAAGTCTCCTTGTTTTCAAATTTGCAATAAAGAATCAATTGTTTTGATTTTATCCTTCTTTGAAATGTGCAAAATAAACAAGGTTTGAAAGGTTAAGGTTCCCTAATTTTGCAATAAAAAATGATGTAATGATAATCAACAGGAGCAATGTATTCAATGAATAATATTTAAATACAAATGCTATAGACTATAGATAGCTTTAGGAAATATTCACGGTAACCACTAACCTATTAACCTAAATCAATTTGCCTACTACTTGTCGTCCATAATATCGGTCGAACAGATAACTTAACCTAGGTGAATAGTAAATAAAGATTTACCTAGTGGTAAAAAGTAATTAATTAATTTTTACCATGTGGTAACTAAAAACTACCTAATGTAGGAAATGGGGAAATATCCCAAATGATGGAATATTATTCTAACAGCTATCAGATAAATGATTATTTGTACAGTTCTTTGGTGTTTTCCCTCATCTAAGAAAATTACCTATCAAGGGTCAGAAATGATTTGGTGTCTTTGTAAAGACCAGTGATAACAACCAAAGAAGCTTTTCAGGCAGATGCTCAATTCCAATTCGTGTTTCAAAGATGTTTTTGTAGATGCATTACTGATAGAACTAGTGACTCAGAATTTAATGATCAGCCAATTGAATATAAGGTTGGAACACATCCCATTTATAGGATAATTTATCAACTATGTTAAGCCAAAAAAGTTAAAACAGGTGCTAAAATTATTGGAAAAAGAAGTTCCATCCTACATTCTGAGTATCCATTTGGTGCATCTACTTTGATATTTAAAATAAAAGGGATGGCATTGTATGTCTGGAATTGAATTCAACACATTAGAACGAAGTCACAAAAGAAATTAGCATCTGATTCCCTGCATTCATGGTCTCCTTGATAGTTTATAAGGGTCTACAAGCTTTTGAAAATTTGATCTATCAAGTGGTTATGATAGAGCTGGCATTGCAAACATGACCAATAAGAGCCTTGAGAAGAATGTAGCTTTGCAAAGGATCTGCCATTTGAAGGCAAAAACTGATATTCAGAATAAAAGCATATCCAAGCAAATTAGTGGAACTAATAACGTAGAGGTGTTTATGGAAAATATTTAGGTAGATGAAGAGATAATTAGGCCAAACATCCATACAACCACTATGCCAACTAGCAAATGTTCTCAACCGCTGTACAAATTGCACTAATACGACAAATGTTCCTGCTAGCTGGCAAACAATTTCTTAGTTTGCTGCCCAGAAAACAATTTCATAGTCAATCTCCCAGAAAAGATTCTGGCATTGTGAAGCTGTCAAAAGTTGCTCCTGATTGAAGAACTTAAGAGAATTAAAAGTGATACAGAATGGCCAGTGCCAACGGAGAAAGCCTTGCTTCAGCATGGTCCCCAAGTGAACACAATTATATGCATGTAGTGTGTCTACCATACAATATTCTTGCCATACACATGCAAGCTTCATGGAGATTTAGATTTTAATAATCATTGCAAAAAATAAAAATAGATGAAAATCAAAACCCAATGAGAATTTGAGGGGAAGGGGAAGTATTTGCAGCCCCAGAGGCCATTGATGTAAGAAGCTAAAATTACCACATTTGATATTTCTCAAAGAATAAAAATGCAAATGAGTGTAATAATGCACTCGTCATTGATCCATATTTCCAACCAATGGCATGCTAAACTGATACTTTAGGAGTTTAACACCCAGATTTCAATCCCATACATGCACTAGTTACAAGATAGTTGCAATAAACTGGGCGAAATCAGGAAACCTAAGCTATTCTGCTCTCAAATCTGAAAAAAAAAAAAAGTCAAAATACGAATGGATGTATTTGCAGCCCCAGAGGCCATTGGTGTGGGAAGCTCAAATATTCCACTGTTTATTCCAGCCATATTGCCTTATAACAAATATATAGTCTATTCATTTTTCCTTGCATAGAACATGTATGAACCCTCAACTAGCTCAACATAAAGGCCTTGAAACAGGATACCCGTTTTCACACAAATTGTGGCACTAAATGAGTAAGGTAATGTAATGGACCAATAGATCTCTTATATAAAATCCTTAAAGGGTTCAATATACAATGTACTATATAAAAAGAGATAAATAGATAGATGGATACTCTCTCTCCAATCTCCACCAAATGGTAAATATGTTCCATTGTAATGTCCCCTTTTCACTGAATCAGCACGTGTGGGACCCATGAGCCCATTTCTATACTTCTCGGTGGGTGAAGGGTGATTGCTAGAGAAGTATATATTGGTGAGAATTGGTTTCATTTATTTATCCCTGGCATTTTTATGAGTTTTGGACCATTTCCTATATTTTAGGAGTATTTCCTATATTTTCTAAAGTCGGTTGGAGGTCAGACCCTTACCATTAGTTTCCTCATGGGAGATTTACCCTAAGGGGTCCTTTTTACTGTTGACATTGTTCATGCCCTTGGAGATTTTTAAGTGTACATGTTCATTATAAGTACCCTGGGGAAAACTTGTTTCTATTTCTTAAGGGCTTTTGGAGGGCTTACGGGAATAGGACCATGTCATACGGCCTGTCATTGGATTTGGTTAAGTCAGCTGTTCATCATGCTTTATTTCAGGTCTTTTGGATGAGCGGTTCTCTAGCTATGACTGAATTACTGATGAGGGTTCAGGGATTATTGGCTACTTAGGCAATTTAGTGTTATTACACTAATGCCATGTTATGTGGTACTTGATTATTAACATTAAATTTGACATGTCCTAAGTGACACTAGTGTCATATCAAGTAAAAATAATCTCTATTCATTTCAATTGACACTTGAGCTAGGTACCTAGGGTTTGGAGCATGTTAATGAATAAATAGAGGCCGCCCAACCTTTGAGAGATGGATTCTATGCTTAAATCACATTTTTCAGACCTAGAGAGGGTGGCTGCTCCAGGCAGCACTCGTCTACCAATTCAGAGACGAAAACATTGGATCCAGAGATCAGAGGATGGAACCCTTTTGGTTTCTTGTTGGCAAACTCATCTAGGATTGCATCGAGCTGAAAACTTTTTTTTTTATGCTTAGACTGATTTGAGGGGCAGCTGGAGCAGCATTATACAGCAGCATCAATTCTGATTTTGTGAAAGATCTTCTACCAGGTTCTATACTTCTAGTTAGTTCCATATAATTATTACTCTATTGATGTATTCCATCCGATTTTATCAATAAAATACAGCTCCAGGGTTATTGTACAGTTTATTTTGTTAGTCACATTGGTGTGGTACATTGTTCTTTTATTTTTGGTATATATATATATATATATATATTAGATAGAGGGCATCACATCCATTGGTACTCCTACTGGGATTTGGAGGATGTCTCCAAGACATGTCTTGTCATCCCCATCCCAAAACTTAATGGAATATATATATATATATAATTCAAAGGGGTATAATATAAAGAGTCATAACCCGTCATACCAACCTCTTATTAGAATAATACAAAGATATAATATAATAAAAGGTACTATATGAAATATAATAAGGTAGTGGTTAGTTTTACTACATGTCCCTCCTCAAAAAAACTATGACCTAAGTCATCAAAATCATCAAGTAGCAATGAATATTTTCTTCTTTTGAGTGGAGTCCTTGCAAGTTTCCCTCAAAACTTTGTTAGAAAAGTTGATTATTCCATGAAGCATTAGAAGATATTAGATATATGATGATATGAACGTTGTATGCACTAAGAATATCGCTGTATGCACTAAGAATATCGCCTTATTGAATTGGGACAAATCCATCCAAATCAACCTTGATATGCATCCAATTCGAATATGAATCTTGTGAGAATTTGCTTTGATTTTGAATCCATCAATGTCTTCACAAATTTGGAATATATATTTAATATTTGTTTTTTACAAGCAACAAAAATTTATGCCTTTCAAGATGATTCAAATGTTGATAAACGATGTATGATAATGACAAAGGCCATGATTAGGATGTCTATAAGATTCAAGTTTAAGATGCTTTTCAGGGATAGTTTGAGCATTCTTATTTATTTCAAGCGTATTGTCAAGGCTCTTTATAATGGTTATAATTGCATCATTAGTAACAACAATCTTGTAGACGTGCTTAATATCCCTTATTGATGTTTCTTTATCAACAAAGCATAAATTGGTGTTATAAGGCAACTTTCAATAATTCGTCAAATTTTTTACTTCTATAAGCAAGACTTGATTATGATTCTTCGGTCAAGCAATTTCTTTATCCTTGTCGAACACAATCTTATCCAAATCTCCTTGTTGCTTCTTATGAATTTCTCATTCTTTCGTAAAACTTTGCCTTGAAAATATTCTATTTTAATCCTTAAGTCTATAATTTTGTTCTTTCAATTTGGCATTTAGTAATAAAATTTCCTGTTATAGCCTTCCTTCCTCGGAAACTTTCTTAGATCATGTTCCTAAGAAAAGCTTTTCTAGCCAAGTTAAATCTGTTGTCAATTTTTTTTTTTTTGATTGGTAAAGAAGGGTTTTGAAAGGATCCTGTAACCTTTTACAAGAGAAGGTTGGGAGAAGAGATCCCAACCACAAAATAGCTGAAGAAATAGACTCTCTGTGGGCTATTGGAGAAAAACAGCTGAAACAGAGAAAGAGAAGCCCACGCAGGAGCAAGAGAGAAAGCCACACCAGCTGAGAAGAGAAGCCCTCGTAGGGGCAGCAGGGAAAACCTCAAAGGTCAACACAAAAATGAAAAGGGTTTTTCCGTAAAGGAAAAAACTCCACACCCAAAAGAAAAGGGTTTTCCCACACAGGAGAAAACTGCAGACTTAGAAGGCCAACCGCAACTGAATCAGGATTGTCCGCAAACGAAACAGGACCACCCGCCAACCGAAACAGGACCATCGCAACGGAATCAGGAGCAGCCAAAAACCACACAGGACCATCCACAAACGAAATAGGACCATCCGCAACGGAACAGGGACCATCCAACAACCAACATAGGGCCATCCGCAAAATAGTCCAGGTCCATCAGCAAAACAAACCGAACCATCCGCAAAAGCCCCATGCAAACTCCCAGAGAAGAAGGTGAAGCACAGTCGAAGACAAACCATGGAAGGATGCCCAGATTAGCAAGAAACCCTAACCGTACCACCAGCGGAGAAACCACAGAATCCTTCTGCCATACATGGTCCCTCCTAAGACCAAAAAAATATGAGAAAGAATCCAGCAGAAACCCCTAGACACGAGCCCCGAAACGCCAGCCATGGGAAACACTCAACTATGACTCTACGGCCTCCCCAAGCCCAGAGAAGGTAGTGAATGACCACCCTGGCAAGCAGAACAAAGAAACGCATCCGTCGGAAACCCCGAAACGCCAACCACAAACCGTGAACAATGGGAAACTCTCAACTGGGAACAAAAGGGCCTCCCCCAAGCCTAGAAACCAGTGAAAGGCCATCCCGACAAGCAGAACGAGAGAAACAAAGCCACCAGCCACGAAATGCAAACCACGGGAACCACTCAACTGAGAACAATCATGGCCTCCCCCAAGCCTAGAAACCAACGACTGATCCTCTTGGGAAGCGAAACGAAAGAAATTGGATCCCACTCCGAAGCAATGCCAACCCCCACACTGATACCACCAACCAGGTTTATCCGATCACACAACACCACCCAAGAAGACTTCTTGGAACATCTCAGAAAGAAACAGAGAAGGCCCTAGAGACCCTCCAGGCACCAAGCAGCGACAGGAAGGACAAACAATCCTAGGAGAACTAGGAGATATGCCTGGAAACCACATCACAGCACTAGATCCGCAAGGGCACCCTAGGAAGAGCCGAGGAGGGAGCAAGAAGATGAAGTGACCTCCCGCCCATAACGGGAGGTCTCTTGCTCCCGCACCGGGGCATCTCCTAAGCGCGCTCCGGATCCGCCAGAAGAAAAGAGATCTGCCTCCTCTTTCCTGGAACACCTCAAGAAGACGCAAAAAGGGCTTGGATACCCTCGAGGCACCAAGCACCGACAGGAAGGGCCAGAAACCCTAGGAGAACTAGGAGATCTGCTTGGAAAAACACAATAAGCCAGAGATCCGCTAGGGAGCCCAAGGAAGAGCCGCAAAGAGAGCAAGAAGATGAAGTGACCTCCTGCCCATAGCGGGTGGTCTCTTGCTCCCACATCCGGGCATCTCTTGAGTGCGCTACGGATCCGCCAGAAGAAAAAGAGGTTTGCCTCCTCTTTCCTGGAACACCACTGGAAGAAGCAAAAACGGCCATGGAAACCCTATAGGCACCAAGCAGCAGCAGGAAGGGCCAAAAACCCTAGGAGAACTAGGAGATCTGCCTGGAAAAGCATAGCAAGGCAAGAAATCCGCCAAAGAGCCCAAGGAAGAGCCAAAGATGGAGCAAGAATATGAAGAGGTGACCTCCCACCCATAGCGGGAGGTCTCTTGCTCCCGCACCGGGCCATCTCTTGAGCGCGCTACGGATCTGCCAGAAGAAAAAGAGATATGCCTCCTCTTTCCTGGAACACCATAGGAAGAAGCAGAAACGGCCATGGAGACCCCCAAGCACCAGGCAACAACAGGAAGGGTCGGAAACCCTAGAAAACAAGGAGATCTGCCTGGAAATCCATAGCGCAGCAGGAGATCCACCTGAGAGCCCTAGGAGGAGCCAAAGAGAGAGCGAGGATGCGAAAGGGTGACCTCCCACCTAGAGCGAGAGGTCACCCTCCAAAGTCTGATCTGTTGTTAATTTTGAATCAAAGGTTGTTCAACATTTTCTTCATGAAAATGGTCATAAACATGTTATTTTCCTTATATGTATTCCACCAAATTTCTACATATTCATTTCCTGGAAATCTAGGAGTAGAAGCCATGATAAAAAAATTATCCATTTTTAATTTAAGTCACACCCTTTTGCTCTTGAGCCATGACCTTTCATATCTTGGGTCACACTCTTTTGTATAGTATGTCGTGCCCCTTTTGGTTGTTCTCAATATCTCGATTGAACCCTCTCTCTCTCAAGTTGCACCCTTTCATGTCCACCCTTTCATATATCAAATCACACCCTTTCACTTTTGGGTCAAACCCCTTGACATTTTGAATCACACCTTTTAATGTCTTAAGTGGACAATTGTTAAATATTGGTTCGGAATTGGATGTGCAAGATAAACACTAACAAGGACTGGTTGAAACTATCCACTTCAAAAATTGCCATAGGCTGAAATTGTCTTGGCCACAAGCCAAAACAAGTATAGTTTATAAGCTCCCAAAAAATTTTGGTTAGTCAAGCTCCAGGTCCAAGAGCACGGCTGTGACACCACTTATAATCAACCAATGGGTGTCTTATGTAAAATCTTTAAAAGATTCAATATACAATGCAATATATAAAAAAAGATGAATAGATATGATGAGCAAGGTGCAACCTAAGTATTGTCATTGTTGTCAACACGATCAGGTTGATCAGTTGATGCAATGGTTAGAAGTTGATTGGTGAGCAAGGTGATGGATAGGAGTTGTTTGTTGAGCAAGGTGCAGCAAAAGCATTGCAAAAGTATTGTCATTGTTGTCAACACGGTCAAATTGATGCGATTGATGCGATTCGGAGGTCGATCGGATCAAGTGCGAAAAGTTTCAAGGAAAACGAGAGGTGACCCGGATTCGAAGCGGAGAAAGAGACAAGGAAGAAAACTGTCGCGATATCGCGACATGTTTTCTGTCGCGATTTCGCGACATGGTCGAGGAGAGAGAAGGCGCAGCCGGAAATGTCGCGATTTCGCGACATGTCGAGTTTTCGTTGAGGAGAGAGAAAATGTGTCGCGATTTCGCGACAAAAAGCAGGAGAGAGAAAATGCATGCCAAATTGTCGCGATTTCACGACATGTCCGAGGAGAGAGAAGATGCGAGCAAAACTGTCGCGATTTCGCGACATGTCCGAGGAGAGAGAAGATGCGAGCAAAACTGTAGCGATTTCGCGACATGGTCGAGGAGAGAGAAGGCGCAGCCGGAAATGTCGCGATTTCGCGACATGTCCGAGAGAGAAGATGCGAGCAAAACTGTCGCGATTTCGCGACATGTCCGAGGAGAGAGAAGATGCGAGCAAAACTGTCGCGATTTCGCGACATGTCCGAGGAGAGAGAAGGCGCAGCAGGAAATGTAGCGATTTCGCGACATGTCGAGTTTTCGCTGAGGAGAGAGAAAATTTGTCGCGATATCGCGACAAAACTGAAGAGAGAGAAACTGCAAGGAAGACTGTCGCGATTTCGCGACATGCTGGCAGAGAGGGAAGCAAGGTGAAAAGGTGTCACGATTTCGCGACATAAATGGAGAAAAGGAGCTAGTAACGAAAGGTGTCGCGATATCCCGACACGTCGGGTTTTCGCGACCCGAAGAGGAGAGAGAATGCTCAGCAACAAAGGTGTAGCGATATCGCTACATGTTGAAATGAATGGAAACAAAGGTGTAGCGATATCGCTGCATGATGAAAATACATGGCACAAAGGTGTAGCGATTTCGCTACAATTAGGAAGTACAGAAAACAAAGATGTAGCGATTTCGCTACAAGTGAAAAAACACAAACAAGAAGATGTAGCGATTTCGCTACAAGTGAAAAAACACAAACAAGAAGATGTAGCGATTTCGCTACTGCATGGAGCAAAGAGCGTACGGAAGCCAGAAGCGTCGCGATTTCGCGACGAAGATAACGATGACGTCAGCAAGGGCCGAAAGTGTCGCGATTTCGCGACAAGTTTCAAGGAAAGCTGCTAGAAGCCGGAAACGTCGCGATTTCGCGACAAGAAGATTGATGACGTCAGCAAGAGCCGAAAGCGTCGTGATTTCGCGACAAGAAGGATGATGACGTCAGCAAGAGCCGGAAGCGTCGCGATTTCGCGACATGTTCCATTTTCGTTGGAGTTTGCAAGCAAAGCTGTACGGAAGAGCAAAGTGTCGCGATTTCGCGACATGTTCCATTTTCGCTGGAGGTTGCAAGCAAAGTTGTACGGAAGCCTGTAACGTCGCGATTTCGCGACAGCATTGAGGATGACGTCAGCAAAAGTTCAAAGTGTCGCGATTTTGCGACATGAGCGGGGGAAAAGCTTTCAAGGCCAAAATGGTCGCGATTTCGCGACAACCTTCAGGGTGACGTCAGCATAAGTTAAAAGTGTCGCGATATCGCGATAGGAAACAATTAGACTGGAAAATGCCGAAGCAACATGAAAGGTGACACATGGTAGAAAAGCATCATGCAGTCTGTCACATAAGAAGTAACTGAAGTCAGACAGACAGTTAAACGTTGACAAGTGTTGGACATGCTATGCAACAGCAAAACATGCATAATTGAAACGCATTCGAAAAGCCGAACATGAAGGATAATAAAAGCATTTGAAAGGTCGTATTTGCAGGCATTCTAACAGACGTATTTGAAGCATACAGAAAAGCCGAACATGAAGAATCGAAAAGCTTTCGAAGAATTGCATATGGAGAAAAGAAAAGAAAATCGAAGAGCCGTATTTGAAATATAAAATCAGCCAAATACGCAGAATTGCAAAAGCATCAGAACAGACGTATTTACAGCACTCAAGCGTCGTATAGGCCGCTTCTAAAAAGCACTCGAACAGCCGTATGTTCATGCATTCGAACAGTCACATTATGGACAGGAGTAATGAATTCGAACAGTTGGAGAAGGTCATTCGACTGCATGCCAGATTGGAAGGTTATAGAAGAATAACCGTACAGAGAAGATAGTTGCTGCTGCGTGATAGAAGATGCTGCAGAAAGAGGCTGGCTGTAAGTGAGCTGTGAGAGTGTTGTAAGAGATTATAACAGTGTTGTGTTAATGCTGTGAAGAGCTGCAAGAGCATGCCATATGAAAGGGTCGTAAGTGTGCGAAGGTAGAAGCGTAAAAGAGTGTATGTTTCCATGAGATTGATTTGATTTAAGCTAGACCGGTGAGGATCTTGTAACACCGAAGGCATTTTTATGTCAATCAAAATTGAAAATAGAAATCCAAGTTGGTGCTTGGAATCAGGGGTTGGTGCTCCTTCCAGTTGATCTTTGGTAAATTGGGGGTTGGTGCTCCTTCCAGGTGGATCTTGGTAAATTGATTGTAAAGTTGGTGCTTTGCAATGGCTGGATTTGGATGGGAGTCCAAGCCAGTCTAGTTTGAGGAGTAGCCAAAACTGGTGAACCTCGTTACATCTTGTGTTATGTTATGCTCTCTTGTGGTACTTGTTGTTTCTGGTTTTAGCTTTCTTTTGTTTTGGCTTTAAGAGTTAAAGCATTAAGTTTTAAAATAGCTGCACTGATTCACCCCCCCTCTCAGTGCCATTGTAAGACTAACAAGATAGATGGATACCCTCTCCACAAAATGATAGAGGGATATTTATACCTAAACCAAGGGGTATAATATAAATAGTCATAACCCCTCATAGTTGCCTCTTAATAAATAACCATTTAGGTCCACTACAAATAATCATCTTCCTTAGTTTTATTGAAGATAATATTTTGTGGTAATGATAAAATCATTATTTCCAATGCCATTCCAATAATATTCCTCATGAATTTCATGACATACCTTTGGCCGGTCATGAGGCTGGGTTAAAACTTATTAACTAGCTTGTTGCCATTTTTTATAGACAAACATTAAGGAAATTGCCTGCTATCCTAGCTCTTTTCAAACTTGCTAAATGAAGCAAAATATCATGTATTATCATGATAATTCCATGTCTATTTTTAATTTTATTTTACTTTTAATTTTTTCGAATTGGTTATATGGAATTGAAACAGGACCCACCCATATCATGTCATGACCACATAGTGGTATTACAGTAGCTTGGCAATTATGCATGTATCACTTGGCAAGATTCGAACCTAGGTCTCCTTCTTGAAAGTTGAAGAATTTAACCGGTTGAGCTCATGCCATTTGATTTTATTTTACTTTTAATTATTTAAAAGGAATATATATATATATATATATATATACGAGAGAGAGAGAGAGGGGGGGGGGGTAAAAGGTAAAGTAATTTACCCACGTGTTGTAGGTGAGTTGGAGAGGGTAGGGCAATCCTCCAAGAGAGGTCCCTGGTTCGAATCTCCACCCTACCAAATGCACATTGGGTACCCAAAATCCATTTGATTATGTTGGTGCGATCAAGGCCGGGCACGACTCCCAGGTGTAGAACCCCCTGGTCGTGGTTTCTCAGACCAACGCGGCCCCGCAAGGGGTTTTTCGCTAAATTCAAAACAAAAAAAAGGTAAAGTAATTTTTAACATCCACAAGACCATAGGCCATATGAGACAACCCTCATAGAGGATGTTATTTACCCAATATATGTTTATCCAACCAAACTTCAGTTATTGAAGTATGGTGTACAACTCTCCCCCATTGGATTTGAACCTTGAACCTCCTAATTGGAGTTCCAAAGGGCCCTACACGTATTGCATCATGGTCGTGTTACCGTAGTATTTCAATAAACTACATAGTGGTATTACAATTGGTACTTACACATATATCGCTTGGCAAGATTTGAACATGGGACTCCACATTGGGAGGGCACGTTTTTAACAACTTGTGCTCATGCCATTTGATTATTTAAAAATATTTTAAAATAAATAAAACAGTGATATTATTAGATAAACAAATTCATATTCATTAATATTGAAGTATGGGATAATAATAAACAAATATGATAAATTATGCATGAATTATGTTACATGTTTACGTAGAACATTCAGACAATATGATAAATAGTTGTTATAAAAGATCAAATAACAAAATAATCAAAGACAACTCACATTCTAGAATCAATATCACAAATTCTGATCATATTAGTCATTTCTAAGTTTGGCCTTCTTAAAGCATTATTTGTTTCTTGATCAGTTATATGAGATTGAAACAGGCCCTACATGTAGTGCATCATGATTGTGTTACTACAGTATTTCAACAAACCATATAGTGGTATTTGGCAATTATGCATATATCACCTGACAAGATATGAACCTATCTCCACATTCAAAGTTCACGCCGTTAATCACTTGAGCTCATGCCATTTGATTAATGTTAAGGTCTGCCCATGAGATTGCAACTTTGACCTGTGGTGTGAAACTTCTCCTTCCCCACCAGTGCCCCAAACCGTATGGGCTTCTTAAAGCATAGTTAAGTTAGAGAGAGCCTCAAGTTACAAAGCACCATGGATAGACTTATTTAAGATCTTGGGTGCTTTCTTAAAAAAATTAAACAGGCCAAGAAAAGGGGGAAATTAAATTAACACTTCCTGTCATTTTTGACAATTCAAATTTTTGTAATTGTGTAACCTTGTTTGCTCTATGGATAGACTTATTTAAAATCTTAGGTACTAGTTAAGAACTTTACAAGGAAACCAAACTTTATATGGCAACCCCTTCTGTCACATAAATTCAAATCTTATTAGCCTATTGTCTAAACTTTGTTAGTAGTAATAACATCAATACATTACACCAAGTGAAATTCTTTAAAATGCAAGAGCATTTAGAATCAAAAGGAGAAAAAACATACTAGTTTTCCACTAAATTCTGCGATGAAGTTTTCAAGCAATGTGCGCGCATCCTTCAAGCGTCTCTCCCTGTATGCAGAGAAAGCAATTGCCATCTTTTCCTCAGCTTTAGATACCAAAACCCAGGGTGCTTCATTAAGTGGCTTTCCTATAGGATCATGTGATTGTGGATCCAGAATACGTGAACATGTATCACATATCCATGGTGTTAACTTATTATCACCCAGTGCATGCCCATTGAGGGAAGTCATTTTCAGCAAAACACCACAGCAGCCTTTACCGTTGCACATACAACCCTGGAATCAGAACAATCAATGGTATTATCGTACATAAAGCTCATAAACAACAACAACAATAATGACAAAAAATCTTTACCTCCAAGAAACGATCAACAGATGATTCCAATGGTTCTGTACACCGTTGACAATTGCAATCAAAATGTTTTGTCACTGAAAGTTCATGCTTTCTAATGCTCCTAGGTTCATACAAATTAATATACGACACACACAGCTGCAAAATCCAAAACAAATTTCAAGTAAGAAAATGTGTATAAATTATGCATTGAACAGCAAGGTTAGAGCCCTGGAATACTGTCTTTTTTTTCAAGGATTCAAAAGAGACCATGCAGTTTAATCAAGAAAGTTTGCCCAACAAGAATGGAAAAGGTTAGAATAGTTAACAGCATAGTAGAGAAACTCGGACTCAGCTTGGACTCGGCAAAAAAACTCAAAAAGGAAAAAAAAAAAACGAAGAAAATGCAATTTTTCATTGGAAAAAAAGTTTATTTCATGCATATCACAATTAATTAACATTATACAAATTAAAAATTAATATTGTAAGTGATACAAGCTTAAACTACACATGAAAGTGGCAAAAGACGCTTCAATTAAAGAAATTTTAATGCCTCCAAAATTCAAATATTCTTGTATTGCTTATAATATAAAAAGGTACAAATTACAAAATGTGTCAAAATGCCTCAATAGGCCCACTATCTAGTGTCTTGCAATGCCTTTGCTCTTTGCCCTAGCAGAAGCTCTAGTCCTCTCTCTTTGTGCCTGTGCCCATGCCTCTTCCTGTGCCTTTGCTGCTAACTCCGCTATACTTTCAAAATCATCCATTGAAAAGAGAGGCTCTTGTTGTTGCTGCTCCTCTCTGCTCTCTCCTATTCCAAACATCTTTTCGAACTGGCATCACTTCAAACTGCTGCCCACAACACATTGTTCTCTGATTGTTCACTCCACTTTCTCCAATCAGCTGTATCATCAACATGACCTTCATGACCAACATGACAGGCAACGCCTCTTTCCACTTGTGTTAGGGATCAAGGGGGCAGAAGCCCCCTTGGAGAGTCAAGGGGCAGCACCCTTAGCACATACCTTCACTGTCTGAACTGAATTTTTCTCCATGTCTGCATTTTGGTGCAGAAAGGAGTTTTTGAAGGAAATTCAGCCTTGTTGAGTTTACGCATTGACAGCTGAAACCGAGTTTTTTTTACCTCAGATGTAACTATTGGGTGGCTGTTAGATTCTTTAAAACTAAAAAAATTGGATTTAGGATGCAATTTATTGTTGTTGTTGGTCTGATCTCAGCTTGTCTCTGCTCTCTCTCCAACTGGAAATAGCAAAAATGAGGGACTTTGAAAAAAAATGTTCTATGTCGTTTTCCTGTACCCATGCGCAGACAGACGAGTTTTTTTCAAGACTCACCAAGTTTTTTAAAAAACTTGCGAGTCCCAAGTACTCAGCGAGTTTTGAAGGGGACTCCTGATTCAGCCTTGTCTAGTTTACACATTGACAGCTGAAACCAAGTTTTTTTTTTACATTGAATGCAACTGTTGGGTGGCTATTAGATTCTTTAAAACTAAAAAAAAAATGAATTTAGGATGCAATTTATTGTTGTTGTTGGTCTGATCTCAGCTTGTCTCTGCTCTCTCTCCAACTGGAAATAGCAAAAATGAGGGACTTTGAAAAAAAAACTTTCTATGCTGTTTTCCTGTACCCATGCGCAGACAGCTGAGTTTTTTTTAAAGACACTGAGTTTTATAAAGACTCGGAAGTCCCGAGTACTCAGCGAGTTTTTCAAAAACTTGCCGAGTTTCACTACTATGGTTAAAAGTATACTGTCCCTATTCATTACTTAGTTCCAACTTCCTATGAGACTGGTTGAAACTTTTTGGCATCCTAATGTTTTAAAGAAACCCCATGTTAATTATTAAAAGAAAAAGAAAAGAACTTCAAAAAAGTAAGATATATATATATATATATATGTTAAAACTAAAGAATCAAAAAACAATTTCATGTGAAAACTAATATGTATTGCCTTAATACTGTATCCTGATTGGTTCTAACTGATCAATGTTTTGAGAAGAAATTTCCAACATTGCCTTCTGACGAAGCTTGAGATTATACAGAAGTACAGAAGAGACAAAGCATCCCTTCAAAGCAATTTGAAACTGAACCCTTGTTAGGAATATTTTGCAGCTTTGCACAGGAGGAAAACAGTTTTAAGAACCCTTAGACTTTGGCATATATAACAACCCAGAATTTTTCTTTAATATGATGGCCCAGAGAGCAAGAGTAAACAAATTACCATGAAACAATAATAAAGTTTAAGAGCCACTATCAGGCCAAAAAAGCTATCCTGTAAGATCTTTGTCATGTATGAAATTTAATTTCTGTTCGAGAATATTTTCAAGGTAACCTTAGACCTTATGCAAAGACAATCAGGCAGCTTAACTTCCTAACATAATACTTTAATAATATGATTTAGCCTTAAACTGTATGATAAAATAAATAAGGTAATTCAATGCAAAAACACGGACCTCAGTATCAGTTGAAATGTCTTGAAGTGCTCTGACAAACATTATATTTCCTTCAGAAGCAAAGCAGCAATTAGGCCTGAAAAGTCCAGCAAAATAAATGTAACCCTCTCTATTAATTTGCATTTGCGATTGTAAGAACACAATGAGATTTTTTTAATTTCCTTTGAGGCAAACAACAATGTTGCGCTAAAATGACAATCGCCAGCATCTTTGCCAATTTCATCACGTCACTGAGTTCTGTAATACCCGGTTCTATAGATGTGATGATGCAGACTAGGATTATAAAAGAGATGCCCTTACGTGCTCCGTGCAATTTACCTACATGCTCTGCTTATAATTCCAACTCTTCTATTTTTTATCACTTGCAGACTGTGGGATGATTCCTTTCCTTATTTATATGAGATACATAAATCACCAAGGTACTTTCCAGTGAAGATACTATATAAAATACACAAAGTGCACAGAATGCATATGTTGATTCATAGGTCAACTTATCTTTTGTCATTTTAATTGAAGTTACCCCCAAAAACTAAAATTATTATTATTATTGAATAAAGGTGTGTGATGAATAAGTATTGGAAAAGCATCTTAAAGAGAACTATCTAACAGTTATGCATAAAGTAAAAGGTAAGGTCCCAACTGACCTGCATGAATGATTTAACATGGATACAAACGGAAAAATGCCAAGAGCAACATCTGTGTTTCTAAGTCCCTGAGCACCCATGCCATGAGCATTTGTATTGACTAAAGCAGCCAAACACTCAAGTTCCTCTGGTATTTATTAGTCAATTTCATTATCTGTTCTCTTTAAAAAACACAAATAAATGTAAAACCCTGCAGACTATTACATCTAGAACTCCGTAGTTAACATATATGGCTGCAAGTCCACTTCCTTTATAACAGACTCACCTACACTGCAGTCCAAGCTGCCTTTCCTTTCCTTCATGATCACCATTTGCAATGCTTGACACGCTTTTCGTACAGATGTTCTCCATGCTTTTGGCATTTTGCCTTGATGGGTTTGCAGGCCTAATGCATCCTGGAAGTTGCAATATTAGAAACAATACCATGCCTTGTTTATACAATCTAATTCCACATCCAAAATAACTATTGAGCATTTAAGGGCATACATGTATCAAACAGCTAGACTTCTATAAAAAGGACTTCTCATCAGTAAGGATTGTGACCTTCATCTCATTTTAGATCTCACTAGAAACTGTCAACATAATAATGGAATAATATAATAGTTGAAAACATACAAAAGCTGACTCATTCATCAACATACCTGGAAAGATGAGTTAATAACGCAATCTTCTACGGTTCCTTCCATGGGGATTTGTTCAACTGTGTCAATGACCTGTGTTTGACAAAAATATCAATTTACCTTCATCACATTGAAAACTGAAAAACAATCGACTGATAATACAACGGTCCATATCTTTATGATAGGGAATGAAATTTTAAGACGCATCCTATAAGCAATAGATTCAATTCATAAGAACGTCATCTATGCCTTTTCTTCTAAATAGTAAAAAGTGTAAAAAGAAATGAGATCAAAAGCCAACCTTTCTATCATTGTTTGCATATTTCTTTGAAAAAAGTGATAGTACGAAATGCACTAGATCTTGATCACAGTCTGATTCCTTTGCTATCCCATTAATCTCTTTGTAAACTGAACACCATTTTCTATGCTGATGCAATACCTGCTCTTTACATGGCTGCATGAATATCCAAGTAAGAAAAATAAGTCAAACTTGAAAAACTGCTGGAAATTAACAATAAATGTAACAGCTTAATTTTCTGCTTGTGAAAATAAACAACTATCCAGTTAATTTTCTCAAGAAAGGTGGTAGTATTTTGGTTCTCACTCAGAACTTAACCACATAATTGCAAGTTTGCTACTACAAGTGAGAGTTGTGAATATGCCATTATTATTGCTTCTACTGTAAATAAGCGACTAGCTGTATTAGCCAATACAATTTACAAAAGTCCAAATGCAGTAAGCATCAAAAGTGAAGGTTTCTCAAAGCTGCAATCTTACTGCAGTGGTAAGGGCTTTGGCCTCTCTTTGAGAGGTCCAAGGTTCAAACCCCACTCAGTATGAGGGGACCAGGACCCCTCATAAAAACCTGTGTGAACTCATTGAAAAATCAAGTGGTATTAGCCCAACCAGTTACATTCCTCAACATTTAAGGAGAGGAGACCAAGGTTCAAATCTTGCCAAGTGATACATGGATAATATCCAAACTTTGTTGTAATACCACTATGTGTTGATGATGTAATACGGGTGGGGCCCGTTTCAATCCCATATAGGCAATTAAAAAGAAAAGTGAAGGCTTCTCTATCAAATGGCATTAGCTCAACCAGTTATATTCCTCAACTTTCAAGGAGACCCAAGTTCGAATCTTGCCAAGCGATACATGCATAATTGTCAAGTTGTTGTAATACCACTATGTGGTCATGATGTAATACGGTTGGGGCCCATTTCAATCCTATATAGCTCATTCAAAAAAAATTAAATACTTCCATATACACCATAAAAATCCAGGAGAAGACTCCAACATTGTTGTTTTTTGTCATGACTTTGTATCAAGCCTGCCTTTAATGTTGCTGAAAAATTGAATGCCTGATGGCTTATAAAAGATCATGAAATGAGATGGTTGAGAAGAATTGATTTCATATGAATTTGTCCTTGCGCATTTAGGCCTGAATTGCTAGTTTCTTTTCTCAAGGTTTGGCTAACTAGCATAGGCTAGACAGAGCTATACCTTCTAAGGGATTGTATATAGTGTGAAAAAAAGGGTATCAAATATATTTTTTGGGATTGTAAGTTTCCTCTCCATGGCTTTGAGGTTTGGGACCCCAACTTGAGACCAATTGACTGGGCTTGGATTGGGTAGGTCCACCCTATCACACTCCACTGAGTTGTCAAGAAAGTCCCAGAGTTTACCGTCCACGGAATTTGCTGCTCATCCCCTTCGACTTGAGAGTATCTTCAGAATTGTCACTTATCTGAATAGAATCTGTTTTATAAATGACTTATCTTTTGGTCATGGGAAACGCATGTATCTGGACTCCTGTTCCTCAATGATGATGCCAGAGTTTAACCATGCATCGCCAGGGTTGGTACTCCAAGTTTTGTTCTTTTTTCCAATTGTCAGCATCTCATAGGATCAACTTGCCCCACTTTTCTACGCTTTGAGTGCCCCGTCCCACCCTGCCTTCCATTCTTCCCTGACACGATGTGATTAACGAGTCTAGTAGCTTGGTTTCCAAATGGCCTTCTATAGTAGATGCTTTATACTGGGCAAAAATGGTATCACTATACCGAATCATATTCGACAACCTTGGTCTCATGGCTTGAGGGTCTCCCTTGACCGGTTGAGTGTTTGCCCATGTCAGCTACGTTTTGAGACTGCTCATGACATTCCTCAAAACAAAAGGACCTATAGACTTTATTCTATTTATGTGGTTGAGGATGACAGGTATTTCATTTTCAAATGCCATTTACTATGAGATTCAAGGGAGGTACAATTCCTTGTATCATGACCCTAGGGTTCACTCTCCACTTTATTCCACGTCTAGTGTTCTTTCTTCCTGAGATGGTTGTCGTCGGCCACGAAGCAGTACATGAGATGCCTACATGTACCAAACTGATTGCTTCCTTCTTTCAACCCATCTCAAATACTAGAGGTAGTAAGCATCTCCTAGACAGTATTGTCACTTTTATTGATGGATCTAGGTCTCTAAGGCCATGCCTCTCTCAGCATATCACAAAGATGGTGCATCCTTCCCCCTCGCCACACAGACAATACGAACCTTTTCATGCTTGATACCATAGGCCTTCTCCAAGCCAGTATACTAGGCCTCACAGGCAACCATATCACAAACTTCTTCTCTTCCCCACAAACCTCAATCTTGCATTGGCTCCATTAGTATTGTGGATGATCCTGACTCTTCAACTTAGCATGCTGCTCCAAACATCTAATTGTACTATCTCATTGATACATTTTTATTGACCTTTTCTCACTTACAGTGCTTCTCCTCTTACCAGCTATTTTTTGAAACATGTTTAGGGTTGCTCTTTTGGTTGCCCCTTTGCTATATTCCTTTTTTTCCTTTTAAAATTTATCATGTTCTTTCTTCTTTTCTTGAGGACCTCTCTTTTTCTTTTCCTCTTTCTTTATATGCTCGTGCTATCCTTCATTTCATTGTCGCACTGCACAGTCCCCTTAACCTGCTTTGGTCATTAGTTAACACTAATATAATTTCTTTCTTTCTACCTCTACAATTCTGTTTGTAGACTGAGACTTCAAGTTTTCTTTTCTGGACCCATTAAATGGAAAGCTGCCATTTTTTGTGACCCGTTGCTTTGCACGTAAACAACAAATTGCATGGTACTTTTTTTTCAATTGGTTATATGGGATTGAAATGGGCCCCACTTGTATTACATCATCACCACATAGTGGTATTACAATAAAGCTTGGATATTATCCATGTATCGCTTGACAAGATTCAAACCTGGGTCTCCTCCTTGAATGTTGAGGAATCTAACCGGTTGAGCTAATGCCATTTGATAAAAATGTTAAGTTTGCGTGGGTTTTGAGAGGGTCCCCGAACCTCATACCGGGGTTTGAACTTGGGTCTCCTGGATGAAAACCCAAAGACTTTACCACTACAGTATCCCTCACGGGTCTATTGCATGATATTTTTAATTTGTACTTTGTACCTTACTTCATCTTTGGAAGATACGATGCAAAAGATGCTTTTTAGATTGTAAATAAAAAAATTGGTAATTTTTTAGTTAACAATTCATATTTGCAATAAGATCCATAAATATCGCTTCTCATATTGGAGCTGATTAAGGGGTACTGTCCCTTCTTACCCAAAGGGGCTGGCCTAGTGCAGATTAGTAAGTTTTTGTCAAAAATGCAACAGGTTATGGTATCTGGTGATCTCCTACTCAGATGCCTGTATCCGTTTATCAGATACAAATATCAACAAAATACTTCTCAGATACTGTCTCCAAACGTAACCAAATACATGAGTACTGTATCCAGATGTATCCAAATACATGTCCCTATTTTGTCCATATCTAATACATCCGCATATGGCCTAGGCACATCTAGAGTTGTATCCATGACATGAGATTAAAAGAAGATTACACAATGTTTAAAAAATAAATTTTAAAGATAATGACAATTATCTTCTTAATTAATGAAAATATCCTATATAAAACTTATATTTGTATAAACATTTTTATGTTATATGTTTTTTTCTTTAAACATGTAAATTATATATGCTTTCTATAATGTCATATCCAATCATATCCATGTCAGGGGTTCTTGAAAATTTGTCATATCTGTCTCCAATACCAATAGAAATACCATTTCCGTTTCCATGCAACTTAGAAATGCAACCATAAATTTGCTATAACTGAAGTAAAACCTAGAAATGAAATGAAATAAAATATTATTAATGTCCGCGGTGGGCCAAAATAAGACCCAAGGGACTATAAGAAGTACAATAATGACTGCCAGCTAGCAGGCTAAAAAGCCCAACAAAGAAAAGAACTACGAAAAATACAATATCAAACCCGACAAACGGGCCAAAGAGAAAGGGAAAAGAAAATAAAAGGGAGAGCAGAGGGGGGGAGGGCTGCAGTCCAACAGAGAGAAGTGCATGCCAAGAATAACGGAGAGAGAGGAGGGGGGAGGGAGCGGACCGGGAGGGGCAAGCTCCGAGAATCCCCAAAAACTAATCTCTCCTAACGGTCGAGGCCGAACTACCGGAGCTGAAGAAGTCCATGATATGTCTCCGCCCATTGCTAGTTCGGAACCACGACAAGCTGTTGGTGCGCTGTCTAGTGACCCTGCTTCTGTTCAAACTGGATGGTGTGGGGCGTTTTCGATCGAAGTCACCTGGTCCGTCGGAGTTGGTGAAGTATGTTGTGATGAGCCGATGTTGAGGAGGGTGAGATCCATTTGGAGAACTTTTATGTCGTCGAAGCTGAGTTATCTCCCTAAGAAAGAGTGCGAGACAACGTTGGTCCGGGTATCTGAAGAAGGTAGAAACACATCAAGAGTTGTCCCTGAAAAGGCAATGGAACCTACCCCGAATCTCATAATAAATGGGACAACAAAAAATGAAGTGATGCAGGGTCTCAACTTCAACCAAGGAGCAAAACAAGCAAATCCACTCCTCCATCGGAAGATGGTGATCTGACTCAATCCGGAGTTGGTGAGAACACACCCTGAGTTGCCCAATAGTGATCCGAAGACTACGCATTGTGTGTTGCTGAAGGTATTGTGGAGGAACTATTCTGCCCTCATGTATCTGTAAGAAGTGCTCATGGTAGAAAGACAGCTTGGGGGAAATAGGGGCAACAGGAGAGATCCATGTGCATCTGGTGTACTGGAGACTAACATCCTTCCAAATCTCGTGGAGCATCTTCTCCTTAGTAAGCCGAGAGGGGGGAGAACCCCCAAAGAATAAGGGGGCAGCCTATCTATCCGTATCTGAATGTTGGCCAGGAGAGTAGAAACCTGAAAATACCAGCTCCTCCGGCCTCCTCGAGAACTCGAAGAGAGTTCCATCGAGGAGCGAAGGGCGAGGTAAGGGTACCGCCTGCAACCTTCAGGGGTATCTCCGAAAGTACGGATCCTGTGAAGATAACCGATAATCAGGAAGATAATCTCAAGTTGGAGAGGAGAAGCCCCAAACTCTGCCAAAATAATAGAACGAGGGACTATTCCCTTGCAACGAATGAATTGTCGAAGAAAGAGTGTCTACACTCGTTCAACCCGTGACCACTCAGTCGGGCCAAGACTAGGGCCCCAAACCACTGACCCATAAGTAATAGTTGGCTTGACCAAAGCGTCAAAGATGGGATAGGAAGTGGAGATGGGATAGAGCCTCTTTGGTAGTATTGAATACCATAAGAGGTGGTGATTTCGACCGCCTGGCCCTAGAAAAGGAAGTGGAGATGGGATAGAGCCTCTTTGGTAGTATTGAATACCATAACCTTGGTCTTAGAAAGATTCACCGTCAACTGTCTCGAGTCACAAAAAGCGGCAAGTGTGTCCAGATGACGCTGAAGCCCCTCAGGGGAAGAGGCCAAAAGAACAACATCATCAACAAAGAGGAGAATAGAGATCAACACATGGTGAAGAAGGCAACCATCCTCTGGGTGAGCATTCTCCCTGATAAAAGTCTCAAGCTCGTCAATAAAGATCCCAAAAAGTGTCGGCAAAAGGGGGCATCCTTGTTTCACTCCTATGGTGCTAAGAATATTGGTTGAAAGCCCTTGAGGGGAGCGAAACCGACCTTTCACAGTCTCATATAACCGTGTAACCACTGTCAAAAGCTGCCCAGAGATGCCAATTGATCGAAGCCTCTCAAGAAGTAAATGTCGAGGCACAGTGTCGAAATATTTCTTGAAGTCTACAAAGCAACAATAAACCTTCGAGGACCTGGAACGTGCCTCCTCAATAATAGCTCTAAGGACTAGAATGTGATCTGTGGTCTGATGATCTTGCCGAAAACCAACTTTGCCAAGAGCCCTGAAACCCCCCTCCTCCAACCTTCGAGAGAGAAGCACATCCAATGTTGTGGCATAGAGCTTGGCAAAGATATGCCCAATCATGATAGTCCTGTAGTTATTGGGTTCATGGGGATCACCTGCCTTATGAATGGGGTGAATGATATGCTGAGTCCAGGACTTAGGAAACCCAGAACAGATAGCAAGATTAAAGAGATCAGCAAGGGGCCCAACAAGAGGGTCAATACCATGCTTCAAAAATTCCGCTTGTAAACCATCCAAATCTGCTGATTTGCTTGTACAAAGTTTCCAGATAGCCTACCTGACAAGACTAGTAGAAAAGAGGTGGCACGAAGAGGGGGGGGGAGGGAACAGAAATACGAGGCTGATTTGGGATGGTATAAAGGGAAGAGGCATGGATGGTCCACGAGGAAAGATCGATCCCATGAGTAATCCGATCACGGGGGAGGATAAGGCACCAGAAGGATTTAGGAGATTGCTGAAGGGAGTGGATAAGATCAAGTCGATGCCGAGAGAGGAAGAGACGCTTCTTCTTTCGAAGAAGCATCCTATAGTCTTTGTGAGAAATGGCATGGGGCTGGGAAGGATTTCGAATGGCATATTTCAACCTTCGGTGGGCAGACTTACATTCCTCATCATACCAGATGTTCATGGGGCAATGACCAAGGGGACGAGGACGAGGGGGAGGACGAATAGTGTGGGGGTATGATTCCAAAGCAGCCTTCCAAATAGTTTGGACCAAGCAAGCAGAACGATCGTAAACATCGGAAAGAGAAGACACCTTGGGGAGAACATGACGCAACTGGTCCATGTAGGTAAAGGAATAATAATAGTCAAAGTCTATAGTGACTCGAGGCACTGTAGGGAAGGGAGGAGGGGGAGGAGTAACAAGAATGGAAACAGTGGATAACGTAAGAGAAAGAACTGAATGATCGGTAAGGGGAGGAGGGTGATCAGAGATGTTGAATCGGGAAATGAATGGAATGAGGGTGGTAGAGGAAATAGCATAGTCGACGACACTGGCTCCACCACTATGAGGAAAGCAAGTAAACCCACTAGAATCTAGAAAACAAGATATACCATTGAGAAGAACTAGCTTGTTGGATTCACCCAACTGAATAAGATGCTTACCATAAGCAGTCACCTGTGTGTCGTTGGAGATTCGAGCAAAACCAAGGTCCTCAAGATCCAATTCCCGAGTCTGCATCTCATCGGTTGTGAGGTCATGAAGAGAAACCTGCATAGGTCCGGTCCGAGCATTGAAATCTCCCAACAGAAGTATCTCCCCTAAATCCAAGTATCTAGTAATGTCCTCATAGAGATCCTGGAAAGGGTCCCCGTCCGTGTGAATAACAAAATTGGACGTGGTGGGGGGAAAGTAATAGGTGGCAATGTAGATATCCCAAAGAGGTGGGTGACGAAGGATTTTAATCCATAAAAACCTGGAGTGGGGGTCAGTCGAAACCAAGGAAACCGAACCCTGGAGCTTATCCTTGATAAGAGCAGCAACACCTCTTAATCCTCTAACCCCTCCAGAGCGTTGAGTGAGTTGCCGACAACTGGACCACCAAAAGTAACCAGAGATAACTAAAAGGGCCGGCTCGGGACTCTCGTGCGTCTCACAGATAAGAATGATGTCATGTCTACCAATCACATCAAGAAGGGACCCTTGGGCAGACCACATCATAAAGAAGAAATGCTACAGAAGAAATGCTAGTCTACTAGATTTTGAACTGTGGAATAAGAACATTTGAAATTCTGAATCTTTGGAGGAAAAAAAAAGTCTACGAACTGTCTGCTTGGAAAAGAAAAAGAAGCAGAACTGTAGTATTACCGAAATGTCAGTCCAGGTAATACACAGAAAATAATTTTTTTAAGCCTACTCAAGCCCATATAATGTCTCGAACTAGAATGGTCACTGCACTTGGTCAAAATAGTCCCCATAGAAAGCTTCAGAAAAAACTTTTCTAGACACATACCTCACTTATTCCTCAAGCCTATATATGGCTAATTCGTCATTTAGCTCCTTTGTCTTTTGCAATGCAATAAATAGATTTTAACTACCAAACGTACACCCAACCACGTTGAACATATAATCTATTAAATAAAATCAAAAACATAAGTATATATGTATGCATGTACAAAAAATGGAAAAAAAGCTTAATAAACCTGCAAAAATGCTCTAAATGGACACACAAGGTACCATTAAAAAAAGTGAACATATGATCTTCAGGCACTGTAATAAGTCTTCTCTTTGTTTCTGCTATACCATTTATTAGTAATGTCATTGTTCTTGCCCAAAAAAATGCGTCACAAACCACATTGTAACTGTCCAAATTCTATTAAAGTTGGAGCAACATCTTAAGCTATTTGATCATCTGAACATTTGCTTTAAAAAATGCTATGCCATAGCTTCCACTTGAAAACTCAGATTTTACATTTAAGACCAGCCCCAGATCAGTTAATTAAATGCTGGGAAAAATGGCAAGGCTGAAAAGAAAGGAGAGCTAAAAAACATACTAAGATATGAGTTTTTTTTTTTTTTTTTTTTTTTTTTTACATAGTGGAATCGGTAGCCACCACGAATCCGGGAAGGCTGTCCGGCTTTTATGGCCACCACAGTATTCTGCGCTGTCCGCCTCGAAAGCCACCACACAGTTCTTCGCGCAGTCCGCCCCTATAACCACCATGCCACGATCATTTTAAACCTTTTACGCCACTGAAAGCACCAGGAAAGGGACAAGCGTTCAGTCCGGCGAGGCCCGAGATTTGAACCTTGGACCTCCGCCCCCTTACAGGGTTTGGTCGAACCAATTGGTCTACAACTCGGACCTCATACTAAGATATGAATTAAAACTCCTACAAAGTCCCATAAAATAGGCTTTAAACTAATCCTAAAGAAGCAAAATGCCAAGTCCAGCATAAAGCAGCAAAAATGAGGCAATGTCACGAAGAAAAGCAGGGTTTGAGCCTCATCGAGGCTAGCCTCCCTCCGATTACACAGGCCCATAATAATTAGGGTAAAAAATGGTTGGAGCTGGGTGCATGCAATCCCCAGGTGATTTTGAGGAGCTAGATTGGCCCTGTGTCAATGGCTTCTTAGGCCAAATGGAGATCTAAGCTCAATGGCACTTCAGTCGCTTCCTTCCCATTAAAAATGCAGATCCAAGGACTTGTCAAATAGCTCTCAGAAGACTGCAGGGGGAGGATTAGCTGAACTAAAACTAGGAAGAAGAGCCATATGTATGTTTTAAAGTAAGCCTGAAAACCAAAATCCTGAGTGTGTAAAACCTACATCCTAAAAATCCAACTTCTGCCTCCAAAAGTTTCATATTTGTACTTCACATACGTTACATAGAAATAAACTAAAACTCTAACAATTTTTCCCTGCTGCTTAAATTTAATTAATTGAATGATGATTATTAAATAAATCTCTCTCTAACCTACCAGTGGATGTTATTAGTCTGCATATGACCTGGCATGCTGTTTAAATATCTTTGACGATTCTAGAGTTCACAGTTTGCAGAAATACAATGAAGGTTTCTTCTTTCAGTTTTTGTCCTCGCTTGAAGAATTATAGTAGCCCTACATATACATAGAATATGGGCATTCAGTTGCATATTCCTTCTAATTTTATGGTTTTGAAATATCGAAACAAATATGAACTCAGCCAGGTGAACCAGAGCATTAACAGAAGTAGCTTGAAACACTTCTTGGATCCCACAATGCATATTCTGGAATCACTCAAATATAGAGTAGATTGCAAACATATTTTCTCTGCCCATTCTAGCCACAGATAATGTTACATAACCTGATACTAACATAAGATCTGATCCCCCATTGTTAGGAGGTGAAGTCAATATCCAGATCTCCAATGTTCTTCAGCAGAGATGTGCACGGTGGTGCAGCTTATGGAGAGGAAACAAACAGTTTTCTAGAGTCTTCCTTTGGGAAAGGAAACAAACAGTTTTTTGGAGTCTTCCTTTGGAAGAGGAAACGAACAGTTTTTTGGATTCTTCCTTTGGAAGAGGAAACGAACAGTTTTTTGGACTCTTCCTTTGGAAGAGGAAACAAACAGTTTCTGGAGTCTTCCTTTGGGAGAGGAAACGAACAGTTTGTTTTTTCTATAAAAGGGGAATGACCCCTTGCATGTAAATGTTGATTGAATGTAATTCTGCCGAAATCAATAAAAGATCAAGCTGCCATTGCCCCGTGGTTTTTCCTGCACATTGCAGGTTTCCCACGTAAAATCTGTGTTACTGTTTTTCTTGCATTATTGTGTTTTTCTGCTTGCACATAATTTTGCTATATTTTGTTTTGCTTGCATTCCATACTGTAATGTATTTCTATCTCCATAACACCACTCTGACACCATACACATCAAAGATCCTACTAACTTCTACTTTATTGAAGATCAAACAAGTTCAAATCAACTTGGATTAACAAAGAGAAATAAATAGGATTAATAAATTTCTCTAGTTCAATGATACCTCACAATGAAATACATTCTGACATGAGCTGCATTTAACACTGGCACAGCCTTCTGTAAAAGTGCAACAGCAAGAATGACAAACTGATGTAATATACTGTGCACGTGGCATAAAAGCCACAGCTCGCTCTGCAACTACCACCTCTCCTGCCTTGATATTTCTGCACAAACCCCAGCATCAATAAGGCACAAATTTAGAATGAAAAAACAATGGAAATTCATTCTTTGCGAATAGTCCCCATTGTTTAAGCATTTACTAGACTCCATACATCAATGTTTAACTGAAACAAAATCTATGCAACAGTCGCAAACTACCTAGCATTATATCATTTCAATACTGAATAAATCATCTACGACAACACCTGCTGAGTACACAAATATATTAATGCTTAAACAAGCAGTGTGAGTACCAAGGATTCGATCATCTAACAATTCAGAATATACATCCTGCTTCAATTGAAATTTGAAGTCAATAAGATCAAATCATAACCTCATTTTATAATTTCTAAACTAAATATATATATCAGAATCATTTTCAACTGGTTTACCTTAGGTCCAACATCTACTGGACATGAACACTCATCAAATGCATTTCAAAATAAACAGTATGGTAAAATCAGGGTGACCCAAATCAGGACATCCCCTTTGTACATCACCTAATGAAGTGTATAAATAAGAACATTAAGTGTACTATATGGAACGGTTAATCAATATGTATTTGTATATAAAAACATTTTAAATTGTTCTCCTATTAATATAGTTCAAGTGGTATTAGACTATAGATAGAAAGTGCTTTTGCCAAAATTGTAAGTGTTGTTACGAATATAATGTAATCATGTAGTCAGTTCCCGAAGTTATGGGTAGTTATAAATCAGTTCTAACTGGAGACCTCTCCGTTCTTGCTTCTTGTTTGTATATACTCTATCACATCAATGCACAGTTTATCGCACCCAATCTACATTCATAACATTTAGTATTAAAGCTTCGACATTGCAAAGGTAAGACTGGTGTTGCAGTGCAGAAGTTTGTGTTTGTCCTAGCTAATCCGGGAGGTGAAGACTTCAATCCAAGAAGAAATTCGACGATCATGTTGTGTGTGGAGAAAGAGACCTTGCTGATTCAAGATGATCGTGATTGATTTGTTTGAATAAGAAAGGACTGGATAATGTCCTGCTCACGTTTGCAAAAAGAAATCAATGCATTTTTTAGTTTTTTGTTTGATCTTAGTCCTACATGCTTGATTGTGGAAATGGCCAAGAAGTTGCAGAGATTGAGAAGAATATCACAAGGTCTACATCATAGTTGTCAAGCTGTCAAAGGCTTGTCAATGTGAAGGTGCAACTGGAGAAGTTGAATGGACTTTTGTCATCATCAAGTTAGTTGTTGCCTATGGTTACATCGTCTTGAATGAGGATGGGCCGTCATCATAGGTCGTCTACTTGCCAATAAAGTGCCATCTTGTTTGGTAAAATAAGGGTCATCTCATATCATTTGCAAGGGGGTCGTCTCAAAGTAAACATTAATTATTTTTGCCAGAGGCTGTCTAGTGAAGATTACCAAGTTTTTTTTCAATTGGTTATATGGGATTGAAACAGGCCCCACCTGTAATATATTATCACCACGTAATCGGATTACAACAAAGCTTGGATATTATCCGTGTATCGCTTGGAAAGATTTGAACCTCGGTCTCCTCTAATGTTGAGGAATCTAACCAATTGAGCTATGCCATTTGATTAAAAAATTTGAGTTTATAAAAGTTTTTATGAGGGGTCTTGGTCCCCTCATATCAGGGTTCGAACTTGGGTCTCTTGGATGAAAACCCAAGGACTTACCACCACGGTATTCCTCGCGAGTTAGTGAAGATTACCAAGTTGAAAGGGCGTTTGTTAAATATTTGAGTTGCCATCTAATGAACTGTGTGTTTTATAGAGTCTTTGTGCAAAAATAATGGGTCGTCTAACCTAATGCATGGGCCGCCCTACGCACAAAAATAATGGACCGTTTGAGTCCAGGGCAATTGCACATCAATTGAGAATGAATTGTCCAATGAGAAGAATAAGTCGTCCAATGAGAAGAATAGGTCGTCTTCCTACCAAAAATAAGCCCATCATGAAGTTGAATAAAGCCATTTTAAATGGCAAACGAGCATGAGCCATCAAGTTGATTTCAACGTTCAAAGATTCTTCTTCTTAGAACTGAGAGTGAAAGACATTGGTAGTAGTTGCATGTTAAAAGAAATTTGTTGCACTATCTATTTTAAGTTGAGATGTTTGACAAAGATAATTGTCATTTGCATGTTGAGCCAATGCAACACACAATTGGAAAGACATAAGATGTGTTTGCACTAAGGTGTTCTGATTGTCGACGCGAAGGCATTTGAAGGTGATTGAAGGATAAAAGAATAAAGTTGCCATTTGCTGTTTTGAGATGTATTGTTGGAAAGTTCACTTGCCTGAAACGTCTTGAATCAAAGTGGCAAAAAAAAAAATTCCCTCTGTTTTTCTAAGACATTCTTGCTTGGTTCAAACCTATGGAAGGCATGTGTCGTTATTTAGCAAATATTTGAAATGGTTTAATTTTTGTTTTAAAACCCTAATGTGAAGGGAAGGTGAGTCATCGAATCTTGAAGACCAACGATTAAGATTGCGTTTGCTAACTCCAAAGATGTTCTCATACTGAACCGTTTATTTTATCAAATCTATGGTGAAGATTTTAATCTATGACATCATTTGACAAGAGGGCGCAACGTTCATAAGGAAGGAAAACAAAAGTTTAATCCCACATGCATTGTGCGTTGTCGTTTTGAATGTCTAAAAAAAATTGATCTCCTACCAATGATTGAAGTGAAGTTTGGGAGTGCATAGTTTTTTTTAAAACATTTTTTGGAGTAGTGAACAAGAAGCATCCACTATTGTTTGAAATGAAAAAGTGCTTTATCCCGCATGAACAACATGAACATTCAAATGCATTTTTTATTGACAAATTGAAAGAAAGAAATTAAATTAGTATGATTTGGCAAATTGTAATATCCCCTCTCTAATCAATTAGCAGTTATTGCTTGGGTTAGCCTACTCTCGGGTTCCCGTAGGCTAATGGTTGTGTGTGGGAGCCTTTTGGGGATGAGTTCGATGTTTGGACGTGTTGCTTGTTGTCGGTTGCCAGTTTCTGGAGTGGTTTGGGGTGTTTTGGGCTTCACTTACTATTTTTAGTAAGTCAGTTCATGGTGGGTCCTGCAAAACGAAGAGATGGGTTTGATGCATTTTCCAATTGGGTATCCGTTTCCACCCTCGGTTGGTGGTTTCGAGCGACATGGACCAAAATATTAAATATTTTGTCGTTGAAATAACTTAAAGTTAAATTAAAGATTTAACTTTATATTTCCTAATGTATTTTGTGAATGGGGCCAAAAGGGGACATAAGGATTAAATTTAAAAAGTATCTAATGTTATAACTTAAAATTGGGCGCCCCATTTGGGAGACATAAGGGGATGAAATGAAATTAAATTAAAATTAAGTTTATTTGCCCAAGAGGGGCGTAGCCTTCTGGAGGAGATATTAAAAGTGATATTTCTTCATTTCATTCTCATTCTTGTTTGCTCATTGATGAAACTGGAGACTTTGGCCTGTGCAAGGGTTTCAAGCTTTGTGAGGACGAAATCCCTCTCAGAGAACATCATCTTCGAGTGTGAGAGATCACTCCTGGGTGATTCGGAGGCAGCTTCATACAGAGGTTGCAATTGTGCTTCAACGGAGAGTCGTTTGGAGATTATTGCAGATCTTTTGGCAACATTTTTGGAGATTATTCAAGGAGAAATCAGTGGAGATTATTGGCAGATCATTTGTTTTCATTTGCAGCAGATTTCTGCAGTATTGGCCGTACCACACTAGGGTTTCCAGCCCTACCTTTTTGCTCACAGCTCTCAACGAAGACATCAAATCATTCTGGGTATTTTGGCATTGGAGATGGCATGCCTGGGCTATCCTTTGTGGTGATTTCGAGCATTTTTGGAGGTGTGCACATTTTTCTATGCTGGCCATACCATTCCAAGGGGGCTGTACAGTTTGGGGTTGCATTTTCAGCAGTGGCGCTAGGGTTTGAATTTTCTGGGTTTGGCTTCGGAGGGGATTTCAGCATCTGGGTTGGCATTATTATCTGCATCTTCGGTCTATATGACCATTCCATGTACCTTTGAATCCCTCTTGTTAATAATATATGATATTTCATTTCAGTTCAACCTTTAGTTTATGATTGTTTCATTTCATTTTCTGCATTCTCATTTCTTGCAAGCAAAAAACACAAAAAAATCATAAAACAGCAAAAAGAAAAAAAAGAAGCAGAAAGGCAAAACAACAAATAGGGGTGGGTTATTACACAAATTCGACTGTGAATAACTTGAGATTACAATTTTGCTTTGCAAAACATTGTTGTTTTTCTAGACAGGAAATATATATGTTTCGCTAGTATAGAAGTGCTTAAACTAGTCAAAAAAAGAAAGAAAAAAAAAAAAATTATGGGTTTGGCAGATTGGATTGTGAATGGCTTAAGCATATAATTTTGCTTGATGAAACATTGTTGTTTTTTCTCGACTGAAGGTATATATTTTTCACAAGTATAAGAGTGTTTATACTGGTCAGAATACTCTTTTCAAGCCCAATTCAATGAAATCCAAAATTTGCAGTTTTGTGAAGATTAAAAATGGTTGTTATGTTGTTGCCTGATTCCTAGTTATTGAAAGGTGACAATTATTCTGCTTGGAAGACGAAATCGAAAATTCACCTTGAGTTCAAGGATCTGTGGGGAGTGGTCTTCAGTACCACGCAAAGACATAACACGGACCCCGACAAACAAAGTAAGTTTGACAATGCAGACCAAAAATTTCGTTTGATCATAATGTTCAGCATACCTGACAAGATTCAGTTGCACATTCGTCATGCAACAACCACTAGAGAAGCATGGGTCAAACTCAATACGTTGTTTGAATCCAAAAATCGGAATTAGATTCTAGAACTATAGAGTCAATTGCATTGTGTGAAGATGAAGAACGATGAGAGGTTGGAGGGTTTTCTATGGAGAACTGGAGACTACCAAACATATGACAGGCCAAAAGAATTGTTTGTGTGTCTTGACCATTCTTCTCATTGTGGACATGTTACACTTGCCAACAATTTGACATACAATCTTGCTGGTATCGGTGATGACTCTTTGCATCTTAATTCACATACTTGCCACTTGACTAAAGTTCTTTACGTGTCTGACTTCTCAAAGAACTCACTCCCTACGAATCAACTTCTTGAACACAATCTAAAATTTGAGTCTGATAGAACATGTGATAAGAAACTTTGGCTCATTCAAAACAAATCCAGAGGTTCAACATGCGATTGTATTGGCAAACGACCAAGCTTTGGCAGCGAAAGAGGATGAAGTTGCCACAATTTAACACAAGTGATTTGGACATTTAGTTTTGGCTACCTATAAGCACTCTACAGTCATGCCATGGTAAAGGTCTTCCCTCATTGAACAAGACTTACGACATTTGTACAAGTTGCTTGGCAAGAAAGCAGCATCAAGCCTCGTTTAGCTCAAGTAATCGTAGAGCTAATGATCCACTCAACCTAGTGCACACCGCTGCACAGACCCATGGATCTAAGTTTCAGTGGTTGTCAATATTTTCAATTGTTTCTAATGATTATGTAAATTTTCCAGCCCTAGATAACTGCTGTCCTATGTTATTTTAAAATAAATCAGATCTGAGAATAATTTATTCAAACATGCAACAGTCACACAGATGGCTGGAAAAATAAACAGCGTGAACAGCAGAAGTTAAACATATTCTGAACCTGAAATATTACAAATAAAAGAGGCTACAGCTACAGCAGAACACTTCTGCTCTCTTGCTGCTTTTTTAGCTAGCAATCATTGTTCTTCTCCTCCTAAGCTTGTAGTTCCTTCTGCAATCTGTTCTCCTCCCATTCTTTTATGTGTGTCTAAAACACTCTTGATCTTCTCCTTTTATCCTTGAAAAAGGTAACCCTAATCTTTCTAACCCTAAGATTAGATCTCATCTCATATTGAGATGTAAGATTAAAAATAGAAAATCACTTAAGTGAATATCAAAATAAAATCACTTAAGTGAATTACCAAATACAATCACTTAAGTGAACTTAAAAATAGAAAATCACTTGATCTTCCAAGATTGATAGTGGAGGGATGTTGGATTGGCGGGGAGCTCTGGCGATTTGGCGGGAATTCTTCTGATCTGTCGGAGGCCGAAGCTCTTGGATTCTGGCTCGAGGCTTCTTCCTAGATCTCTGTTGGTTTGACCTCGTTCCCCTCTGCAGGCTCGTTCGTTTCCCAGGGAGGGCCCCATGGGGTCTCCTCCAGGCTCTCTTGACGGGAAGAAGAGCTCTTATGCCGAGATTCTAAAAGAAAATTTTGCGTCTTCTTCTGATGAAGTCCAGCGGGGTGCTTTCCAAGCGCTTCTCAAGAATGTTGGCAAGGGTTCTTCTGCAAACAGAATTAATGGATGCCTCCCGCAATCAGCTTCCAGACCTAAGATAGTCATAGAACCAAAGATGGTTGAGGATACGATCACCTACCGTGCTAACCATGACTTGATCTGCAAATTCATGGGAATCCGACCCACTTTGCACTTTCTGCACACCTGGGTTAGACAGAACTGGGAACCTATCGGTGAGTACTCCTTATGGCCTATAAGCAACGGGTATTTCATTATTAGTTTCTCTTCTCCGGTAGATAGAAACAGAGCATTTGAATCCGAGAAGAGGACCCATGGCCCGGCAGGGTTATTTGTCCAACCATGGAGAGTGGGTTTCGATCCTCGCATTGAGCCCACGGCTGTTCCAGTGTGGATCCGACTGTACGCTCTCCCGATGGAGTTTTGGGGCGAGCAGATTCTTGAGATGATTGGTAACTCTCTAGGTAGATTTATGGGAGTTTCCAAAGATACCATAGAGGGAAACACTGCTGTCTTTGCTAGAATCTGCGTTGAAATGGATATCAGTCAGCCACTACCAGCTGAGGTGGAACTGGAGTTAGCAGGACAATCCTGGATACAGCAGTTAGATTACGAAGCCCTACCTTTTAGATGCAGGGTCTGCCATAAGCATGGCCATTTGGCTAGGTTCTGTCCGAATACCTTGAGCACAAAAGCGGAGGCCCCGCTAGGAATCTCAAATCGACCCAGAGAGGGTAAGTTCACCCCGGTCAAAGAATCACAAAACACCCCCCAAGGTTCTGAAGCCCAGAAAGATGGCTTTGAACAGCAGAAACGAAGAAGAAATAAAAAGAGAAATGGCAAGGACCAAGCTTCACTCAAGCCAACCAACCGGTATGAAATCTTTAAATCCCTGGTGGATCAAGAAGACCAAGCTATGGATGGAGTGGATGGGAACATTGAGGATTTTAACATCCACTCTCATGTTTCTCCCTCTTCCACTCCTGCCCGCGAGCAGGTGCTTAAACCCACTGATTTTTTACAGCCGTGAGAACCCAGGGGCATTGGCTATCCATCCCTCAGCACAGCCAGTTACTCAGGATGTCATCATGGGAAGTGCCGAAAAGAATAGAGAAAGGCCAGCCCTGGGGATTACCCAGGTGGAAAAACGGTCCAAGAATAACATTTCTCAAGGTGCAGGCAGGAAGTCTAATAAGGACCTAATAGCATCGCAAGGAGACAAGCTGGTCACTGATGGATCAGTGAGAACAATTGACTCTTACTGCTCTCAAGGTTTCCAATGATTATTCAATCTTGGAATGTTAGGGGTTTAAACAGCAGAACCCATCAATCTGCTGTTCAAAGACTCATAAAGAAGGGTAAAACAGATTTTTTACTCCTCCAAGAGACAAAAATGTCTTTAGATCTTATGTGTAGTACAGTTGGTAAAATATGGAGGGGAGCTGGATATATGGATGTGGCAGCTCAAGGGGCCTCAGGAGGAATTGTTACTTTTTGGAACCCCCTGGAATGGTCTGCTTTAGAACATATAGCTTGGAGGGGTGTTCTCACATCTCTTTTTAGGAATAATATCACAATGGAGCAAGTTTTAATTACAAATTTTTATGGGGCTCAAAGCCATGATGGCCAGAGGCTTCAATGGAAAGCAGTTCACAACATGAGGTCCTCAAGACAAGCTTTTGACTCGGATCATTGCCGGAGATTTTAATGCCAAATTATCTCGCTCGGGATCGGGAAGGCGGTTCCCCTGTTTTGGATCCCGGGGATCGGCTTCCGATTGCCCGTGTTCAAGCTTTTCACTTAGTTGATGTCCAAGGTCCCGGAACTTTTTTCACTTGGACTAACAAACGGAGGGATCCACACTGTTGTAAGGTAAAGTTGGATCGCTTTCGGTCTCGGAGGAGGCTTTTGTTAAGTGGAATGTGCAATTACAGATTTTGGACGGTCCTGCTTCTGATCACTCTCCCATCATGCTGAAGGGTGGGACTATGACAGGGCAGTTCCATAAACCGTTTAGATTTGAGAATTTCTGGCTTCAGAAGGAGGACCTTTATGAGGTAATTCCGCAATGGTGGGAAGAAGGTCGCCCACCTTTTGGGACAGCAATGTTTAAATTTCACAAACAACTTCTTTTTGTCAAATTTAAATTGAAACAGTGGAGGCACGCCAATAAGTCGGATTTCAAGCTGCAAAGAGCCCCCTTGTTGGCCCGCTGGGATGAGGTGCAGAAACAATTTAGGGAAGGTTTAATTTCTGAACAACTTAAAACTGAAGATGATGCCTTGCGCAAAGCTGTTGAGGACATTGATAACCAAGAGGAAATTTACTGGAAGCAGCGGGCTAGAAATTCTTGGCTTTTGGAAGGAGATAGAAATACAAAATTTTTTCATCGTTCAGCATGTGCTAGAAGACAGATGAATAATATGGCAGTTTTAAAAGATGAGAATGGTCATTCCTTTGATACTCTTCCAGTATGCACTCCCACTCGTGGATTACTTCTCCAAGCTTTTTGCTGAAAACAGGGACCAAGATGTGGGGTCTCAAAATGAAGTTCTTGATGTTATTCCCCCTATTATCACTCCAAAGAGAAAATCGTGCTCTCCTCAGACCTATTGATCGTGATGAACTAAAAACTGTGGTCTTTGGAATGAGCACAGGCAAATCTCCCGGTCCATATGGTTTTCCTATTGAGTTTTTTCAGGCCTTTTGGGACACCTTGGAGGAAGATGTTTTGGCTGTAATTGAGGAGTCCAGATCTAATAAGAGAATGCTCAAGGCTCTAAATCATACCTTTATCACGTTAATTCCAAAGGGGGAGGAAGGAGTTCATATCTCTGACTTCAGACCTATTGCTTTATGTAATGTAATTTATAAAATTATCACAAAAATTATAGTCGAACGTCTTAAACCCCTCCTTCATTCCATTATTTCTTCAGAACAGGGGGATTTGTTGAGGGTAGACAGATCTTGGATGGAGTGATTCTTGCTCAGGAGGCTATTCACTCAATGCAAAACTCTGGTAACAAAGGAATGTTCATCAAACTGGATATGTCTAAGGCTTACGATCGGGTTGAGTGGAGTTTCCTGTCAAGGATGTTGGCTGCCTTTGGCTTTTCCCAGGAATGGATTGACTGGGTTATGAGTTGTGTTTCGACGCCTTCATTTTCGGTTCTCATCAAGGGGATTCCCTCGCCTCCCTTTGGAGCCTCTCGTGGCCTCCGACAAGGGGACCCTTGCTCGCCCTATCTATTCCTTATCTTAGTCGAAGGATTAGGCCGACTCTTCTTGAGAAGAAGACTTCAAGGCCTCGATAACGGTATTAAGGTTGGGGATGAAGTCTTGACTCATTTACAATTTGTGGATGACACTCGGCTTGGTTGGAGTGGCTAGTCTCAGGGAAGCTAGGGGAATCAGAGACTCTCTTCTTGTTTACCTTAGGGCCTCCAATCAAGTTATCAATGATAACAAATCTAAAGTTGTCTTTTTCAATCTTGCCCAACGGATGCAGGACAAAATCTTAGAGATTTTGGGCTTCTCTAGATCTTCTCTTCCTTTACTCTATTTGGGGGTTCCTTTGCACTTCAAGAAATTGAAAAATGACATTTGGAAAGATCTTCTGGATGGCATCAAAGATAGAATGAACCACTGGTCTCACAAATGGTTAAGCTACGGTGGCCGTTTAACTTTCTTACAGTCAGTTATTCAGGCCATGCCTATCTATAAATTTTCTATCTTGGCTGCTCCTCTTTCTATTTGGAAAGAGCTGGACAAACTGGCTAGGCGATTCTTATGGGAAGGAGCAAAAGGTGGGAAGAAATGGGCCTTGGTTGGCTGGGACAAAGTTACTCAGCCCAAAGAAAAAGGAGGGCTGGGTTTGAGAAGCTCTATTCTCAACAATAAAGCCCTGGCAGGTAAATTGTATTGGAGATGGATCTCCCAGCCTTCATCTTTATTCAGCAGAATCTTGACCAGCAAATATTTGGGTAACATCCACCCCCATGAAATTTGTCGTTTCCCTCTGGATGGTAATGGTTCCCTAGTTTGGCAAGCTCTCAAGTTGGGCTCTCAAGTAATTAAAAATCAATTGTTCTGGAAAGTGGGAAGGGGGGAGAAAGCACGTTTCGGACTGATTCATGGGACCAGTTTCCATCCATCATTGCGGAGTTTCCCGAATCGCTTCCAATTAAAACTGCCATAGAATCCAAGGGTCGGGTCACTATTGAGAACTATTTCTTCACTAGTCAATTGGGTGAGTATAAATTCAAGAAATTTAAGCGACTTGAGGAGTGGTCTGTCACTATCCCTCCGGAGCCGGCAACCACTCGACCAACATTTTGTCTCGCAAGATTTCTCACGGGCAGAGATGAAGAAGACGAGTTAGCTTGGGGTCATGGGAATCTTGGAATTTACACTGTGAAGGCTGGTTATGATCAGCTTCTCCCAGAGCCTCCCCGCATTTATTTCCGGTTCATGACTGGAAGAAAATCTGGCATTCCAAGTGCTGGCCGAAAGTGAACTTCTTTGTCTGGCAGTTTATGCATAATGGCATCCTCACCTACGATAATCTCGTAGCGGAGGAATTATTGGTCCTTCTCGCTGTATTTTGTGTCGTAAGCATGAAGAGACCGCTCGACCATTTGATGTTCGAATGTTCCTTCACAGGGCAGATCTGGAATCGATGGTTCTCTCTTTTTAATCTCCAGGGTAATGGTGCTCTGACTCGGAATAATATCTGGCAAAAATGGAAGAAAGTTAGATTTAAATCAAAAGCCCTTCGATTGGGGTGGGAGCTTGGTCTCTTCTTCATCTGGTGGCAAGTGTGGCTGGAAAGGAACGCTCGAATTTTCAGAGAAACCTTTTCCTCTCTTGATGGAATTTGGCAGGTTATCTGGAGCAAAGTCACTGAGACGGTTGCCTTACATGCTGAAGAAGATATTCTGGTTGAGTTGGGCCCACAGGAAGAGAGAGTTGCTGCTCACGTTAGAGAAAACATGGTTAGTTGGAAACCCCCCCCGGTTGGCTGGATCAAAATTAACACGGACGGAGCTGCTAAGGGCAATCCGGGCAATGCTGGAATCGGTGTTGTGTGCCGTGATCATACTGGATCTGTTCTTTATTGGGAACTCCAAGGTATGGGAAGAGCCACCAATAACGAAGCCGAAGCTTTCGCCATCAAAGTTGCTTCTTTCTGGGCTGTCTCTCAGGGATACAGAAAGATAATCCTTGAGACTGATTCTCAAATTCTGGTTGGCGCTCTTGATTGTATGAGAAATTTTGCTTTGAAAGCGTGGAGGATTCAGATCTTAGTCTCTCAAATCAAGGTCCTTTGGAGGGAACTTGAGGATGTGATCCCTATCCATGTGAATCGGGATTCAAATTCGACGGCCGATTTCCTTGCCAAGTTGGGTGCGGAAAAGGAGGTTGGAGTTCAGCTGCACAGTAACTTGCCTGTGGAAAATGCTGTGATTAGACAAGGTCTTGCAAAATTCCTGAGCAAATGATTATTTCTGTCTTGGGAGTTTTTCGTCGTGTTTTCGCGACCTGCTGTGTTATCGCGACCCTCGGTGGCAACCTGTCGCGATATCGCGACAGGTTTTGTCGCCACGGCCTTTGGAGACTTCCTGTCGCGATATCGCGACACTTTTGGCGCATTGGTGGCATTTGGAACTTGCGTAGCGATATCGCGACAATTCTGAGGACTGTTTGCTTTGTGATGTTCCCGTCGCGATATCGCGACATCTTTTGTGGTCGGGAGCAGCTGGACTTGGTGGTCGCGATTTTGCGGCATGTCGCGATTTTGCGACATGTCGCGATTTTGCGACATGTCGCGATTTGCGACATGTCGCGAAATCGCGACACTTTTGGTGCAAAAGTGGCAACTGGAAAATTCGTCGCGATATCGCGACAATTCTGAGGTCTGACAGCTTGGTGATGTTTCTGTCGCGATTTCGCGACATCTTTCGTGATCGGGGGCTGCTGGCTTTGGCTGTCGCGATTTTGCGACATGTCGCGATTTCGCGACATGTCGCGTTTGTCGCGATTTTGCGACATGTCGCGATTTCGCGACATGTCGCGATTTCGCGACATGTCGCCAATTCGCGACACTTCTGGAGCATTGGTGGTATTTGGTTGATTCGTCGCGATATCGCGACATTTCTGTGGACTGACCGCTTTGTGTGGGTTCGGTCGCGATTTCGCGACATTTTTTTGCGGTTGGGGGCTGCTGGCTTTAGCTGTCGCGATTTCGCGACATGTCGCGTTTTCGCGGCCAGTTGTGCGGTTGTGACCTCGGCCGGCTTGTCTGTCGCGACATCGCGACATGTCGCGATTTCGCGACATGTCGCGTTTCGCGCCGATGTGCGGTTGTGACCTCGGTCGGCTTGTCTGTCGCGATTTCGCGACATGTCGCGATTTCGCGCCTTGTTTGTCTCTTGTGCTTAGTGTTGGTTTGTGCTGCCCTCTCTCTCTGTTGAGGTCTTGTGTCTCTGGGTTCTTCGTTGGGATGTTCTTGCTCCCTCTTGTACTTGCTCTTTGATTTAATTCAAGTTTTTCAATTTTTTTCAAAAAAAAAAAAATAGAAAATCACTTAAGTGAACTTAAAAATAGAAAATCACTTAAGTGAATTTCAAAATAGAATTAGAAATGTCTCGAACCACTTCTAGCACGTTCATATTGAAGCCTGTGCAAGAAGTTCTGTCCAGAGCTACATTTCTCAACACTCCCTCTTAGCGAGGAAGGAATTCTGCACCAATCCAAGTTTGTCTCTAAATGCTTCAAACTTCCCTTTCACTAAGGGCTTGGTCAAAATATCAGCTACCTGCTGATTTGTGAAAATATACTGGAGCTTTACGGCTCCCTTCTGAATCCTGTCTCGTATGAAGTGATATTTGATGTCTATGTGTTTAAACTTGTCATGAAATACTGGATTCTCAGATAGTTTGATACAACTCTGATTATCACAGTATATCACCGTGGGATCCAACTCCTGATCAATCAATACTGTAAGCAACTTGCGAAGCCAAATGGCCTCACAAATACCAATACTGGCTATCATGTATTCGGCCTTTGTTGAGCTAAGTGCCACGAGTCGCCTTCTCTGTGAACCAAGATATCATGCCTGATCCCAAGCTAAAGCAGCACCCTGAGGTGCTCTTCCTATCTACTATATTGCCTGCCCAATCTGAGCCTGTATACCCCTACTAACTCACTTCACCATTCTCCAAGATATCTTAGACCATACTCCACTGTGCCCCTTAAGTATCTGAGCACATGTTTTGTTGCTACCCAATGCTCCTGCCTTGGCTCCACCATGAACTGACTCAAGGTGTTCCTTGCAAAACATATATTTGGTCGAGTGTTGAACAAATACATCAAGGATCCTATCATTTGCTCGTACAGCACGCAGGGTCCACCAATTCTGAATTTGAAGTTGTCACCTTCTTCGGATTAGTGATCATGGGTGTGGCCATAGGTTTGTAGTCCTCCATCCGAAACCTCTTTAGGATCTCAACTGCATACTTACCTTGCCCAAGGAATATCTCCCCTGGTCTCTGCCAAACCTCCAAACCCAAGAAGTAATGCATCATGCCAATGGCCTTCATCTCAAACTTAGCTGCCATATCTGCTTTGCACCCTGCAATGAGCTTCTTTGCACCTGTAAGAAACAAGTCATCTACATATAGCACCAAAATGAGTAGATCAGACCCAACAAATATGTAATATAGATTAGGATCTGCATCACTTTTGGCCAAGCCCACACTCTGCAAGTATCTATCTATCCTGGAATACCATGCTCTCGGTGCCTGTTTGAGTCCATATAAGGCTTTCATCAGCCTACAAACATGGGACTCCTTCCCACTTACCTCAAAGCCCTGAGGCTGCTCTATGTACACTTCTTCCTCAATGATCCCATTAAGGAAAGATGTCTTCACATCCATTTGATGAATCTACCATCCCATAGATGAAGCTAAAGACATAACTGCTCTAATGGAAGTGTATCTGGCGACTGGAGCAAAAGTCTCCTCATAGTCCACTCCCTCTTTCTGGGAGAACCCTCTTGCCACAAACCTTGCCTTGAACTTCTCGATGTTGCCATCTGCAGCATGCTTAATTTTGTAGAGCCACTTGGAACTCACAACTGACTTCCCCTCCGGTCTTGGCACTATGTCCCAAACATCATTCTTCATGATGGAGGTGTACTCCTCCACCATGGCATCCCGCCAAACCTGTTGGTCTGTTGCCTCCTAAAAACTGGTAGGCTCTAAATTTATGATGTTACTCATCAATGCCATGTAGCTTGAAAACTTCCTTGGAGGTCTGCTATCCCTAATCATGTTGCTAGGAGCCTCAACATACTCCTCAGCATCCCTCAATGTCTGTGTAAGCCATTGAGGTCTCCTAATAGAACTGGAAGGGGCTAATGTCTCCACCTCCTCACCTAAAGGTTGTTTTGAATTGGAAACCACTGGTGTCTTTGCTGACCCTGGCTCAACCTTCGGAGTTTCTTGCTCCTCATTCTCTATCACTGGAACAGGCTCATGGGACTTCCTGGATGCAACGTCCTCCTCAAACTTTACATCCATGCTCACTATTGTCTTCCTCTTCTCTGGAATATAAACACTGTAAGCTTTTGAAGTCTCATTGTATCCTACAAATAAACCCTTCCTCTTGGAGGGCTCCAACTTGGTCCTCTTCTCTACCGAAACATGGATATAAACTGGACATCCAAAGATGCGAAAATGACTCACCTCTGGTTTCACACCAATGAATGCCTCCTCTAGTGTCTTGTCCTCCAAGATCCTGTGAGGACACCTGTTCTGAATGTAGACTATTGTATTGCATGCTTCTGCCCAAAGAAACATCGGCAAGCCCTGATCATGAATCATGGCCCTAGCAGCCCCTATGATGGATCGATTCTTTCACTCTACAACCCCATTCTATTGTGGGTTGTATGGAACAATCAGCTCCCTCTTGATTTATGCCTGCTTGCAGAAACCATCGAACTCCTTGGAGGTATATTCACCCCCATTTTCTAATCTCAAGACCTTGATCTTCTTCTCTGTCCGGTTCTCAACTAGAGCTTTGAACTCCTAAAACCTGCTAAAGACTTCATCCTTGGTTTTTAAAAAGTAGATCCATGTCTTGCGAGAGAAATCATCAATAAAGGAAACATAGTACATGCTACCTGAAATTGATGCTACTGACATCGGTCCACAAACATCCGAATGTACTAGATCTAGTATCTTCTTATACCTATGCTCGTTGTTTGGGAAAACAGCCTTGGCATGCTTGCCAAGCGTGTACCCTCTCCATACTCCTTGTTGTTCAATGTTGAACTCTGGAAGACCTGTGACTATCTCCCTCAGAATAGGCAACGCTCTATGATGCAAGTGCCCCATACTCTTGTGCCACAAATCACACAAGTTGTTACTGTTGTGAACTAGGGCTCGAACAGGTTCACCTTGCAACTTGTATAGACTGCCTTCTCTAACCCCTATTACTTGTGCTGTTTTTGGGCTAGATTCTTTTGGTCTAATAAGGACATGTTGGTTCTTGAACTCCATTGCATAACCCTTATCCTCCATAACTGAAACTGAAAGCAAGTTCTTCCTAAGACCTGGAACAGTCTAAAGATTTCCTTGACTGGAGTCGAAAAGGAATGGTACTAATTCTTGCAAGCTAGATATTTGGTATCATCACCAAGCTCAACCTGAACCCCTGAGTCCTTCTCTTGTAGACTGGTAAAACATTATCGGGCTGATGTCATGTGTCGAGATGCCCCACTATCCACATACCAAGCATTCCTTGGAACTGTGCTGGTAGAAAGGCAAAAGACCAATGAGAAATCCTCCTCGAATTTGGCAGCAAACTCACTCATCTGAGTTTTTGCAGAGGCTACTACATGCATCTGTTGCTGCTTCCCTTTGCCCTTCTTGTCTGGACACTGTGATGCATAATGGTCGTGCTTATGACAAATGAAGCACTTGATCTTGCTCAAGTCCTTCTTCCCTGATTGTGAGGTTGACTCCTCATTCTTTACCTTACCCTTGTTGGGTCCTTTACCTTTGCCCTTCTTGGTTTGCCCAAAAAGATCTAGGTTATCGTCACCACCTTTCTTGCTGGCCTTTCACTCCATCCGAATCTCCTCCTGGATGAAATCATCCCACGGTTTCTCAAATTTGGGAAGGTTCTCACGAGCATAAATGCCTTTGACAAATGGTTCCCATGAAGGTGAGAAACCATTAAGTGCCACATTCACCAACTCTGTTTCTTCAACCTTCTCCCCTACTGCTACCAGTTGATCACGAATCTGCATGATCTTCATCAAGTAACTGGTAACGGTGTCAAATCTGGTCATCTCCATAGATCTAAGTTTGTTCCGCAGTATCATCTTCCTGGTAGAGGCTAACCAGGGCATCGAACATCTCCTTTGCCTTAGTCTTCTCGGAGATGTGAGGAATCAGGTGATCCTTCACTGCATCCAAGATCATCCGCTTGGCCTTCACTTCCTTCTTTTTGTGAGCTGCCAATTCCTGCGGATCTGTAGGCAAAGTCACATTAGCCTTGACAATATCCCAGAGATCATTCTCTTCCAATAAGAACATTACCCTAACTTTCCAGGGCAAAAAATTTGAGGCACCTTCCAATCTATCCTCAAATCTGAGGCTAGCTGCTGCCATCTTTGAGATCTGCTGAAATATTAATGACTAAAAAAAAAACAGTCCTGCAAATAAGCTTAGTCCTTCAAGCCAAAAAAAAAATATGAAACCCTAACTGCTGTTTTTTTTTTTGCTTGAAACCCTAACTGCTGTTTTTTTTTTGCTTGAAACCCTAACTGCTGTTTTTTTTTTTTAAATATCCAGCAGTGATCTACTGTTGTAAACCCTTGAGGATCTCAATCACAGAACCTAGCTCTGATACCATGTAAATTTTCCAGCCCTAGATAACTGTTGTCCTATGTTATTTTAAAATAAATCAGATCTGAGAATAATTTATTCAAACATGCAACAGTCACACAGATGGCTGGAAAAATAAACAGCGTGAACAGCAGAAGTTAAATATATTTCTGAACCTGAAATATTACAAATAAAAGAGGCTACAGCTACAACAGAACACTTTTGCTCTCTTGCTGCTTTTCTAGCTAGCAATCACTGTTCTTCTCCTCCTAAGCTTGTAGTTTTCCTTCTGCAATCTGTTCTCCTCCCATTCTTTTTTGTGTGTCTAAAACACTCTTGATCTTCTCCTTTTATCCTTGAAAAAGGTAACCCTAATCTTTCTAACCCTAAGATTAGATCTCATCTCATATTGAGATGTAAGGTTAAAAATAGAAAATCACTTAAATGAATATCAAAATAGAATCACTTAAGTGAATTACAAAATAGAATCACTTAAGTGAACTTAAAAATAGAAAATCACTTAAGTGAATTTCAAAATAGAATTAGAAATGTCTTGAACCACTTCTAGCACGTTCATACTGAAACCTGTGCAAGAAGTTCCTGTCCGAGCTACATTTCTCAACAGATTATACATGACAAATGTGAGTGTATTCCCTGAAGACAAAGGATGAACCATTTCATTTTTTTCCAAGAATTCAAAGCTCATTTGGAAAAGTTTATTGGTCATGATATCCAAGTCCTTCGTTTCGATCGGAGGGAGTACACCAATAATGAGTTTTTTGCTTTCTTTAAGTAGAATGGCGTTCAACGACAGTTGACAATTGCCTAAATGCCTCAATAAAATGGTGTTGCAAAGAGGCGTAATCCTACTATTCAGGAGATGGTGCAAAGCATGCTCAGTGATGCCAAATTGGAGCCAGCATTTTGGGCAGAAGTTGTTTGTATTGTGGTTTATTTGTTGAACTGTGCACCCACAATTGGATTGAATGAAATCACACTAGAGGAAGCGCGGGTGGGTACTAATCCCACCACGTCACGTGTTTGAGTGTTTGGATGCATAGCATTCATGCACATTCCAAAGCAAAAGTGCATGAAGCTATATGAGAAATCCAAGAAATGCATTTGCATTGGATACAGTGAAGAGTTGAAGGCATATCATTTCATGGATCCTTACACCAAGAAACTGTATATCAGTCGTGATGTCGTGTTTGATGAGAAGAATTAGTGTAGCTCTTCTTCTAAGTAGCATGCTTTAGATGAAGTATCTTTTCTATTGTTTGATGATGATGATGCCTCTAAGAGAGAGGATGTAGAGTTGGATGATGATGATGAAGATGATACTAATGGAGTTGATGAAGACCATCTACTTCAAGTCCCCCTCACAGGCCCAAGTTGTATCTCAATACAGTTCGTGATGCCAACTTAGTGTCTCAAACACATCAAGTTCAAGACCAAGAACTCATAGTAGAGTTCGTAATGAGGTCGACTTGGCCCTTATGAGCACAGTTGTGCAAAACTTTGAACCATCAATAGTTCATGAAGCTCTTGCATCAAAACAGTGGAAGAATGCCATGGATGTTGAATATCAAGCATTGATGAAGAACAAGACGTGGCAACTTGTTGATCTTCCACCTAGAAAGAAACCCATTGGTTGTAAGTGGATATTTAAGATCAAATACAAAGTTGATGGGAGTATTGACAAGTACAAGGCAAGGCTTGTTGTACACTTCATTCATAGGTAGGTTTTCAGATATTCATTAAAATCAATAGAAAATTAAATTATAAGAATAAACTAAAGGACTATGCACAAATGGAAGGAATTGATTATGATGAAACCTTTGCGCCAATAGTTAAAGATCAAGACCATTCAGATGGTATTCGCAATGGCAGCTCAATTTGGATGGAAGTTGCATTAGATGAATGTAAAGAGCGCATTCCTCAATGGTGACCTTGCTGAAAAAGTGTACAGGATGCGGCCAAAGGGATTTGTCATACCTCAATAGAGGAAGGTATGGGCTCATCAAGTCAAGCTATCTTTCGACCACGAGCACTTCTTACAGATACAGGAGGGCAAAATAGTTCCTCCACAATACCTTCAACAGCACACAATGCATAGTCTTCGGATCACTATCGGGCAACTTAGGGTGTGTTCTCACCAACTCCGGATTGAGTCAGACCACCATCTTCCGACAGAGGAGCGGACTTGCTTGTTTTGCCCCTTGGGAGAAGTAGAAACCCTACACCACTTTATCTTCAAATGTCCCATCTACTACGAGATCCGAGGTAGATTTCATTGCCTTTTCAAGGACAACTCTGAGTCCATTTCCACCTTCTTCAGGTATCCGGACTAGCGGTGTCTCGCACTACAAGGAGACCACCCAGTTTCATCGGCAGAGGGGCCCTCATCCCAACGGCTCTCATCCACCACAATCTCGACCCATCACAACCTACTTTACTAGGTCAGATGGACAGCAGGAGGATACCGGACGGGAACGTCACATTTCAGACCGTTCAGATAGAGGCAGGGATACTCGACGATGCACCCGTGATTCTTCGGGACTCCGGATCAATGATAGACAGAGAGATCACCGATTTTTTCAGTGGAGATTCCTCGACCTTGACTACTAGGAGAGACTATGGCTCATGGTTGTGGGTGGATGCCTTTATTGGCAACCCCCCCCTTCTCTCTCTCCGTTCCTCGTAGTGTTCACTCCACTCAGCGTGCTCCTCGTGGCTTGCAGCTTTCTTCTCTCCTCTCCTCTTCCTCGTTCCCTCTCCCCTGGGCCCGCCCCTCGGGTCGTGACTTTGTACTTATCATTGTTTCTTTTCATTTTGTTGGGCGCGCTGGCTCACTCGATTGTCGTTATGGTTGTCCTTTTCTTAGTCCCTTGGGTCATCTTTGGCCCACTGTGGACATTAATAATATTTCATTTCATTTCATTTCTCTATGGGATGAAGCAAGCTCCCAAAGCCTGGTACGTGAAGATCAATGAGCATCTTGTGCAACATGGATTTTGTCACAGTCCTATGATTCAAAGCTATACTTCAAACAACAAGGAGGACAAGTCATGATCATAATTGTGCATGTCAATGACTTGGTCATCATTGGAAGTTCAATGAAGCTGAATGAAAGGACCAAGAGAGAGTTGCAAAATTGTTTGACATGACAAACCTTGGGCTTTATGCATTATTGTCTTGGCTTGGAGGTGTGGCAAATAGAGAATCATGTCTTCATGTAATAGATGAAATTTGCCAAGACATTGCTCAACAAATTTTGGATGACAGATTACAAGCCCATGCCTACTCCGATTGAGACATTGCAACTATCTTGAAACAATCCATCTCCACAAGTAAATGTAACTCTCTATCATTAAATGCTTGGGAGTCCCATTTATTCGACCTATACAAGACTAGATATCAACTATGTAGTTAGCTATCTCACGATTCACGCAAGAACCAAGGGTGTGTCATTGGAAAGTAACAAAGCAAGTACTCAGGTGTATCTATGGTACAATGAGTATGGTCTAGAGTACAAGAAGAATGATCAAATCTTCTTGACCGGATTCACAAACGCAGACTATGCAGCATCCATTAATGACAGGAGATCCACATCTTCATATTTTCGCTCTCTTCCTTACCCATCCATTTCATCTACAATACCTATCAAACTAATCTATCTCTAGGCCTTAATTCTCAAAATATTCAGTCAGATCACATTAGTTTTCATACTGTTTGAAATCATGTGTGCTCTTATATAACTAAAACAATTAATCCATTCTTTCTCATAGTGACTCTTAAGTCTCATTTGGCTATTTTGATACTATGGAAATTTTGCAAATCACATCATATAACAAGTTGTACAACAATCCCAAAAACTGTTAAAAGTTTTTAGTACAAGCAAGCAGGGAAACAAGGTCACAAATTCTGAACCCTAAAGTGTGCAAAGAAAAAAAGGTTTATTCGCATACAAGGGAATAAGGACGGATAAGTATTTAAAATGTTGGGATTATTGACTACTATGGTTGGTCTTCGTCTTCAGTCTGTTGAATTATAAATGTTTGAGCTTTTACTACTCTCTTGATAGAATAAAGGTGTAGTTCACAATTGCTAGACTAACTATGAGGATCCATGATTTGAGGCACTTATTTGAATCTGGTTAACAGGAATGAAAGGTAGTTGAATTCTTTTAAGTGCTTTTAAAGTTTTGACATGTCTTTGTCAAGCCTTTCTGCAACTTGGCTTCTATCTTGAAGATGGAAGCAAATTGATATGCCTGCTCTTTACAGAAGTAATGAAACTGTTGCCTTCTGGATATGTAAAGAAAGCCTATGAATTTTAGCTTCATAAGACCATAAATATCCATGTCTCCAACCTAATTGATAATTAATTGAAAAACTCTATCCATTGTGTATACTGACTGCCAGCCTGATAAAGATGCAACTGTTTTCATTCTGCTCAGAGCCCAATGTAAAATTTACCATGTTAATTTTCTCACCAAGAGGGACCCTTCAATATTATCACCCATCAAAAAATCCAATTTGCTTAAGTCCTTTGATATAAATTCAAGAGAAAAAGTGACTCTCTTGAGCATATAGTGTCTATTCAATCAAAGGCTGGGTCCAATCCTGCCTTCCTATATGACAAACTTGACCAAATTAATTAACCTTTATACAAGATTGAAGTCAAGACGAGGCTTCATAAAGCCAAAAAAATTCTTTGACATGTAGTTAACAACAAAGTTTGACTCAATCACACGAGCAGGAAGAGAATTCTGAACCCATTCATTGCTATGAAAGTTTTGATAAGTGGATCAAATCTTATGCCCTTGGAAAAAATGGACTTGATTCTGATGCAAAATGGGCACTGATGTGTCACACCCAACGATCTTATTCCCCATTGAATCTTAGTCTTATCCCAGTAAGCCTATGAAGTTAAGAAATATTGCTGAAAACATATTGAAGGATTTTCATCTAGTAAAATTGGAACATTAAAAGAGTGACTGCTAAGATTGAAGGTTCTGTCTCAAATGCAATGCAAAGGACCTCTACCACTCTAGCCTGCACCATCATTCAGGCCCCTATAATGTACTTTGGTTTGTAATAAGACTACTGTCAAGTGTCAACATTCAACACCACAAATAGTTAAATGTATTCCTATAAAAAGAAAAGTTTTCAATCATTTTTTAATTTGAACTTCTTTTTAATTGATTACATGTGATTGAAACTAACCCAACATGAGCACTTTATCATGGTATTTCAATGAACCACATTATAAATAATACAACAAACTTTATTATCAGCTTAGATATCTACAGTACATATATCTATTAGAAGCCAAGAGATATCAAACTTGAGGTGCCTGTCTTGTATGTGCTTTGAAAATCTTAAGATAGACACCTCACGTTTGATATCTCTTGGCCTTTAGTAGATATATGTACTGTAGATATCTAAGCTTGTTTACAGTTTATTAAAAGAGATAACTAATATTATAAAATAAAGTTGAATATATTAAATTTAATAAATGTTTATGGTTTTCTTTTGATTAATTTATAATGGATAGATGAAGTTCTTATAATTAACTCTTGAATGTAGTTTGAACTTATATAGTTCAATTTTGAGTTTGTGGCAAACATATATTCAAGCAATATAAGGTTTAGGAGTTATTCGACTAATTGCGTGACCTATTTCATAAGTATTATAGCACTTCCTTTCTTAGAATGAATTTTTCAATTTTTTTGAAAATTTATCCAAGAATTATCTATTAATGAATTGTTTACAAATAATCTAAGAGTATACTAAGACTTACAGATTTAAATTTCTATGTTAAATATTTGTACTCAATAATATTTTGCTGTCGTAATGAGCATGATTTCTTTAATATTTGAAAATTTATTAAAAATTCATCCTTAAGGTTCCAACGAAAAAATTAAAAAGGTTTCTATCCCTTACATTCTATTTTTCAACATTGTCATTCTCTAAGGATTATACTAAGAAACCCATATAGAATTTTAAATCTAGAGAATGTTTAAGAAATAATAAAAAATTTCTAACTTCAATTAAAATTTGTCTAGGTGTTTCTATTGATGTGTTGGCAATTTTGCACCTTGCCACATTAAAATTTTGATCAAATTTTGTTGAATGGTTTTTTATTGTAAAAGCGGCAAATATAATAAATTCATGTTGCAGTGTTTTCTATAATACGATGCAGTTATTTCTGTGTAATTATCTTCTTTTATTTTTCATGAAGTCTCATGCTTCGAAATAATGGGGATTATAAGGTAAATGGTTATGGGAATTGGTTTGCGACATCAGTTGAAATTGCCCCAAGACATCTGCAACAAATGGTGCTCGAGGACTAAGAGTATGAAAAACGTAGGGGCCTTACTACCAAGCAAAGAATGAATCAAAATCGTGTTCGCCTCAAAATCTGGACAAAGAGTCCATTCGCCTCATTTTGGGGCGAATGTGAAAATTAAAAGGAAAAAAATGTGCTAAGATTGCAAGGTGCTTTCGCCCCAGGCTTGTCGCCCCTCCTTGGGGCGAAAACACATTAACATGTTAAAAAAGAAAGGTGCAGAATGGCCCGAGGTTATGGCCATTAAAAGGAGCACGTTCGCCCCAAAGGAGGGGCGAAAGCATCGTTCGCCCCACTTTGGGGCGAACTTCATTAAAAGGCGTTGACAGCTCAAAAAGACTTTCGCCTCAGGTGAGGGGCGAAAGTAACTTCCGCCCCTCTCTGGGGCGAAAGCTCGGCAAGATGGTGAATTCGGGCAAACCCAAGAAAAGTAGAAAAGCGCTATGATAGCATTGAATAGTCAAGGCTATGTTCGCCCCAAAGGAGAGGCGAAAAGCCCTTTCGCCCCTCCCTGGGGCGAAACTATATTTAAAAAGGGATAAGTTGTGTGGGCCCACGTCAGAGAGCAACATATTTTCGAATCCGAAGTAGCAAGGGCACACGTCAACGGCAGGTTTGAAAGTTAAAGAGCTTTCGCCCCAAGTGAGGGGCGAAACTCCCTTTCGCCCCTCCTTGGGGTGAAGCGCAACAAAGTATTTCGGAAGGTGCCTGTGGGGCCCGATGTTGAGCTACCGAGGTGAAAGAATTAAAAGGTGTTTTTGCCCCAAAGGAGAGGCGAAAGCCCCATTCGCCTCTTGTTGGGGCGAAAGTGTTTTAAGAAGCCAACGAAATATGGTAGCGCCAGGTTGAAAGGTTGGACGAAACTGTAAAAATTACTGGTTTTTGTATTTTGGTGCGCACTCCAAACGAAGGTATGAACGAAGATAAAGCCAACGCAAAGGAAGGAAGAGCTTTGGGCACGAAATAGTTTGCAGAATGAGACATGTTGGGCTAGTGATCGATATATCGAGGAAAACTTGGCACAGGGTATTTTCGCCCAACTTCATTCTAGTCGCCCCGTTATAGGTCAAAATTAATTTTGAACAGCGAAGGAGACTTTTCCAAGATACCCGTTGTTGCGAATTCTCTCGGGAAAAATCAAGGGACCATGAAATTTAATTTTTGATGCAATAGGGGTTGTATTTCTAGAATTTCTGCTTCAAAGATGCAAGATTAAATGCTATTCTGGCCTATTTCCAATGCACCGTCACCCGACTGCGTTGTTTTCAAAATGACATTAACACATAGTAGACTATCTTGGCGAAAGTCAATTTCCAAGACACAAGGGTGAAGCGAAATCACAGATCAAATTCCAGATTCTCAGGTGATTTCGTTGCGTCCCAACGCACCGTCGTTGAAGCTGCCTTCAAGCATCTAATCCTGCAGATTTCCCAGGAGATTCTTCCATCAAAACAAGATCGTTGTCTCCATGAAGAATGTTTTGACTGAAGGCGTCACTGATGCCGAGGAGGAAAATATGCACGCTGGTTTTTGATCTACCAGCATTTTGTTGTATATGTATTAAATGATAGAGGTGAAATCCCTCTATAAATACTAAGAATTTCATTGTAACAAAATAGGATAGACACTCTGTAGAAAAACTATTCAAGTTTTCTGCATAAATAGGAGTTTGGCTTCTGATTTTGCAAGCAGTCTTTATGTGTGATTTCTTTCTGTTCAAGCATTTCTATTTTATATTCATGTCTATTATCTGTTGCTAAGTTCAAATTCTGCATCTGGATTTGGGCATTGCTGGTGAGAGTGTGAGTACTAGAATGCGATTCTGGAAGTTGTCTCCAAGGAACTATAAGTGAATTCTCTTGCCTCCTTTCTATTCTATGCTGCTATAACACTTGGTTGGAGTTCTTTCTGCTAGTCTGTCCCCAATCCTACACCTTTGGCCTGTGGCTATATTTCCCATTTCTTTCCGTTATTTCCAATTTTTTCCTGCAACTCTGGACTTAAACCGGTGTAGGATTAGTAAGGGAGCCAGCCCTCTCTGGAGATTGGCACGGAGGACATTTCTTTCCTCCGGCCTTTCAATGTTGGCCGTGTCTAAGGCGCACAAACGTATGTTTGTAATTTAGGTAGATATTTGACCAACATGATGAAAGTTAATGGAATTGTGAAGAATCTATCCAAAAATATACCAAAACTTACAAATTTAAAATTCAACCACTATTCCACTAATTAAAATTTCTAATTATTTCTAATTTATGGAAAACCTAAGTTTCTAGGTTTAGCTCTCGCATAGTTATAATAATCCAAGATAAACTAAGACAAAAATTATATAAGCTTGATAAACTTGGAAATGTCGTGTTGTCTTCATATATTTATTTTTTTAACAGGTTGTTCTTGCCCTTTTTTTTGTTTGTGTGGAAAACACCCCAATTGGGATGCCACTTTCGGGTAAGTCCCAAGGAGGCAGGGGTATCTATTCCACCAAAAACGCCTAGGGCTCGCACCTGGCCTGCCCCCTTTGGCACACTCAAAGAGCATGCCTAAAACAACAAAAACACAAACAAACAAACAACAACAACAAACAAAATTAAAAAATAAAATAAAATAAAAATAAAAACACAAAAACAACAAAAAACAACAAAAAACACAAAACAAACACAAAAACAACAAAAAAAACAACAAAACACAAAACACAAAAAAAACCATAAAAACAACAAAACAACACACAAACACAACAACAACAACAAAAAAAACCACACAAAAAAACAAAAACACAAAACACAAAAAATACAAAAACATAAAAAACACCAAAAACCACACAAAAAACACAAAAATAAAATAGAACGAGAACAATACAAAACAACACACACCGAAAAACTAAAAAGAAGGAAAAAACAAAAAACAACTTTGGCCTTTCTAGGCCAAAAGGCTATTCAGGCAAGATTCAACAGAGGAAACATAAGAATGATCAGTCTGAGCAAGGGAACTAAAATATCCTGACCGAACCAAAGAGAAGCAAAAACAAAGAAAAAAGGAACTAGGTACCTTTAGTACTGGAGCCATCCAGAGAAAGGATAGAAAGAAGAGCTTCCCTTATTTGTGAATCCCACCATCTGGGAGGGTGGCCGTAGTAAGTAAGATCACCTTTGTCCAAAGCCCAATTAGCTAAAGCATCAACACTCCTGTTCTGTTCTCTGACCACATGATTGTATTCAACTTTCAAAAAGCCCATCTGGATTAATTGAATCTTCTCAACAATTCTTTTTATTCTCCAATCAACCTTATGATTCTTAGGAGTCTTCAATAGATTAATCATGACTTGAGAGTCGGATTCAACCAACACCTTTTTCCATCCGACCTTAGCAGCCTCTCGAAGGCCTCTAAGGATACCATACCCCTCAACAAGGTTATTGGAAAGGATACCCAAATTCTCAGCAAAAGTGAAAACCAGGGAACCATCTGAAAGTCTACCAATTCCTCCCGCACTAGCTTTTCCAGGGTTCCCCCTAGAGGCTCCATCGGTATTGACTTTTCCAAAATCCTTAGGAGGAGGCTGCCAATTCCTTGTTCTATCCATATTTTGATTACTCACATTCCCTTTAAGTTGGTTGCCCTTAAAAGAGTTAATCTTCAATCTTTGCATCACTTGATCCCATCTTTGGTGGGAGTTCTAGGGGTGTTTAAGGAGTTGTTGGATTGATTCAACTAAGTTGGCAATGGTCTTATTCCATATATAGTGAATGTCCTTCCTTTCTTGATTGAAAATCCGGTTGTTTCTTTCCTTCCAGATATTCCAAGGTAGAATGGTAGAACCCATCCAAACTAGTTGCCTAATAAAATGATCAACACCCTCCTGATTAGGCCAATCCCTCCAAAGTTGTTCAAAAGTAAAAAAAATAGACCACTGTAAGCCAAGTAAGATGGTCATTCTCCTCCATAGCTCAGAGGCTAAGGTACACTCAATAAAAATATGGCTGAGAGTTTCCACATTCTCTTCACACATCTCGCATCTAAATGGGCCATGAAAACCACGTTTCATAAGTTGCTCACCAGTAAGCAACCTACGATGCAATAAAAGCCAAGTAAAGAACCTCACCTTAGGCCAGAGCTTTTGGGCCCACAACTGAGTAAATATGTCATATGATTGATTGGGATTATTATGGCATAAGGCCAAATAACCTTGAGCAATTGAATACTCACCCTTAGTAGTGTTGTTCCATCCAAAATAGTCTTTATCATGGGACCAAGAGAGAGATCTCATATGAAGGATGCTTTGGATATCTTTTCTTTGCCTTTCTGGCATTTGAATAGGCCAATCCTCAACAGGGATCCAATATCTACCAACCTCTGAATTACCAGTATGGTACCGACAGTAATTAGCAACCTTTATCCAGTTAGCTCGATGAAGCTCCTCCATCCAAGGCCTCCAATCAAGAAACTGAGTTATCAAAGGTTGGTGACCATCCCAAGAATCTGTCCAAAAATTTGCTTGTTGACCATTATGAATGATCCAAAATAACTTTTGCTTAATCAAATCCTCACCAGTCTTAAGAACAGCTAAAATGGGAGAACCTTTGGTAGGCAATTGATAGCGAACAAGGTCTTCAGGACTTTTGTTCTCAGCATATTTAGCACGAATATTCTTGGCCCAAAGAGCATTGGGGTTATGCAAAATCCTCCAATACAGTTTAGCAGCTAAAGCCTTATTGTTATTAATAGCAGACCGGAAACCTAACCCCCCTTCATTCTTGGGGAGGCATAAAGTATCCCATTTCACCAAGGCCCATTTTCTTTTCTCCTTAGTACCACTCCAGAGGAACCGATGATTGATTTGATCCAATTCTCGAAGAACAACCTTTGGGATATTCAACACAACAGAAACATAAATAGGTATAGCTTGAAGGACTGATTTTACCAAGGTAATTCTACCCCCAAATGAAAGCCACCTATTGGTCCACTTACCAATTTTCTTCTTAACTCTATCCAACAACCAATTCTAGTCTTTTTTTTTATGTCTTTGAATATTGAGAGGAATGCCTAAATAAGTGATCGGAAGGGAGGTCTTCTTATATCTTAATTTATCCAAGACCATGGATTCCTGTCTAGGAGAGCAGTGAAAGAAAATGACTTTAGATTTGTCTTCATTGATCAATTGCCCGGTAGCATTAGAAAAACAGCTAATGATTTGCTTAATTTTAGAAGCTTCCTTAACTGTAGCTTTACCTAACAGAGTAGAGTCATCAACAAATTGAAGATGAGAAATAGGCCTAGCTCCATGAGCAATGGTTACTCCCTCAAGGGTTTTGTTTTCTCTGTTTTTGGTTATAGTCCTGCCCAAGCATTCAACAAGAATGATGAATAAATAAGGGGAGAGGGGGTCACCTTGCCTAATACCTCTGGAAGCAGGGAACAACTGAGAAGGCCTACCATTGATAAGAATAGAGTAGGACACCGAAGAGATACATCCCATAATCCAGTCCATCCAATCTTGAGAGAAGCCAAATTGCCTTAAAACTTTGACAAGGAAGTGCCAATCCACTCTGTCATAAGCTTTAGATAAGTCTAAATGAATGAACATAGATGGAGATTTTTGCATTTCCATGGAATGGATGGCTTCCTGAGCAAGAACTATCTCATCCACTATTTGACGCCCTTCCACATAACCCCCTTGTTCAGGGGAAATAATCTTATGCAAAAGAGGCTTCAGTATTTCTACCATGATCTTTGTAATGATTTTGAGAAGAACATTACATAAAGCTATAGGTCTAAAAGTTGAGATATGATCTACCTCTTGAGCTTTTGGGACAAGAGCAATATAAGTTTTATTGATAACCTTCAAAATATCTTTGGCTTTCCTAGCTTCTTCCACCACCTCTAATAAATCAACATGAAGGATATCCCAAAACTCTTGATAGAACTCAATGGGAAAACCATCAGGACCTAGGGTTTTTCCTTTTTGCATTTTAAAAACCACCTGTTGAAGCTCATTGATAGTAACTGGAGCAGTCAAAACAGAGTTCTCCTCAGAAGTGATAAGAGTAGGGATCGCTTGAAGAATATTCTATTGAGAAGTCGAGTCAAGAGGTGCAACAGCAAAAATATTGGAAAAGTAATTGACAACAATAGAGTTCATGCCATCCCAAGTGTAGACAACGTCTCCAGAATCAGATTTCAGGGAAGAAATAAAGTTGTGAGATCTTCGAGCTAGAAGAGATTTGTGGAAGAAATTTGTGTTTCGATCTCCTTCTTTGAGCCATTGGATCCTAGATTTTTGCTTCCATAAGAGTTCTTCTCTTTTTTCCCATTCCTCTAACTGAGCTGTGAGTCTAATTTCATCTGTACTTCTACTCTCTGTGAGGCCATCTAAACGGATTTTCTTATTCAAATTTTCAAGTTGAGCAATAACTTTATGTTTTTTTTGTCGGACATCTCCAAACTCCTAGTTCCAAATCTTGATTTTGGATTTAATGTATTGCAACCTTTTGGCAAAACAAAACATCTTAGTCCCATACCTTGGTTTACCTTCCTTCCACCATTGTTGCACTCGGGGTTTGAAGGAACTATCTCTAAGCCACATTAACTGAAATCGAAAAGGCGAGAAACTCACATTGGTTTTCCAAATTTCCACCATGATTGGCCAATGATCCGAACCAACATTGTTAAGAGTCTTCACCTTAGGAATGTGACCATGGATTAAGAAATTGTCAGAGAACAAGAACCTATCCAATATCTCCATGATACAAGCTAAGCCTTGCCTTCTGTTAGACCAAGTCATAAGGCCATTATCTGGTTGGATGTCCACAAGATGAAGGTTTGCAATATATTCACTCATGAGGTCAGTGCTTTTGTCCAAATTTCTATTTCCCCCCATTTTCTCATCCAGAGAGAGGATGGTATTGAAATCTCCTCCGATCAAGATCCAAGCTTCAGGAAAATGAGAGATAATATAAGTTATATCCTTCCATTGTCTTCTCTTTTCCTCCAAAGTAGTTGGAGCATAAATAGTTATGCAAAGCATAATTTGGTTAGAATGTCTACTTTGAATAGCTATAGCCAAAATACCCCAACTACCAACCATATGGTGAATAAATACCTCTTTTGGGTCCCAAAGGCAAGCAATGCCACCAAAAGTTCCCTGGGAATTGAGGGAAGCAACTTTTCCAACTGGCCAGATTTTACTAGCAATTGAATCCATTTCCTCTATTGACATCTTCGTTTCCTGAAGGAAAACAAGATGTGGATGGTTTGTCTGAATCATTCTTCTAATTTCATTTTGTTTTGAAAGACTCCCTTTGAGTCCTCTAATATTCCAAGTGATGATCTTCATTAATACCAGGGCTAAAAAAATTGGTAAGGGCATTAATCTTACCTTCCTCTACAAGCTTTTCACCTTCTTTTACCATATGATGTTGATTGGTCTTGCGACCTACCTTTTGGTTGGAATCCATCTTTAGTTTTTTTTCCCTATTTCTTGACTTACCCCAATTGAATCTGGGATGGCTTCTAACCTCGAAGAATGTGTGTACAAAGCCAAAGTGTTATTGTAAGGTTCAACAAAGTCTATCTTGGGACCTATATTATTTGAAGTCTCAACATTTAAAATATTGTTTTTCTTGTGTATATTTCCTCCTTTTTTTCTTGTTGAAAACCTTTAATTTGTTGGTTTGTCTTTGAGTCCTTCCCTGCATCTTTAAATTGTGTTTCTAAGATTTATGTTTCCATTGTTTCCTCTTCCTCACCTGGGACATCATTTGTGGAAAGAATTTCAAACATATTAGCTGATAACTTCGATTGATCCTTCATAACTGGTTTTTCTAAGTGTTCTTCTTCTTAGGCATTTGGAAACCTGCTAAGTTTGTATCCTCTTTCTTTTGATCTGGAATTTTATTTGGGCAGACACTAGCCAAATGACCATATTCATGGCAAATTCTGCAACGAAAAGGAATGTTCTCATAGTCCACCACTTGCTCCCAAGTGTCCTCCCCAAATTGTAATGAGATCTTTTCAGGTAGGGGTTTGTCAAAATCCATTAAAACACAAATCCGAGCATAAATAATATGTTCAAATTTTTTAGTACAATCAGCAGTCATCATAAAAGTTCCCAAAGAGTTTCCAATTGAAGAAAAAACAACCGAATTCCAGAATTCAATTGGGAGGCCAAAGAGTCTAACCCACACAGGACCTGTAGAAGGCATCTCTTCTTTGGCTTTAAATTTAGCATGCCAAGGCTTCATGAAAAGCCCTGCCCTTCCAAAGAACCAGGGACCCCCTTGAAATGTTTTCTCTTATCTTCATTATTAGCAAATAAAACAAGAAAATAACCATTTGGATAAATAGAGATTTGTAACTCACCTTTTGTTTTCCAGTTTTTTGCAGCCCAAACTTTGAAAGCAGATAGGCTCGGACGAAAACCCAAGAAACGACAAATTAGTCCTCTTTTTTCCAGATCTTCTATGCTAGTCTGAATGACGCCCATATCTAGCTTAACAATCGGAGTTCCATCAGCTGCCCTAAGACATCCCGACTCAGTTTTCCTAGGATCAATCTTAGGCATTCTCAGAGGTTTACGGGAAACCCTAGGATTAATGTTAGCATTAGGTTGAGGTTGTCCACCATTGGGGGGCTTGAATCCTTCCCTTGAAAGGGGTTTCCATCGGGACAGTGGATTTGTTTTGGGGGTGCTCCTTAGCGCCGGATTCACTTGAGATCTGAACCATTTTTTGATCAGCTGCTTGAAACTTGTTTCGAGATCTCTTTAATCCATGCCTTGGACGCCGAGAAAAGGTATGATTTTCACTTTTGTTTTGTGCAACAAATTGGAAGCCATTGTCAATCAAGTTCACAGCATGAAGATCTGTTGAAAGACATATTTCTAACCCATCTTGGGTCCCCTGCAACATCTCCTGCTAAAATCTTGAGCAAAAACCACAAAAATGTTGGCCGCTAGGGCCCAAAGGCCCCGAAAAACAACCTCTGGAGCCGCTTGCACTCAACACAGATGAAACCCTCGCACAGTCGCTCGCTTTCAAAAAAAAATCAATAAGCTGCTGAAAGAAATGAAATCGAAAATCCATTTGTTTCTTTATTTCATTTGTCTTGCCCTATTTTTAGAACAAGCTGTTCTTCTCCTATTTTATTTTTAGAACAGGTTTTTCTTGCTAGAACAGGTTGTTCTTGTCTTTAAATACTTATTTTGTCAGAGAAAACATTTAAATAGGTTTCTATTTCTTAAATTCTATTTTGAAGTATAGACATCCTCTCAGAATTCTGCTTAGGAATGAATTTTAAAGAAAATCAATTTACAAAATGTTAACAAAATTTTGGGAACTAAGAAAAAAATTTCAAACTTAAATTAAAATTTATATCCAAGAAATACGCGTGTGTGTATTGATCAAATTTAATGTGCTTGTGAAGAATCTATCCAAAAATAGACCAAGCCTTACAGATTTAAATTTTGTTCACTGTTTCTCTCTAATTATAATTTCAAAGATTTTAGCTAACACAAAGTAAACCTCAGTTTTTGGCTCCAACTCTTAGAGAGTTGCAATAATCCACGATAATCTAAGTATAAAAAAGAAAGACAAAGGAACATGTGCATTGGTAAACAATTTCTAGTTTTATTAAAACTAAAGACTTACTTGCACAACTTTAAAACTCACTTCTGACTATATGTTGGCCTCACTTCTCCAACAAAGGACAAATCACAAAACTTATTGTGTTGTCCTCTTCACTATAGTCTCCAACAATCTCACAAAGGTTGAATTACAAAATGTGTGGGTGTATTTCATTTATATATAATTAATTTGTTTAATATTAATATTGGGCTTAATGATTTTAAAGGTCGTGGGCCAAAAAAAAATCCTAGGTGAATCAATTATTACCAAATAAAAATTTATATTCAAGGTCTGAATATTGTCAAGCGATACATGCATAATTGCCAAGCTTGTTGTAATACCATCATGTGGTCATGATGTAATACGGATGGAGCCCGTTCCAATCCCATATAATCAATTCAAAAAAGAAAACAAATATATGTTGGCTATAAGTTTAAGTTCATGACACACATACACAACCATTACAATCCGTCTCCAATAGACAGATTTGAATTCAGGTTGCGTTCATAGAATTATATCCCATTTATCATTGTTCCATAATGTCTTGGACAAGTTTTAAATATTTTTTTGAATGTTATAAGGGATTGAAAAGGGCCCCACTTGTATTACATTATGACCGTGCTATTGTATTTTTGACAATTATGCATGCATCACCTAGCAATATTCAAGCCTTGGTCTCCTTGAAAACCAAGGTAGTTAACCTATTGAGCTAATGCCATTTGATAAGTTTTAAATAGTTTTTATTTCTTTTAAATATAACCTTTTGTTTTGTTAAGTGGTGTTATAAAGTCATTTGAAAATCAAACTTTTGTAAAATCTCCACGAAACCTTATCCATATTTTTTTAATTAGTTATATGAGATTGAAACAAGGCTCACCCGTATTGCATCTTGATTGCATAACATAGTGGTATTATAATTGGCAATTATACATATATCGCCTGGCAAAATTTGAACCCTGGTCTCCACCAAGATTCAACAAGCCTAGGGAACAGTGGAGGACGGGTTTTGGGGGACGACAAGCCGATTTTAGGGGACAGCTAGGGGGCAGCTGGTATAATACTATGAAAATTGAAATTTTTTAGAAATTTAGAATAATCTACAAATTCAGAATTTGCACACAACAAAAATGATATTAGGATATTCATATTGATATTAGTTACTAAGTGCAACCATTTAATTGTTTAAACTTTCAACAAATATAACTTGAAGGTTCAGCCAAGGATATCAAGTGCAATCTGCCCAACCGTCCCCGAGGACTGCCCGAGCATCCCCAAAGGGACCCAACCATCCCCGAGGACGTTTAGCCGTCCCCAGGGACGTCCCAAAACAAGGGACGTCCCCGAGGACAGCCCGAGCATCCCCAAAGGGACCCAACCGTCCTTGAGGACGGTTAGCCGTCCCCAGGGACGTCCCAAAACAAGGGACGTCCCGGGGACGGGAGGTCATAGGCCTCAGGCGTATCGGGGACGTTTCCCTGTCGTCCCCCAAAAGAGGGACGGCGAGGAAACATCCCCAATGCCATCCCCCCTGTGTTGGGGGACACGAGGAACGGGGGGACGCGTCCCTTGGGGGGAGATGTGTCCCTGTGTAACCCTGGTCTCCACATTGGAAGCCCCTGTTTTTAACCACTTGAGGTCATGCCATGTTATAAAAATGTTAAGGTTCACCCATGGGATTGAAACTTTGGTCTATGGTGTAAAACTTCTCACTCTCCACCACTTGTTCCAAACCCCGCGGGGAAACCTTAAGCATAATTGATTACGCATTTCAAGTTATTATAATGGTTTATGAAATTTACATTAACGAATAGCAATATATATCATATAAATGATTCAATTCCCTGTGAAATTTGTGTTAATATTTTCAATGCACCTTAGATGTAAATAAATATATTATTAAATCAAATGGCATTAGCTCAACCGGTTAGATTCCTCAACATTCAAGGAGGAGACCCAGGTTTGAATCTTGCCAAGCAATACATGGATAATATCCAAGCTCTATTGTAATACCACTACGTGGTGATGATATAATATAGGTGGGACCCGTTTCAATCCCATATAACCAATTCAAATATATATATATATATATATATATATATATATATATATATATATATATATTATTAAGAGAAACTCATATTTGAAGTGTGATGTACTATTCCAGAAGCTCTTTGTATCAGGACTATTAAACAAGCATTTTATCGAATAGATATTTTTTGAGTTCTGCTTCAGATTTAAAGACAGCACTAGATGCTTCTTAGTACAAGTTATCAGAAGATGAAGCAACAGCCTTTTTCAATAATTTTTATTCACCATCTACAATTTCCACTTACGATTTCCTTGCAAGACATGCATTTCCTAGATTCTTATCCAATTCCACATTTACCACAAGTGGCTTGAATGGTGAATTTAATAAGGGGAGAATGCAAAATGGAAGAAGCCAATATCGAGAGAATATAAAAATATTAAAAATTATTTTATGCCTCTTTTGCCAACAAATTTAGCCAGCAAATATGACAAATTTTAACAAAAAAAAAATTCTAAATCAGTGTGGCATTCAATACAGACAAATAAATGCAAATGACTTAAATGACAACTATGATGGTAATATTATCAAATGGCATTAGCTCAACGGGTTAAATTCCTCAACTTTCAAGGAGACCCAAAACTGAATCTGGTCAGGTGATAGATGCATAATGGCCAGGTTGTTGTAATACCCCTATGTGGTCCTGATTTAATACAAGTGTTTCAATCCCATTTAACCAATTAAAAAATAAAAATAAAAACTATGATGTTGATATTGTACAACTCGAGTGGGCTTGACAGTAAAGGCCTGGGTATTCCAAATAGGAAATCCAGGTTTCGAATCCGGAAAGGTGTATGGCTTATACATCAAGTTTTAAATAGATGGAATACAGGTGGGGGCCATTTCAACCCATATAACTAGCTATTGCCCATATAATTGAAGTCCAACTGGTGAGAATTTTTGGCTCACAAAGAGCACGCCAAGGTTCAATTCCCATGAGTCCCATGATAATACAAATTGTCATAATACCATGATAATGTGGTTTGTTGAAATACCTCAGTAACACGGTCATGATGTAGTACAGGTGGGACTTCTTTCAATCCCATATCACCAGTTAAAAAACCAAGGAAAAAAACTATGATGATGCTTTTAAGACCTTGCTGAATCAGTGGATAGTCAGCACATCATCAGCAAAGAGGAGAATAGAAATCAGCACACGGTGAAGAAGGCAACCATCCTCTGGGTGAGCGTTCTCCCTAATAAAAGTCTCAAGCTCGTCGATAGAGATCATGCAAGAGTTGAAAAATTTGTGTGAAAGGCAAATGGAATTGGACCATAAGTCTTCACCACACCAAGAATCACCACAGGTGTTATGGGATGATCCTTATGAAGATGAAAATGCACCAACAGTGTTACAGAATGAGAATCCTAGTCAAGATGAATGGGTCCACAAGCAATACAGGATAAAGATCTTCATGAAGAAGAGGAACAAGTGATATTGATGGAAAAGGATGCACATGAAGGCAATTAACATACACAAGTAGAGGACCATCATGAAGATATCAAGAAGCATGCAAATGGAGATTATATTCCATGTGATATATAATACAGTCATTCTCTTTCAAGAAAGAATTTCAAATATGGGATAGATACATAATAGTATAATACTACAAATTATACGAAAGTTGCATGCTTCACCTTGTTCAGTCTAGAGGCAACACCAAAAGAACACCAAGGGAAAATTTGAAAATTCAAATTTGGATATAAAATAGGATCCATGAACAAGCAAAGGAAGAAGAAAAAGCATGGTGAAGCTGTCATTTGGTCCTCATATTTTTGAGACAAAGCTTTTAAAGGAAGATGGCATGTCATACCTCAGTAACACGGTCATGATGTAGTACAGGTGGGACTTCTTTCAATCCCATATCACCAGTTAAAAAACCAAGGAAAAAAACTATGATGATGCTTTTAAGACCTTGCTGAATCAGTGGATAGTCAGCACATCATCAGCAAAGAGGAGAATAGAAATCAGCACACGGTGAAGAAGGCAACCATCCTCTGGGTGAGCGTTCTCCCTAATAAAAGTCTCAAGCTCGTCGATAGAGATCATGCAAGAGTTGAAAACTTTGTGTGAAAGGCAAATGGAATTGGACCATAAGTCTTCACCACACCAAGAATCACCACAGGTGTTATGGGATGATCCTTATGAAGATGAAAATGCACCAACAGTGTTACAGAATGAGAATCCTAGTCAATATGAATGGGTCCACAAGCAATACAGGATAAAGATCTTCATGAAGAAGAGGAACAAGTGATATTGATGGAAAAGGATGCACATGAAGGCAATTAACATACACAAGAAGAGGACCATCATGAAGATATCAAGAAGCATGCAAATGGAGATTATATTCCATGTGATATATAATACAGTCATACTCTTTCAAGAAAGAATTTCAAATATGGGATAGATACATAATAGTATAATACTACAAATTATACGAAAGTTGCATGCTTCACCTTGTTCAGTCTAGAGGCAACACCAAAAGAACACCAAGGGCAAATTTAAAAATTCAAATTTGGATATAAAATAGGATCCATGAACAAGCAAAGGAAGAAGAAAAAGCATGGTGAAGCTGTCATTTGGTCCTCATATTTTTGAGACAAAGCTTTTAAAGGAAGATGGCATGTCATACCTCAGTAACACGGTCATGATGTAGTACAGGTGGGACTTCTTTCAATCCCATATCACCAGTTAAAAAACCAAGGAAAAAAACTATGATGATGCTTTTAAGACCTTGCTGAATCAGTGGATAGTCAGCACATCATCAGCAAAGAGGAGAATAGAAATCAGCACACGGTGAAGAAGGCAACCATCCTCTGGGTGAGCGTTCTCCCTAATAAAAGTCTCAAGCTCGTCGATAGAGATCATGCAAGAGTTGAAAACTTTGTGTGAAAGGCAAATGGAATTGGACCATAAGTCTTCACCACACCAAGAATCACCACAGGTGTTATGGGATGATCCTTATGAAGATGAAAATGCACCAACAGTGTTACAGAATGAGAATCCTAGTCAAGATGAATGGGTCCACAAGCAATACAGGATAAAGATCTTCATGAAGAAGAGGAACAAGTGATATTGATGGAAAAGGATGCACATGAAGGCAATTAACATACACAAGTAGAGGACCATCATGAAGATATCAAGAAGCATGCAAATGGAGATTATATTCCATGTGATATATAATACAGTCATACTCTTTCAAGAAAGAATTTCAAATATGGGATAGATACATAATAGTATAATACTACAAATTATACGAAAGTTGCATGCTTCACCTTGTTCAGTCTAGAGGCAACACCAAAAGAACACCAAGGGCAAATTTGAAAATTCAAATTTGGATATAAAATAGGATCCATGAACAAGCAAAGGAAGAAGAAAAAGCATGGTGAAGCTGTCATTTGGTCCTCATATTTTTGAGACAAAGCTTTTAAAGGAAGATGGCATGTCATACCTCAGTAACACGGTCATGATGTAGTACAGGTGGGACTTCTTTCGATCCCATATCACCAGTTAAAAAACCAAGGAAAAAAACTATGATGATGCTTTTAAGACCTTGCTGAATCAGTGGATGGTCAGCACATCATCAGCAAAGAGGAGAATAGAATCAGCACACGGTGAAGAAGGCAACCATCCTCTGGGTGAGCGTTCTCCCTAATAAAAGTCTCAAGCTCGTCGATAGAGATCATGCAAGAGTTGAAAACTTTGTGTGAAAGGCAAATGGAATTGGACCATAAGTCTTCACCACACCAAGAATCACCACAGGTGTTATGGGATGATCCTTATGAAGATGAAAATGCACCAACAGTGTTACAGAATGAGAATCCTAGTCAAGATGAATGGGTCCACAAGCAATACAGGATAAAGATCTTCATGAAGAAGAGGAACAAGTGATATTGATGGAAAAGGATGCACATGAAGGCAATTAACATACACAAGTAGAGGACCATCATGAAGATATCAAGAAGCATGCAAATGGAGATTATATTCCATGTGATATATAATACAGGCATACTCTTTCAAGAAAGAATTTCAAATATGGGATAGATACATAATAGTATAATACTACAAATTATACGAAAGTTGCATGCTTCACCTTGTTCAGTCTAGAGGCAACACCAAAAGAACACCAAGGGAAAATTTGAAAATTCAAATTTGGATATAAAATAGGATCCATGAACAAGCAAAGGAAGAAGAAAAAGCATGGTGAAGCTGTCATTTGGTCCTCATATTTTTGAGACAAAGCTTTTAAAGGAAGATGGCATGTCATACCTCAGTAACACGGTCATGATGTAGTACAGGTGGGACATCTTTCAATCCCATATCACCAGGTAAAAAACCAAAGAAAAAAACTATGATGATGCTTTTAAGACCTTGCTGAATCAGTGGATAGTCAGCACATCATCAGCAAAGAGAAGAATAGAAATCAGCATATGGTGAAGAAGGCAACCATCCTCTGGGTGAGCGTTCTCCCTAATAAAAGTCTCAAGCTCGTCGATAGAGATCATGCAAGAGTGGAAAACTTTGTGTGAAAGGCAAATGGAATTGGAACATAAGTCTCCACCACACCAAGAATCACCACAGGTGTTATGGGATGATCCTTATGAAAATGAAAATGCACCAACAGTGTTACAGAATGAGAATCCTAGTCAAGATGAATGTGTCCACAAGCAATACAGGATAAAGATCTTCATGAAGAAGAGGAACAAGTGATATTGATGGAAAAGGATGCACATGAAGGCAATTAACATACACAAGTAGAGGACCATCATGAAGATATCAAGAAGCATGCAATGGAGATTATATTCCATGTGATATATAATACAGTCATACTCTTTCAAGAAAGAATTTCAAATATGGGATAGATACATAATAGTATAATACTACAAATTATACGAAAGTTGCATGCTTCACCTTGTTCAGTCTAGAGGCAACACCAAAAGAACGCCAAGGGAAAATTTGAAAATTCAAATTTGGATATAAAATAGGATCCATGAACAAGCAAAGGAAGAAGAAAAAGCATGGTGAAGCTGTCATTTGGTCCTCATATTTTTGAGACAAAGCTTTTAAAGGAAGATGGCATGTTGAGTACCTTTCCACAACATTATTATGTATGAGATATATCTATATAATTTCAATCTTTGCAATGAGTTACTTTGTCCAAGCCCATATTTTTTAGTGAGATCTTTTAACTTTATGATTTTCTATTCATTGTAAATGGTGGGAACTTTTTTCCTTAAGAGGATTCAAAAATGTCTGATTACAAACAAATTCAAAGAGTCGGTTCCATATGAGATTCTTCTAGCAGAAACACATACCTTTCTTCTAGAGGCAACTGCTATGGTTCGTCGTCTTGCATATTTGTCGAATAGATGGATTCAAACATATGGCCTAAAGTTGTAAAAGAAGATGTAAACAAAAGAAAGAAAACGTGGTTAAAGCAAAACAAGTAGATGAACAAATGGAATATCAACTTGGATGAATGACCAAATAATAACAAAGGCATTTCTTAAGGAAAAATTCAGAGCAGCTACATGGGAAAAGAAGTTAGGAAGAAATATAGAACATTGTCTTGGTGAATTTAACCTTAAATATGATCACCCACCAAAAGGCCTACAGGAGCAAACTTCAGTTGGAGAGCAAAGATGCTCATGGCCCAACTGAGGACCACCTCACATCAACTTAGATATGAAACAATCTGATGGAATAAACCAAAAGAGGAATGGAAGAAAAGAACATGTACCTTTTGTACTTCAGGGGCAGTTGAAAAAAGAAGCATTTTATTTTGGAATAAAAGGCATATAGGGATATTTGAGCTAGCTATGCTGATAATCTAGATATGGAATCATTATAAGAATTGTTTGAAGAGGAGAAAGTAGAGAAAGTAGAAAAATTCATCATCAAAATCAGTGACAAAAGATCAAGGTTGGAAGAAGAAAAATGATTTGGTCAGATTTTGGGATTGACAGCCACAGTTCTTTGTAAAGTTACTGTCCCATAGGCTGCTTTTAGCCTCATGGACGTTAATAACCTTCCATTATATTCTATTCTAACAACAAACTTAATGTCTATGAATTTCCAAAGCCTAAAGGAAACAAGAAGCGGCTAGTACAAACCAAGCTAGATTGACAAACAATAAGCATCTAATAATATCTTCAATGTGCTTCCTCATAGAAGGAGAATGTAAATATTTTTTTTGTAAATGCTGCTAAATCCCCAATGTGACAAAATGCCCATCATATAACGAAGAATATACCTTTTTCAGGAAGATGGTTTGGTTTATATAGTAAACCATCTCCTAGTGTGTAATCAAGGAGATGTTTGATTTATGTAAGGAGGTAAGAATTGGCCCAGAGTGTGAATTTGAAAAGTAAAGTGATTTAGCAAATCTGATATTGAGAATGTTCAAGATATTATTGACAGGACATCTGCTCAAGACATCAACAAATCCAATAGAAATTCTCATTTTATAATTAACAAGATAAAATTGATGAATATAAAAAACCCATTTAAGATGCCTTTGTTGTTGAATCTTTAACTAAGAATTTAAACAAATAAGGGGCTGATGATCTATATGAAGAATTGTTTCCTTACAAGGGATGCAATAGCCCCACTGCTTAAACCAATACATAGAATTCTTTTTCATGTACGCTATAGGTCTGTTTTGTTGCAAAATGTATTTTTGAATAATACGCAAAAGCATAGCGGCTCTACTAAAGATTGCTTTTGGCATAATCCGATGCCACTATTTCTAACTCAAAGGGCTTCAGCTGCTAGAAGTGAGAAAGAGCAAAAATTGGAGCAACGCAAAGGGCAGCCTTGAGTGGCTTAAAAGCTTTGATAGATGTTGCATTTCATGAAAAATGCTTCTTATGATAGAAATGTGGGAAAAATGATGAATGAATTTCATATATGAATTCATATAACCAAATCAAATAGCATGAGTTCAACGCAGTTTTGAGGGAGATATGACCATGGGAAGACAGTCGTTCGAAACTGGGGCAGCATTAGGTCAAATTTTTCCTGAAAAACGTCTCATCTTTTAGGAGCCATTTATTTGCGAAGGGTTATCTGATTCAGATGATTCTTGGATCAATTTGTGCAGAATTTGAAGAGCTTTAAAATGAGTGGTCATATGAAGGAATCCAAGCAGTATTGAGGGAGATCAACCTTTCGAAGTCAGCCAAACAGAACAACGGCAATGACAATTTTTCAAGTTGCGGAAAACAAAATTGCAAATATCTGTCAACTAAGGTTCAAATGATGGGAGGAGCAACTGAGGGCTAAGGCATCAGCGAGGCAAGACATTATGTCTGGGTGTAGAATTTTTCAGCTAAGTTTCTTTTTCCCCTTCAATATCTTAGAAGTTTTGCATGCAAATTATTACTGGTTTATTTTCAAATAATATAATCGCTATAAATTAACTAGTAAATTTCTGTAGATTTTGAGTTATTGTTTTCTTCCCATGGATCGAATTACAACTAAATCCTTAGAATCATCCCTAATAGTAGAGGTTAGTGAAGACCTCACAGAGAAGCAAGCCTTGTTGCTCAATGATAGGGCAGTTATTGGTAAAATTGAATGGGTCTTGGCCAAGGGCTTCGGCCTTGAGAAAATGGATTGATAGGAGTTGGAAGTCTCCAAGAGTGAGTCTATCCTTTCTTCCCAAAGGTTTCTTCCTAGCCATTTTTTGTTCCAAGGAGGAAAGAGATAGAATCCTAAAAGGGGGTCCTTGGTTTATGGGAAGAGCAAGACTCTTCCTTACCCGTTGGTATGAAGGCTTTGCACCTAAAAACGTAAATCTATCCCTAGTACCAATCTAGGTTAGGATGTATCGGTTGTCCATTGAATTTTGGGAAATGGATATGTTCAAGGCAATAGGCAACACTCTAGGAGAATTCCTTGAGATTTCAGAAACTACAAAAGATGGATTCTTGGCTATTTATGCTCGATATTGGTCATGATTGATATAAGTAAACCTTTACCAAAATCAATCATTCTTAAGTATGGGGGTAAGTTGTGGACCCAAACCATAGATTATGAAAACATATCTTTTAGATGTAGAAGATGTCATGAGGTGGGGCATATTGAGAGATCATGCCCTAAGAAGAGTCCAACAAAAACATATGTAGAAAATTGCAAGAGAAACTTACAAATGGATATGGATGAGGATGGTTTTCAACTTCCAAAAAATAGGTCCAGACAGATGAAAGTAAATAAACAATGGAGACCAATAAGGAAGGATATTGGAAGAAATACCAATTCTTTTGAGGCTTTAGCCTATGAAGAAAAAGCAGATCAAAGCTTAGAGGACACAGTACAACAGGATCAAAATATTAACAAGGAACCATCTATTCAATATGATCCTGATTTAGGGATGAACATTCCCGCTGAACCTAAGGAATGTGCCTCATCAAATTTTGAAGACTCTCTTGAAGTACCATGCACCATTTAGGAGAAGAAAAGTGGTAGAGAAAATGCAATGTTAGATGTTAATACCTCTACCATTAATAAGGAAATACCAGAAAATGAGCAAGACAAGTCAAAAGCTTTCGTAGCAGAGCCAGGAGAGGATAAATCTAATGAAAAGGAAAGTTGTGAAAGAATATTGAGGAATAGAATAATAAGACCTACTCCTAATACAGGCAAGGCAAAATAGTAAAACCCTCAAATTATCAAGCAAGAGCTAGGGAAGAAAGAGCAAACATAGAGAAAGGAATACAATCTAAGTTGGTTGAACTTCTCTTTACCAAACAACAAAATGATATTGGTAATTTGCAAGCGAGGCTAGTAGCCCCTAATGAGACATGATTACCATCTCATGGAATATAAGGGGTGCTAATGCCCCCTCAAAGCAGAGGTGTATTAGGGACCTTTGTTTAAGTAATAAGCTTGATATTCTTTGTATCCAAGAAACTAAAATGACAAAGGAAGAAGTTTCCAAAACTATGAAAGCAGTATGGGCAAGATGTGAATGGGATGTTGTGGATTTTGAAGGAGCGGCAGGGGGAATTCTAACATGTTGGAATCCTGTTAGAACCTCCTGTGCAACCATTCATAAAACTAGGCATTGGATAGCCTCATTAGTCACATGCTACTTTGCAGATATTTGTTTCATCCTTATCAATGTCTATGGACCTACAACTCAGTTAGGCAGATTAGAAGTATGGAGTGGGATTGAAGCCTTTATGAGAAGTAAAGACCAAGAAACCCAATTCATGATCATAGAAGATTTTAATGCCATAACCAAGTTGGATGAAAATTTTGGGGGAATTAGGAAAATAACCCAAAGTATGAGAGATTTCTTAACTTTTATTCAAAACAATAGTCTATGGGAGGTTGAGTTTGAAGAGGACACATGAACCAACAAGAGATGCGAGAGCCTAATAGAAGAAAAATTAGATAGATGCATACTCTTAGATCATTGGCTAGATGAAGGGACTTGTGCTAAAATTAATACCTTGACAAGGATTGGTTCAGATCACTGGCCAATAAGAGTTAAAATGGTGGTAAGTGAATTCAAAAAAAGATCATATTTTAAATATGAGCAGATGTGGGAAGACCATCCTCAATTTGTTGATATGATAGTACAAACATGGAATTCTTCAAGAAACGGTGGGCTGTATACACTTCCAAAACAAATTAAATCAATGACATCTAGATTAAAAGAATGGAACAAGAAAAATTTTAGAAATATTTTTGAGAAGAAAGAAGATCTAAAAGAGAAACTTTCAAAATTCCAAAAAAGGTGAGCATAATAATCCAAGCTCGGAGGAAAGGGAGTTGCTTAGTGAATATCAAAATATTTTGAGTAAGGAAGAGAAATTTTGGAGATTAAAATCATGACAAACTTGATTAAAAGGAGGATAAAAACACAAAGTTTTTTCATAGGATGGCAGCAGTACAGAGATCAGCATCCCGAATTAGAAGAATTAAGGGTTTGGATTGAAGACTAGAATGAAATCAGAAAGGAGGCAAAAAAAAAATTTTACCAGAATATTCTAGGATCGGAGAAAGTTTGAAGTTCCTAACAAGATGTACCTTTAGTTATAACATATGAAGACAACAGGAAAATGATGAAGCCTATTACTTTGGAAGAAATTCATTTAGCTCTTTTCTCTTTTGATAAGGATAAATCCCCAAGTTCGGATGGGCTCTCTACAGCATTCTATCAACATAATTGGGATATAGTGAAGGATTCTTTATTGGTGGTAGTGGAATAGTCTAGGGTAAACAGTACATACTTTATAAAATAAATGCAACATATCTTACCCTGATACCAAAAAAGAAGGATGCAGAATTGTTTCATTCATTTAGGCCCATAAGCCTAGGTTATATGGCATATAAGATAATCTCCAAAGTGATGGCAAATCGATTAAGACCATTGTTAAACAAATTTATTTCAGAAGAGCAAGGAGGATTTATGAAAGGGAGACAGATTCATACTAGCCCATGAAGTTATGCATTCAGCAACTTCAAGAAAAGAGAGCAATGATCTTCAAACTTGATATGAGTAAAGCCTATGATAGGGTTAAATGGGATTTTTTTTTCAGTATTAAAAAAGTTTGGATTTGGAAAGAATCATTTAGTGCTTGTCAGATGGATTAAATCTTGTGTCTCTACAGTATCATATTCAAGGCTGGTCAATGGGTTAGTAACAGAATCATTTAAAGCCAAGAGAGGTCTTAGACAGGGAGATCCTCTATCACCATATTTGTTCATTATTATGGCAGAGGTATTGGGTAGGAACTTGAAGAAGGCTAACAAAGATGGGCTAATAAGTGGACTTAAGACTAGTAATAACATCGACAACATCATCCATCAACAGTTTGTAGATGATACAGCCCTTTTTGGGAGGGTAGGGATAAACAAGACCAAAGCTTTGAATAACTTATTAAAGGAATATGAAAGAGCATCGGGGCAAAAAATTAATAGGACAAAATCCAAAATTTACTTCCTAAACACTCCAGGCAGAATCAAAGCAGAGATATACAGGTTACTTCAAATGGAGGAGGCAAATTTGTCAACAACTTATCTAGGGATGCCCTTATTTGAGGGGAGAATGAGGATAGAATTGTGGAATCCAGTTATAAGTTCAGAATAAACTACCAGCATAGAAAGGTAGATGGTTATCATTAGCAGAAAGAGTGCAGCTAATTCAATCGGTCTTATAGGCCATTCCAACTTATTATATGTCCTTGTATACTATGCGAAAATTGATAGAAAAACTAAAAAGTTTAATCTATATCATGCGTTCATTTATGTGGTCAGGAAGACATGATAAAAGGAAATTTCCCTTGGTGAAATGGAGCAAGGTGTTTGATGATAAAACCGGGGGAGTTCTACCCGGGTGTTGTAGGTGAGTTGGAGAGGAGAGGGCAATCCTCCAAGGGAGGTCCCAGGTTCAAATCTCCACCCTACCAAAAAGCTGAATTGGGTATCTAAAATCCAATTGATAATGTTGGTGCGGGCAGGGTCGGGAGCGACCCCCGGGTGACTTTGACGGTGTAGAACCCCCTGTTCGTGGTCTCTCAGACCAAGGCGGCTCCGCAAGGAGTTTTTCGCTTTAAAAAAAAAACCGGGGGAGGTCTTGGTTTAAGAGTCAAAGACAATGGGCAAGAATTCTTCTAAGTAAGTACGTTGAGCCTAATGACCCAAGCTTAATATTTATCGCATTCTTACTACCATATGGTTTTGCAATATGGAACGGTTTAAAAAGTCAATTGATCTAGTGATTAAAGGTCTAAGATGGATGGTAGGAACTGGAGAAAAAAATTCCTATTTGGATGGATACTTGGTGTGATAAAAAACCACTCAATCTAGATCCCATTTTGAAACCATGGATGAGATTACTTCAAGACAAATACGATGACAGGGTTGCAAACATTATGTACAAGGATTAGGAAGGAAGATACGAATGGAAAGAATATTTTTTTTACAAGTATACAAGACATTGATGCTAGGAGGCGGTTGAGCAGAAAGATAACAACAGTGATTATTTTGAGAGGAGTCAAGGATAAGCTGATTGAATTTTGAATAGCTCAAGAGAATACACAAAAAAAAACGGATATAATGTAAAGCAACGACAATCAAGAGGCATTAGCTCAACCGGTTAGATTTCTCAATGTTTAAGGAGGAGACCCAGGTTTGAATCTTGCCAAAAGCGATATATGGATAATATCCAAGCTTTGTTGTAATACCACTATGCGGTGATGATGTAATACGGGTGGGGCCCATTTCAATCCCATATAACTAATTGAAGAAAAAATGTAAAGCACCAACAAAATAGGAATACCGCAAGAATATGGAGAGAAATTTGGGATAGCCTAAGCATTCTTAAAGTCAAAAGGTTTGTTTGGCTAGTAGGTCATCGAAGAATTTTATCTTGCGCTAAAATTATGAAAAGATGTTTTCATGGCCCCTCACAATGTGTTCTATGTAAAAAGGAGAGTATAGACCATCTCTTGGGACACTACTCAATAGTCTAGAAACTATGGCAATGGATTCTTAATATGTTTGGTAAATGCATGGTGATGAATGGCAGAATTGAAGTATGGTTAAAGCAATGCAAAGCACTTTTAAAAGTGAGGCTTTACAAACAATCTGGGATATATCAAAAGATACAATACTTTGGACTGTATGGTTGGAAAGGAATAGAAAAATATTTAAAAGAAAGGAAAGCAGTTTAGAGGTAATGAAAACAATGATTTTTTTAGCCATAGAGGAGTCTAAACCAACCCTATCAACTCACCCAATCCCTAATCTTGAAGCAAAGAGCCTTGATAGATGAAGTCAAGTCATCAAATGGAATTATGATGTTGGGTATAGGAGAAATAAAAATAAGGCAAAGAAAATAAAGTGGAAACCGGAGTTGGTCAAATTGAATTTTGATGGAGCACCTAAAGGAAATCTAGGACCAGTAGGAGGAGGAATAATTAGAAATAATAGGGGAGATATTTTGTCTCAATATGCTTTCCATAGTGGTTTTAAGACAAATAATGAATTTGAAGCTTGGGCGACTTTGGAAGAGTTAAAAATATGCAGACAAATGAAATGGAACAGAGTATGGATGGAAGGTGATTCACTAATAGTAATAAATGCAATTTTGAGGAAAGCAAAGGCTCCATGGAACATACAAGAGATCATTGTGGAAATACAAGACCTTGCTACAGGGTTTGAAAAAATCGGGTTTACACATATGTTAAGGGAAGGAAACAAATGTGCAGATAGGCTAGCCAATAGAGGGGTTTTACATAAGGATCGTGAAGTCAAATTCTCTATTCCATGGTTAGAGGAAGTAGTAAGTTTAGCTGAAGCTGACAAGAAAATGTTGACTGCCTGAATCAAATAATGATTAAGATTTTCTTTAATGTTTTCCATTGGTAATATTTGCTTTATTTTATAACATTAATGTGTTTTCATATAAATTATTTATTAAAATTCTTGTGGTTGCACTTATGCTTCAGGAAGGAAACTAGCAATCCAAATCTAGTAAAGCGGACTATGATAGCGCAAAGTTTTGGAAATATTACTCTATTAAGATGCAATGCATAGATAGTAGAGGTGGAGTTTTGGTATTGTGAAGGCTACTGTAAGAAAATATCAAGAAGAAGGATGCTGAATTTTGGAATATTTGTATTCACATAGAAAATTGAAGAAGATCCAGAAAAAGAAAATCAAGAATTCAAACTTTTTATGAAAAATGATATACATATCTAGCTATAGCAACTCAATTGAGATGAGAATTAAATCTATTTGTAAACTCTCAAGCTCTAAAGGAGAGAGTTGTGATTTGTCAAGTGTGGGGGACCCGAGTACAACCTCTTGTTCTCCAACAAAAAAAAATAGCAAGAGTTCGACCAGTTAAATTCCTTGACTTTCAAGGAGGAGAGCTAGGTTCTAATCTTGCGAAGCGATAAATGCATAACTGCCAAGCTGTTGTAATACCACTATGTGGTCATGATGTAATACAGGTGGGACCCATTTCAATCCCATATAATCAATTAAAAAATAATAAAAATAATATAACCAAGCAAACTTTTTAGACTGTGGTACTAGATGGAGTAGGTCAATCCTTGAAGGCTTTCATTTTTTTTATCTACATGTACAACATTTTGTTCAATAACAAAACTCACTATCCAAATAACTTCATTTTGGCTTGCAATTTATGTTTGCCACATAAGATCAAGAGAACTTTCAACATGCTGAGGATGATTTTCCCAACTGCTACTATAAACTTAATTATCGTCCAAACAAACGACTATGCATTTTCCCAATGTGGGTGAAACAAATCCTTGAAGGCTTTCATTTTTTTTTATCTACATGTACAACATTTTGTTCAATAACAAAACTCACTATCCAAATAACTTCATTTTGGCTTGCAATTTATGTTTGCCACATAAGATCAAAAGAACTTTCAACATGCTGAGGATGATTTTCCCAACTGCTACTATAAACTTAATATATCGTCCAAACAAACGACTATGCATTTTCCCAATGTGGGTGAAACAAAACATTAATTAGACTATGCAAAGTAGATAGAGCATTAGTAAGACCAAAAGGCATATCTAGCAACTCGTGAAGACCATGTTTAGTTTTGAAAGTTGTCTTTCACATATCTAATTATCCCTACACGCCTGCTGATATCTAGCAACTTGATAAATGGTACTAAATATTTGGCCCCCTTTTGCTGGGCTATGAATTTAGCGATCCTAGAGAGTGGATACCAATTTTCCATGGTTATCTTATTCAGTCCTCAAAAATATGCGCACGATATCCATTCATTTCATTCTTTCCTGATAAAATCAAGAAGAAAAGAAGTAGATTGTGCTTCTGCATGCCTCAATAGTCATCCTCATGAATCTTGTCATGACATCTCAAAAACTAAGTTACCATGAAATGGAAGTGAAAACAGAAATGGAAAGAGGAAACACTGATTTTCTTAGGACCCATAAATATGAAACTGCTTGGAACCATTTGTACCCATAAAAAAAAAAGAGAAAAATAGCGGGTGTTTGTTTGGGGAAAAAGAAAACTCATTTGTAATGCATGAAAGTATAAAACAGTTACAGACAATGGTATTCATGAACAGAAACAAAATTGCAGGCTAAACAGCAAATTCATTGACATTCAAAGTCAAACGGCAGATCAAATCATTTGCATGCCAGTCATAAGTTAACAGAAACAAAATTGCAGGCTAAACGGTAAATTCAATGAAATTCAAAGTCAAACGGCAGATCAAATCATTTGCATGCCAGTCATAAGTTAACAGAAACAAAATTGCAGGCTAAATGGCAAATTCAATGAAATTCAAAGTCAAACGGCTGATGAAATCATTTGCATGCCAGTCATAGGTTGTGATAGATGAAATCCTGTTCCCTGCTCCATTTGCAGGCTCTAAACAACGCACTTGTTTCTGTTCGCAGAACTTAACACTGAGACAAGCAACAGCAAGCAGAAGGAAATGTCTGCTTGGACTCTTCAGGTTATTTTTCCTCATCGGGATTTCCATCGATGCCTCTCTTCTTTCTTTTGGCTTTTAGTTTCATATTTTATTGTAAAGGTCAAAATAGATTCCAGAATCATCCTAGAGACATCACAATTCAGAAAATATCCTGGACATACATTTCAGAACCATTTCCATGGCATTTTATTTTGACATTTTGGTTTTGAAAGGCTTCAAGGTTGAAATGGGGGAAAAACAGAATGCTTCCTGCAACTTCACTCAAAAAGGTTATGGAGAAAGGGGCATCATGATAAAATCTCCCGTGTATGATGCAATCATGGACTTTAATGCGGTGAGTAGAATATCTGCCAACTATTCAGGCTCTTGATGTGGGCTTGATAACACCTTTCTCTGAGATGTATGAGAGCATATCAGAAATAGAGATTAGTAGGGTAACTAGGAATAGTCTTTGTCATAGTTTTAATGTTTGGAAAGTTTGGTCCAAACGAAGGAGGAAAAAAGTTTGAAATTTCGAAAACAGTTTTGGTCAGTTCGGAAGATAACTGATAATTAAAATTTTAAATATCTAATATGTAGAGAGAAAATATATATATGTATATGGGCAAATATCATAATTTTTTTTTTTTATTTATATTTTTTTTCCTTTTTCTTAAAAATCTAAATTCAATTTTTCATAGAATATAGATAAAAACAATATTTTGGCCCATTTCAGTTCGGGCCATCCTAAAATTTTGGAACAGACCAAACTTGAGCCAGATAGAGCCTTGTAACTATGGTCATAGTGCATATTGTGTTCTGGATTTAAACAAGTTGAATAGGAAGCTGGATACTGGAAGGGGTAAGGACAGTTACCCAGAACCCTACCAACAGTCCAGTCCACCACTTTGTGGACTTCATATAAGATTTTGTAAAATGCAATGGTTCTTTGGTGTGATGAAACAGAATTCCCACTCTTCAGCCTGTGGTACCTCCACATTTCACTTGCTGTATTGAGTGTAGAAGGTTTATGTGACAGCCATCAATAATCGTTATGCAAAATGCAGGAGCAAATTTGGCCTTGAGAACGTGTAATGACTAACACAATGACCTGAATACTGGCGCATGTATCTCTGTAAATGTGTGATGAGTGATACACTGACCTAAATGTGACTGTTGAAAGAATGGAATGGAAAGGCACATAAGTGAAGCAGGTGAAACTATTGGAAAAATGATCCGTCTCACGGGAGTTCATAACATCAATGGTATGCTCTGCTGAGTATATCACACACTTTGACAGATTGGAAGATAGGTTTGACTGATGGTGTGGACATGGCCATGGTTTCAGAATGCATCATCATCATTAGCTTTCATGGCACGTTGTTTGCATACTTTGTTCTTCATTGTCATGCTGATTACTTCATCCTTTGTATATGGGGTTCTTATTTTGTTTTTGGGGGGAAGCCTGAGCTTTGGGTTTTAAGTCCCTATGGCTATTTGCTTCATGGACTGGTTAGGATGATTAACAGGCACAGCCAGGTTTCTCGTTCGAGATGTTAACTTTCTGAAGATTAATGAAGACACCATCCTTTTTTACCTAAAAAAATGGTTAGGAAATTAAATACCATAGAGAAAAAATTACCTAATTTAATTTAATTTTTGAAATTTAAATTATCGTTTTCTAGATTTATGGAAAAGAAATAAAAATCTTAAATTTTGCCCTATTTTCCCAATGAATTGCCAGCCAAATCTTTCCAGATTTTGCAGGCAAATTACTGAGTACAATATTATAACTTTGATGCACAATAAGGGAACATGAATGTTTGTGAGACATGACTTTACAGCCATACGTAAAGTACTATTCAACTTATGATAATAAGTTAATATATATGTTTTCAAACAAGTACCAAAAACTGTTAATCCTTGTAGTAAGTTTGCTGAAATTGCATCTTATGCTCTCATGGGAAATTACTCAAAATTAATATCCATTAGATTAGAAGATCAATTGGTTGAAGCTAGGGTTTTGTATTGCGGAGAATGAGGGTTTCAACAGAGGGTAAACTATAATTTTTTTATGGCTATCAATCATCAGAGCACCTCTTGGGTAGTGTGGAGGTTGAGTGCTTTGAGCACAAGCAGTGGAGAACAATGAAAAAGGCCCTTTGGGGCCAAATATTCAGGGGGTCTGTGGGCCTCCTGGAGGGTTTTCAAGAATCCAACATGATCATGCAAATATTATGTTCAATAGGGATAATATTCAAGGCATTGAATCAAGTGAGCAACAAGCAAGGCAAATAGGGGAAAGTAATATCCAATATTCCTTCATGCATGTGGACCAACAAATCCAACAGAATGAACAGGTATTGAACAAAACTGATCACCCTTTTCAATTCATAGCACAAAATAAGGAGGAAGGGCATCCTCTTCGAAAGTATAGACAAGGGCTAAAATGAAATAGAAACAAGATTCAAGAGATGGATCAAACAAAGGGAGATAACATGTTGATGGCAGATTTAGATCTCGGCAAAGCTACAACTGGATCTAGGGCACACAATAAAAAAGAACCAATCATAACAAAAAAATCTGAAGGGATGGAGCCCAAGGACCTCCCTCCAAAACTAAATTTTAAAGAAGCAATCTATGCAGGACCACCCCAAATAAGAGGGAAAAATAACCAATGACTACCAAGGAAACCATTGAGGATGTCGAAAATCGATCCAAGGAAAATAGATATGGGCTGCATGAAAGCAACTAATGGATCCCCATTAGTGAAGTTGGCAATGGAGGATATCCAGGAGCGAATAGACACTATGGAGAGGAGAGGACTAATTTATCGGTTCATGGGATTTCGATCGAATCTTGCTATCGTCAAGCAATGGGCTACCAAAAACTGGAGAACTAAAGGTGAGATCCAAATCTCTGCTTACCCTAATGGTTATTTCCTTGCTATGTTTACCACTGAAAAATATAGGGAGGATATTTTTCAAGGGGGGCCATGGTTCTTAGGTAGGGCAGGGATTTTCATGAAGCCCTGGCATACCAAGTTCAAAGCTGAGGAAGAAATACCATCAACTACACCTGTCTGGGTCCATTTATTTGGCCTCCTAATAGAATACTGGAATCCAAATGTATTAGCAACAATTGGGAATTCTTTAGGAGTTTTCATGATGATAGTTGATAGCACTCAATAGTTGGATCATATGATTTATGCAAGGATTTGTGTTCTAATTGACTTTGACAAACCACTTCTAGAGAGGATCACCTTACAATATGGGGAAGAATTATGGGAGCAACAAGTAGACTATGAAAATATCCCTTTTAGATGTAGAATCTATCATGAATATGGCCATCTAGCCAAGGATTGTCCTCATAATATCCCTAATAAAGAGAAAGAGGATGGGGACTTAGCAGGGTTTCAAATCCCCAAACAAAAGAATATTAAAAAAAATAACACCAAAAGATAAAATAGTAATTTCACCTAACACCTTTGAAATTCTCTCTGCAGATGAGCAATTAGATGATGAGGATGACAAAATGGAAACAATGATTAAGGAAACATAGTTTGATGAAGAGAAGGAACATGAAGGAATGGATGATGAAATCGGAATAAAAGAAACTACCCTAATTTTGAGAAATAACCAAGGAGAGCCATCTCATCCAACAATGGACCTTCAAGAAAAGAACAACATAGAAAATTTAAATAAGTGCAAAACTAAAAGCTAGATTCAAACAACAAACAAGTCAGTTCCTCAAAAATATCATATAGATCCCAACAATAGTGCCTTGGTTCTAAGTAATCATTCTATAGCCCTTACAGGAATGAAGCAAGATACAAATAAAAATATGAGGATGGATACAAACCAAAAGGTAGGACGTAAATCCAACCAACATCATCTGGTAGAGGAAGGTCAAAAGTTAATTGAGGAAGGTAAGGTAACAGTTCTTACCCAGTTCTTCAAATCTGGTTAATTATGAAGATTATCACTTGGAATATTAGGGGACTTAAAGGAAGTCCTAAACAATAAAAAATTAGAAGAATGATTCAAACAAATCAGCCTCAACTTCTCTTTCTTCAGGAGACAAAGGTTTCATTTGAAGAAATGGAAATAATAGTGAAAAATATGTGGTCATCCAGTAAAGTAGTGTCCCTCAGCACCCAAGGGGCCTCGGGAGGAGTGGCATGTCTTTGGGATCCAAAGGAAATTACAGTATAATACATGATGGGAAGCAAGGGATTGCTAGCAGTGGTTGCCCAAAATAGAGATTCAGATCAGGTTATACTTTATATAAATGTCTATGTTCCATGTACCATAGAAGAAAAATGAATAGTATGGAGAAATATAGCTTTTATCACCTCTCAATTCCCTGAAGCTTGGGCTTTGATAGGAGGATATTTCAACTCTATCCTTTCTTTAGAAGAAAAAATGGGAGGAAGTAGGAAGTTGGATGGGAGTTCAGAACTCATGAGTGAATACATTGCCAACCTTCATCTAGTAGATATCAAGCCAACCAATGGTTTGATGACTTGGTCCAATAGAAGACAAGGCTCAACATGCATTCTTGAAAGGCTAGATAGGTTCTTGCTTTCAGATAAGTTTTTGATACAAGGACACATCCCAAAAGTGAAAATCTTAAACAATGTTGGATCTGATCATTGGCCAGTTTTAATTGAAGTTTGGAGAACCAAGGGTAAGCCGACACCATTTCATTTTCAGCTAATGTGGCTCAGAGATGAATCTCTCAAATCAAGGATACAATAGTGGTGGCAAGAAGGCAAGCCAAGACATGGTACTAAGATGTATTGTTTTGTCAAAAGGTTGCAGTATATTAAATATAAAATAAAGACTTGGAATTGGGAGGAATTTGGAGATGTTAGGGCAAAGAAAAGGGAAGCTCTAACCCGACTTGAGGAGTTGAATGAGCAAATTCATCTTGAGGGATTCACAGAAAATAGGGTTAAGATAGAAATTAATCTTTCAGCCTAGGTGAAGGAATGGGATAGAAGAGAAGAACTAATGTGGAAACAAAAGTCAAGGATTCAATGGCTACAAGAAGGAGACCAGAACACAAGTTTCTTCCATAAGTCTCTCCTAGCCCGAAGAACTCATAACTTTATCCCCTCATTGAAGAATGAATTAGGAGATATAGTCCACACTTGGGAAGGCATGTCTTCATTAGTTGTGAATCATTTTTCAAACCTCTTTACAACCCAATTGCTTGATCCAAAAGCTCAACAAGAAATTTTACAGGTGATACCTGTTCTTATTTTTTATGAGGAGAATGTGGCTCTAACTGCTCCTATAACTAAGAAGGAACTACAAAAGGTAGTTTTCAAAATGCAAAAGGGGAAAACCCTAGGTCCAGATGGTTTCCCTATTGAATTTTATCAGGAATTTTGGGATGTTTTGTAGGATGACATTCTAGAGGTGGTAGAAGAGGCTAGAAAGGCAAAAGATATCCTCAAAGATATCAACAAGACTTTTATAGCTCTAATTCCAAAATCTCAAGAAGTAGATAACATTACTGGATATAGACCAATTGCTTTATGTAATGTTATTCTAAAAATCATTTCAAATATTATGTCAGAAAGGCTCAAACCTTTGCTTCACAAGATCATCTCTCCAGAACAAGGGGGATTTGTTGAAGGGTGACAAATAGTGGATGAGATAGTGTTAGCCCAGGAAGCAATTCACTCTATGGAAGCTCAAAAATCCCCCTCCATGTTTATTCGATTGGATTTATCCAAAGCATATGATAGGGTGGATTGGCACTTTCTCATCCAAGTTTTGGAAAATTTTGGATTCTCTCAAGAATGGAAAAAATGGATCAAAGGTTGTATATCTTCAGTTTCTTATTCAGTTATTCTTAATGGTTGTCCTACTCATTGGTTCTCAACTTCTAGAGGCATCAAACAAGGAGACCCTCTTTCTCCTTATCTTTTTATCATCCTAGCAGAATGTTTGGGAAGGACTTTTGCTAAGAATCGAGATTGTCAGAGGTTAGAAGGAGTCACTATAGCTAAAGGAGTCAGACCTATCACTCATTTACAATTTGTTGATGATTTCACCCTTTTGGGGAAGGCAACAATAAAGGAAGCAACCTCAATAAAGCAAATTCTTCACTGTTTCACTAGAGCCTCAGGGCAACTAATTAATGAAGATAAATCAAAAGTACTTTTTTTCATTGCTCACCCAGAAAAGAGATTTTGATAATGGATAGATTAGGATTCAAAAAAACTTCTCTTCCAATTAAATACTTGGGTGTTCCAATTAATCTGGGTAGCCAAAAAAAGAGCATTGGAGCTGGTTATTAGAGAAAGTGAAGAACAAAATTGGTAGTTGGACCAATATATGGCTTTCATCAGGAGGTCGAATAACTCTTATCAAATCAGTTCTTCAATCTATTCCTATCTTTGTTTCAGTAGTTTTGAACATCCCCAAGTCAGTGCTCAATGAACTGGACAAAATTAGTCACAGATTTCTCTGGAGAGGTTCAAAAATGGAGAAGAAATGGGCCCTAGTAAGGTGGGAGACTCTATGTCTACCTACTCATGAAGGGGGTTTAGGTCTTAGATCGATAGTCAAGAATAATAAGGCTTTGGTAGTAAAATTATATTGGAGATGGATTAGCCACCCCAATGCCTTATGGGCCAAAAATATTAGAGCCAAGTATGCAGAAAATAAAGACCCGTCTGACTTAATTCATCATCAACTACCTTCTAGAGGGTCCCCAATTTTAAAGGTCCTAAAAATTGGAGAGGAGTTGATAAAGAAAAAGCTCTTTTGGATAGTACAAAATGGTCAAAAGATAAATTTTTGGATAGACTCTTGGGATGGACACCTTCCATTGTCAATCCAACATCTAGAATTGAGGCCTATAATGGAGAAAATGCATAGGATGAATTGGATAAAAGTTGCCAAATATTATACAGATCAGACAAGAAATGCAGAGGTGGGAAGATGTTGGATCCCAGTAGAAGATTGGCCAATCCAACTTTTTGAAGCTCAAAAAATATTATTCATAGAATCCTTCAAATGAGATCACCTTCATGGTCACAAGTTGAGGATTGTATTGGCTAGAATAGTTCAGGGTATGGTGAGTACACTGTTGCTCAGGGTTACTTAGCCTTAAGCCCTATTAATCCCCATCAGGGTCAAGATATTTTCAAGTAGTTATGGGCTCAAAAGTTATGGCCAAAAGTCAGATTTTTTAGTTGGTTGCTGCTCCATAAAAGGGTTCTCACAGGGGAGCAACTTATGAAGAAAGGCTTTAATGGACCCTTTCAATGTGTAATGTGTTGGGATAACAATGAAACTCTTAACCATTTGTTCATAGAATACCCCATAGCTACAACATTGTGGAAGAAGATGGCTTCCCTTCTAAATTTAAGATGGTCCAATGAACAATCCATAGAACAACTATGGAGAGATTGGAGCAAACAAGAAGGAAAAGACTGGTATGTGAACCAAATAGTTTGGACAGGTATGACTATTCTTCCTTGGAACATCTGGAAGGAGCGAAACAAGTGAATATTTCAACAAGAAAGTAGGGACATCCACTATGTCTGGCTAAAGACCATAGAAAATGTGAGAGAGACTGTCCAATATTTATTAACTCATCCACACAATTCAAATCAACTATGGGAACAAATGATGGCTCGATTAAAGATAAGAAATGGATTAGCCCAACATAGAAGGAAGAAAGGGACTGGTCAAATGATGGATAGAACTCAGCAATGGCAGCCTCCCCCAAAGAACTTCATAAAAATCAATATTGATGGAGCATCCAGAGGAAATCCTGGAAGAGCTAGTATAGGAGGGATAGGTAGATTGGAGGATGGTACTCCAATTTTTACTTTTGCAAAAAATTTAGGAATTCTATCCAATAACTTAGCTGAAGGGTAGGGTATTTTGAGAGGTTTGTAGGAGGCTCTGAAGGTAGGGTGGAGAAGGGTGATTGTTGAGTCAGACTCTCAAGTTATGATCAATTATCTAAAATCAACTTCAGGGTCTAAGAAGGTGGATTGGAGAATCCAAAAGATTATAGATAAGATTAGGTTAATCATAAACAATTTTTAGGAGGTTGTTTTCAATCATGTGCCTAGAGAATAGAACAAAGTGGTAGATGCTATGGCAAATTGGGCTCTTGACAAAGGAGATTTTAAGTGCTATGGTTATCCTCCTAGGTGGTGGCTAGAACAAATTAGGACTGATCTTCTCCTTGTTCAGTCTCTTGATGGTAATGCAGGAAGCTATGTTTAAAATGATAAGCAGTGCAGAGCTTTTTTCATGATAGGATCCCAAACTTCCAAAAAAAATCTTCAATACTATTCATGATAGAGGATGTTAGAGGGTTTTGTCTCAATAGTCAAAGCTTCAATGGTAGGATGGATGGATGGCAACTCCCTTTTTGGTGTGACATTTCAGATCCCTATTGTGGTTATGCAATTTATTTTGATCTTTTCTATTTTGGTGCATTTCTTCATTACTATCCTTGATAGAGATTGTCAGGGGGTTTTGTCTAAATAGTCAATAGCTCCAATGGCTTAGTTTGTTTTGGGTGTTTTTGTGTTTGTTAGTGTTTATTTAATTATTGTTGTTGTTTTTGTATGTTTGTGTTTTTTGGTGTTTTTGTGTTTTTGTGTTTTGGTGTGTGTGTTTTTGTTGTTGTTTTTTTGTTTTTTTTTTTAGTTTTTGTTGTTTTTGTTTGTTGTGTCTTTGTATCGTTCTGTTGTTTTTGTTATGTTTGTGTTTTGTTATGTTGTTTTTGTGGTTTTTTTGTGTGTTTCATGTTTTGTTGTTGTTTATGTTTTTTGTTTTTTGTTGTTTTTTGTTGTTTTGTGTGTGTGTTTTGGTTGTGTTTTTTGTGTTTGTTTGAGTCTGTGTGTTTGTGTGTTCTTGTTTTTGTTGTTGTAGGCATGCTCCTTGAGTGTGTCGAAGGTGGTAGGCCAGGTGCGAGCCCTGGGCGATTTTGGTGGAAGAGATACCCCTGCCTCCTTGGGTCTTACCCGAAAGTGGCATCCCTTCTGGGATGTTTTCCACAAACAAAAAAAAAATTAGATGATCATACAATCATCCCTTCTTCACCTTCAGATCCAACTGAGACAGGCAATTGTTATGGTCCCAATTTCTATGTTAGTGTTTGCACTGGACCATATGAATATGTGCAGTGGAAATCGTGCTCAACAGTTGAAAACTGCCGACAATTTCAAGAACATCTAAGAACAATGGATAACGTCTTACCATGAGTTCGAATCCTCTCATGATCAGAGAGGTACACAACTGAACTAAAAAGATAGGTGAAGTGAATCTTTTCGTTGTCGCACAAGGGATCTCATATGACCATGAAGCCTTCTGACTTGGCTTTGACCTAGAAACTCATTTTTAACTTCAACCATAGTTGCTCAAGGTTTGGGCTCTGCACATGGAAAGCCTCAGGAATTTTTCTTTGTTCATCTCCTCTAAACCTTAATAGGAATTGCCATGTACAGCCTAAATCGTGATGGCTGTCTCTTGATAATGCTGGTAGAACAGGTTGTAGCTTCACTAATAACTATGCAATATGGTGTTTTAAAAAGGAAACTTCAAACCCTTGACCTACATGGCATCACCTCCTTTAATGTTTTCAGAATTATATAATATGAAAAAGATCGCCACTGCTTCTGTATAAAATAAAAGGGCAGCACTCCTTACCTTCTATAACAGAAATGCAACTTTCAAGTAGATAAATACCAAAAAAAAATTAAAAATAAAATTAAAAAAAAATACATGCAGCCACAATTAGCATCGAAATATACAACCAACGGGTTTATAAAGACCTTCACAATAAAGGAATATTGTGTTCCATTATTTTTTTTTTTTTTTTTTAAATTATCTCAGCTACAACTTCAAAGCTAAGAGCAACCAAATCTTCATAACATGATCAGAAAATAGCTTAATTCCGAAATAAGAGTACCTAAATTGTTCATAATGCGATCAAAATATAGCTTAATTCTGAAATAAAGAGTACCTGCAAGCTACGGCACATCGTCCCCGCCCGGCCCGGTTGACGACTTTCCATGGAAAGGTGCTTTCCACTAACTTCTGCGTTGGCAGTAATTTATCCTGCGCGCTTTTATTTTTCTTCTTCTTCTTATTATTCTTATTATTGCTGCTGTTAACGGCTTCTGCCGCTGCTTGGAGGTTGGATGTTCGATCTGCCTGTGTTGCATTTTCCGTGACTATTAATGCCTTTGGTGGTGAAATGTCACTGGCGTCGTGGATGGAGAGCTGAGAAACCCTCTCTAGTCCCTGATCCATGGCCACAGTTACTCAAAGCGGAAAATATGCTCGGCTGAGGAAAACTCTGCTTCTTGCTACACCGAGAATAGAACACCTTCTCAATAAAAATTATGAAGAAAAAGAGTGAACATTTTTTTAACAAAATATTTTTGTTTTTCAAAAAATAAAATAGAAAATAAAGCATACTACACATGATAGACGGCCTAGGGCAGCTAGGGATGAAGAAACAAAATCAGAAATAGATGAAACGTCGGGAAATCAACATAAATGAATGCCCAAATGTCAACAAAGACATAAAAAATTATGTGAATGAAAAGAATGTGGAAAAATGCAAGCAGGAAAAGACTATATTATATTCCAAATTTTAACCCAACCCAACATATGACCACAAAGAAAAAGCGTATATAGGCGTTGAAATCAAGTGGAAGGAAAAAATACTCATTGTTCAGATAAGGACTAGCTCTCATAGGCTTAGATGTGAAACAAGGAGATGGACAACGCCCAAAGAACAATGGGAAGAAAGGATATGTACTCTATGTAGCACAGGGGCAGTAGACACAGAGGAACACTTCATCTATAAATGCCCGAGTTTTTGAGATATCCATGACAAATACAAAGAAACACTTGGGAACGAGTTTATGGTGGATTTATTTGAAGACAATAAAATAAAAAAAGATGGGGAATTGCTAACACAAATCAACAGGAGAGAAGGAACAACCTTCTCAAAGATATTAAAGATCATATGATATGATTTGAGTAATTGTACTTCCATATTTGAGGTCCCATAGACTATATTTGAGGTCTTGGGGGCGTAATTAAAATCTTTCATTTCATTTCACATATGTAACTCAGTTTGAGCATTCCCATCTCAACCATGACCTCTCATTTGAGTTTATTCATAGGATCAAACACACAGCCATACACACCCACCCCTTCACACACTCACCCATGCCCCAATTTAAACCTTGGACTTCTAGTCTTTTAAAGATATAGTGTTTTTCATGATCTAAGGTTTATATGCATCATTTAAAATATTTAAAACAAAACAAAATACAAACCATGTGACACACGTGTATTATATCACAACCACATAATGTTTTACGACACTCTCGCAACTTGGGTCTTCTCCTTGAAAGTTTATAGAGCTTATGTCATTCGATATTTTATTTTATAACTTTAATAATCATTTAATGTTAATTATTTTATTATTTTAAAATAAGGATAGTATCTATCCAACTTTATTTTAAAATAGGGATAGTATCTATCCAACTCAAGTTCAACTTCTATGATGGTTATTGTAACCTCCACTAAACAGGTATTAATTGGACCATTGGCCTTTCAAGGACTTAAACCATGGTTACATAATGATTAACACTTAGATTGCTTTCAATTGGTTTACCCTATTGAACATGTTTAATGTTAATTGTTGCAAATTCAAATAATCAAGGTTGTCATCGCTATTTTACCTTTCTACCAATGTTCTATTATTCATACATTAAAGTTCTTTTTTAATGAGTTGGAGAAAATCATTAGAAGATTTTTATGGGCAAGGGACAAATAGGATGGCAAAAGAAAATATAATCATCTTAAGTAGGAAATTATCACTCATTCGATGAATAAAGGAGGATTGGTAATTAAAGCAATAAGTAAGCAAAGTTTGATATTAAAAGCAAATTGGTTTGGGAAGTGATTACTCAGCCCTCAAAATGGTGGGTGCAAATGTTGGTGCATAGCTATTGTAGTGGAAAAACCAAACTAAAGACTTTTATCAATCCAAAAGCTCTAAAAGCACCCAGACTTTGGAAAGGAATTCAAGAGGCCAAAGACATTATTATAAAAGAATTATCATGGAATCCAACCTCTTGTAAAGAGTATTTCTCTCTCATAAGATTTTGGAAATTTTCATACTACAAATAGAGCCTTCACTATATGAGTTGCTAAATGACAATAATTTCAAAACTCTTGATTCCATCATTGCACAATTAGAAGTTGAAAAATAAAGAATAACTTGGCCTTCCTACAAATTTACAGCCTCATTGGTAGATGGTTAAATCTCAATTGATTGGAAGACTATCATGTTATGCTGAAAATACAAATTTAATCATATGGGGATCTCTTGCTGGAGATGGAAGATATACTGTAAACAAGGGATATAAGTCCATAATCAATCCCTATTTTAAAGGTAACATTACTTGGAGTTTGATTTGGACTCCTTATTTAATCCCAAAGGTCAACTTTTTTCTTTGGAGTGCTTGCCACAATCATCAGCTTACTCAAGATAACCTAAAAAAAGAGGATTTTCTAGTTCGTTTATCTATCCCTTTTGTTATAATTAGGGAGAAAGTATAGCTCATATAGCGTTGTCATGTCCTTTCTCTAGAGTAGTATGGGATAAGCTTCATTAAGGCCTTCTTGGTTGGAATGAAGCCCCCATGTTTTGTTTAATACCTGAGTTCATTTCTCTAGGGAATATGAAACAATAGGAACAATAAAATTTTCAAAGAAAAACTCCCAATATAGATAGAACTATGGTCAAAATCCAATGCCCAGTTAGGGTACTATCAAAGCTCAAAAACATTTCCTCAAAAAAAATATAGGCATAAAATACTTGAAGTTTAACAGGGCCTTCAAAGGTAACCTCAACATTTCCAATGAAGGGAAAACAATGCTCAACAAAGACGACAAGGAGGTATGGTTCTAATTTCAATCAACTAGAAAAAATTGTAGAATTTCATTCTCTTAAGACACGAATGGATCTAGCAGTAGAAAAATAACTCAAACAGCTTACAGTACGGGAGAAATCTCATTTGGTTATTAATCGTTTGAACAACAAAGCTAAGCCAAAATCTACTTGGTTTCATAAAGTGTATAAGAAAGTGAAGGAAATCAACTTTAATTTTAACCATATCCAATTTGAACACATCCTAACCTAAATAAAAAAGCAGATCAACTAACCAATAAAGGAATACAGTTAAGGAAAGGAGTAATGAAGATATGTTAACTAGGTTTAAGGACCAACAATAAGCAAAAATGTAGTGACCTGTAAATATGTATTACCAGAAATATGTGCAACATATCCAATGCTAATTGAACTTACCATGATAGAAGAGCATGTAGTACTAGGAGGGCACGTAGTGCCGACTAAATTTACAACTTCAACGACATAGGCAACATCAACTAAATTTGCAATGCCAAGTAAATATGCAACAATAGTGAATATGTAGTGACAAGTGAATATGTAGTGTTAGTGGAACATGTAGCATCGGATGAATGAATAGCGCCATCAAAACATCAAGTGCATGAGAAACATATTACGGTATTTGAATACAAAGTGAGTGGATTATGCAACGACATCCAAGCATGCAACACTAATAGAACATATAAAGTCACATGCAATACAAATAGAACAATCAATGCATATAACAAATGTGGGTCAAGCAAAACATACTGAAGAAAGAACTATAGGAAAAGAAGGAAGAAGAACCTATCAGAGTCAGGAAAAGCATGATTTAGAATAATTAGTTATGCAACCCTTGATCTTGTCTGTGGATGTGTATGTATATTTTGTAATTATTTGTCCCACCTAGAATACAAATTTATTTTCTTTTAAAAAAATAATGTAAAAAATATAATCGTTTTTGCCTAGGAGCAAATGTGTCTAGGGCAAGGGTGAGGCATGAGCAAGAAGCAAGAATCAAGGTGTGAGTGTCACTTCTTGACCCAAATCTTGGGATAAACTCAAAAACTAAAGAATTCATATAAAGAAAATATAGGTAATCTGGCAAGAAATTTATTTTTGAAAGTCCTTATTGGAAGTAAGGATGCCCTAATTGGAAGTATGGATGCTCTACTTAGCAATAAAAAGAAGAGCACATTTATGGCAAACCCTATCTAGGAGCATATCCTACACCATAAGTGATTATCAAGGATGAGATGATCAAGCATGATGTAATGGTTCTTAAAACCAGAGGGTTAAAAATATAAGTTCTATGGATATTGATCAGGTTTTTTTTAGATTCCAAATTAGTTCGAGTGGAAGTGGAGGTTGAGTTCAAATTACTCCATGACTTTTCTTTTGAAAGATTTTTCCTTTTGGCTTCTCTAGTTAGGAGAATGGGGATAAAATAATAGATGAAGTCCCTTGGTTTAGGGGTAAATATATATTATATTTAAGACTATGGAGTGAGAAGTTATTTGTGAAGACAAAGACTATTAAAAGGATTTTAGTGTAGATTAGTTTTTTTAGACTTCCTTATCAATGCATTGATAAGGAGGTTTTGAAGAATATTAGCAATACTCTAAGTGAATTCATCTAGAAGGTACCAACTACTAAGGAGAGAAGGCATGTTGTATACAATTGAATATGTGTTGCTATGGGTATTTCAAAACATTTATTGTTGTCCATTAGGACTAAATATGAATCAAGAGAATGGGATCAACAAGTGGATTATGAAAATGTTGTACTTTGATGTCACAAATGTCATGAAACTAGACATGTGGCAAGAGATTGCAAAGTGAAAATCATGCAGAAAGAGATGGAATATTTTGGGAATTTGACAAACTTCAATATGAAACAAGTAGATCATATCATAGGAGAAGTTGGATCAAATCAAGGATTTTCCACTCCTAATAAAGTGGCAATAAAAAACCCTCTATATCATCAAATGGAAAATGCCATTATAGTTCACTCAAATCAACCATTAGAAGAAAAAATGATATAAGGGATGAGGAAGTACAATGTGCAAGTTCAAATACAAAAGGAGTTAAAGGTGTGAAGGAATATGGGGAGGCAAATTTTAAAGCAAACAAAGATAGGGAGATAAATCATATTTATTTTTCTTGAGTAGCATAGAATATTTTTCTTGCAATAAAATGAAAGTAGTACAGAGTGTAACCATTGCACTTTAGGATTTCAAGAGTAGAGCAATAAAGAAAAGCATATGGAGGATATCCAAGTAAATATAGGGTTTATAGGGAAGCAATAGAAAGTAATGACTATTGAGAATCATCCATGCACTTTAGGTTTTTTTGGGTAGCATTAAGAAGAAAGTGTTTATGAGGTTATTCCTTGCATTTCAAATTCTTTGTGGTAACATAAATATTTAGAAGTTAAGTCTCATTATGAATAATGTAGAAAAATAGAAGAGATTGATATAGATGAAAGTGTTGGTGGGAATGAAAAAGGAGAGGAAGGTCATCAAAGCATGAACAAAGAGAAAAATAAACTTAAAGGGATATTGATTTGGGAAGCCAAATAAAAATATCATAGGTGTTAACAAGAAGTGGGGCTAAGCCCACTAATAAAAATAAAAAGTGATGATGATGAAAATAATATCATGGAATATTAGGGGTATGAATAAGACCCCCTAGAAATATAGCTACTAAGGAATTAATAGGTTGTTATAATTCTATGTTTATTTTAATTTAAGAAACAAAATTAAGTAGTGAGGAATTAAGGATGCTTTTAAAAATATTTGGAGGATGGATGATTGTCTAGAAGTTTCTTCTATAGGAGCTTAAGGTGGTATTGCAAGAATATGGAACAAACACAAATGGGATGAACATTTGTTAGAAGCAAAAAGTATTTTTATTGGTGGACTATTTTGCAAGAAAGAGGAAAATATCAAAGTTGGGATTATAAATATGTATGCTCTAATTATAGTTACTCCTCCTGAAATATGTTGGAAGGACCTTAGCATATTTTTATCAAATACAACAATGATTCATAATTTGTATATGCTCCAACTATAGTTATTCCTCGTAAAAGATGTTGGAAAGATATTAACATATTTTTATCAAACACAATAATGATTTATAATTGTGATCTATGGATTCTTGGGGGTGATTTCAACATAGTTCTATCTCCTTTAGAAAAGAAGGGTGTTACTCCAAGATGGTCTAAAACAATACAAGATTTTGCTTCATTTGTCAATTCAAATTACCTTTGCGATGTTACTCCTTCAAGTTTTTAGTATACATGGGATAACAAATGCATTGAGTAAACTCTTATAGTAGAAAGATTGGACAAATTATTATTATCCAATACATGGTTGCAAATAGTGTATACAATCTCTTTAGATATTTTATTGCGAGCAAGATCAGATCACAACCCCATTCTCTTGACTTGTGATTTACCCAATAATGGTCATCCAAATCCATTTCACTTCCATTCTATGTAGCTCCAATGCCCCAATTTATTCTATAAAATTATGTTATGGTGGTATGAAACAAATTTGAAGGATCACATATGCACAAGTTTGTTCAAAAGATGAAATATTTAAAGGAGTAGATACATATTTGGAATGCAAAATATTTTGGTTAAAGAAAAGAAAGAAATTGAATTCAAGCTCAAAAATTTACAAGAGGTAGTAAAAATCAATAGAATGGAATAAGATTTTTATGTGAAATAAAAATAATTACTTTCTAATTATCATAATGCATTAAAAAATGACTTATATTGGTTCAAAAAAACTAGGGAGAATTGGCTCAAGGAAGAAGACAAAAATACAAAAAAATATATCTTACAAGAAAAACAAAATTTTCTTTTCATCACATCAAAAATATTCTAACTCTAGATAGAAGAAATATTGAGGAAGAATAACATATAAGTAAACAAGCAATTAATTAGTTCAAAAATATTTTGTCATATACTGGGCAATATAAGGAGGCACAAGATAAGCTTTTACAAAATATTCCATCAATAATCACATAGGGACAAAATGAAAGCTTGATGAAGAAGATATTTATTAAAGAACTACATAAAGGAGTTTTCTCTTTCCATCCTAACAAGGCACTTGGTCTTGATGGATTTCTTGAACTTTTCTTTCAAAAATGTTGGGATTGATTGAAGAGTGATAAGTTGGTTGCTGCTAAAGAGGCCCATATAAGGAAGTATACAATAAGTAAGATCAATGCCACTTTTATTACATTGGTTCCCAATAAAGGCAAGATAAAATATTTTGATAATTTTCATCCAAGAAGCCTTTGTAATATGATTTATTAGATGTTTTAAAAAATAATGGCGAAGAGGTTGAAACGCATTCTAGATTGTATTGTCTTAGAGGAACAAGGTGGTTTTGTTCATGGTAAAGATATTCTTGATGGTGTAATAATTGCACACAAGATTATACATTTTCTTCATTCCATGAAAAAACAAACATGTTTATGAAATTAGATGTGAACAAAGCATATGATAAGGTTTCTGAAGTTTCCTATACGATATTCTCAAAGGTTTCATTTTGATTACAATTAGTGTAAATGGATTAAATATTGTTATAACATTGTGAAATATTCTATTTTGATCAATGGTTCTCCTATTGATTACTTTAGGTCATCTTGTGGACTCCTCCAAGGTGGTCCACTATCTCTTTATCTATTCATTATTCCCACAAAGGCATTAGGGAGAGCTTTCCCAAATGCAAAAATGGAAGGAAAAATATAAGGTATTCAAGTTGCAAAAAGTAGTCCCTTTGAATTTCATCTCAAATTTGTTGATGATACTTTTATTTTGGGCCATGCCTTGTCCAATGAGGCCATGGATTTTAAATCAATATTACCATGCTATGAGAAGGCTATTGGACAATTGGTTAATACTACAAAATCTAGGAATTTTCATTAACACTATCTTAGATCTATAATGAAATATTATGGATATTTTAGAGTTTAAAATTGATAATTTTCCATGAACCTACTTAGGTATTCCTTTATCTCATAAAGAAAATAAAAAGAAGATTTGGGTCTTCTATTTGGATAGAATGAAAACTCATTTACAAGTTGGAAAGGTAAGTTCTTAACCATGGAAGGAAGGCTACAACTCATAAAGACTACATTGCAATCCATCCCTATTTATACGATGTCACTTTCAAGATTACCAATAGGTATAACATTAGAAATTGATAAAATTCAAAGATAATTTCTTTGGAAAGGATGCGAGGAAAATTTAGGTTACCTCTTTGTGAGTGGGATAGGGTTTGTAAAGAAAATAATATTGATGTACGCTTGTGGAACTATAGACTTACAAGTTTCGCCTTAGGGGAAAATCTTGGGCAGAGATTATTCAAAGATCAAGGAAAGAATTCCATAAAATTGTTACCAAAAAATATAGGTTCTCTTGATGCAATAAAATTATTTAGGAAAAGAACCCTACCCAAAGGATCGTCAACATGGAACTTCATATTAGATAGTTTGTAATTGATCAAGAAACATATTAGATGGTCAATCAATGAGGGGAATTATACAAATTTTTGGTTTGATGCTTGGTTGAAGCCTTATAATATTATATTTGACTCAAAATGGAAATCATTGTCTTGGGCATGTATAGTTTGTAAAGGTTCAAATATCAAAGATTATATTAATATGAGCAACAACTTCAAATCATGAATTTCTATTAGTAACCTAGTTGAAGGAGAGGAACTCAAACAAATTATAGATGAACTTCAAAAGATGTTTCAAGAGTTTTCTTTGTCAATATTTACATGAAAGGTTGGGATACGTGGATTTGGAGCAATCAAATTTTTCTACTCCTAAACATTTTACTCAAAAAAATGTTTGGTCATCGGAGGCTCTCCCTAAGGCCTTAACATTCCTTTGGTTAGTAGTCCAAAGTGAGATTCTTATAGGAGAGAGTCTATAAAGAAGAGGATATCATAGAACTTTTAGATATGCCTTGTGTGAGAAGGACTTAGAAACATTGAACCATTTACTTCTTAATTGTCTCTTTGCTCACACCATTTGGGGCTACTTTTGAAAAAATATGAAAATATAGCATAGCTCCATCAACGTTAAAAGAGTTTATAAAATGTTGGATTAATTAGTTCAAAGCTAAAGCATTATGTATTTTATGGAGGATTGTGCCAATATTTATTGGAATTTATAGCTTGAAAGGAATAATAGAAATTTTAAAAATAAATATCAAATCCAATGTCCAAGTTTGGAATTGTATTATTGTCTCTCTTGTAGAATGTTTACAAATATGGTGCTACTAATGGGAAGTCTGAAGTATGAAAAAAGAGGTGGTAACAACTTGGTTACAAAATTTGAACATACATGGAAGAGTCATCTACAATAATGACATTAAAACAAAGGATCTACTTTGATCTAGGGTAAAATGGAAATGTCCATAAATTAGGTTTATCCAATTTAATTTTGATGGTGCTTCTAGAGGAAGCAAGATAAAAACAAATGGAGGTGGTGCTTTTCAAAATAAATAAAGATAAAATTCTTCTCACCTACTCAGCATTAATTAGTTCAAAGCTAAAGCATTATGTATTTTATAGAGGATTGGTCCTGCCATTTTATCAATCTTTTCAATGTTGATGGAACTACCTAATATATTTGAGGAAGATGGAGAATATATTTGATAGAAAAATAAATAAAAAATATTTGTGATAAAAAGGCAAGTTGGATATGGTTTAATTGACCTAACAACAAATGTAATATTTTGGTATTTTGATGGAAGTGGCTCCCAATAGAAGCCATATATAACTTATTTTTAAAAAATAATGTGAAAATATGAGATAACTTTAGCTCAACTGGCTATATTCCTCAAATTTCAAGGAGGAGACATAGGTTCGAATCTTGCCAAATGATATATACATAATTTTCAACTTGTTGTAACACCACCATATGATCATGATGTAATACAGGTGGGGCCCACTTCAATCCCATATAACACATTAAAATAATAATATGAAAATGGATCAAATAATATTAGTTCAACCAATTAAATTCCTCAAATTTTAAGGAGACCCAAGTTCAAATATTGCCAAATGATACATGCATAATAGTCGAGTTATCTTAATGGCACTATGTGGTCATGATGTAATACGAGTGAGGTCATTTTCAATCCCATATAACTAATTAAAAAAAATAAAAATGTTGAAAGAGAGGAACTAGATGATTCAAGAGTTTGTGCATATTTTTATATTGAAGGATAAGTTGGTTTGAAATTTATCAAACAATGGTGGATACTCAATCAAGTTGGGATATGAGGATTTAGAGATATTAGGATATCCTATTCCTTAAGATTTTTATTAGAAGAATGTTTGTTCACAAAAGGTTCTCCCTAAGGCCTCAACATTTATTTGGTTAGAAGTCCAAATCAAGATTCTTATAGTAGAGAGTCTACAAAGAATAGGATCTCATGGACCTTTCAAGTTTGCCTTGCATGAGAAAGATCTAGAAATATCATACCATTTACTTCTTCACTATCCCTTTTCTTACATCATTTGGGTTTGTTTTTTCAAAAATATAGAAATATAGTAGGCAGATCCATCAACATTGAAAGGATTGATAAAATGTTGGATTAATTATGTCAAAGCTAAGGCATTATGCATTTTGTGGGGGATTGGTCCTACCATTATTTGCTAGAGTTTATATATTGAAAGAAATAATCAAAATTTTAAAATAAATCTTAAAATCATGTTTGAGTTTGAACTATGCTATTGTCTCTCTTACAAAATTGTAGAATGTTTATAAACATGGTGCTCGTCATGGGAAGTCATAAATATGAAAAATAGGTGTTAGTCTTTTGGTTTGCCAATATTTTTTTTCATATTATTTGCATATGTAGTGGTATAAGAAGAATGTAGAATGTATAATAGGATGGCTTGTTAGAGAAGATTATGATACGATAGATTGCTTGGGATGCTTGCGATGCAATTGCAATGATTGTTAAATAATGGTATTCTTGGTCTGCAATCCGTCTAGTGGTGTGATTTGCACCCTAGACTGTGACTAAGATTGGATGACTTAGAATTACTTCAGAGCCAACCTTTGGAGAAAATTAGTTCCTTATTGTTTAAAGAAAATAAATAAATGAAAGAAGACTAAAGATATAAATGGAGGGTTAGAGAGAGAGAGAGAAAGGAGATAAATATTGATTAAAATATGGCCGATATTCAATTAACACTATTGTATCTCATGCAAAACACTACAACTTATCTACATATAAGGCCTAATAGACCAGCTACCGAATAAAACATTATTGAATATAAATGGAGCATAGATCATACATTCTACCACTCCAATAGCTCACAATGATAATCCAAACAACTAAGGCCTAACAAAATATACCACTAACAACACTTTTACAAAAGTGAATAGATCTAAAATAATTAAATGCAATGCATCCCTAACATTCCAGTAGTCAATAATGATAATCTAAACAACAACTCAAGCCTAACATTATAGACCACTAACAAAGCTTTTATAGAAATGTCTAGAGCAACATACATACATGTTAATATCTATAACTTATCACTGGTAGAGGTCAAACAATAACTGATTCATTTTGTAGTAGAGAAAAATTGCATAGTTTACAATAAGCAAATACTCAATTTTTCAACCCCCCTATAGGGAAAACTTAAGTTATTAATAATTTTTACAATCAATTGAATCCAGCTTAATAATTATGTGGATGGTCTATTCATAGGCCTAACAAAAACAAGCATAGACTGATGCAGTATGAGTCTTAGGTGTTGTCAACATACATGAGAGGAGTGGTCATTTTAAACCCTATGATTATAAGAGTTGCAAGGTGATTGTTGCTTCTACGAGCTTCGAGAAAACTAGTCATCACTTTTGATCTAGATGGCGTTGATGCAACAAATCATGATTCTTGCATCCACATGTATTTAATGGTATTAGACAAGCTCAACTTCTCCTACTATGCTTTATTGTTGTGTCAATTATTAGATTTGCAAGCACCTTCATTCATGATAACCAAGGGTGGTCATTACTATTATAGGTTCTAGAAGACTGGCTATTGCTTTATCACCTAACTACTTTGATTCGAGTGGTCGAGGAGTGATCGAATGGTCCAAGTTTTTGATACACATGATTTCTACTAAAAGAGAGTTGCCTATGAGCCTTCTTTTTTTTGTCTCCATTTGCTCAAGGTTGCTTGTTGTTTAGGCCTTAGAAGCATGGCTGGAAGTTTTGAGTGTTCGAGCTGACATCATCATAAAAAATCTTTGGCTACTCATACCTTCTAGCTACTCGTACCTTTCAACCACTTGAGATTCTAACCACTTGGATTTTGTTGCATCTTAGTGACCAAGATGCCTAAGCTCTTTGGCTTGCATCACCATATAAAGTCTTCGATCACTTCTTATTCTGCTAATGAAGATATTTGAGAAGTGGTTGAGTTTCTTTGCCTTAGCAAAATTTGGTCCTAACAAAATACAATTAGTCTTTCAGCCAATCAGATCCAAACATTTTACTTGTGCTTTAACTTACCCCTGTTTGTAGGTCTAGTTGTAGGTTAGTACAACCAAATGCTTTTGCTTGAAAAATTGAGTCAAATTTGCCTAATTTTTACCCTTGGAATTGTTTGTTCTTACTTCTGGAACAAGATATTCAAGAGAACTATATCTCTAGACAAGTACTTTGAGATTGCATGTTCCTCTTAATGTATTGCATACCTTATTGCTTTTTTATGATATTCTAATATTTTCTTCTTAATAGGGAATTATCGAGCATCCTAACTTGGTGAATATGCCTGAGGTATTTTCTTATTTTGGTTTTGTCAATGCCCATTTTTTTAGTCCACCTATCTAGTTATTAGATGAACTCATAATCGTTGATTAGATAGATGTTGAGGAATATTACATTATTTGTATATGCTAATGTACCCCATGGTACCTTCATGGTACAATTATAAACATGTAATAGATTAGGGTTGAGTCTTTAGTTTAGATGAGTGTTTTATATTTCCTCTTTCATGTAAGTATCAATGTGTAGGAAATGCACAAGTGTCATGTAAGAGTGCAATGTGCAAGAAATGCACAAGTGTCATGTAAGTTAGAGTGCAAGTGTATATTGAGAGAATATGCACAAGTGTCATGTATGTAAGGATGTGCACAAGTGTCTTAGATTAGGAGTGCATGTAGAAGTGTAAGAGTCATGTAGATGTGTGCAAGTGTCTTAGAGTCAAGTGTCCATGTAAGAAGAACTTGAAGAGTCTAGTATGCAAGTGGCAAGATGATAAGCCAAAGGTCATGAGACTTGTCATATGGAGAGCAATAGTCAAGTACTTTTTTTTTTTTTTTTAAGTGAAAAACCCCTTGTGGGACCGCCTTTGTCTGAGAGACCACAAAAAGGGGGTTCTACACTGTCAAAGTCACCCAGGAGTCGCACCCGACCCTGCCCGCACCAACATTATCAATTGGATTTTGGATGCCCAATTTAGCTTTTTGGTAGGGTGGAGATTTGAACCTGGGACCTCCCTTGGAGGATTGCCCTCTCCTCTCCAACTCACCTACAACACTTGGGTAGTCAAGTACTTGAAGAGTCATATTACTATGACTATATTATGGAGACAATACTCCATGAGAATGTAATCCGAATATCAAATTACAGAGTTGTAACAAGAAGAAAAGGAATAAAACTTGTATACAAATTTTTGAGCAATTAATATTGTAAGTTTTTCTTCATGCATAGTTCATGAATGACTTAGGCCATTTACATTCATATTTGATTATATAAGTGAATGTTATTTTCTTTATTATATTGGCCTTGATATACATATTAATTTGCTCATATATTATTCTACTCTTATATTATTATTTTGACCTTTAATATTGTGGTTATTTTCTATTGGGACCTATGATATTCTATGATAGTAAGGCTTAAAAATCCAACAATAGAAACCCTACCAACAACGAATCCTTTTTAGCTACCATAAAAAAATCTACATATACATCATTATCCTTCTAATCCGATGGGTCTACAAAGCCTCATGGTAGAGGAAGATTAAAAATATTTAACAACCTTCTTTTAAGGCCTCCCTTTGTAAGCATCTCTAGCATATTTACAACACCAACAACTTGATAAACCAATGGGGCTTTAGATCTTCTCATATTATTTATATATAGGTGACAATTAAGCTTAAAATTATTGTTTTTTATGGGATTTACTTAATGTCGTAAGATATCATTACATCTTAGCAACTCACAAGGGACTTTTGCTTACAGAAGGTGAGAAACCCATAAACAAATGCCTTGTTTATTGGGTGTGGACTCTACATAAAAAAATTATAGAATTTTGAAGCTCATGGGATAGAAGATAAGCCTTCTTGTTTGAAGCTCATGAAATGCTAAGATGAGAAATCTCCTTATATAACCTCCTGTGATTAGGAATTTTCCAGAGGTTGCTTATTTAATCAACCCTCTTTTTCTTATAACTTTATCTTGCAAGCTCATGGGAAATGGATTTTTAACATATTTGAGTTAGAAAAAGTATGATTATTCACCATTATTTAACTATCCTACTGACTTACGAACCTCCTAATCCACATAGCTATCCTTCCACTTGTGCATGTGATCTACCTAGTTCTCTTCTCCAAACATTTCTCTCATGAGAATGCCATATCAATTACCAATTTGGACAACATCTATATGATGCTTAACTGTTACCAAATTTATTTACTTGTTGCATATTTACAAAAAACTTTGACGTGTTTGCTCATGCCAACTTTCTCTTATGTTGTTTGCTCATCAAAATCTACAATGTCCAAATTATCTTATCCCAAACCTCACTTCTCCTGCATTTTTGTATTTTAAAACATGTGATTGATCAAAGCTAGAAATTAATGTTGGGTTGGCTTTAAAAGAGAATGAGTTTCAATGCTTATATGGGCCTAAGCATTGGAACCTAGTAGAGACAACTCACCTTTAGCTTGTGACTCCCTGCTTGCTTTTTTTGGTACTTTGGATCTTTCATTAGATTAGCACCTTGCTCTTTATAAGTCCCCAAGCTCACGTGAATTGTTGCATTAGAATGGAGCATGGATAATTCACCTCTTATTGGAAAAATTTGTGTTGGCTTCCCCAAACCTTTTGCATGCACTTGTCGAAACACATGATTGATTTAAGTTTTAAGCCAACTATTTGTTGAACTCAGGATGGGCTAAGTTTCCATGTTCGAGTGTGTCACTACGTTACAATCAACTATGAATCTCATCCTCCATTAGTTCCTCTACGCCTTTTGACAAATCCTCTATGTCCACCTAAGAATGCTCCATATTGAAGTTTTGCTCCTCATACCTTTCTATGTGATGAGGGTTGAGCTTCTCACCATAGATTTAAACCTTCTTCCCTATGTAGGGAATCACCATGTGAGTGCAATTTAATGATAAGTACCCCGAATATTTGTTGTAAACTCCTTTGACAAACCTAATCCAAATAGTAGCAACAAATCCACCGCTATCACCTCTTGGATCACTAAAATGTTTGGCAACTTGTGTAGCAATATTGGAATAACTTTTACAACTAACATTCCATCATGTAATTCTTTGAAACTAGTTCAAGTATACTATAAGCCCATAACATCACAAACCACTTGAGGTTATTTTGTTGTGGAAGCTTCAAAATCCACCATGTGGTTGTAAACTACCCAACCCTCCATACATAAATATAAATAGAAGGTTAAAAGCTTAATCTTACCCATGCTGAGATATGGTTGCTTTTGTGCTAATGTTAGGTACCAAGATAGGTACTTAATAACTAATAATTTAATATTGTATAATGGTATGAGCCATAAATTAATTATTGAAGTAAGGAAGGCCACATGTCAAATTAGAAATAGGTATGCCATATAATCATATTTGTAACCGTTGGGGAAATATTGTCATATGTAACCACAAGGAATATTTTAACTCTCAAGTTGTATGTCTTTGATTTTATTTGCTTGAACTTGCAATCTCTTAGTCAAAGACATATTGATAAAATTATATTTGTTGCTAGGGTTAATGGAAACAATATTTTTTTGATTTTGAATGCAACCATGAACTTGCAAAATAGAATTTTTACATTCAAACAAATATTTTTTACCATTGTTTGGCCTTGACACACAAGGTGTAGTTTTTGTAGCCTACACATTTTCATATTTTTCTTTTGATGCCCATTTGCTTAAAAATACAAATTCAAATTCTCCCCATATGTTTGGGAAATTATGGGTATGATGCAAGTTCTTAACCCAAGAGAAAGCTTCCCCTTGTAAATGAGCAAAAAACTTACTTGTTGGTCACGAATCCGCCTAGTCATATAAAATGCGCCCTAGACCCGACCAACATTGAAGGCCGAGAGAAAGAGAAGTCTCCCAGGCCAATCTCCAGAGAGGGCTGGCTCCCAAACTAATCTAAACTGATTTCAAGGTTTAGGGTTAGAAATAAGAGAAAGAGATGGAAATATGGCTGAAGCTGATAGTTGTAGGGAGAACAACCTCAGATAGCAAATAACCTCAAACTAAATCTCGAAGATAAGTAGCAACTGATTTTTAGAATGCACATACAAAAATTGGATCAAACATTGACCATAAGTTTGCCTTCAATTATACTTCAAATGTTCAAATGAAAACATAGCCAAATTCAGAACAACAAAATTCAACTTATATTTTAGCACTTGACTAAGTATAAGTGAATTACATAGAAAGCATCACATGAACATCAGTTGGATCACCAAATCAAAAGACTCTAAGAACAGAGCAAAATGCGTTTAGGATTTTTGCTTCAATTTTTGCAAAAAGGTCCTCCTCCTTTTCTTGAGATGTACATTAGTATTTATAGAGGTCTTCCCTCTCCCTTTCGAATCATAGCATTTAAAACATAAAACAGATTTTGAAGAGGAGATCCACAAAATATGCACTTGAAAAGAGAAACAATCCCCCTAAATCTGCCTCGGAGAAATCACATTCCTTGCTTTTATGGATCAAGCTTGAAAATCGAACAAAAACAAGGGACCAGATTTCTTCATTAAATGACTGTTCTCGGGGCATGCTTGAAGTGTTAGGAGATCACGAACAAGAGCTTTTAATACCGGAGGCATCTTTAATTTTGGTGGCTTCAAAAACTGCATGATTTAACACGTTCTCCCATCTTGTGCACATAAGTAAATAGCAAAACATTTAATTTTGGAGCCTCTTTGACCTCGATCTCAAAACCAATTGGAGAGCTTTTAAAAAATTACTTTGTTCGATCCACATTTTCTCCTTACGTTATCCTATGCAATATGAAGAAAAATGTGGACAAAACTTTATTGGGCCTTTGTTGTCGCTTCTGTCGTGAAAATGTGACAAGTTACGAAATCGCGACATTTTTCCCTCGCTGCTTTCTCCTGTTGCTACCAATCATGAAAATGCGACGTGTCATGAAATCGCGACAATCTTCTCTCGCTTTTCCATTCTGTCGCCTTTAGTCACAAAAACACGATGTGTCATGAAATTCTCCTCTTGCTTGGCTTTCGTCTTCTTTACTTCCGCGAAAATGTGACGTGTCACAAAATCGTGACATCCTCCTCTCGCTTGGCTTTCATCTTCTTTACTTCCACGAAAACGCGACATGTCGTGAAATCGTGACATCCTCCTCTCATTTTGTTCCTTCGCTACTCCTTATCGCGAAAATGTGACAGGTCGCAATATCGCGACATTTCATACTTGGCATTGTCCTTTCTACTTTCTCCTCCGAAAACACAAGTCACAAAAATGTGACATGTCATGAAATCACGACAATTTTCTCTTGCCTTGTACTTTTCTACTTTCTCCCTGTGAAAATGCGACAAGTCGCAAAAATGTGACATGTCACGAAATCGTGACATTTTTTTGTCTTCTCCTTCGTTGCCACCTCCGTTGCAAAAATTCGACGTGTCGCAAAATCGTGACATTTCTATCATCTTGCTCCTTTCTCACTTTCCTACCATGAAAACGTGATAGGTCGCGATATCGTGACAGTCCATATCATCTTGCTCCTTCCTCGCTTTCCTGTCGCAAAAACGTGACAGGTCACGATATCCCGACAGTCCATATCATCTTGCTCCTTCCTTGCTTTCCTGTCGCAAAAACGTGATAGGTTGCGATATCGCGATAGTCCATATCATCTTGCTCCTTCCTCGCTTTCCTGTCGCGAAAACGTGATAGGTCGCGAAAATGCGACATGTCGCGATTTCGTGACATTTTTCTATGCTTAGCTTTTTTTTGCATCGGACGCCGCAAAACTGCAATAGGTCGCTAAAATGCGACATGTCGCGATATCGCGACATTTTTCACTTACTTTGCATTGGCACAAACCTTGTAGAGATTTTTATTTTTTACTAATTATCCCTTTTGAGGTGCTTGGAGGGACAAACATAGGAGTGAGTATCTCTACAATTTGTGCATTATTTTGCATGAACAACAACAAAAAAATGTGGCAAAAATGCCAACATTCATGGCGGCTCTTGGGGTATACAATTCTGCTATATGCACAAACCCCAGTCCTTTATTCATTGGGCAAAAGAGTCAAGAAGCTGGAGGAGCAGAAGAAGTGAGTGTTGGTTGATGTTGGACGTTTTTGCGGGCTGCTGCAACAAGCTCTTATTGGCGCTCGACACTTAAAACAGGACTTTCAGTAGAAATTTGAGGAATAGCAGAACTTCCCTTATTCCTTTAACTATTGCATTTTGCCTAGCTTGGTTGAGCTGGGTAATCACCAGGTGCTGTGAAAGGGTCTCCATGGCAGTGGTGAGAAGCACACTGGGTTGCAAAAATGGGAATGAATGGGGTGATGACCTACAGATGTGCAGGCCATGGAACGGGAATGATGAATGATGGAATGGTGGAAGATGGAGGAGTAGAAGCGGTAGATACAACAACTGAAGAGGGTGCTACTGTGCTACCAGCTGCTGGGATTCCATGAAAACATATAATAAAATGGAAGTAGATGGGATGGAGAAAGCGGTGGGAACTATGGAGAAGTGCTAAAAAAAAAGGATTGGAAGAAAGGAAGTGAAGAAACGGGAACATCAGAGAGGGGAGTAGAAACAACAGTAGTGGCTTGATTATGTACAGTGGAAGAAGGAGTGGGAGAAGAAGGGAATGAAAATAAGGAAGAGGAAGAAAGAAGTAGATGGAAGCCACTACCTGCTGGGAAGGAAAAAGAAAAAGAGAGAGAAATAGACATACCTGCGAGCTCGTGTGCAAAAGGAACCGAAGTTGACGATTTTTTTTTTGTTTTTTTATATGTACAAGGTAACACTGTGTTTTCACATTATGAAATGTAGGCTTTCAAATGAAAGTTGTTCACTGAGATAGGAAGTGAATTACCTTCCAAGTCCTCAAGATAAAATAAATTTGCTACACCTATATTGGCAATCCGGAATGGACCCTCCCACAAAGCGTCAAATTTCTTGTGCATCCATGGCTTGGCCTTCTTTTCGTTCCACTTTAAAACTAAATCACCCACTTTGAATGTGTAGTCAGTAGAACCTTTGTGAAACCATTTTGAAACCGCCTGTGAATGCTTAGCAAACTCATCATAAGCCAAAGAACATTGCTCTTCCAAGTGCAACAACTGAGCCAATCGTATGTTCATAGGATCCATATTTTCTTCATCGTCCGAGAATTCCTTCAATTGCTGTAAGGCAGGCAGTTCTAAATGAATAGGCAATATTGCCTCTTTCTCGTATACCAGGGCATATGGTGAAGTCTTGATCGACTTCTTGATCAAAATTATATCTTCCCATAAGGCCTGATTCAGCAAAAGGTGCCAAGATCTCTTATTATCCCCCAAGGATCTCTTCAAAATCCATAACAAGTTCTTGTTTGTAGATTCTGCCAAAACATTCCCCTGAGGGTAATAATTAGAGGATGTCTTCAGAAAAATACCGTACTTGTTTGCAAATTCTTCTAGCTTGGATCTAATGAATGGAGTTCTGTTGTCTGTGATAATGGCATTAGGAATGCCAAAACACGTTATCAGTCCTTCAATGAAAGTGATTACCACATCCTGATTTGTAGCCTTGGTTGGAATGGCCTCAGACCATCTTGTAAAATAATCAGTAGCCGTCAAGATGTACTTGTGTCCGAGTGAAGAGTTTGGATCAATGATCCCAATAAAGTCCATCCCCAACTACTGAAAAGGTGCTTCTACTTGAATTGGATGTAGGGGCAATGGTGCATTTCTGATCCGTCCCGTATACCTTTGGCATTTGTCGCAAGCTTGAGCAATCTTGAAAGTATCTGTGAACAAAGTTGGCCAATTGTAACCAACCCGAATAATCTTTAAGGCCAGAGGCCTATCAGCGTAATGTCCTCTCGACATGCTAGAATGAAACTCCTCCAAGAATCTAGCTTTCTCGGGTTCCTTAACGCACCTTAGGAGAACTCCATCAATGTTTTTGAAGAACAATCCCTCGGGCAACAATACATACCTAAGAGCTTGTAGGCAAAACCTTCTCTGTTGCGAAGCATTTAATTATAGGGGACATTTACCCGTTGAAAAATACTTAACAAGGTCGTCTGCCCAATCTTGGCCTTGTGCAAAGATGTTCACTAGATTCCTTTCTTCGATAGGGTCGTTCACTTGATGATCAACTATCTCAGAGGCTGTAGTTTTTGCTAATTGTTGGCATAAGGCCTTACCCCGCACCAACTTGGTTGGATGGATCTCAACATTGAACTCTTGAATTTTGGTGACCCAACCGACATGCTTATCGCCCATCTCGCCCTAAATGATGAAGTTCCTTACATCGGGGTGGATGACGTAGACGATCGTCTTGCTCTGAGATACGAAGTGCTTGAACTTTTTGAGAGACTTCATGATAGCATAGACCTGCTTCTCAATGAAATTGTATCTCTCCTCATGGGGTAAGATAACTTGGCTAAGGAAAGCAATGGGTCTTTCATCCCCATCGTCTCCTTTCTGTGTAAGCACTGCAACATAGCTTTCGTCCTCTCCAACTGCATACAGAATGAAGTCCTTAGAATAATCCAAATTGATCAACACAGGGGCTTGTGCAATTCTGTCTTTAATCTCCCGAAATGCGTATTTCCTTTGAGTTGTCCACTTGAACTCCGCATCTTTCTTTAATAGCTCAGTCATGGGCTTGACTACTTGGGCAAAGTCAAAAATAAATTTTCTGACAAAATTGATTTTCCCGAAGAAAGATTGCAACTCTTTCTTATTGGCGAGGAGCGATAGTTTCTTCAAAGCCTCAACTCTCGATGGATCAATTGCCAAACCGTTCTACGAGATGACATGTCCCAAGAGCTTACCTTCCTTTACTGCGAAAATAGACTTCTTTGGGTTGATGGAAATGCCAAACTCCTGACATTTCTCAAATATCTGCCTCAATGAGAACAGTGTTCTTCTTGTTTGTGTGAAAAGACGTCATATCATCGAGGTAGATGACAATGATCTTATTTAAAAGCTCCCCAAATGTGATGTCCGTGGCCCTTTGAAACATAGCCCCAGCATTGGACAATTCGAAGGGCATGCGCTGATAGGCAAAGGTACCCCACTTGGTTGTGAATGCGGTTTTGTGATTGATCCTCATCCTTGACCCAAATTTGATTGTATCTAGAGAATCCATCTAGCAATGAAAAGCGCTGAGCCCCAGCAACAACGTGAAGGATCTGATCAATGCGAGGCAATGGGTAGTGATCCTTCAAGGATGCTCGGTTCAAGTTTTGAAAATCCACACACAGTAGTATATCTTCATTTTTATTACGGACCGAAACCAAATTAGCAACCCAAGTTGAGTGCTTAATCAGATATATAATCTTGGCCTGCAACATATTTGCAAGTTCGGCCTTCATGAGGGCTTCAATATTTGGGTTCATCGATCTTTGCTTTTGCCTAAAGGGTTTGACTCCTTCCAGCTTGATAGTGTGCTGAATGATCTCTTTATCATATCCCCTCAGATACTCATAGCTCCAGGCCACGATGTCAGAAAACTCTTGACACAATTGTCTTATCTCTTGCAATTCAGCGAGAGTAGAATCAATCCCAATTTTGATGACCTTATCAGCCTCCAACTGAAGCTCCATATACTCTTTCTCGTCGACCTCGATCCGATGCTTCTTGGATCGATCATTCTGATCAAACAAGCTTTCTAGAGTAATGAGGCATTTAGGAATGTGGTTATTCCGTAACTGAATCAGGCCTTCAGTTTATTCATGCTCCAAGATCCTTCCCTTGATGGTGGCAGATTCTTGAACCAAAAAGTTAACAATTTGCTCATCGCTATCGAAAACTTGCCAAAAGGTGTCCTTGTCCGGGACGAGAGGGCCTATACACCATTCTCACTATTTTTGGCCTTCTCACCACCTTCTCGATTGGTGAAAAATTTGCTCCCAAGGAAGCCAGCAGGTCAGCATGTCTATTTTGTTCTCGTGGAACGAAACATATGCTGAGAGCAGAGAACGATTCAAACAGGTCCCAAACCTTGTTGCGATAGTTCTTGAGATAGTGGTGCTTGGACACACACTTATTGGTCACCTAATTGACAATCAGCTCGGAGTCACAAAATATTTGCAACTGTCGTGCTCCAAGTTTCTCAGCCTTCTTGAGGCCTAGGCATAAAACCTCATATTCTGCTGCATTATTTGTGCAGCTCCAGGTCAAACAATATGAATAGGATCGTTGAATCCCATAAGGTAATACTAGAACAATCCCAGCTCCAGTGCCATTTCTACATCGTGCTCCATCGAAATAGAGCTTCTAGAGCTGGTCTTGACTTTCATCATTCTTTTCTTTAGCCTTTTCAGGCTTAAAAATGGAGTAACACCCCAAGTCAGTTTCCATCATGGCGTTGAAATTGGCCATGGAAAATTCATTTTCTGGGCGGAGCTCTTCCAAAGCTTCTTCCATTAAGTCAAGCTTGCCAAATTCTTTAGACATCATGTGCACCAAATTTGCTAACCTGTCCATTCATATATTCTCTCCACATGAAATGTGGAAGGCTTCTCATTGAAAATTTTCACCTTTTTACCTTTATGGATCACCTCCAAATGAGTAAAATCCAAAGAAAGGTAACCCCCGAGTTTAGCCGTGAACTCTTGGGAGAGACACATACCAAAACATGGCTCTAGGTCCACTACCATGATCTCCTGGATCACAGTAATCTGAGGCATGGTGTGTAGGGAGATAAGAACATCCTTAATTACGCCCATCGTCTTTCTTGAGGTACCATCTAGGCTGCAAAACTCTCATGCTAGTCCTTGTATATTCCATGCCTATGACATCATATACTGCCTTAGGCATGACAGTAGTAGCTGCTTCTGAGTCAGTGAGGCAATTATGCACCACATGTCCCTCCATTCTCAATGAAATATAAAAGGGTGGTGGTCTATTTTTTTCGACGACTGAAAAGGTCAGAGTTTGAGCTATAACTACCTGGGCTGGAGCCTTCCCCTTACTTTGTGTGGTCTTCAAGGATTCCTATAAGAGATTCACCTGTCCAGGTAGCTGCAAGGTGTCATACAGACTTACCTTGGTTGATATCCTTTTGAGTTCTTCGACGATGTTGTACTCCATCGAAATCGGCTCTCTCCCTTCCCTCCACTAGCAAATTTAAATCTGCTTCTATATTGTTGGGTGGCCTCTTCTCGCTGTCGTTTAGTCAATGATGGATACCGCAATGTCTCTCTAGCTTGTTCCTTCGTTTTCGCTTGCAGCTAGGAGGTAGAAGCCTTAGCTTGCAACCTCTCTTTTGCTTGTGGTGGAAGCAAATCCTTTGACAAAACAAGTGGGTCTTGTTGCGGGGCTGGAGGATCATGAGTCTTTGCAGGTATTTGTTGCTTTGTTGCTTGCGCAGGAGGCACTTTCAATAACTCCATCTTAGTCGGATCTACCATCATTGGTTTCTTGTCGCTGCATGTCAAGACTGCTATGTATTCCTCAGGAGACATCGTGAAATTATGATCCACCTCTCGAATCATGTTTATACAACTCCCCGTAAGAACTTGTAAATAATTTTGGTGGACCATGCAAGTGGACTCATCATGTGGGTTGTTGCATGAAGAACACCAGTAAGATGGCTCATGTGAAACTTTAGAGGGGCCAACCTCTTCACTTACCAGGATCACTGAGTTCCTCTCAGGTACTTTCTCTATAACCTTTCTAGGAGCAACTTGCTCTCTAGTTATCGTCGGAATAAATCTTCATGGCTAAAAGTTCTTTTCCACCTCTCTCCGCTCCATAGATGTCATATTGTTAGTGAGGGCTCTCATGGCCGACTGAATTTCTCGCAAAACAACCAATTAAGGATCTGGGCTTGAGGACACAGGCGGTGTCAGTAGAGGTAATGGAACTGGTGGAGAAGGTAATGCAGGAGTTGGAACTGGAGAGGTTAACTATGGAATGGGAATCATAGGTACCGAAGTTGTGGGAGGATTCCATGAAGATGAAGGGTACATGGATGGAGCAATGTAAGATGTGGAGGCTGCACTGTAAGTCGGTATTGCGAAAGCTCGAGAAAAATGGGCATAGTCATTTTCGAAGGCAATTTCCCAATGGCAATCAGATCGGCCTTAGCCTTCTATGCCTGGAAATATAGTGCAGGAAAGGTTTGAACGTTGGACATCCTAATGTTCATACTAATATCTGAGTGGAAAGCCCTAAGATGGTAAAATACTGCTTAGTCATTAGTAGGGCGGAGACCATCAGGAACTCTCTGCCAAGTTCGGGCAAACCTAACGTTGAAATCCACTATCTCCTCTTGAGGATGCCTCTTGATATTAGTAAATTGATGGAACAAAGAAAATGGGTTTGCTTGCTCATTGAAACCTTTGATCAACATCTCTGCTAATTGATCCCACGAATTTATGGAGTTGGGAGACAAGGATCTATACCAGCACAATAACTTACCGCGGAGTGATAACACGAGCAATTTTATCATGATATCTTCGTCTGTGATATTATGAATTGTAACCAAGGATGCCACATCTGACACATGCTCATACATAGTCTTTCTAGTCCCATCATATGTAGGCAAAGCCTTTAATGCCGCAGCAGGAACTAGATTTTGAAAAGGCAGGTCCAATGCTCCCGAATGGTTTTAAGTAGGAAGTTGACATGGAGGAGGTTGTTGACCAGCCATTTGCACTGCTGGATTTGGATGTACTAGCAAGCTCATAGCAGTACTGGGAGGAGTCGAAGATGGCACAAACTGACCCACCGCCTGCGAAGAGATAGCAAATGATGGGCTCACGAGGACTTACCAATCTTGAGTGCTCCCTCCAGTTTTGAACATCGATCTCAAAGAATTCGACTGGGTCTTTCGATTCTTTGGCTCTTGATCTCGTGATCATGAAGCAAGGATTTTCACCAGCTTAACGATTGGAGATTTCTAGGTACTATACAGTCGCCTCCAGTAGAGTCACCAAATGAACTTACAATCTTCGCTTTGAGGTCAAGATAGTTCATAAAAATCTTGATTCCTCTAGGTGTCAAAATATGGGACTTGAAAGTCCCACCGGGCATGCCAAAAACTGTTGGCACAGGTGGGTTTGTCAACTTGGAATAGTACTTGTCCCACCGATTATGGATCTTACTGAGACAGAACAGTCTACCCCATCGGGCGTGCCAAAAATTGTTGGTCATGAATTTGCCTAGTCATATAAAATGCGCCCTAGACCCGACCAACATTGAAAGGCCGAGAGAAAGAGAAGTCTCCCGGGCCAATCTCCAGAGAGGGCTGGCTCCCAAACTAATCTAAACCGATTTCAAGGTTTAGGGTTAGAAATAAGAGAAAAAGATGGAAATATGGCTCGAAGCAGACGGTTGATAAGGAGAACAACCTCAGATAGAAAATAATCTCAAACTAAATCCTAAAGATAAACAACAATAGATTCTTAGAATGCACATACAGAAATTGGATCAAACATTGACCATAAGTTTGCCTTCAATTATACTTTAAATGTTCAAATGAAAACATAGCCACATTCAGAACAGTAGAATTCAACTTATATATTAGCACTTGACTAAGCAGAAGTGAATTACACAGAAAGCATCACATGAACATCAGTTTGGATCACCAACTCAAAAGACTCTAAGAACAGAGCAAAATGTGTTTTAGGATTTCTGTTTCAATTTTTGCAAAAAGGTCCTCCTCCTTTTCTTGAGATGTACATTAGTATTTATAGAGGTCTTCCATCTCCCTTTTGAATCGCAGCATTTAAAACATAAAATAGATTTTGAAGAGGAGATCCAAAAAATATGCACTTGAAAAGAGAAACAATCCCCCTAAATCTGCCTCGAAGAAATCACATTCCCTGCTTTTATGGATCAAGCTTGAAAATCGAACAAAAACAAGGGACCATATTTCTTCATTAAATGATTATTCTCGGGGCATGCTTGAAGTGTTAGGAGATCACGAACAAGAGATTTTAATATCGAAGGCATCTTTAATTTTGGTGGCTTCAAAACTGCATGATTTAACACGTTCTCCTATCTTGCGCACATAAGTAAATAGCGAAACATTTAATTTTGGAGCCTCTTTGACCTCGATCTCAAAACCAATTGGAGAGCTTTTAAAACATTACTTTGTTAGTCTCACAATGACACTGAGAGGGGGGGTGAATCAGTGTGGCTCTTTTAAAACTTAAAATCTTCAACTCTTAAAGCCAAAACAATGAAAGCTTAAAACCATATAAAGCAAATATAACAAGAGAACATCACACAACACAAGATGTATCGAGGTTCACCAGTTTTGGCTACTCCTCAAAAATTGACTGTTTGGACTCCCATCTAAATCTAGCCTTTGCAAAATATCAAATTTACAATCAATTTACCAGCACCCACTGGAAGGAGCACCAACCCTTGATTTATCTACACCAACAGAAAGGAGCACCAACCCCTAATTTATCTGCACTAATAAAAAGGAGCACCAACCCCTAATTTATCTGCACTAATAGAAAGGAGCACCAACCCCTAATTTATCTACACCAACAGAAAGGAGCACCAACCCCTGATTTATCTGCACCAACAAGAAGGAGCACCAACCCCTGATTTATCTGCACCAACAAAAAGGAGCACCAACCCCTAATTTATTTGCACCAATAGATAGGAGCACCAACCCCTAATTTATCTGCACCAACAGAAAGGAGCACGAACCCCTACTTTCAAGCACCAACTTGGGCTGCAATTTTGAAACTATAAGTTTGACATAAAAATGCCTTCGCTTGTACAAGACCCTGACTGGTCTATTGCTAACCCAACCTCTCTCCCTATTCACCAAAACACCACACACTCTTACGGCTCTGCTTACTGCACTTTTACGACCCTCTTACAGCCCTCTTGTTGTGCTTCTTACTGCATTCTTACGACTCTCATGGCTCTGCTTAACGCTCTCTTTCGACACTCTTCCAACCCTCCTTTTTTTGCAGCACTTTCACTCTATTCAGCAGCACTTTAATTCTCTACGCAGACCTCCTTTTATAACAAAGTTCTGACTCTATTTTTAACTTCCATATTTATGCATGCAACTTATTAATAGAAACTTCTATATGTAACTCCTTTATCACACAGTATTCTCTCATGCATCCTATTAATAGTTACGACTCTTTGTTTGGTCTTCGACTGTTGAATTTTAGTTTAACCGCCACTCGATGCTTTCACTCCGTAACTGGCCCTATAACTGTCGTTCTGACTTCACTTCACTGTTCTTATTTTAGCTGCATGATTTTTCTTTGTAACTGCACCTGTAACTGACGTACTGACTTCAGTTAACTCTTCTTATTTTAGCTACATGATTTTCTTCTGCAATGGCCCCTATAACTGCTGTATAACTTTAGTTAACTATCACATATCTTATTTCGGTTGGGTTCTCTTCTTAGCTAGCACCAAAACAACCTATCGCAAAATCGTGACACTTCTGCTTCTTTGTCATCTTCTCAGACTTGTACCCGTGAAAACACATGTCGTGATATCGCGACACTTTCACCTCCTTGCTACTTTACTTGGTTTGAACCCGCAAAAACACATGTCACGATATCACGACACTTTCGCCTCCTTACTACTTTACTTGGTTTGAACCCGCGAAAACACAACATGTCACGATATCATGACACTTTCGCCTCCTTACTACTTTACTTGGTTTGAACCCGCAAAAACACATGTCACGATATCATGACACTTTCGCCTCCTTACTCTTCCTCTTTACTTTTGTCGCGATATCGTGACACTTCTACCTTCTTACTTTCTCTCTCCTCCTTTAGTCGCGAAAATGTGACATGTCACGATATCATGAAACTTTTTCTTTCGTACTCTTCCTCTTTACTTTTGTCGCGATATCACGACACTTCTGCCTTCTTACTTTCTCTCTCCTCCTTTAGTCGTGAAATTGTGACATGTCGTGATATCACGACACTTTTCCTCCTTTGCTCTTTCTCTTGCCTTCGGGTCGCGAAAACTTGACATGTCGCGATATCGCGACACTTTTTCTCCTAGACTCTCTCTTTTGCCTTTGGGTCGCGAAAACCTGACATGTCGCGATATCGTGACACTTTTTCTTCTGGACTCTCTCTCTTTCCTTCGGGTTGCAAAAACCTGACATGTCATGATATCGTGACACTTTTTCTCCTTTGCTCTTTCTCTTGCCTTCGGGTCGCGAAAACCCGACATGTCGCAATATCGTGACACTTTTTCTCCTTTGCTCTTTCTCTTGCCTTCGAGTCGCGAAAACCCGACATGTCGCGATATCGCGACACTTTTTCTTTTGGACTCTCTCTCCTGCAATATGTCGCAAAATCATGACACTTTTTCTTCCGTACAATCTCTCTTGCAATATGTCACGAAATCGCGACACTTTTTCTTCTCCCCCTTTGACAATAATACCAAAAGGCTGCTGCAGACTCCCCCTAAGTCCATGCACAACATTCTCAGGCATAAATTAATACAGTTAGCAAAAATTACAAACATGAGCAAAAAGATAATCAAATATATAAATGCTCTCCCTAAGAATATGATCGTGATAGCTAGTCAATTCTTGGGAAACGTGACCACTCCATAATATGTTGTTGGAATAAAAATCCAACTTAACATCACTTTCTGCAACTTTCTCCTGCGTACAACATGCTGTCGCTGCAATATATTCTGCCTTATTCTGCCTTTGCTGTGGATAGGTAGATTGACTCTTGTTTCTTATTTTTCCACGTGACCAAATTGTCTCCAAGATAGAATGCACCTCCATTAGTACTCTTTCTGTCATAAAGTCTTCTTAGATAAGAACTCTAATCTCCGCTCATCATATTAGAATTCCTGTTGTACCTTACTTTTAATTATTTAATATAGTATGATCAACACTCAACTTTCAGCTGCGCAAAAGTTACTCCCAAATAAAAAATGATTGACTCTCCAGGTAGCCTGCGCGTAATTTCTTTAGCCTTTTGACTGCCATCTCCTCCGTGACTGACGACTTTGCCTCGCATCAGTTGTGCAGTTCAATGTCTCTGGTTTCTAACGGCTGTCATGAATGTTTTCATCGCCTGTGCAGGTATTGACAGTGGATCGTTACATCTAGCATTCGAACCTCAATCTACGCGCAGTCATCAACACTCGATATTCTGCTTCTTGCTAGGGCATATGTCAAAGCTACTCAATGTCTTTGCCTTGCATGTGCCAATTTGCACTCTTGACCAACTGGGTGCTAGTGCCACTATTTGCTTTGACTCTGGCATCTCTTTGACAACTGCTACTTCTTTAGAGAAAATTAATGCTCTCTTATACCAAACGATGTGTTGTATTTTGGTTAAGAAACACATGCCTTCCCACTCACAACATGGATTTTATTTTATCTGCAGATTGAGAATGTTACAGGCTTCAAAACTAGCACCTGCCAGCTTATGCTTCCATGACACGTCGACCTGTGTTGCATGTTCTATCTCAGATAACGCCTATCATCTACTGCATCAAAAACCTAGGTGTTCACCATGTTGTTTTGTTGAAGCACATCAGTTTGATACTCTCTCCACAGACATCTACATGAACTGAAACACATTTTGACAACTATACGACAACTCCTTGACTACTTTCCTTTCATCCTCAGATAACCACACAAATACATAGGAGCATTAAAATAAAACTTTAACATTGCTCCCCCTGAGGATGTGCTACTTGGAGCTGCTTAGTGCAATATATGAGTAATCTCCTTCAGTCCAAGGAGACACGATTTCCTCTCTTCTTTCTTTCTCCAATATTTTTTGAACTTAGGCTAAAGGTTTTCAACTGCATCCCTATTTTGAACCTTTTCGTGAACTTGAACATTTCTCTTGGGTGGTTGTCTCTTGTACATCCTTGATGGATGATTATTCTCCTTTCTTTGATGCACATGATTTCTTCCCTGTCTGTGTTGCACTCTTTGCGTCTGATGAAATCTACTGTCTTGCCTTAGATTAGATACAAAAGTTCTTGGACAAGACCTTGCTATGTGCCCATGACCATTACATTTAAAACATTACACATGGTGTTCAACCGAAATAACATATGTATTTCTACCAGCATAACTCTTTGATCTATTATTCAATCCACAATAAATTGCCTTGTGACCATAATGGTTGCATCTAAAACAATAGCCATTAAAAGAATTATTATGAATAGAGTGAGAGTGATAGAACCTCTTTTATTGTGGTTGCTTTGCTGTAGATCTCCTTTGATATTTTCTTCCTTTTGAAGATTCAGCTTCAGACTTTTCTTGCTTCGATCCTTCAACAGTGAACTTCTTCTTCTCTACATATTTGGAAGATGAAGGTTGTTCATCTTTACATCTAAGACCAAACTTAGACATGGGGCTTCTTTGTTGCCTTATCATTTCATCTAGCAACTCTGTGCTCTTCTCAAATTTGAGATTTGTATTGGCCTCTTCTAGTTGTTTCTTTAATACAATAATCTCCTCTTCTTATTTGCAACAAACAATCTCTTTCTCATTGATCTGTGACCTGAGATTTTCTTCAATCCTTTTGGACTCTTCTACTCGCAGCTTTAGATCACTAAAAACTTTGTTAGATTCCTCTTCACCTTTGCTACATACATCGACTTTATCATCCAGGTGTGACTTCAAGGCTTCTTCTATTTTCTTGGCTTTATGAATTTGTAAGAAGAGATCTTCGATCTTATACCCATATTCTTCCAACTTCTTGGACAGTCTTCTGTTCTTTTTCATTTCTATATTCAACTCTTCAAGTGCAGCGATCAACTCACCTTCTAGATATACTTCAGCCTCAAGGTTTTCATAACATACTTTAGAATTCACTTCTTCAACATTTTTTAGTTCAATTTTCTCTTCCACAGGAACTACAACTGACTGAGATGCCTTATTGGAGGAGGATCTATTCTTCTTACCCATTGCATACTAATCCAAGATCAACCCTAGCTGATTTAGCCTAAAAAGGAAAACTGGCTCTGATACCAATTGTTAGTCTCACAATGACACTGAGAGGGGGGGTGAATCAGTGTGGCTCTTTTAAAACTTAAAAAATTCAACTCTTAAAGCCAAAACAATGAAATCTTAAAACCACATAAAGTAAATATAACAAGAGAGCATCACACAACACAAGATGTATCGAGGTTCACCAGTTTTGGCTACTCCTCAAAAATTGACTATTTGGACTCCCATCCAAATCTAGCCTTTGCAAAATATCAATTTTATAATCAATTTACCAGCACCCACTGGAAGGAGCACCAACCCATGATTTATCTGCACCAACAGAAAGGAAAACCAACCCCTAAATTATCTGCACCAACAAAAAGGAGCACCAAACCCTAATTTATCTGCACCAACATAAAGGAGCACCAACCCCTGATTTATCTACACCAACAGAAAGGAGCACCAACCCCTAATTTATCTGCACCAACAGACAGGAGCACCAACCCCTAATTTATCTACACCAACCCCTACTTCCAAGCACCAACTTGGACTGCAATTTTGAAACTATAAGTTTGACATAAAAATGCCTTCGCTTGTACAAGACCCTGACTGGTCTATTGCTAACCCAACCTCTCTCGCTATTCACCAAAACACCACACACTCTTACGACTCTACTTACTACACTTTTACGGCCCTCTTACAACCCTCTTGCTACGCTTCTTACTGCATTATTATGGCTCTCATGGCTCTGCTTAACGCTCTCTTACGACACTCTTCCAACCCTCTTTTTTTGTAGCACTTTCACTCTATTCAGCAGCACTTTAATTCTCTACGTAGACCTCATTTTATAACAAAGTTCTGACTCTATTTTTAACTTCCATATTTACGCATGCAACTTATTAATAGAAACTTCTATATGTAACTCCTTTATCACACAGTATTCTCTTATGCATTCTATTAATAGTTACGACTCTTTGTTTGGTCTTCGACTGATGACTTTCAGTTTAACCGCTGCTCGATGCTTTCACTCTGTAATCGGCCTCGTAATCGTTGTTTTGACTTCGCTTCACTGTTCTTATTTTAGCTGCATGATTTTTCTCTGTAACTACACCTGTAACTGACGTACTGAATTCAGTTAACTCTTCTTATTTTAGTTGCATGATTTTCTTCTGCAATGGCCCTTGTAACTACTGTATAACTTCAGTTAACTGTCACATATCTTATTTCGACTAGGTTCTCTTCTTAGCTCGTGCCAAAATGACCTGTCGCAAAATCGCGATACTTTTGCCTCTTTGTCCTCTTCTCGGACTTGTACCCGTAAAAACACATGTCACGATATCGTGACACTTTCGCCTCCTTGCTACTTTACTTGGTTTGAACCCGCAAAAACACATGTCGCGATATCACAACACTTTCGCCTCCGTACTACTTTACTTGGTTTGAACCTGCGAAAACACATGTCATGATATCGCCTCACTTTCCCCTCCTTACTACTTTACTTGGTTTGAACCCACGAAAACACAACATGTTGTGATATCGCAACACTTTCGCCTCCTTACTCTTCCTCTTTACTTTTGTCGCGATATCGCGACACTTCTGCCTTCTTACTTTCTCTCTCCTCCTTTAGTCGCGAAAATGCGACATGTCACGATATCGCGACACTTTTTCTTCCATACTCTTCCTCTTTACTTTTGTCGCGATATCGCGACACTTCTGCCTTCTTACTTTCTCTCTCCTCCTTTAGTCGTGAAAATGCGACATGTCATGATATCGCGACACTTTTCCTCCTTTGCTCTTTCTCTTGCCTTTGGGTCACGAAAACCTGACATGTGATATTGCGACACTTTTTCTCCTAGACTCTCTCTCTTGCCTTTGGGTCGCGAAAACCCGACATGTCACGATATCATGACACTTTTTCTCCTGGACTCTCTCTCTTGCCTTCGGGTCACGAAAACTCGACATGTCGCGATATTGCGACACTTTTTCTCCTTTGCTCTTTCTCTTGCCTTCGGGTCACGAAAACCCGACATGTCACGATATCACGACACTTTTTCTTTCGGAATCTCTCTCCTACAATATGTCGTGAAATTGCGACACCTTTTCTTTCGTATAATCTCTCTTGCAAAATGTCACGAAATCGCGACACTTTTTCTTTCGGACTCTCTCTCCTGCAATATGTCGCAAAATCGTGACACTTTTTCTTTCGTACAATCTCTCTTGCAATATGTCGCGAAATCGCGACACTTTTTCTACTTGCCTCTCTCTCCTACAATATGTCACAAAATCGTGACACTTTTTCTACTTGCCTTTCTCTCTTCCAACATGTCATGAAATCGCGACAGTTTTGCTTGCTTGTGCTTTCTCTCCGAACATGTCACGAAATCGTGACAGTTTTGCTTGCTTGCGCTTTCTCTCCAAACATGTTGCAAAATCGCGATAGTTTTGCTTACTTGCGCTTTCTCTCCAAACATGTCGTGAAATCGCGACAGTTTTGCTTGCTTGCGCTTTCTCTCCGAACATGTCACGAAATCACGACAGTTTTGCTTGCTTGCGCTTTCTCTCCGAACATGTCACGAAATCGTGACAGTTTTTCTTTCTTCTCAACATGTCGCAATATCACGATAGTTTTTCTTTCTTGCTCAACATGTCACGATATCACGACAGTTTTCTTCCTTGTGATTTTCTTTTGATTTTTAGCATTTGGGCCACTTCGATCTTTTGGAGAATCACTGTACATACTTTAAAGAACCTCTTAACTCCTGTCCACTACATCAATCGATCTGTCTGACTGTGTTGACAACAATGACAATATTGTTCATGCACCTTGCTCAACATACTTCGTTCGATCCACATTTTCTCCTTACGTTCTCCTATGCAATATGAAGAAAAATGCGGACAGAACTTTATTGGGCCTTTGTTGTTGCTTCTGTCGCAAAAATGTGACAAGTCACAAAATCATGACATGTCATGAAATCATGACATTTTTCCCTCGCTACTTTCTCCTGTTGCTACCGGTCACGAAAATGCGACGTGTCACGAAATCGTGACAATATTCTCTCGCTTTGCCCTTTCGTTGCCTTTAGTCATGAAAACGTGACGTGTCATGAAATCACGACATTCTCCTCTTGCTTAGCTTTTGTCTTCTTTACTTTCATGAAAACGCGACGTGTCACGAAATCATGACATCCTCTTCTCGCTTGACTTTCATCTTCTTTACTTTCGTGAAAACGCGACGTGTCGCGAAATCGTGACATGTCGCAAAATCACGACATGTCACGAAATCGTGACATCCTCCTCTCGCTTTGTTCCTTCGCTGCTCCTTGTCACGAAAATGTGACAGGTCACGATATCACGACATTCCATACTTGGCGTTGTCCTTTTCGCTTTCTCCCCATAAAAATGTGACAAGTTGCAAAAATATGACATCTCGCAAAATTGCAACAATTTTCTCCCGCCTTGTACTTTTTTGCTTTCTCCCCGCGAAAACATGACAAGTTGCAAAAATGTGACATGTTGCGAAATCGTGACATTTTTCTGTCTTCTCCTTCGTTGCCGCCTCCATTGCGAAAATTTGACGTGTTGCAAAATTGTGACATTTCGTATCATCTTGCTTCTTCCTCGCTTTCCTATCGCAAAAACGTGACAGGTCACGATATTATGACAGTCCATATCATCTTGCTCCTTCCTCGCTTTCCTGTTGTGAAAATGTGATAGGTCACGATATTGTGATAGTCCATATCATCTTGCTCCTTCCTCGCTTTCCTGTCGCAAAAACATGACAGGTCGCGATATCACGACAGTCCATATCATCTTACTCCTTCCTCGCTTTTCTATCGTGAAAACGTGACAGGTCACGATATCACGACAATCCATATCATCTTGCTCCTTCCTCGCTTTCCTATCGCGAAAATGTGATAGGTCGTGAAAATGCGACATGTCACGATTTCACGATATTTTTCTGTGCTTAGCTTTTTTCTGCATCGGACGTCGCGAAACTGCAACAGGTCATGAAAATGCGATATGTCGCGATATCGTGATATTTTTTACTTACTTTGCTTTGGCACAAACCTTGTAGAGATTTTTGTTTTTTACTAATTATCCCTTTTGAGGTGCTTGGAGGGACAAACAGAGGAGTGAGTATCTCTACAATTTGTGCATTATTTTGCATGAACAACAACAAAAAAATGTGGCAAAAATGCCAACACTTACATTTCCATAAAAACTCAGAAGAATATAAAGACTTAAAATTTTCCCACCATTCTCGAGCATCAATATCATCCCCTCCAGTGAATTTTGGCAGCTCCATGATTTTATTTTTAATAAAGTTGCTAGGGTTTAAAATGAACAAAATTTCTCAAAAATTAAAATTTTGAGATTTCATCTATTTATTTCTTCAAACACTTAAATATGTAGATTTTCTTCTAAACAAAACAAACTGCAACTGATTTTCTTACTTGGATTGAAAGTTATAAAAAATTTCCACTTTTGTCGGCAACCCCAAAAACAACACCAAATGCCCAACTTGCAACAATTATAACTCCCTCAATACTTATCATAATTTAACAAGTAAGTAGTCATTTTTATAGTACTCAAAATAACCTACATGCTGATGCAAAAATATTATAAAAATGATTGCTAAAAAATTTAATACGAATTTTTTTCTTTTTGAAAAACAATTTGCACAACCAAAAAATAGCTTGAACAACCCAACTTCAAACAACTGTAACTCTCTCAAAACTTATCAGAAATCCACAAATGAGCAGTCATTTTTATAGTACTCAAAATAATCTATATGTTGGTGCCAAAATCTTCTGTAAATGACTACTGAAAAATTTAATACAAATTTTTCAATTTTGAAAAAAAAATTGCGTGGCCAAAAAACAACAAAAATAACTCAACTTCAAACAACCATAACTTTCTCAATACATATCAAAATTTAACAAATGAGCAGTTGTTTTTGTAGTAATAAAAAATATCTACACAATGGAGCAAAAACCTTCTAAAAATGATTGCTGAAAAAAATATGGCCTCCGCAAAATGTGATATTTTTTTGAAAAAACATGCCCTAGCTTTGCAAAAACAAACCCACTTTGCCCAAATCGTTGCTTTGATACCAAATGTAGTGAACCTCTCTTCTCATACCATATATCTTTCAAAAATATATCAAAATATTCAACATACATCCACAAATAAATTAATTGCACAATAAATTGCTCAATAAAATAGAGATTGATTATACCCTTGAGGTAGGGGAACATCATACAATGCTCCTTTTGGAAGGAAGCCACTCCACAAGATCTCTAGCTCCACGAGCCAAGAATTATCCAAGAATACATCATAGATACCTTTTACAATAGGGGTACATCTCTCTTTATACAAAAGTGTGATGGTTCACCTTCCATGAGTTACAAGATCACCCATGTGGCGGTTCACCTTCCATGAGTTACAAAGTGCATGAAAATATATGCTTTCACCATATGGCATTGGAATCAATGAAGACCACCACCCATCATAGTTCCACTCGGATGGATGGATGATCAATATTGGTATTATTATTCAGCATGGCTCAAACGATCATATTATTTAGCCTCTTCTAATGTTTTTAGGGTGAAACATTTGTAAGGGGGATGGAATGTTAGGTACCAAGATAGGTATTTAATATTGAATAATTTAATATTGTATTATATAATGGTATGAGCCATAAACTAATTATTGAGTAAGGAAGGCCACATGTCAAAATAGAAATAGGTATATCATATTTAAAACTGTTAGGGGAATATTGTCATATTAACCACAAGGAATATTGTCATATTATTATGCACTTTGTAACTCATGGAAGGTGAACCTCCACATGTGTGATCTTGTAACTCATGGAAGGTGAACCATCACACTCTTGTATAAAGAGAGATGTACCCCCATTGTGAAAGGCATCTATGATGTATTCTTGGATAATTCTTGGCCCGTGGAGCTAGAGATATTGTGGAGTGACTTCCTTCCAAAAGGAGCATTGTATGGTGTTTCCCTACCTCATGGGTATAATCAATCTCTATTTTATTGAGCAATTTATTATGCAATTAATTTATTTATGGATGCATGTTGACTATTTTGATATATTAGTGAATAATTTATGGAATGAGAAAATCGGTTCTCAATAGTTTTTGATTGGTTTTGTGATGCAACTGTGGGATTAAAATGCTGAAAGAGTTTGCTAGGATTATGATGCAAGAATGTAAGGGAAAATGCCACAAATATTTACAAATTTGTGATAACAATGAGTACAAGTGAGAGAGATAGCGGGAGGTCTCTTAATGACTATTTTGAAGAGTTTAAGAGATGCAAAAGGGGATATAATGGCTATGAAAGAGTTAGGAATATAGCAAGGTTAGTTAGTTAAATCCTAATTCTAACAAAGTTTGCAAGAGCAATGAGAAGTGAATGTAAATTTAGTGAATAAATGAAGATTGCTATAAAATGAAATCTATAACAAACTAGGAAGATGAATGCATGTAAATGGAGATTGAAAGAGGACTGCTAGTGGGACAACAAGGTAATGATAACCTTGTATCTTCCACTATAACGATTTTGAAGTGGAAAAGATGCTTGTATGTTTGAAACACCAACAAAATGAAGCTAAGTATGCTTGAAAGAGAGAGATAAGAATGTTAAGTGCTTGACAAATGAAAATGTATAAGAATAGATATGAAAAGAAAAGATTAGAATGCTTGTAATTAAGATAAATGAAACTATGAATGGAAAGGATAACAAGTATTTAAATGCTATGAAAGGAAATGCATGGAAATAACCCTACAAAATGGAAATATTAGTGAACAAAGATGAAGATGGCAAATAGAATAGCTCCACTAAGCCTGCAAAGAGATGTTAGATGTTTGAAACAAGAGTTTAGATGCTCTACCAAGACCTGCAATGAAGATGTAATAGCTTGTAAACAAAGATAAGCCCTACACAATAAGATTAAGAGCATAAAAATGAATGAAAGTTGCAAGTATATGAAGTGTCCAAGGTAGCAAGGTAAATGCTAAGAGAACTAAATGCAAATGGGAAACAAACAAAGAAGAGAGACACAATAGGAGTGATATCACCTAGCAATAGATTCTCCCTTGCACAGGCCTCCTTACCACCAAGTTCCCTTTGCCTTGCTTGATTAACCTCAAAAAATGCTTGCAAATGGTGAAAAGTGCTTGAAAATGCTTGTAAATGAAGAATGTTAAAGAAGAAGAGATGTTAGAAGAATATTGATAGAGTCTATTTAGATATTAGAACTCTCCTCTTGCCTTGCCCCAAGGGTTATTTAAATAGGATTTGAAGGAGGCATTAGGGGTAAAATAGTTAGGACTATTTTGAATTTTGTAGGTCTAGTTCATTGCTGGAGCGTGTGAGGTCAGAGCAGGAGGTGGAAGGATGGAATCCACATACCCCTAGCTTGCTTTGAGATATTTTGGTTGTTAGCCAAATTTTCTAGTGGTGATTTTTGTTTTTATTGGCAATTTTGGTTAGAGATAAAATCTTGTCGACAAGATTTGATTTTGTGAAGCTTACCAAATTCACCATTTGGCATGTCAAATTTTCCAGTGGTATTTTGGTCAAGGTGGTGAAAATATTGAAAAAGATGCCCAAATTACTAGGTTTGGGTCAGATTTATGTTTTATGATGTGTGTGACTTGTTTGGTATCTTTTGCTTTGTTGGTGTATCAAAATTGGGTGTCTATATTTTGCCCTAGTTTTGACGTGATGCCTATGAGATTGCATCAAAAGTTAAGTAGTAAAACTCAATTTTGACATTGTAATGCATTGTTGTTGTATTGTAGTGTTGATTTGAAGAAATTATTATGATTGCATCTGTTTTGATTGTTTTGCATCATTACTAAATGTATGCCTCATTTTTTATGATGTATGCCTTGTTGATGTTGGAAAAAATTACCCCATGTGAAAAAAAGGTTTTTGCTCTAGGTGCCTCCTTGAGAATGATGTGCCAAATTGACAGTTTGGGATGAATTCTCAAAATGTGATGTGCTATTGAGATGGTTGGGAATGGGTGGGGGGGTTAAAATAAGGAAAGGAGATAAAATTACCTTCATTTTCACCTTACCCTTTTGAGAAAATTGGAGAGAGAGGAAGGTGCACTTTTAAAGATGGTATATAACCAGATGTGGGCACATCGTGCAAATATCGCTTGAGGGATAGTGCGTGCATCAGAGTGATACCAACAAGTATGTCCTTGATATTGATCCAAAATTATGCTTTTTAGGTCAATTTATAAGGGTTTTTTATGTGTGGTGAATTTGACACTAGTGGCAAAATTTTCACTGGTATTTTTGGCATCAAAGGCAAATTTAGCACTGGCATTTTTGGCACCAATGACAAATTTGACACTGGCAAAAACTTTGTTAGGAGATGCTCTAACTTTGCTTTAGATGTGGTTTTGATAGGGGATGAAATTTTTGGTGAGTCGAGAGCATTACTCAAATAGTATGGAGAGCATATTAGAGAGCAAGCTCGATGTAGAGGAGGTGGGAGTGTTGGTAGTGATGGGGCTATACTATGTGGTGTACATGCCCAAGCTAGAATTTGATTGGCCTTTGTTAATAGCTCTAGCAGAGAAATGGTATCCATTTTTGAATACTTTTAATATTTCAATGGGGGAGATGACTGTGATATTGGAGAATATGTGGTGCATCCTTCAAGTGCCTATTTGGGGTGAGCCCATCCATGTAGGGACAAATGTTGAATCTAGAAAGTTGGCCTTTTAAGAGGATGACAAATTTTCTAGGATGAAATTAGGGTTGATAATCAATAATACATTTATAGGAGGGCATATTGATCGATTGATTATGCTGTTGGCATCAATCATATCAAGATTGTTGATGGGTGACACTAGAAAATGATTTATGCAGTGGGGATGAGGAGATATTATCATTGGACTAAGGTATGATTAAATTATCTATGCCTAGGCTCCAAAATTTTTGGAAAGGCTATACCACACTTTGTACATAGTGGCATATAGATAGGGTAAAATTTTGGTACTATACTCTACTTCAGGTCTAGGCATGGGAGCACATAGTGATTAGGCAACCTATGGTAGTGGTGAGAGGCTACAATTCTAAGTGATCGATAGTCTATAGGTGGTCAAGATGTATACACCCTTCTAAAAACTCATTGGATTAGGCATGGTGTTTGCTTGATGATTTGAGGCCTACACATATTGTTTGATGATCATGGAAGGATCATTATATGTGGGTATATGATGGTAATTAGATTACCAAGGTGAGGCAAACGTGATGGTTGGATGATGAGAAATAAGAATATGAGTTGTACTAGTATGATCATGTGTTATGCTAGCATGGAGAGGTGTGGGTGCGACGGGTTTGGCGTGAGAGATGGTGGGATCCTATGGATCCTTATATATTTATAAAGGTAAATATGGATTATCCGATAGTCTTGAATCCTATGAGGGATGATGTGGGTGTGAAAATATAGTACACTACATGGTATAAATGATTTAGGCCTCGTTAATTGATAACAAACCCACCATCGAGGGACCAAACATAGGCATTCTAAAGCAATGAACAATGCCTTGAGAGGGGTTAAGTGATTACTCAAGAGGGAGTAGAGGGATAGGGTGGTAGCTAGAAATATAACCAGAGGGGATCGACAAGAAGGCACACTAGCTAGTGCCCCTCTAGATGTGCCCCACTATCTATGATTCTATTTTTAGGTACGCCATCTAGTAGAGCAAGTCCTAGTACTTCAGGAGAGGTAGGTCCCAATAAGACAACAACTGAGAGTGCAACAATAGAGCTAAAGGCTATTTATAAAACTATAGAGGATGTGAGGATATAGTTGGTAGCCTTAGAGGTTATACAGGTGTAGGAGGTGACTAGAGTTAGAGAGAAAACAACTCAGTAAGAGTTGTGAGTGGGGAGACCATTTCTTGTCTCTAGTTGGATCTGGATCATGTTGGCAAGGAGCGAGTTATGGATCAGGTGATCATTGCTAGCCTACGATCAAAGCTAGAGAAATTGTGAGGGGAGAGGGATGGGGCTTGGGTGAGGATTGAACAAGGTCTAGATGCTAGAATAGTGGCCATGATTACAGGGCCATTAGAGCGGGAGTTGCGAGGTTCTAGAATAGAGTTGGCTTCTACTAGGATAAAGTTGGCTAGTGTGTTGGAGAGGGTAGAATTCATAGAGCTTCATGTTGAGAGGGAGTAGGGTAGGACTACTTATTATCGATAGTTGTACCACACAAAGGTTCCTGTAGAGCAACAAGCATCATTGCCTTTGCAGTTATGATCAAGGGAATAGTTGATGAGTGCCATTTTGCCACGGGGGGTCACTTTGAGGAAATGGTAAATACCACGTGAGTGCATATAGGGGGTATTTTTAATATCAAGTTGAACCATCGGTAAATTGGTAAGTATATTATAGGGGAGGGGTATTTAAAATTCATGCATACCTAAATATAGATTCTACTAGTAAAATAAGGGGGCTAGAGAAGAGGGGGTGGGGGTTATATTTGAGTTACATACCAAATATTTATAAAGATGTTAAGACACTTCTTAAAAGGACTAAAAATAAAAATAATTACTTGCATAATTAAAGTGAGTTTATAACCATAGATTAAATAAAAATTATAACCATAATTAAAGTGAGTATTCTTTTTTATTTTTGTACCAGCTCTATAAATAGAAGATTAAAAGTGAGTTTTGGAAGGTTATTTTTATAAGTATAGATTTATGGTATCAAATGGCGTTAGTTCAGTTGGTTAGATTCCTCATATTTCAAGAAAGAGACCAAGGTTCAAATCTTGCCAAATAATACATGCATAATTACCAAGCTGTTGTAATACTACTATGCAGTCATGATGTAATATGGGCGGGGTCGTTTCAATTCCATATAACCCATTAAAAAATAATAATAATGTAAAAAAAAAGTATAGACTTGTGGTGGCATTGATAGGGGACGAAGTCATTTCAATTCCATATAACCCATTAAAAAAAAATAATAATTTAAAAAAATTATAGATTTGTGGTGGCATTAATAAATTTTTCTTATGAATACTATTATATAATTTTCAAATAACTTTTTAACTTTTATTAACCAATAAATAAAATAAAATTTATTTAAATAATAAAAGATCACATTTATGATCTAAAACCTATATAAAATAAAGATAGTAATGTAGAATGAAATTTTATAATAACTCTTATCAATAAAAATCTTGCATTAAAAACATTACAAGTAAACCATCACAAAAAACCAACTACCTTCACAATAAACCAAAAACAAATACAAATGACTATAAAAAACATCACAATAAGACCTTCTCGACTATCATATCTTACATGTGTCACAACTATAAAAACAAATACACCCCTGAAGAGCTCCTGCATGGTATGGGTACACTGCTGCACCATGGAGAGGTGCGTATCCTGTGGACATCCCCTAAGCAGACCAAAGAAGGAGAAACTTGACTCTAAAGCCTATCGGGAAAATGACATAATAGGTACAGTGCAAAAGTTTGGATCACTTTGAAATTAAGTGAGTAAAAATGATGAAACATTAAAAGAAATTAATGGAATAAGATTATATATTTTATTGGGAGTTGCAAGTATGAAAATATCAATACTTCACCAAACCAAGCTATAGACATTTAAAAACTTATAAATTGTGTCCTTTAAGAAAATTAGATGATAATAGACACATGCATTGAAGCAATGGTTTCTTGTTGCACATAAAACTGGACCATAATTATAAATTTTTTCTAGTGATTTGTCAACTTACAACATTATTTGGCTAGATAAAATATTTATTCTTGAATGTGGCTCTATGACTACCTGCCTTGGTAGGACCTAGAAATCCTTGATGTTTTGGGGGTTCATGAAAAGACAAGGAGGATATATTTAAAAACAAATAAAAAGGAAGGATCACTTTTTGGAAGTGATTCTCAAGAGAGGGGCAGACCAGGGAAGCATAGCCGAAAAGTGGGACAATAAATTGGAAGCACAGCCATAAAGTGGGAGAATAAACCGGAAGCACAATCGAAAAGTATACAAATATGACCCTCTCAAATTTATGGTAAAAAAACTGGACCATACTGATTTCTTGTTGCACATAAAACTGGACCATAATTATAAAATTTTAATAGTGATTTGTCAACTTACAACATTATTTGACTTGATAAAATATTTATTCTTGAAGGTTGCTCTGTGACTACCCGCCTTGGTAGGACTTAGAAAACCCTGATGTTTTAGGGGTTCATGAAAAGACAAGGAGGATATATTTAAAAAAAATTAAAAAGGGAGGATCACTTTTTGGAAGGGATTCTCAGGAGAGGGGCAAACCAAGGAAGCACAACCAAAAAATGGGAGAATAAACTAGAAGCACAGCCAGAAAGTGAGAGAATAAACCAGAAGTAGAGTCGAAAAGCATACATGTATGATCCTCTCAAATTTATGGTAAAAAAACTGGAGCGATGACAACAAATATAATAGGGTGATTCCTACAAAATTTGGAAGGATCCGAATGATATGGATTAAAATCCACTTCGTTCGCCATACTAAGGTACAGACGATCTAGGGATGCTACGAGAAAATTGTCTTGCCCCCGTATCTATAACCCTAAACCGAACCTATCAGTGATTAACTGATAATGAGGTTCCAGTGGAGTTCTTCATCCTTGTTCAAAGAGACCAAGGCCATATGTTAGGATTCTACTCCTAACCACCATACTAATCACATTATTAGTTAATTATTTAATCACTCTCTCTTTCACAAAGGTTGTGACCTTTGATCACACCTTCACACTCATAGAAATAGGCATTTCATTTGGTATAGTTGAGGCATCGAAGAATATAATTATTAATTAATTGTTGGGTTCCTCATACAATACAACAATGATTCCTTAATAAAAGCGATTCCATTTTATTATTCTAGGATTATAATCAATCTTTCTCTATTGGGTTCACTACATCTGGTATCAGAGCCTCGTCAAAGGGGAAGAAATAATCAAACAATTTTTTTTCCCTTCTTCGTTTTATCGTGTGGTGCTGATTGCAATTTTCTGGTGCAAATATACAATTCACAGCGTCATGAATCCCCTGCATACGTGACAACCCGGTGAGCAGAAGAAACCAACGATTTTTAGGCATCCATTTTTTGACTAAAAACATCTAAAATACCTGCCACAAATCAAAAATAACTACTATACGGTTAATCGGATTCACAAAACGTCATTGCTCGCTGAAAAAAAAAGAAAAAAAATTCCAACCAGTCATTGACCCTGTGTTTCTGGCAAGCGCATTCGAAAACCGGTGAAAGGAAAAATTAAATAACCTAAGGTTTAAATAATTCTAGCATCATAAATTCATTTCCAATCACCGTTAAATCTTTTGTCATCATCGTTATAAGTTTTTCTACTTGAGCATCATTTTTTGATGGAGCCTAAGAAACTGGTGATTTTTTTTTATTTTATCAAAGTTCTGACTAAGGTTATCTAAATTTCTGATCATCGAGAAAGGTTTGCTGATGTCGTAGACAACGAAGAGAAGGAATTTTAAAAAAGGGCATCAAAAATTAATATCAAAATTTTCAAGCAAAATACGACATCACAACGTCTTCGTCTCCTTTCCCTACTCTAGAATACCAAGACTTAGTTATCGGTGAAACTCAGTATCCTAAATGCCGGCACTACGTTTATTCAATGTCCATGTATTAACTAGGACCTCACCTGCAGCAAACAATGAGCCCCTACAGCAAACAGAGAACCACCAACGAGCACAGGTGAAAAAATAGGGCAGTTAGGTAAACTAAAACCCACCGTGAATTTCATAGACCGAAGGAAAACAACCGATTGAACAACAAAAACACAACCATTTTTGTTCATAGCCATATGCGAACAACCAATTAAAACACCAAAACAAGCCTGCATCTTGCCAGACGTTCCACACTCACGTGATCCACTATATCACAACCTTGTAAGACTTGTTACTATTGCAAATTCTTGTTAAAAGTTGTCAAGGCATTGAAATTTTTTGCTAATTCTGCCACTTACAAAGGTTATAAAATATCCAAAACCTAACCGCAATGGCCGAAGGATGATTTTTATGCAATTTTTAATGATAATTTTTCAAGAAATTTTTGTGACGACTTTTAACACTTTTTGTGACACCTTTTCTCCAAACGACTAGCAAATGGCCGATGGAAGAATATCTCACGACCCCAACCTCCTTTTGCTACTTAATCTTACCCACCTACGTCAAATCATGTCAGTGAGTGTATATAAAATTCAGTTCCAAGATATCGCCAATTGCATCACAGGGTTGGACGAATCAGTCCTCATAAGTGGGTTCATCAATGGATTGAAAGAAGAAATTAGAGTGAAGATCATGATGTACACTCCTTGCACCCTACGAGGAAGCCATTGGATTAGCCTTGTTAGCCGATGATACATTCAATGTTCAACGTCAACATGGGGAGCAACCTATTGATAAATCGACATTCACGCACACTATTCCAAAACACAAACCCTTGCCGCTTAAGTACCTTAGCCTACAAGAAATGGAGGAGCGACGAGCGAACGACCTCTGCTATACTTGTGATGAGCAATTTGGGCCCCTTCATTGTTGTGCTACACAAACATTGTATTTATTGAATATAGTTGATCCCTATCACTCCATAGAGGAAGAAGGTGAGGAAGATGTGCACGACATGACCAAAGCACCTGATCATTTCCTTGAGGTCGATGTGCAAGAAGTGCTCGATGCACCAAAAAAAGATGAGGTAGACATCCATGCAGTAAAAAATGAAGGCAAGACATACACTCTCAAAGAACTACACACAAGTTCATCGCCAATAGTGAGTTCTCGTCATATAGGTAGCCTGATTCAGAAAGGAGGCAAAAGAGTGAGTGCACCTTTATTTTCCCTTCATTCTACATAGGAAGAATCGGCTAAAGCGGAAGCCTATCGTCATCACAATTCTCCTAAGAAAGATTCTACTATTCTTTCTAGCAACCCCTCACTAATGTTTCGACCTTCAATATATCCTTGCCTTCGAAAAAGTGACATTAAAATAGTACAAGAAATTGCACAAATTCAACTGGGAAAACAAGCAACGAAGCTCCTTACTTTGAGCTTTGAGGACAAAGCTCTTTTTAAGGAAGGTGGCATGTTGGGATTCTACTCCTAACCACCATACTAATCACATTATTAGTTAATTATTTAATCACTCTCTCTTTCACAAAGGTTGTGACCTTTGATCACACCTTCAAACTCATAGAAATAGGCATTTCGTTTGGTATAGTTGAGGCATCGAAGAATATAATTATTAATTAATTGTTGGGTTCCCCATACAATACAACAACGATTCCTTAATAAAATCGATTCCTTTTTATTATTCTAGCATTATAATCAATATTTCTCTATTGGGTTCACTACACCATATCCATGCCAATGATATAGCTCAAAAATACACATGGCATACTTCAGATTAGACAGATAACGAACGTTTACCATGAAAGGTTCCTCATCATATTCATCCACGGGCTCTCGCATTAGAATATGGTCTAGCCCTGCATAGATGAAGTTAGTCTGGTTAGGTGACTCTCCCAATGGAACCAATGATAAAACTAGGTAACGATGAGCGGATGGTTAGCCCATCTCTTGCACAGTCTTTAGAATTGGTTTGAAGGTCACATTCTACACAAGGTACTAACCTAATCTGGTGTTAGCGAGATGTACTATCACCTGCGATGTGGATAACCCTACTGAAGATGTAGGCAAGGCAGGCTGAGGTGTCTCCTTGACTTTATATTAGGGTTCCTCGACTTCCATAGGAATGGGAGCCTCCTCGATGATTGGCTCGGGCTCACAATCCTTCTCTTTCTCATCTATTTTTGCCTTCAACTTTCTATCATCCTGATGCATGACTGATGTCGACCGTTTCAAGGAAGTGGCAGTGGTGTGCTCTGATCTGTGTAACAAATATGGCATTGGTTGAGCACGTACTTCTGGTTTAGCTCCTGGTTTCTTTATTAGCGACAATGGTCGAACATCTAGGTGTGTTTATGGGAGTATGAAACACCCAGGCAAATATGCTAGGTTCACAAACTTAAATGGATCTTCGTCTGATGCCACTACATGAACCTATCCCTCATGAATATACTTCACGCACTGATGTAATATCGAGGGAACGCAACACATTTCATGAATCCAAGGCCTATCGATTAATATGTTGTACTGCATGGCCCCTTCTATCACATGACATATTACTGAAATGGTCTTCAATCCTACCTGTATGGGTAGGATAATTGTACCAACAGTCAAACATAGTGTGTCGTTAAACGCTCTCAATGTAAATATAGTGGGTACAATGTATGATTTAGGTAGCTTCAAATGACTTAGTGCCTTGGTCGTTATTATGTTGATCAATTAACCAGTATCTATCAAGACCCTTTTAAATGGCATGTGATTGACACACGTGATTATATGCAATGGTGGGTCAGCTGTAGTTGTAGAAACCGTCCTTATCTCATGATCATAAAATTGGATCATCGGTTCCTAGCACTGCCATACATGTCCCACAAAATTAGTAAATGCCTGCACATCCTAGGACTATACTTCAATAGACCTTAAAATATCCATAAGAGTCTCCCCGTGCATTGGGGACTGCTTTATTAATTCATATATTGATAGCTTCGCAAGAGTTGTCTACAGGTTTTGGACCAACCTGCTCCTTATGGTCACCATCGGTCTTGTTGGTGGGCCTAGAATATTCTGCATTGACCGCTAATTCGGTGTGGCTTGTATTTGAATAGGAGCATGAGGTTGATTCTATTGTTCATATATCCTGTGCCTAGTGACAACATTGACCATACCTACGAACCCCTAGGTAGGTGGTTCGACTTGCACCTAGTTAACCTGGCCAACGTTGTTCAAAGGCACCTCATTATTTGGCAAGGGGTTTTTTTAAATCCCCATATTCTGATTATCGAGCGCCTACAGGTTGTGTGACACTACAAGCTCAACTTTGTCAATCATATTTTGCACCATGTGTTTGAAAGTCCAACATAGATCTTCTTGGTACCCCTTTGGTTTGGGTTGATTGGGGTCTATCATCTTGACTTCAGACAATCTAATTGCCTTGGCCTCGTATAGCTAATGGAAAATCAATGTTAACGATACCGTCAGTGGTGTGAACTGGAAAGGTGGATGTTGATCTTTGTTCTTGCCCTTATAATTGTTGTTGCACTTGTCATACTACGCAAGAGGAGGTTGGGCCTAATAATTCTATTTCTATTGCCCCTTGTTCTCCCTTTGGAGGTTCAACACCACTTGATTCACATGGGTCTACTTGCCCTATTATTTTATGGCACTCTTCTTTTGTCCCTCTCTCCTATTCTTGAGCTTCAAGTTTCCTTCCTGCAACTTGATGTCCTTAATCACTTTGGCTTATGCCAAAGCCTCTTTGAATGTAGGATACTGCTATAGCTGTAACAGTAATGAGATGTGCTTGGCACAACTATTCATAAACATTCAGATTAAATTTATGGCAAGAATAGGGAATGACAACTTTTCCATTAGTATCCTCCATCTCTTTCTGTATTGCTCTATTAGCTCATCATCACGTTGAGCTAGCGTAGCCAAATCAGAAATATTGGCCTATTTCTTTACACCAAAGTAATAGCGTTCAAGAAAGGCATCAACTAATTGCTCAAAACCAGTTATGATATGTTTCTTTAGCTGATAGAACCACTCTCAGGCTAGACCAAAAAGTTTCATGATGAAAATACGTAACAACAATGCATCGTTGCTTGCTATCTGAAAAAAAGCATCCAGAAAGCTCGTGACATGTTCCTGTGCATCTTCATCACCCTTAAACTTGTCTAACTTGGGTATATCAAAATGCTCAGGGTAAGCCAGAGTAGGCAAAAAAGGATCCAAAGGCTCATTATGAATTTTCTTTAATCTCAACTTTTGAATAGCCGTGCCTTGTCTCTCGATGATTTTGATCTTCTTGGCTAAGGCCTTATAGGCCTCTGAAGATAGAAAGTCCTCCTCCTTGAGTTGATGTGGAGGTGGCTTAGGAGGTACTGTCTTCCTTGTATGAGATGGATGGTGTTGCTCTTCCTCCTCCTCAGCTTGGGAGATCTTAGGATATTCTTGCTCGTATCCATCTCCTTCTGCTTCTTCATGCTGCCTCTGCCTCTGATTATTGAGCGATAGTGGTCGCTCCCTCTGTTCGACACTAGCTTTAGTATGAGCATCTCTTTTCTCTTGATGCATATCATCTTGAGATAAAGCCTTCCTATATACATGCTCTCTATGCTCATCATGAGGATATAGGCCAGCCCTAGCTAACCTATCCTCCTACTCCATGCATTCTTTCTAGGTAAGGATACACTCTTCGTGCATGCACTGCTCATATAGTCTCTGTCTAATGAGCCTCCGTGCTTGAAGATTTTCATCTTCAATGCACTGCCTCTCTAGGTGAGAATTCTCCAATTGATCTTGGAGGAGTTGGAATTTTTGCTCCGATACCAATCGATGTGACCTATCAATATGATCGGCCATGGTAGGCCTCTGGTATCTCTACTCTGTATGAGCGACCTTTTGGGTTCTGTACCCATCAAACTGATGTGTTGCACCTTTGTCTTTGTCTGTGAAGACAACATTGGTCTCTTGTTATGTCCTATATTATGAACCATCATGCACAGATAGTGGGTGTATGACATGAGGGTGATTATAAGCCTCTCCATGTTCTCTAGTAGTCCTAATGACACTCACGCTACGCTCACTCGGGTCTCGAGTGGGTGGAGTGAAAGGCTTGCAACCTAGCTGCTCTAAAAAACTACCTAGACCCTCTAGCTATTTAGATCACCATATTTCATGTGGTGATGTGCCATTATCTCTAACATTTGATATATCAATGGTTATCTTATGTGGTAGACCACGCATGGGAGTATGGTTAGACCTATGCTCGGTAGCAAGCCTGTCTTCCGGCCCCTGAATGGGAAGATCTCTAGTCCTTATATACTTAGAAGGTGGAGCCATGGATCCTCCTATAGAATTATTATGTAGGGGCACCAACCTGGTCCCCTGCACAACAAAATCTTCGACAGATCCTGTGGATGCATGTGCATTGCAATCTTGGTAATGGCTCTCGAGTGGAACACCCTCATGTTGGAAGGCTTCATGTTCTATCCTATACCTATAGGAGTATACTGAAGCTCCTCTATCCAGGGTATGCTCTACAGGCTCCCCTCGTGTTGAGTTATCTCCTTTAATGCTAGTCGAACGATGTTCGGTTTGCTCATTGTGGTTGAGGAATTGATACGTGTTGTTGTGAATTGGTTAGGGGTTGGTCATCGAAATTAGGTTTAGACCTTTTATGACCACCTCGTGTATCCACCATTGTGTACCTAGCATCTAGATGTATATTTTATTATTAAGCAAACAAGGTATACAATAATGATTCTCATTTTAAATTTTGAAAGTGAGTCCTAAACTGTTTGATGTGTTTTCAAGATTTATTATATCAGTGTAGAAACTCTTATCATGTTTTACAAAACTTGTTGGATTTTATTCTCAGTTTAATGGCTTTCACCTATATTCTCACAAATTGACAACTTGGCTATGAACTCCAAGTCGCGTAATCCAACCTATAATGTGTGGTAATGAAGCCCACACACGGTTAGGGAGCACAGGTCCTCCCAGATCCTCACCCATTTTATCCTAGTCAGCGTTATACCCTTCAAAGAGAATACATGTAAATTTTCTATGGTACGAAAGGTTCTTGGATTTGGTATTGGTCTAGTATCCAAAAGGTTCGTGGGATTTGGGCCAACGGATGGAAGTTACACCCATCGTTGTTGAACCCTACTAGTGGTTGGATGTCAAGCCCAAATCACTAGTGTTTAAGTGCCAAGTGGTGTGTGTGGTTCCTTTTAATGTACATAAAAAAATGCATCATATAGCATTCATGCTCATTTTCTAAATGCTATGCAAATGAAAGAATGTTTCAAATTCAAAAAATGCAAGCTATTATAGATGCTCTTTGAGACCATGCACATTACGATGATAATTGGCCACTAATTGGGCCTCAAACATGCAAACCAATCACACAAATTCTATCAAGCATGCTGGATTCTAGGGTGGATTAAAATCAGAGATCCAATGTTCCTAGTAGTGTCTTTCTAATGACACGAAAGATAAATGCAACTAAGACCTAATTCATTTCTTTCTTTTTATTAATTTCTTAATTGCATTCAAAATTTCTTTTTGGAAAAACACAAAGATAGAAAAAATCATAGAGAGTGAGAAATAGGGCCTAACTTTGGTCCACATTCGATTGAGCTTTATCCCTCTGATGTTTGCTATGTATGTTGGAAATCGCAGTTTTGGACTACAATTCTGACTATGGCCCACGGGTTGAACCTGTGGTTCAATTGTTGGCCCGCAGCTGGTAGCTGTGGTCTATACCTGTAAGTCACAAAAACCAAAAAACATAGTCAGATGCTAGAATTGCAGGGTTCCACCATGATTACCTTCTGATACAACCAAAAAGCATGCGCCCATCTAATGTACTATGTCGTATTCATTCATTCAAAGCATAAAAAATAACAAGATTGCATATATTCAACAAAATAGATGTTTCTTGTATTAATAATTGCAAATAATCTCGATTACAATCATGCCCCTCCTAGGGTCGCCCAAATGGTGATACGATTAATACAATGCCAAAGCCCTCAATAGGTTAGGTGCACTAATAGTGCTTTTTGACTAGTCACAAACTACTCTAGGGTGGAGTTGCCCTCTTCTTCGCGTTGAGGAAGGAATTTTATGGTTAAGTCTCCTTTGAATCTATTCCTTGCAGTCAAGAAACAACATAAGAGTGTAAAAAAGATAGGCAACCTCTCATGATGAGGCCCTTTTAGAAAAGTTGCATAAAGACACCCTTAAGCATGTATAATCAAGAAAACATGAAAATTACTTCTAAACTATATAAATTGAATCAAGATTCATAGAATTGCATGAAGGAAAACAACAACTACACTATGCATGGATCAATTATGTAAAATAAAGCATGAAAGTGCATAAAGAATCCATTAATATCTTATTTGATTATTAGCATAAATAAATTTAATCTAACCTAATTCTACCGGTCAGAAGTCTTCTAAACTATAATTAAACCATAAAAATAGCTAAACTAAGCTAATTAATTGGACAAAAATGAAAAAGGTAAGGCGATGATACCTCTGCTACAAACCACAACCTTGGTGAGCAGTTTGCACTATAAACTATGGCTAAAAGCCACGGTTAGCAATCTAATATGTTTACCCTCAATTTCAATGGTAGTGGGCTTGAACTCCTTGTCCAAATTTATGTTCAATGGTCGCATTTGGTGTCCTCAGACTGATTTGGCGGTTGATTCACTGTGAAGGGCCTTCGTTTGCTAGAATATGTGTTTCTTGGCTCTTCTAGGCTCCTAGGGCATCCATAATGCAATTCATCATGAATCTTAGCAATTAGGTAGGGGATAAGTGGAATATATCTCTCTTAGTATACTTGATTGAGTGTATAATTCAATAGGGCTTCGCTGCTCAAATATCCAATGCTCTCTCTTCTCATTTGCCCTAATTTTGAGGGGTACTTATAGGACTACCCAAGGGCTAGAGGTGGCTTCATGGAGAAGCCAAGATTAATAAGGGGTGGTTAGGATAGTTGGAATAGAAGCTTCCATCCTCTAACCACCTTCTTCTAGATCAAATGGTCGTTCCAACCGATTTGGCTCGGATGAAGGCCAACTGAACTTCATTTAAGATCGTAGGTCGCAACTGCAGTCTAGACTATAAACCGTAGGTCTCAACCACTATTCAACCTATAAACTGTAGGTTTGGGCTATAGTTTAGACTGATTAGGCCAAGGAACTCAAATTGAGTGGTTAGAACCACTACTCTATATTGGAGTCTATCCAAGATCCTCCATATGGTATTGTAGCATGTCCATATGAGTAGTCGCCTCGACATGATGCGTTTTAGGTGTCTATACTCCCATATATTATTTTAAAGGTAATTTCATAAGCATACCATGCATATCATGGTTTATTTGTCATTTATGGATATAGTAAGAATTGAAAAAATTATTTATAGGTGGAATGCTTTTATTGATATTATACAAGAATCATAATGTAGACATGAATTGGCCTCACAAGAAGTTATTGAAAATAAAGCTAACAAGATATTTTATTTAGAGTAGAGTATATTAGAATTATTACAATATATTAGAGTAAAATAGATTTATTTACTATAAGTATTAGAGAATCAATAAAAATTGCTATTTGTGTTCTCTTTATCTAGTATACATAAATTCTTGAATGCTTAAATGTACTAACTAGTTGCTACAAAAAAATTATAACTTATTGTTTCTTTTTATTATAGGAATCCATCTCAAGATATAATATGCTTGATATAGATGAAAAATATCAACATCTAATGGACGTAAGTCTATAAAAATGTAACAATCATATTTCTCATAGTTGCTAACAACATCTACTATTGCAACTTATGTACCACATTTTTCCTTCAGGAAAAAAAAGGATACTATCAATTCTATGTCTTGCATATTATCATATGGGTTACATTCAAGCATATATTAATACATATTCCACTAGAATGAGTCTCCTTTGCCTCACATAATATTATTCACAACAATTTGGATGATCATTATCTACACAATGTTCATTCATTTGTACTTATATGCCAATGTCACTATATGGTCATTTACCTCCTTATATGGAGCTTCATGTCCATGCCCATCATGTGTGCTTGTTACATCTACCTACATCTATTTAAAATCCAATGATGTATCACGTTTTTAGGAATATTTACCCATTTTATAGATGTCCAATCACTTATGTACCTTGTATGCTCTTTTTCACTTCAAAAGAAAAGAGGAAAAATAAAAGAAAAACAAATAAAAAAGAGTTCAATGGTGAAAATCCTTGTGGCATTGTTGAACAAAATTTTGTTTGAAAACCAAGTTTTTGGTAGGCAAACTTAAGGAAAAAATAATGGATTCTCCATATAGATCATCTCTCATGTTTTATTATACAATGTTGAAGAACATAGACTTATACTGAGAGGGGGAGTGAACAATATAAGATGCAACCATTTAAAAAAATTTACTTTAGATAGCAATGGCATCACCATAACATTAACCATAATAGAAATAAACACACAACGAAGAGCCATTTTAACGTGTTTCACCCAATATGGGCTACATCCACATAAATATTTTCACTAAAAGCTTTCTCAGTCAAGTTCTTTCGGAAATCCTTTCCCTATTACAAATTTTATGAACTTCCTATCCAAAGGAGAATCCTTCCCCTCAACAAGTATTTATGAGCCTCCTGCCCAAAGGAGAATCCTTCCCCTCAACAAGTATTTATGAGCCTCTTTCCCAAAGGAGATGTCCTATCCCCTCAACAAGTATTTATGAACCTCCTGACTAAAGGAGATGTCCTATCCCCAAAGATCTAGAAATGATACTTCAGAATATCACTACCTCTTCTTCCGCTAGCAGGTGGAACTCCTTTCCATAGAAGACATCCTGTACTCCTTGCTCTGGCTCTAGAGACTTCTATCCTCACTGATCACCTCCACAACTGCTCATCAAAACCTGTACTAAATATAGTCAGTCGATCCAGCACAAGTCCTCTCAAACTCTATCACAAATATGCACCAAACTCAGTCCTCTGGTCCAGCACAAATCTACTCTCAAATCTCTATCAGATCTGTCCCAAGCTTAAGCCAAAATCTTGAACAAATCAATCACAACTACTCATAAGTCTTCACCAAGAATTCATCAAATTTGTCCACAAGTTCTTCAACAAGAACCTGTCCAAATCAGTCCTAGCAAGCTCACCAAGAACTTTCCCAAATCAGCTCAAGCAATTTTACCAAGAAACTTGCCCAATGTGAACACACAAAGAGAATTGTTAGAGACCCAATGTGTTTCATCCAATCATATCAAATCAATCTCATAGAAGCATAAAAAGAATTGTTAGAGACTCGATATGTTCTATCCTTCAACTCTCAACAACTAAACAACTCAATTAGGGTTTCAACAACTTATAGGAATGGCATAAGCTTCTCACTCAAAAACCCTAAAGCAAATTTCAAATGCTTCCACTCTCATAAGCTAGAATTATGCAATAACTCATAAAATCATCATGATATCATAATGCATAATCAATACTTCCACTTTCAAAAAATAAGATCCACTCCAAATAAGGAAATTTAATTTAATCCTTTTCACTCCAAACTTATTTTTATAAAACCATCAATCAATAATAACCATGGAAGAATGTGCCCATACCTTTACTTTGATGAAGAAGGAGAACTCAAAATTTGTCACAACACTAACTCTCAATTTGCCACAAATTAGAGTTAGCAATAATGGAATAATGCACAATGATAAGAGTCCTAATAACACCTTATCACTCCAACTCATCAATAATCAAAACTCACAAATATACATATCAACAATATTCCTTTACACATTATTACTCCTACTTAATATATCACAAAATAAATTCAACCTCAAAAATAATTACAAGAGAATATCCATTCAATAACTCCAAAGGCTTTCTAACCCCAATATGACATTAAGAAAAATTATTCCTTAAACCCTTATAGCTCCTAAAATACATTTACTTCTAAATGCATTTACCATATAAACATTAAGCATCAATAATAACAATGTCAAAGCAATATTTCTATTTAACCTTATACCTCCATCCAATTACCAACAATAATTGCCAAGTCAAATCAAATATTCCACATTATCAACAAAAGATCTACCTTGGCCAAAAATCAATTCTCCAACCTTAGGAGAAGTGTGGAGACACCAACATAAGCGCCAAAGTGCTTCATCCTCCAAACTCATGGCCCAAAGCAACTACCATACCACATGCACAATAACCGCGACCAAGAAAAAATTGAAACATGCCTGTCGCAAATCAAACTTGGCACCTCTGCTTAGTGAGCGCCTTCACTCCACTGCCTCCGCCGTTGGAGCACAAGTGCCCAATGAAACTCTCAAGTGCCACTCGTCGTTTTACCTTCCCTTTGCTCACAAAAGACAACCAAAATTTCCTTCCTCACAGGCGCACGAAATCAAAACTTAAACACAGAGCAATACGAAACTTGAAAATCATAGAGCAATCCAAAATCAAAAGGTCACAGAACAATACAAATTCGAAGGTAATTGCAAAAATCGGAGGTGCATTGAACCTTAGGAATTAATACCCTTTAATAGTCTTTTGCATCCCCTGCAAGTTGACGTCGATGCTGTAAGTCTTCCACATGAGCGCCACTAAGGGTTTAGAAACCCTTTCAATAATAATTATTAAATTAATAATAATTATTTTATTAATAATAAAATTAACTTAAAAAATTTTCAAAGGTTTGAGTTAATTTATTTATTAATAATAAAAAATAGACTTTTAAGGTTTTTTCAAGGAGCAAAAACCTTTTCATTAAGCCAAAATGGTTTTAATAAAAACCCTTAATGAGTCCAGATGGTTTTAAGAAAAACCATTAACCTTGTCACCATGGTTTTAATTAAAAACCCATAAACAAACATCATGGAACTTTCAAGATATTTTTGTCACCAAACTCTTTTTGACATCAGCACAAATTTCTTTTGACATAAACACAAAATCCTTTTGACATCAATGATAACTCACAAACATGAAGTTGGGCAACATACCCAAAATTGCCAACAATCTCCCCCTTTGTCATTGATGGCAAAACACTATTGAAACCACTGCTGAAAAAAACTTTCAAGCAACTGCCAACTGTTAAAACTGAAACCAACTGAAAACCATCCTCTAAAGCTTTACTCCCCCTGACTCAAGGCTCTCCTCCTTACTCAAATATCTTCCCCTTTGTCATCAATGGCAAAGGGCCACCTTTGGGGCTCAGGGCTAAGAATGAGCCTCTTAACTTAGCCCCTCCCCCACCTCCTATTGAGGTGATTAATTCTGGGGTGGGAGTAAAACTACTCCCAACTTCTTCCTTAAATACTCAAAAGTCTCTCTTGGAAGAGGTTTGGTGAAAATGTCAGCAATCTATTCCTTAGTAGGCACATATTCCAGCTTAACCTGCTTGTCCTGAACCTGCTCTCTCAAAAAGTGATATTTGATGGGAATATGCTTTGTTCTTGAGTGCATTAATAGATTCTTGGAGATACTTATGGCACTTGTATTATCACACAATATGGAGAATGGGTTGATCATGCTTTATTTTGAAATCCTCCAAGGCAGTCTTCATCCATAAAACTTGTGTACAACAAGCTACTACTACTATGTATTTTGCCTCTACTATAGACAAGGAAAATGAAGGTTGTTTCTTGCTTAACCAAGCAACTAAAAAATTCCCCAAAAAGAAAGCTCCACCACTGGTGCTTTTTCTATCATCAATATTTCCAGTCCAATATGCATCTGTAAAAGCTGTGAGAGTGAACTTATCACTCTTGGGATACCAAAGCCCAAGATCCATAATGCCTTTAAGATATTTGAGAGTCCTTTTTACTACCATAACATGAGTTTCTTTTGGTGCAGCCTGAAACCTTGCAACTAGTCCCACTACCTGCATGATGTCTGGTCTGGTAGTTGTAACATAAAGCAAAATGCCAATCATGGATTTGTACAACCTTTGATCTGCCTCTGGAGATTCATCATCTTTGCTCAACTTACACCCTGTAATAATTGGAGTACTAACAGGTTTGCTATCCTCCATACCAAACTTTTTCAGCATCTCTCTTATGTACTTGCCTTGTGAGAGAAATATTCCTTCTTCCGATTGGGCAATCTGAAGTCCTAAGAAGAAGGACAATTCCCCAATCATGGACATCTCAAATTCACTCTGCATATTGTTAGCAAAATCTTTACACATTTTGGTGTTATTACCTCCAAAAATGATATCATCAACATAAACAACCACAATTAAGATATTATTTCCATCATTTTTTATATACAAATTGCTATTTGCCATACCTTTTCTGAAACCTTATTTCTTAAGATACCTGTCAAGCCTCGAATACCAAGCCCTAGGAGCTTGTTTCAAACCATACAATGCCTTTTTCAATCTATACACAAAATCTGAATTTTTTGAAAGTAAGAACCCTTCTGGTTGTTCAATGTAGACTTCTTCTTCTAACACACCATTTAGAAAAGCTTATTTGACATCCATCTGATAGACCTTGAAGTTTTTAAAATTTGAAAAAGCCAAAAACATTTTGATAGCCTCAAGACGAGCAACTGGAGCAAAATTTTCTTCAAAATCAATTCCTTCTACTTGAGCATAACCTTTGCAAACTAACCTTGCTTTATTTCTGATTACCTGACCATATTCATTTAGCTTATTTATGAATACCCACTTAGTGCCAATGACATTTTTATCTTTAGGTCTTGGAAAAAGTTCCCAAGTCTCACTCTTCTCTATCTATTCCAATTCTTCATTCATAGCATTTATCCAAAACTTATCTGCATAGGATTCATTGAGATCTTTTGGCTCAATCTAAGATAACAACGAAACATCTGTATGGGAATTTGAAGATATGATTCTTCTCCTCGTCTATCTGACTTCTGGATTACCAATGATTTGATCCTTTGGATGGTGTTTCTGAACATATCTGGATAGAGTTTTAGGAAGGAGTTGTTGTCTTTCCTCTTCTTCTTTATTTGAATCCTCCCTGAATTCTTCTTGGTAATCTTCATCATCAATTTCTTAAACTGGTTCTCTTATCCTTGTTTTCTCATCCATTATGACATTTATGCTTTCCACAATAGTACAAGTTCTTTTTTTGTAGCATCTATAGGCTTTGCTCTTGCTGGAGTACCCAAGAAAAATGCCCTCATCACATCTAGGATCAAACTTCCCTAAATTCTGATCTTTCCTTTTGATGTAACATTTACTACCAAAAACTTTGAAATGTTTTACTATGGCTGGTATTCCTTTCCATAGGGAGTTTTGTGATGATTGAATCTTAACTAAGCTCTGGTGATAATATACATTGTTGTACTAACTGCCTCTTTCTAAAAACCATCAGGAAGCTTTGAATCATTCAACATAGCTCTAGCCATATTTTCAATAGTTATGTTTTTTATTCAACTACTCCATTTTGTTGCTAAGTTCCGCCACCAAGTCTTTGCAATTCCTGTCAAATAACTGGCAGCCGTTTCAACTTCTTCTATAGCAGACTGACTTCCCACCTTCTTCAAGTATTGCCCGACGTCCCAGAGAAAATCATCTAAAAGACGATCATCCCGAGCACCGTCATAACCCTTGGGCTCTACAAGCTTCGGTGGTCTCTTCCTTTGCTCTGAACTGCTCTGCCCTCGGTCTCTACCATAAGCACCCACTACCGCTGCTCGGCAATACGTGGTCTCTGCTTGGACCTTCTCAAGGGATTCAACCAAATCGGCATGCAAAGTTTCCCACGCCGTCTGGGCATTCAGACTGTCCTCTAACCTTCTCCTCAATTCGGACATTTCATCAATTATCGAGGAGCGCCAACGTGCTCCCTCTTCCGTCGTCTCTTCAAACTGGGCCCTCAGCTCGCCCAAAGACTCGTCCATGGAATGGACGTGCTCTTCTATCTTTTCAAATTTTTCCGAGACTTTTTGTTCAAGGGAATCGATGGCACGGTTCCTACTAGCGTGGCGTCCACCACGAGTAGTATTCACTTTTTGTTCATAACTCCTCAATAACTTTATATCCTTATTTTTTTTTTTTTTTTTTTTTTTTTTTTTTTTTTTTTCAACTACTCCATTTTGTTGAGGAGTTATTGCTACTGAAAATTCCCTCTTAATCCATTGTTGCTCAAAATAATCCATAAATTCATTTGAAGTGAATTCTCCTCCTCTATATGATCTTAAGCATTTTATTCTTTTTTCTATTTGATTCTCTAACATTTCTTTGAAGGCTTTAAACTTGTCAAGGACTTCAGATTTTTCTTTCATAAAGGTAACCCAAGTCATTCTAGAGAAATCGTCTATGAAAATCATGAAGTAACTCTCTCACTGTATACTCTAAGTTCTGGTGGGACCACACAAATTAGTATGAATAAGATCTAAAGTTTTGGATGACATGTACCCTTTATCCTTAAAGTTGGTTCTAGTTTGCTTTCCATGTTGACAAGGACCACAAATAGTATTTTGGGGTCTTTTCAATTTAGGTAAGTCTCTGACTACTTTCTTATGGCTAATGTTGATAATATATCAAAGCTCAAATGTCCCATTCTTTTATGCCATAGCCAACTTTCATCCTCTTGAGACAAAAAACACTTTTCCCTTTTTATCTCACTTAGCATGTAGAGGTTGTTAGGAGTTCGTCTTGCATTAGCAATGATTTTTCCATTCTCTACTTTCCATATCTCACATCTATCAAAATAGAAAGTCACCATATGACCCTGATCACAAAGTTGCCTAACACTAAAAAGATTATGTCTCAATCCTTCTACATAAAGCACATTTTTAGTTCTGGTTTTTCCATCTAAAGTTAGAGAACCCTTTCCACAAATTTTAGCTAATATGTTATCTCCATAGCTAACTTACCCTCTACTAGTCTCTTTGAGAACTATAAACTTTTATTTTTCTCCAGTCATGTGCCTAGAACATCCACTATCAAGGTACCATTTTTCTTCCTTATCTTGAGCATGAAGAGCAGTTTGAACTATCATAGATCTAGTTTTATTTCCATTTGTTTTCCTAACATTCACTTCACTAGATCTTTCCAATTTACACATTCTAGCTATATGCCCAAAATTATTGCATTTGTAACACATAATACTATCATCCATGAGTGGTGCAAAAGAATTAACATTTTTCTTAACATTGTCATTCACAATCCTAGTACAATGGATAGCTTTATGACCATATTTATTGCAAGAAAAACAATAGTCATGGAAAGTATTATGTAACATGTTTGGAAGCCTTTGATGAGTGTTCCTTCTTTTGTGATCAACTCTTGTCCATTGCTCTCCTTTTTTTTCTTCTTTTCTGGTATCCTTTGGTTTTTGAAAGTTGACTTTATTTCTGCTGGATGTTCCTGCTTCTTGGATATGGAGATTTTCTTCCCTTTTATTTTCAAGAAAAACATTTTGTTTAAGACTCATATGTTCAAGTCTAACTCTTAGAGAAACCACCTCTTCTTCAAGTCTCTCACATTTAGCTTCCTTCCCTTTCAAAACCTCTGTCAAAACCTGCTCAACTTTCTTTCCTTCTTCAGCTAGGATCTTGAAGTCTGTGAGATTTTGAGATAGTTTTATTTTGGCCATCTCTTCTTCTTGATTTTGTTGTTTTAAAATAAAATTCTCTTCCCTAACTTTTTCCAGATTTCTTAGGGCCAAAAATAATTCCCCTTTCAAATCAAATTCAATCTCTTCATCACTTTTCGTGCTCATATTATCTTTCGAGGGATCCTTCTCCAATCTGTTAGGCTATTCCTGGAGAGACCCGCTCTGATACCAATTGAAGAACATAGACTTATACTGAGAGGGGGGGTGAACATTATAAGATGCAACCATTTAAAAAAAATTACTTTAGATAGCAGTGGCATCACCATAACATTAACCATCATAGAAAGCAACACACAAAGAAGAGCCATTTTAACGTGGTTCACCCAAGATGGGCTACATCCACAGAAATATTCTCACTAAAATCTTTCTCAATCAAGTTCTTTGGGAAATCCTTTCCCTATTACAAATTTTATGAACTTCCTATCCAAAGGAGAATCCTTCCCCTCAATAAGTATTTATGAGCCTCCTTCCCAAATGAGAATCCTTACCCTCAACAAGTATTTATGAGCTTCCTACCCAAAGGAGATGTCATATCCCCTCAACAAGTATTTATGAACCTCCTTACCAAAGGAGATGTCCTATCCCCCAAAGCTCTAGAAATGACACTTCAGAAGATCATTGCCTCTTCTGCCGCTAGCAAGTGGAACTCCTTTCCATAGAAGACATCCTGTCCTCCTTGCTCTACATCTAGAGACTTTTGTCCTCACTGATCATCTCCATAGATGCTCCTCAAAACCTATACTAAACACAGTCATTCAATCCAACACAAGTCCTCTCAAACTCTGTCACAAATTTGCACCAAACTCAGTCCTCTGGTCCAACACAAATCTGCTCTCAAATATCTGTTAGATCTGTCCCAATCTTAAGCCAAAAGATTGAACAAATCAATCACAACTGCTCACAAGTCTTCACCAAGACTTCATCAAATCTATCCACAAGTTCTTCAACAAGAACCTGTCCAAATCAGTCCTAGAAAGCTCACCAAGAACTTGCCCAAATCAGCTCAAGCAAGTTTACCAAGAAACTTTCCCAATGTGAACACACAAAGAGAATTGTTAGAGACCCAATGTGTTTCATCCAATCATATCAAATCAATCTCATAGAAGCATAAAGAGAATTGTTAGAGACTCAATATGTTCTATCCTTCAACTCTCAACAACCAAAAAACTCAATTAGGGTTTCAACAACTTATAGCAATGACATAAGCTTCTCATTCAAAAACCCTAAAGCAAACTTCAAATGCTTCCACTCTCATACACTAGAATTATGCAATAACTCATAAAATCATCATGATCTCATAATGCATAATCAATACTTCCACTTTCAGAAAATAAGATCCACTCCAAATAAGGAAACTTAATTTAATCCTTTTCACTCCAAACTTATTTTTAGAAAACCATCAATAAATAATAACCATGGAAGAATGTGCCCATACCTTTACTTTGATGAAGAAGGAGAACTCAAAATCTGTCACAACACTAACTCTCAATTTACCACAAATTAGAGTTAGCAACAATGGAATAATGCACAATTATAAGAGTCCTAATAACACCTTATCACTCCAACTCATCAATAATCAAAACTCACAAATATACATATCAACAATATTCCTTTACATAGGTCCGAGGTGTAGACCAATTGGTTCATCCAAACCCCATAAGGGGGCGGAGGTCCAAGGTTCAAATATCGAGCCTCACCAAATTGAACGCTTGTCCCTTTCCTAGTGCTTTCAACGACGTAAAAGGTTTAAAATGATTGTGGCATGGGGGTTATAGGGGCGGATTGCGCGAAGATCTGTGTGGCGGATTTTGGGGCGGACAACGCAAAATACTATGGCGGCCATAAAAAGCTGGACAACCTGCCCGGATTTGTGGCGGCTACCGATTCCACCATGTAAATTCAAAAAAAAAAAAAAAACAATATTCCTTTACACCTTATAACTCCTACTTAATATATCACAAAATAACTTCAACCTCAAAAATAATTACAAGAGAATATCCACTCAATAACTCCAAAGGATTTCTAACCCCAATATGAAATTAAGCACAATTATTCCTTAAACCTTCTAAATGCATTTACCATATAAAAATTAAGCATCAATAATAACAATGTCAAAGTAATATTTCTATTTAACCTTATACCTCCATCCAATTACCAACAATAATTGCCAAGTCAAATCAAATATTCCACATTATCAAAAAAAGATCTACCTTGGCCAAAAATCAATTCTCCAACCTTAGGATAAGTGTGGAGACACCAACATAAGTGCCAAAGTGCTTCCTCCTCCAAACTTGTGGCCCAAAGCAACTGCCATACCACATGCACAATAACCGCGATCAAGAAAAAATTGAAACATACCTATCACAAATCGAACTCGGCACCTCTGCTTAACGAGCGCCTTCGCTCCACTACCTTTGCCGTTGGAGCACAAGTGCCCAATAAAAATCTCAAGCACTACTCATCGTTTTACCTTCCCTTTGCTCACAAAAGACAACCATAATTTCCTTCCTCACAGGTGCATGAAATCGGAACTTAAACACAGAGCAATACGTAACTTGAAAATCATAGAACAATCTGAAATCGAAGGTCACAGAGCAATACAAATTTTAAGGTAATCACGCAAATCAAAGGTGCATTGAATCTTAGGAATTAATGTCCTTTAATAGTCTTTTGCATCCCTTGCAAGTTGATGTCAGCACTGTAAGTCTTCCACATGAGCACCGCTAAGGGTTTAGAAACCCTTTCAATAATAATAATTATTTTATTAATAATAAACTTAACTTAAAACCTTTTCAAAGGTTTGAGTTAATTTATTTATTAATAATCAAAATGGAATTTTAAGGTTTTTTCAAGGAGCAAAATCATTTTCATTAAGCCAAGATGGTTTTAATATAAACCCTTAATGATTCCAGATGGTTTTAAGAAAAACCTTTAACCTTGTCACCATGTTTTTAATTAAAAACCCATAAACAAACATCACGGAACTTTCAAGATCTTTTTATCACCAAAATATTTTTGACATCAGCACAAATTCCTTTTGACATCAACACAAACTACTTTTGACATCAATGACAACTCATAAACATGAATCTAGGCAACATACCCAAAATTGCCAATAGATGTCATTGGGGATCAATGACATCTAGGTTGGGGGAGGATACTACATGTGTATCGTTTATGTTTTATTGATACTATGCAAATATTATTATTTTTTTATGCTTGCTACCACAAGAAGAATTTTTTAATATCTCAAGTTATATTGGGGGATGTCACTTTTCCCTAGGCTAGAACGATTTTTCATTTGCTTCAATAGTTCACAATTTTATTTTTGAATGACTATGGATAAAACAAGTCATAATAGTCTCCTATAAACATTTATGTATAGAAATTCATATGTGGAAACCATTTTTATTGATATCTTATTCATAAAAAAATGAACAAATGTTGACCTATTGAATCTCTAAAAGTCTACTCATATTGATATGTGGTAGGCCTAGATAGTTTAAGGCCATAGATTTTTCTAGCAATAAATATATTGCAAGAAAAACTTACAATATTGTTCGAGCATTTTGTAGATTTGTAGTATTTATTGAAATGAATTTGATGCATTAAGATATACCACAAGAGAATTACGTTTTTGTAGGACTAGCAACATATTGAGAAGGCAAAAGATGATGAGTCCAAATATTATCACATTTTAAGACCATCTTTAGAATGATCTTCCATGTTAAAAATATCATTATGTGACTATATATTGTAGTTGTTATATATTTATAGATGTTGTGCAACATATGAAGTAGATTACATTTTACGCCAATAAAATAGAATAAGAGAGAATTCATAGGGCTTTTAGGTTGATAAAATAATTATGGCATAATTTAGTAGTGCTAAGGAACCAACTATGGAACCAATCCAAAGTTATTGAACCATATAAGAAATTAATTTGTGGTTATAGAACCAATTTGTAGCTATAAAATCAGCTATAAAATCAATTTGTAGCTATAGAATTATGGATGAACTAAAAAAATATAAACATACTACATAACTATGGAAAAAATATAGAACTACGAAAAGGTTTCTAAATTTGAAATAGAGGTCTATAACAACAAGATCTAAGCTCAACCAGCTCCTAAATAAATTTGAAGATAAAAAATAAAATTGTTGAGATTAATTTTCAACTAATTTGGTTGATCCAAATTAGTTAGACGTAATAATTTTTGTTGAGATCAATTTATAACTAATTTTTTTATTAGTCAAATGAAAACAGATTTGTTGAGATTGGTTTCCAACTAATTTGGCTAGATCCAAAATAGTTAGAATATTTACAATTTATTCTAGTTGTTATCTGCTTTAGATAGAATTGGTTGGATTTATTTCCAGCTAATTTAGATTTAAGATCTTCTACTATAGTAGGTTGTTAACAATTTATTTTGTATAGCCCATCTATAAAAAAGAAGGCATAATTCACTATAAAATCTTGAATATGATATGTCTAAGCATTGAATACAATTTTTTTCTATATTTCTTGTCTTGTTATTTGAGTAATATTATGAGTTAAGTAAAGGCATGGAGATATTTCTTGAGTGTAGCAAGCAAGGGCCCCTTTATCTACATAAGTGAAAGAGATCCATAGCATGTTAGAATAGGATTGGTGTACATTTATTTTAGTTTCATTAAATAAGTTAGTAAATAATGCAAATTTATTTTAGTTAGGCTAGATCCAAGTTTTCTTTATGAATGGGTGTATATATCACATGCTTTAGCTGAGTTTGTATGTCCCTAGATTGATGAAGTATGATGATCACATATTTATCAAGTCAAAGTAATATAAAACAAAGATCAGACCTAGCTAGGTTTATCCCTTGTGTTAAAATAAACATTTTTAGTATTTGGTCACACGATGGAATCAAAATATGATCTTAAGAAAATACTTTTTGTATTTCGTCACATGGTGGAATCAAGATCTGGTTTTAAGAAATTTATGGTTGATACGTGACCCCATAATATATTGAAATTTAAAGTGGCATTTATTATGAGTGAAGAGATACATCTAACTCCCAAGATTATGAGTTAGATTGGATTAAACTATTGCTACAAACCCCTAATATCATGGGAACCTATCCCCAACTTCATGGATGTATTTAACAATTCCATTAACTATTAGGAAGAAGAACCACTTTAAAGGGAGTATGAAATGACCTTATGATATCATGTTACCATTAGGAATTCATATGTTAATCCTTATGAATTTAGTACACTATGTAAAGTGGAGTAAATGGCCTACTTAATTAATCAATTCTCACTATTTATGTGAGTTCATGTTCATAATTTAGTTGGGTAGGAAATGATAAACCCTTGGAATGATCATCATTTTACATGGTATTAATTATCACTATTTAGTTTGATGCACATTAAAATCTCTTTAGGGTGTAAATATTGAAATTTGTTACTATATGTATACCTCCTTCCATATGATTGATGAAACAAATACCAACCTCGTCCAATAAGGTAGCAATATTGCTACATATTTTTTTAAAACTTATATGCTACATGAATTCTTCATGTAATATCTAAATTAGTTAACTCACAACCATTGTTCATGTTATAGGAAATTGTAACAAAAAATAGTTGTGCTTAGGAGTTAGAAGTTAAGTCAAGTCAACACAATTGCAAGGAGAATCTAATACTATAGCTTCTATTCTTAAAAGTTTTATTTTTGTTACAAATATTTTCTGTTTTTATCTCTTTAAGATATTGTAACAACTACATTTAGTCATAACTACATAGGATTTTAAGTTAAGATTGAATTGCACTTTTTTATGTAGTTAAACCTATTTTTCTATTGTAAACATTGGTATGTACAATAGAATGAGGCTAGTATTTTCCATATGATATATGTATATATTTATATATTTTTTAGTGAAGTAATATCCAAGAGTGCTTTACCCTTTGTTGTTTTAATATGTGGTGTTAAGCTTCACTTGAGGCCACAGGTAGCTTATGTCTTATTTTTGTTGTATAGCCCCATAGGCCTTGTACACCTTGTATTAGTGGGTTAATTATAATATTTTAATAATAAACCTTAAGGTCAATTCTTTAACCTTGACCTAAGGTCACATGTAACTCAAGTATTTATACCCCTTGAGACAAACAATTTCATCATTGGTTGAAGTGCTTATTCTTCCTTTATGATATTGCTTCATATTGCATTGTATTCATTTATGAAATATTCTTTCTTTTTCAGTAATGTGTTGATTCAGTTTGTTTATGGAAAATACTATTAAATACAACATTTATTTCTCTAGAGAAATACCCCATCTAGGAAGAAAAGCAGGTTCTCTTTCTAATCTTTTGAATTTTTACCTTTATTTCTTCAATATCTTGTATTTATAATTATGGTTTAGCAAGCTAATTCAATTTCTATTCCATGAATTATGTACAATAAATTAAATTTTATTATGTGAATTTATTTTTGTAGTTTATTTTTAGCAAGTGTGATTTTAATTTGAAATGTATGGATTTTAATACTATAATTTCAATTAAGATGGATGTGAATTTTAATTCATGCAAGGATTTTTGTTTAATTTCCTTCTTAGTGGTTTAGGATGTTTTAATATAATAGGTAATTGATAAAAAAATATAATTTTTTGAGCACATAAAATGTGACATCTCAAAGGCTTACACATTTTTTTTGATATTACATGCATTGTTGATTGATGTGACATCTCAAAGGCTTACCTCATAAATATACTTTTAACTTCTATCTAAAAGATAATTTTTTGTTTTGTTTACGACATATATGCATTTCTATACACAAAAGATAAGTTAATCTAGGAAGTACATTACAATCCTATGGTAAGGCACTTTAGCATCACTAAGACATATTTTGTTCTAGAAAAGCTTTTCATTAGACTAAGATTAATAGTGATACCCGTGGAAATGACATCATATAACTTATGCAATTATCGGAATTTTTCTGTAGGAAGTAGGGATTATACACTACTACTTACATCTGACATGCCTCAAGAACTAGTATCACTAAATTTTTTAAGACTTTCAGTAGTTTGCCATAGGTATGATTACATATATGTGGAAGTAGATAAATATTCAAAAGTGTCTATCCTCGTACCTTTTCAAAATAACATCTCAAGGGAAGACACTACTAAAATTTTCTTTAAGCATATTTGGGTTCACTTTGAATCATCATAAACCATTCACTTTGAATCATCATAAACCATTATGTTTGATACAAATACAATATTTCTTAGTATTTGTTAGTATAGACTTTAGTCCATAATGGATACTATGATGACTTGTTTGATTGACTATCATATTGAAATTAATAGACAAATAAAGTTGGTGAACATGATTATACATATTTTAAAAATATAGAATTCTAAACATTCATCCCCATGCTATGATAACCTTTACAATGCTAATTATAGTTATCTTAATTATATTTATATCCTATAGGCCACATTACATTTTGTGTCTCTCACATTCCAAAAAATAATGCAAATTCACCCTAGTTTCGATTCAATAATAATAGGAGGCTATTGGAAATATTGAGCATATTGAGTTGTCATTGATGTCAAAGGATTGATGTCAATAATTGTCATTGATGTCAAAGGCTTGATGTCAAAAAGAGCATTGGTATAAATGGTAGAATATTCTTCAAAAGTGACGAGTTTACAAGGTTGGTAAATGGAAAGCAAGGCAAATATGTTTAAGGACTATAATATTTAAATATTATAAAGAGAGTTTATAAAGGCCTAAGGACAAAGTTTTATAAAAGGAAGGCCAAAGGTTTTCAAAGGAAGAACAAAGGAAGGACAAAGGTTTATTCACACTAAATCAAGGATGGGCCACTAAAGGTTTTTATCATGGCAAGGGTTTAAAAACGAAGTTAACCTTATAATATTTAAATTAAAATTTTTAAATATTATATCCATGCATTTTGGTGGCAACGTTCAAACAAAAGTAGTAAAGTTTCAAAAGTGTCGAAGTCATCTAAAACCAAGGTGTTCTTATATATACATAATGTTTTATCAACTATTGATGATGAAAAATATTGAATGCACAATCGGGAATAATATTCGGGTGAGCAAGCGAATGGTAGAAGTGAAGCCACGAAATCAATATAAATCCTTGTAATTTTTCTTTTGAGACACGCCTACTGGTGTAGACCAGCTGGTCTCTTGCTTTGTGTGAAGACGCTATGTGAGAGAAGGTTTACGGTTCAATTTTCATCGATGCCAGTTTTTGACATATTGCATTTTAGGAAGCGTGACAAAGAAGAAGACAAAGGAGGTATTACACACTTGAAGTCTCATCCACATGGTTATCCCAAGTGGTCATGATTGGTGTTTGGGTACTAGAGGTCAAAGGGTCAATTCTCATCCATGCCAACAAAATTTTTATGTGAGGTATTTATAAAGGTTTTTGATTATTTGCAAATAGGATTCATAAGGGGTGTGTGTTATAAAGTATTTTATTTTGCAAATAGGAGTCATAAGGGGTGTGTGTTATAAAGTCTTTTATCTTGCAAATAGGAGTCATAAGGGGTGTGTGTTATAAAGTCTTTTATTTTTAAATAGGATTTATAAGGGTGTATGTAATAAAAAAATTTATATTGCAAATATTATAAAGAGGAAATATAAGGGATATATTTTTTCATGTGAGAAAAGGGGATATAAGGTGTATTGTGGGTTGTTTTGAAATTGTAATTGTTGCATTTTAGAGAGGACACATAAGGTGTATTGAGGATTTTTTTTTATTGTATTTTGCATGATATTTTGAGGGTTTTTGTTTATTCTTAAGAGCTTTATCTTGTGAAACCAAAAATGATTTAGTGTGAAAATAATCACATACAACTTATATTTGCTTAGAAAATTGATTACAATTTATAGTGCTAAACACTAACATATCCATCACTCAACATAGTCGATTTGCATAAACTATGTAACAACATCCTAGAATAGAAGATGCTAACATAACCCTAATATTGCTCTAACTTATTCTCTCTACTAATCTTACGGAGGAGTGGTTGAATTAAATTCTATAATTAAATTCCAACATTCTCCCCCTTAAAGTTGAGAGGACTGACAAGACAATCTCTCAGCTTTATATATTGAGCTTTAGCAACTCCTTTGGTGAAGATATCTGCTATGTTGTGCAAAGTGCTGCAATGTTATAGCTCAACCACCTGTTTCTCCACCATGTAATGGATGAAGTGATACTTCATATCAAAGTGCTTTGAACTGTTGTGGTGGATAGGATTATGTGCCAATTGAATGGCACTCATATTGTCACAATACAATCTGGTAGGACCACTTTGTCTCTCTCCTATTTATTCAAGAACTTTTCTCAACCATAAGGCTTGGTTACTAGCATTTGTGATTGCTATGTACTCAACCTCAATAGATGGTAATGCTACAACAGTCTGCTTTTTGGAACTCCAAGTAATTAGTCTTGAACCAAGACTAAAAAAACTCCTTGAAGTATATTTTCTATCATCTATATTGCTGCCCCAATCACTATAAATAAAACCAACTAATTTTACAGAATTACATTTGTGGTAATGGATCCTAAAATCCAATGTACCTTTTACATATCTCAAAATTCTTTTAGTTGCTTGTAGATGAAATTCAGATGGATCAACCATATACCTTGAAACAAGAGAAACAACATATTGAATATTCAGCCTTGTATTGGTGAGGAACATTAGAATCCCAACCATGCTCCTGTAAGTGGTCACGTAAAATTTTGGTGCTCCGTCTTCTTTGCTTAATTGGATCCCATGACCCGTTGGAGTTGCAACAGACTTGCATTACTCCATAGAAAATTTCATTATCATATCTTGAGAATATTTGTGTTGACATATGAATATCCATTTACCTATTTGATATACTTCCATGCCTAGGAAGTAATGCATTAAGCCTAGATATTTTATTCCAAATTATTTCATCATGGATTTTTTGAACTCCTTATTCATCTTAACACTACTACCCATGAATATTATATCATCCACATATAAACATACAATGAGAATATCTTTACCTTGTTTCATGTAGTATAGAGTAGGTTCACTTTTAATCCAGGTGAATCCATACTTCTAAAAGTACCCATCAATGCATGAGGACCATGCCCTTGGTGCTTGCTTGAGGACATACAGTGCTTTCTTCAGTTTGTAGACAAGGTTATCCTTACTTTGTTCTTCAAAACCTTGAGGTTGTTGCACAAAACCCTCTTCAAGTACCCATTCAGGAAGGCACTCATCACGTCCATGTGTTGAATTTCCCACCCTTTGTGAGAAGCCAATGAAAGTACTAATTTGATGGTCTCCTGTATAACAACAGGAGCAAAGGTCTCCTCATAGTCAATCCTATACTTCTGAGTAAAATATTTTGCGACTAGCCTTACCTTGTGTCTTTCAATGCTCCCATCAACATTGAATTTGGTCTTGTAGACCCATTTACATCCAACACATTTCTTGCCTTTAGGAAGCTTCACTAGCTCCCAAGTATCATTATTTTTTATAGAGGTCATTTCCTCTTTCATGGTTTGTTGCCATACATCATGAACACATGCTTTTTCATAACTAGATGGCTCTAGCTCTACACTAGTCATTAAATCATAATTTACTACATCTCCATTAGGCTCTTGGGAGTCATCATCACCATACATATGCAGATTTTCAAGTCTTTTCAAAACTGCATTCATTTCACTAGCTTGGCTTCTAGTGTATCTTTTTTGGAAATTCTTATCCAACATTTGAAAAGAAGGATGGTGCTGAAGTGTTCTCTTACCTCTTGATGGAGAATAAACATCCATTTGTGAAGAAATTACTGATCTTTGTGGAGAAGGACTTGGAGTAGCATCTATTGTACTTGAAGTAGTACTCATACTTGGGCTTGGAGTAGGACTTCCTTTGTTGTTTTTGGGTTCCACTTCCTGCACTTGAGAGGAACTTGCATCATGAGATCCATCATCAAAATTTTTTTTGATGACCCCATTCTCCCCCTTCATCAAAAATTACATCCCTGGAAATTACAACTTTATGTGTTTTAGGATTGTAGAGCCTGTATGCTTTGGAAGACTCACAATATCCAAAAAAAATACATGCTTAACTTTTGGGGTCAAGTTTCTTTCTTTGCTCATCAGGAATGTGGGAATATGCAAGACAACCAAAAACCTTGAAGTGTTTTACATTTGGCTTTTTACCATACCATCCTTCAGAAGGAGTGATCCCATTTAAACTAGAAGTAGGACTTCTATTCAAAATGTAAACACTAGTTCTAACAACATCAACCCAATACATGTTATGTAGATGCTTATATTGAAGCATTGATCTATCCATTTCTACTATAGTGTGGTTCTATCTTTCAGCCACACCATTTTGTTTTGGGGTATAGGTAGTTGTGAGTTACCTTTTGATACCACAATCTTTACAAAATTTTAGAAATATATTAGATGAATACTCTCCTCCTCTATCAGTCCTTAAACTATTTACAACAAACTCACTTTGATTCTATACATTATTTTTTAAATCTATGAAACAATCAAAAGCTTCATCTTTAGTTTTCAAAAAATAAATCCAACACATCCTAGAGAAATCATCAATGAAAGTGAGAAAGTAAGAGTTTTTACCCATGCTTTTGGTTTCCATTGGACCATAAATGTCCGAATGCACCAATTGGAGTGGATGGCTTGCTCTCCATGCTTTTCCTCTTGGAAACTTTGATCTTGAGTGCTTTCCCAAAGCACACCCTTCACACACCTCCTTGTGTTCGTCAACTTGTGGAAGTCCACTCACCATAGCTTGAGAAGTCAACATCTTCAAGCTTACAAAATTGAGATGACCATATCTCAAGTGCCAAAGCACACTTGGATTAGAAATGGCAATACTAGCAAGTTGAGCACCTCCTTGTTCCCAAAACTTAAGAGGAAACAACCTATTCTTTGTCATATGTACTTGTGTAACAACTCTATTACATTTATTTTTATCAAAAATTACACATTTTCCTTCATAAAAAAATCCTATAGTTGTTATCCATCATTTGTCCAACACTAAGCAAATTATATTAGAGTTTGGGGGTGTAATAGATGCCATTTACCTTCTTGGCACCTTCTTTTGTTGGAACCTCCATGGCTCCAATACCTTCAACTTGTAGTGCCTTGTCATCTCCCAATTTGATCTTTGATTTGTAGGAGGAATCCATAGTAGCAAAAAGCTCTTCTTTGCCACTCATATGATTGGAAAAAATAGTATCCAAAAACTAAGTTTCATTTAGATTTTGATCTGATTTTCCATAGGTAAGGAATAAATTTGAAGTTCCTTCCTCTTCTCCATAGTTTCCATATTGACCTCTCCCTTCTTGAGAAGTCTTGGACCAACAATATTTAGCAAAGTGACCAATATTACCACAATTGTAACAAGCTTTCTTTGATTTTTCACTTCCTCTTCCTCTTCCTTGGTTGCCACATCTACCTCTTCCTCTTGATCTTCTTCTTCCTTGTCCTATTCCTTGTCCTCTTACATAACTCTCACCTTCCTTGGATGAAAATGCTTTGTCATCACCACCAAAGCTTGATGATGTAGAAACCTGTAATATTTCTTCATGGGACATTAAAGAACCAATTAGAGCATCAAAAGTTAGAGTAGACAAATCTTTAGATTCTTCAATAATAATAGCAATGTGATTCCACTTTGGAAGAAGTGTTCTCAAAACTTTCTTCCCAACCACTTCAGTTTTTATGTCCTCTCCAAGATTTTACATTTTGTTTACAATGGATTTCACTCTAACACAATAATCACCTACATTTTCCTCATTTTGAATTTTTAGATTTTCAAATCCCTCTTCAAGGTTTGAAGCCTCACTTGCTTCACCTGTAACTTCCTTGATAACTATATTTAAAGGCTTTCCATGCATCTGTAGTTTATGTACATGAAGCAATCCTTGGAAAGATGTTTTTCTCCAAGGCTGCTTGGAGATGGTAGAGGGTAAAAGAATTCATATTTTGTGCATCCTTCTTGGCAGTCCTATCAGATGCACTCAAGGTGGTCCAATCTGCAGGTTCTGGATAGCCTTCCTCAACTATGTCCCATAGTATTTTTACAATGAGTAAGATCCTCATCTTGATGGACCAATACTCATAATCTAGGCCATTAAACTCTGGGATGGACAATTTGTTATTGGTTGCCATTGGAAACAAAAACTTAGTAAAACTATTTTTGCTTCTTTTATATTATGTTTGCAAAATAAATTTAATCAATATGTTTAATTAATAATAAAATATTTAAGCTAGAAAATCAATTATATTAAGAAATATATTGATTTAAGCCAAAATATATTATATTAATGAAATAAATTTTAAAGCAAACAAAATATTGTACCTCTTCTTCTTTCTCACGTAGGTAATGCTTCAGACAGTCACTTTTTTTTTTTAACATCGGTAGGACGTCTGCATTTGGTGAAAAATTGACCACTTGCAAAAACTCACGATCGTTCCTTTAAAGATTCATTTTTCAATGCTTATTTGTAAAATATCCTATCAAAAAAATAATCGCATTACCATATGTTACATACACATACCACATGCGTGTTATGGCTTTAAATATATCGATATATATTTTTTAATCATGTCGTCTTTGGCTTGCAACAAATATCTGAAAACTGTGACTCCTGGATTAATCGCCTAAAACTGCGACTCCTCGATTGATCACCTAAAAAACTTCAATCAACCTATGTACTGAAAAAAATTTAAAACTCTTCGAATGTCTCATGTGATGTGCATGGTTTTGGCTGACGGACTCACACAACATCTTCTCTCAGGCACGAATCAACAACGTTATCAACCAATCAGACTGTTGTGTTTAAAAATGGACTACTCTAGATGTGATTCTCCTCACACCTTTACTAGAAAATGTATGCACAAATCAACACCATGAGGTTGCATCTTTCACATCCTCCCAACATGCTGGGCTTATCTCCAATTGTGGGCTCCACCGTAGCTATGTGTATATATTATGTCCAGTGTAGATGATCCGTGACATCTCCTTCACGCAATGTGCACAACTTCTCCTTCCTTACAACAAAAAAGGATCTTTTCTACGCAGTCTCCAAATGACATGCTCACCAACGAATCCTTCAGCATGCCAAATACTTCAACACACCAATGAATCCTTTGCGCTCACCAACAAACTCCTCACATCGCCTGCAACAAACATTCACAATGTTGCCTGTATATCTTGCACCAGATGTGCTGTAAAATGCAGATGTTGCCTATTTTTATTTTTTTATGTTAAATTTCAAAAAATTTGCAGCCTCCTGATCACACGCTATCATAGGCTCCTGATCATAGTGTCAATGCAATCAAACATCCATGCCTAGACATCACAGACACAACTTACTGGTGTGATTCTTCTTTTAACAACAAAACCATTCTCGCAGTTCTTGGAAGACTGAACTCAGGTTATGATGGGTAATCTTTAGAGTGCAAGCATTTTTACCTAGCTCTAATACCAGATGTGAAAATGATCACATACAACTTATATTTTCTTAGAAAATTGATTACAATTTATAGTGCTAAACACTAACAGATCCATCGATCAACATAGTCGATTTGCATAAACTACGTAACAAGATATTAGATTAGAAGATGCTAACATAACCCTAATAGTGCTCTAAATTATTCTATCTACTAATCTTATGGAGGAGTGGTTGAATTCAATTCTATAATTAAATTCCAACAGTTATAGGACATTATTTTTAGGTATTCTTGTGCACATCCTTTGAAAGGGTTTTATGTGGATTATTTGAAAAGGAGTTTTTGCTAACTTGTTTTGAAGTGGCCAAAGAAAAAGAGTTATTTTGAGATGGGTTTTTGAGGGCACATCTTCATCAAGGCAGTTTTAGAGGTATGTTATTTTAACTCCTTCTCAAGGTGGCTTGTTTGAAAGAAAATAGTTTCAAGTCATAAGGTGGAGATATAAGGATTGATTTGATGTGCATTAGTGATTTATTGAAGTTGAGAACAAGTTGTGCATGAGTATTGATTGAAATTGAAAATATATGAGCTAGGATTTGAAAATAAAGTTGTGCATTATTGTTGAATAACATTGAGACATATGTTCTAGGATTTGAAAATAAAGTTGTGCATTATTGTTGAAACATATGTGCTAGGATTTGAAAACAAAGTTGTGCATTATTGTTGAATGACAGAGACATAAGTGCTAGGGTTTGAAAGCAAATTGGTGCATTAACTTTGAGTGATATTGGTAATGAAAATGCAAGAGTTATAGATCAGATTTGTGAAGCCAATTTGTGCATCATCATGATTGACCTTGGGAGTAGATAAAAGGGAAAAACTTGTGCATTGTTCATGATTATTTTTTTTTGAAGTAAAGGTGCAACTCAGTAAATACCAGGTTAGTTATCAAGTGCTAGACTAGAGCTACCTATAGAATAAAATAAATGTGAGACATGTGAAAGTGACATACTTATGAATGTGAAGAACATATTGAGCATTTTTTAGTACATAAAATTCCCTATATGTTCAAGAGGTTAAACGAATTTTGAGTAGAATATGTTTAAACTACTTCAGTCAAAGAAAGCACTTTTTTAGAAAGATATATGAAATTATTTGTATGCAAGAATTGGAAATATTTGAGCATGTGTTATGAGCATATTTGAGCATGTGTTATGAGCATATTTGAGTATGTGTTATGAGCAGATTTGAGCAGAGTTGAGAGCAGGTTTTGATGAGAAAATTTGAGCAAGCCTTGTGTATAGGCTTGGAGCATATTTGAGCAGAGTTGTGAGTAAAGTTGAGCAGGTTTTGTAAACAGATCAAAGTAGATGGGATTGGTGTCTCCTGTGGATAGAGATCCACAAACCATAGTAGAGGGGATTGAGGTCTCCTATGGATAGAGGTCCATGAACTTGAGCATAGAGGATTGGTGTCTCCTTTGGGTTGGTGCCCATAAATATTGTAATAGGGAATTGGTTCCCAAGAGATTGGTTGAGGAAATTTATAATAAATATTTTCTCTGTGGACATAGCCCACATTGGGTGAACCACGTTAAATATGTGTATCTCATGTGTGTGATGATTTGTGCATTGTTTCATTTATTGCATTGATATTATTATTGTTATCATTTGGAAAGAATAGTAAATTTTTTGATCTTATACTTTTCAGCCCCCCTCTCAGTATAATCTTGTATTCTTCAGAGGCACCCTCTATAATTATAAATAATTCAACACAACAAAAAAATTTCTTAAGCAGATTCAATAGATTTAATTCTAAGTCTATAGCATCCTTAAGTGAACTAAAACCAAGTACAATATCATCAAAATTAGCATTGGATGATACATGATTCCCAATATATAAAAAAAGTCTAGATTTATTTTTTAAAAAGTTAACTTAAAAGTTTGCATTTGCAAGATCAAATATTTTTTGCATATGATTCAATTATACATTGATTTGCAATCATTAGTCTTTGTGCCATTATTTTGTGGGGGTATAAAACTCCATGAGATCATTTTATTTTTTAGTAAAGATATATGGTTTCTAAGGGTACATTTTCCTATACTTGTCCTTCCTTTCTTTTTGTATTTCATAAATATCTCTTATGTAATTTTATGGATGATATTAACTCCATTTGTTCCTCTCAAAATATTATGAATTTCTTCATGGTATTAGAGCAAGTGCAAGTTTTCATTAAATGATCCAATATATTTCTCATCTATGGCCTTTCTAAGTTGCTTCATACTAGGTTCATGCTTTAGATAAGTGAACAACAAAGTCAGGGTAATTTTTACGAACTTCTTTAAAAATCTAAATTTAGGTTTTTTTATTTAAATTATATTTTTAAAATATAATTGTAATTATTTTTTAAATTCAATATGTATACTCCAAATCCCAAAATATCATTTATTATGTTGAACTTTATAGGCAACATCAACATTGACAAGTTTCTAGGAAAAACCTTAAGCACTATATGACTTAAATTGGGGTATAAGGAAGCAAGGATATTTTCATAAGTATTGAATTCTAATTTTTTCAATAAAATAAAGAACAATTATATTTTGAAATTTAGTAAATGGTCATTGTAGATAAATCATTGAGATTAATCAAGAAAATGTATATTTTGAAATATATACATCAAATGATGAGGTTCCTGGTTCTATTTTTTGTTCCATTCTCTAGTTTTAAGTGTCAAATATAGGTTGAAGGTATAAAAGGGATCATTTAAAATTTTAAAATTGAATCATAGGAATTATTTTGTTAAATCACTCCTCCCCTTTTGCTTTTATTGTTTGCTTGAAATATGGATCATCGAGCATTTGGTTGTCATTTGCATGTTACAATATTAAAGTGTTACTTTATATTGTGGTCACACCCTCCACACTTAACACACTTGGGAAACTAACATGCTTATCTGTGTTAGGTTATTTATACCTAAGAGTTCGTTGGGTTTGATTCCCCACCCACTTTTATGTTTGACCTATATGATGTTAATATGGTCAATATTACTCACTCTAGAAGTAAGGGTGCTACCACCTGACATGATCATGGCCTAAAGTGTCCAATTAGTGAGGCTAGCTTAGATCACTTGTGACCTAATGGTTGTGGTTTGATTTCTCGTGTCTTTTTTTTGGTAAATTAAAGTTTATATTTACAAGAACGGGTTTTGAAAGGGACCCAAAACCTTATTACAAAATCAGCAACAAGTGCTAGATGTCAGGACTAAATCCAAATGGGAAAAGACCCATAAAATACTGAAAGACAAAAGCATGCAAAAAAGGCTAAAGTAGTAACATAAAGGAAAAGAAAACCAAAAAAATCCAAGGTTCCCTTAAACAAAACCAGAGAAAAAGAAACTAGAAAGAAGGCAGTAGGAGCATCAAACTTCCTTGAGCTGAATGTCCCTTCTTAGCCTTTGTTGTCTCCAATACCATATCATTCTGTACAAATAACTCCATAGCATCAACCAGACTTGTGGAAAATTGGCTGATATTTATTTTCTTGTATCTTGCACCAAACTGACAAATGCAAGAGTCATTCACCGAATTAAATCTGTCACTCTCCAGATTTGTCTTGAATGACTATTTCAATGAGCCTTGTCAGGAACTGCTTTGTCCATGTGGAAAGACCTGAAATGGTGACTGCAAAACTTACCAAATGATCATATGAATGATTAGCTTCTCTGTATGCATGCTGACAAGTGATTTCCTATTGTTTAGAGATGATTTCCTTGGATTCTTCAATGAGAGCTCTGATTCTCTAGGAGGGGAATTTATTATTTCTTATGAGATTTATTGTATTTAGTGAGTCTCCCTCAATTATCACCTTGTTGAATTTGCTTTGGATGAGATTTAGACCTCTCCATAGGGCTTTTACTTCAACGTATTGATTTTTTTGGGTTCCCAAGATTTTAGCAAAAGCAAGAATTGGATCTCCATTGTGATATCTCACCACACCACCTGCACCTGCTGGTCCTGGATTCCCTTTGGAGGTGCCATCAAAATTAAAATTTACCCATCCCACAGGGGGGGACTCCAACTGGTGTTGGGACGAAGGCTTGGCCTGATATGACCATCAGGGTCTCCTAATGGAATGTTCAAAGAAGAGATTAGGGAGACCTCAAATATAGACATAGATTGATTAGAGTAGGGGTTTAACTGAGCATTTTCAATGGCATAACAAATAATTCTATTGGTAATAGAAGAAAAACCCAAAGAGACTTGACAAAAGATTCTTTTGTTTCTTTCCAACCAAACTTGCCAAAGGAAATGGTGTAAGTAGTAAGCCCAAGTGGAACGGAGCCTGGGATGGTGGAAAGGATTAGGCCACTATTGAAAGAGGTCCAATATGGATTGAGGTATAACCCAGCTGATGTGAAAGGAATTGAAAATATTACACATGATTGTTTGGGAAACCAAGTAGGCAAGGAAAAGGTGGTTGACCCCCTTTTTACTTAATAGATAAGGCATCTAGTCATCATATAATTTGTCTAGGTTGGTTTAATGTGTACATCCAACATGCCACTTAAATGTGTTGGTTTAATGTGTACATCCAACATGCCATTTAAATGTGTTGATACAATTACATATAATTTTTAATTAATATATGCTATATTTTTTAATAAAAATGTTTGAAATTCAAATCAACAAAATCATGCATGTCTAATGATAATATGTGGTTGAAAATTTAATTTCAAGAGAAGAGGATCAAAAAGACTTATAAAAATAGTAGTAAGAGTCCATTTATTTTGGGGTAGGTGGTCATGAGCAAGGAGTTTGAAAATGTACACCATTATTTGAATATTACATATGCATATTTTGTAGAGCTATGAGGCCCTTGGAGGTAGGCCCAAATTTATGACAATATAATATGAATTTAAACCCACCCTTATGTTTTGTATTAGTTTTACCCCATGTTTATCTTAATGTTCATCAAAAACATTATGAATCAATAATAAATGAGATATAATCATATAAGAGCGATCCAATTTAAATCCCATATTGTGATGTACTCCTGTGATAATGTCGACATTAGACGATTTGTTATAATACCAAGATATTGTGGTCATGATGTAAAATGGGTAAAGTTTTTTTACTCCCATATATAACAAATTAAAAAATAGCAAGAAGAAATTTATTATTTATTTAATGAATATAACTGAGCAAAAGACTAAAAATATATTTGGCCAAGATTTGAATGGTGTAATACCAAGATAATGTAATCATTATGTAATACATATGGAGTTGTTTCTAGTGGAATATGGTAGCCCAACCTTATTGGCCAAGTTTTATATATGATGATATAAGCTTGAAGATAACCTTGATGTAAGTCTATAAGCATCCTATATCTAATCCTATGGGTAGTCTTTATGTATTCACCCCTAGTGAGATTTATTAAACCACTTGTATGGTTAACCTCATCTAAACCTTCACTAAAGGTTTAGTAACTTATGGTTGATGTTGTCTTAAACTTGAGTCTTATGTCAACCTAAATTAATGTGGTATGTAATTATTAATCTTAAGAATTAGCTATCTACTATAAATACCCTTAACTTTTAATCCATTGCATTAGTATGCATATCATGACATCTTTATGTGATCCAATCTTGAGGGTGCTCCCTTGGGCACCCACCCTTATTCTTTTGTCTACTTGATATTTTTATTTTGATTTTCTATTCTCTTAAATATGATTTGTGGTGAGTGTTATGCCTCATTTGGTTTCTAGAAATTGTGAATTTTTACTGTTTCAATTCCTTCTAATAAAAAAAAAAAATAATTTTATTTATAAAAATGCTTATTATTCAAAAAAAGAACATAAAATGTTCTTAACATTTTTAATGCATATGGGATCATTTCAACCTGTATAACCAAATGTTAAAAATGATAGTTAAAAACTTTCCATTGTAAAATTAATATAGCTCAAATAAAAATCAAATGACATTAGTTGAACCAGCTAGATTCCTTCAATTTTGTAGGAGGGACTAGGTTCAAATATTGCCAAGAAATACATGTATAATTTCCAAGCATGTTGTAATACCACCATCTAGTCATTATGTAATACAAGCGGGGCTATTTCAATTCCATATAATTAAATCAGGAAAAAATATAGGTCAAAGAAAAAAATTAAAATATAACTTCTATTTTTTCTTGTGAACAAGGATGTAGGATACTAACATGTATTTGTATAATAAAAATTATATTATATAAATTGGAATTAATTCAAATGATATATATTGCACTCATCTAAGTTCAAATCCTTAAATCCTCATTGGATTTTTTTTTAAAAGATTATGAAAATCTTGAAACCTTAATTTATATTATATCAAGGAACATTTTCTATGTGAAAAAATTAGAATTTTCAATATAGATTATAAAAACCTTAAAACATTAAACTATATAAAAATAATTTAAAAATATTTATTTCAAATCATCTTGTGGACTTCGTCAAGGTGATCCACTTTCCCCTTATCTATTCATTATTATAGCGAAAGCATTAGGGAGAGCCTTTTCAAAGGTAAAAATGGAAGGAAAAATCAAAGGTATTCAAGTTGCAAAAAATGGTCCTTCTAAATCTTATCTCCAATTTTTTTATGATACTTTTCTTTTGGGTCATCCCTATGATTTTAAATCAAATATTTAGGCAAATATTGATGTAGGGATAGCGCAAATGGCTCCCGAGTGCTGCGAATAACTGCACATAAATGGTGTGGTCGAGAATACTACCCGGTGGTGATGAAATGGTGGACAACGGATTTTGTTGAAGGTTAGGGAATAAAATATGTAGATTATGGATTTATAATTCTTCTTATAGCAGAATAGTTTGAGGGTGAAAGCGGTTGCATTAGGGTTTACAGTGAAAATTTAGGATTTCCTGCAATTTCATATTTTGGATATTGGGATGGAGGGTTTCAAAAGAGATGCATGCATTAAGTCAAAAATGGATTCTAGAGAAGCAATCCATGAAGGAACACCTCATACAAGAGGGGAACACAATCAACGATTTCCAGGGAAACCATTGAGGATGCCAAAGGTAGATCCAAGGAAAACAAAGATGGGTTGCATGAAAGCAACTAATGGATCCCCAGTAGTGAAGTAGTGAAGTTGTAAATAATGGATGTTCAGAAAGGAATAGATGCGATTGAGAGGAAAAGCCTAATTTTTCAATTCATGGGATTACCATCGACTGTTGCTACCTTCAAACAATAAACTGCCAATAACTAGAGCACTAAAGGTAAGTTCCAAATTTTTACATATCCTAATGGCTACTTTCTTATTTTTTTGAAAATGAAGAAGATAGGGAGAACATTTTTCAAGGGGAGCCATGGTTTTTTGGTAGGGTAGGGCTCTTCATGAAGCCCTGGCATACCAAGTTCACATATGAGGAAGAGATGCCATCAAATGCCCTTGTTTGGGTCCATTTATTTGGTCTTCCAATATAATACTTGGAATACTGACATCCAAAGATATTCAAAACAATTGGAAATTATTTAGGAGTTTACATGATGACTTTTGATTGTACCCAACACTTAGAGCATATGATTTATGCAAGGATTTGTGTTTTGATTGATTTTGACAAACCACTTCCAAAGAAGATTACTTTACAATATGGGGAAAAAATATGGGACCAAGTAGTAAATTATGAAAATATTCCATTTAGATACATAATTTATCATGAATATGGTTATCTAGCCAAGGATTGTCCACATAAGGTCCCTAACAAAGAGAAAGAGGATGGGGACTTGGTAGGGTTTCAAATCCCTAAACAAAAAAACACAAAAAAATAACAACAAAAGAGAAAACAGTTATTTCTCCTAACACCTTTGAAATTCTCTCCACGGATGAGCAAGCAGATGATGAGGATGGTCAAATGGAAATAGTTATTATGAAGACACAGTTTGATGAAGAGAGAGAACAGGAAGGATTGCATGATGAGAAATCATTGAAAGAGCTTGCCTTGATGCTAAGAAATAACGATAAAGGGAAAAAAGTACAATGTAGAAAACCAACGCGAGTGCAAAATAAAAGGGCTGGTTCAAACTACAAATAAAATGAATCCTCAAAAAGACCATACAAACTCCAATAGTAGTGTCGTGGTACCAAGTAACCAGCCTATAGTCCCAACTAGAATGAAGCAAGATACAAATAAATGATAAGGATGCCATAATACTAAGGTTTATAGTAAGTCTCTTTATGGAAATATTGGAAGCTTTGGTTATTTTGCCAAACAATTCGATATTTTTGGTAATTTGTTAAGCTTTGTTTTTTTTTCTTAGTGTTACCGTATTTTGCTTGATTTATCTATTGCTCCTTTGGCTTAGTTTTTGTTGTATTTGTTTTTCCTCGTTTGTGGTGTTTTTTATTCTTTTTTCTATTTTGGTCTTGTTTTGTTATATTGTTTTTGGGGTTTTTTTGTGTGTTTTGTGATTTGGTGTTGTTTATTTTTGTTGTTTTTATTTTATTTTATTTTATTTATTTATTTATTTTTGAATGTGTTTTCCTCTATTGTTTGTGTTTATTCTGTGTGGTTTATGTTTTTTTTCTTGTGCCTTTACTTGTCGATGCACTGAAAGAGTATGCTTTATTTGTTTTAGTTTTTTGTGTGTTTGTGTTTTTTTGTTCTTGTTGTGTATTGTTTTAGGCATGCTCCTTGCGTGTGTCAAAGGTGGTAGGCCAAGTGTGAGCCTTGGGTGTTTTTGGCGAAATAGATACCCTTGCCTCCTTAGATCTTACCCAAAAGTGGCATCTCTTTTGAGATGTTTTCCACAAACAAAAAAAAATATGAGTTTAAATCTTACAAACAATAATACATAAATAATTTTTTTTTTTTTTTAACATGGTAGAATCGGTAGCTGCCACAAATCCAGGCAGGCTGTCCAGCTTTTATAGCCACCACAGTATTTTGCGTTGTCCACCCCGAAAGCTACCACATAGATCTTCGCATAATCTGCCCCTATAATCGCCATGCCACAATCATTTAAAACCTTTTACACCGCTGAAAACATTAGGAAAGGGACAAGCGTTCAGTCTAACAAAGCCCGAGATTTGAACCTTGGACCTCCACCCCCATTATGGGGTTTGGATGAACCAATTGATCTACACCTCAAACCTTAATACATAAATAATTAATAAATTATTATAATATAAATAAAATCAATTTATAACAATTAATTTTTTTTTTTAATTTGTGGAAAACATCCTAAAAGGGATGCCACTTTCGGGTAAGACCCAAGGAGGCCGGGGTATCCATTCCACCAAAAATGCCCAGGACTCGGACCTGGCCTACCACCTTTGACATACTCAAGGAGCAAACAAACACACAAAACCAAATTAAAAAAAGTAAATAACAACAAAAATAATAAAATAAAATAAAAAACATGCTCCTTGAGTGTGTCAAAACCAAAAGCACAACCAAACACGCACAATAAGATAAAAGAAACCACAACACAAACCACATAGAAAAACACAAGAACCACATAACAAAACACAAACAAGACAAAAACAACATAACACTACAAAGACATAACCCAAAAAAACATGAAAAATAAACACAACCAAAACCTAAAAAATAAAATAAATAAAATAAAAATAAAAATAAAAACAACCAACAACAGACAATAAACAAAAACAAAAAACATAGAAAACACTCACACATAAAAAAATGAAATAACACAAACAAAGAGAAACCCAAGAACAAGAATGAAAAAAACACAAGAACAATAACAAAAAACATAAAAAAAAAACAAAACAACAAAAACACAAGAACAACAAAAAACAACACAAAGAACACAAAAACAAAACAAAACAAAAGAACCCACCCACCTTAAAAAACTAAACAAAAAAACAAAGAAGACAAAAGAAAAAAAAGAAGAACAAAACAATGACCTATCTAGACCAGAAGACTATTAATGCAAGAATCAACAGAGGAAACAAAATAAATAATAGAATGAGCTAGGGAACTAAAAAAATTGAATGAACAAAAGAGAAAAAAAAAAAACAAGAAGAAACTAGATACCTTCAGAACTGGAGCCATCCAAAGAAATGATAGAAAGAAGAGCTTCCCTAATTTGAGAAGCCCACCATATAGGAGGGTGGCCATAACAAGTAAGATCACATTTGTCGAAAGCCCAATTAGCTAAAGCATCAACACTCTTGTTTTGATCTCTGACCACATGATTGTAATCAACTTTCAAAAATCCCATCTGGATTAACTGAATCTTCTCAATAATTCTTTTTATTCTCCAATCCACCTTATGATTCTTAGGAGTATTCAAGAGATTAATCATAAGTTGAGAGTCAGACTCAACTAACACCTTTTCCCATCCAACCTTAGTAGCCTCCTGAAGGCCTCTAAGGATACCATACCCCTCAACAAGGTTATTGGAAAGAATACCCAAATTCTCGGCAAAAGTAAAAATCGGGGAGCCATCTAAAAGTCTACCAATTCCTCCCACACTGGCTTTTCCTGGGTTCCCTCTAGAGGCTCCATCAGTATTGACTTTTCCAAAATCCTTAGGAGGAGGTTGCCAATTTCTTGTCCTATCCATCTTACTAATACTCACATTCCCTTTAATATGGTTGCCCTTAGAAGGTTTAATATTCAATCTTTGCATCACTTGATCCCATCTTTGGTGGGAGTTTTGGGGGTGATTAAGGAGTTGATGGACTGATTCAACTAAGTTGGCTATGGTCTTTTGCCAAATATAGTGAATATCCTTCCTATCTTGATTAAAAATTTGGTTGTTCCTTTCATTCCAAATATTCCAAAGAAGAATGGTAGAACCCATCCAAACTAAGCGCCTAATAAAATGATCAACACCCTCTTGATTAGGCCAATCCCTCCAAATCTGTTCAAAAGTGAAAAAATTGGACCACTGTAAGCCAAGTAAAGTTGCCATTCTCCTCCATAGCTCAGAGGCTAAAGTACACTCAATAAAAAGATGGTTGATATTTTCTACATTCTCTTCACACATTTCACATCTAAAAGGGCCATGAAAACCATGCTTCATAAGTTGCTCACCGAGTAAGCACCCTACGATGCAATAAAAGCCAATTAAAGAACCTCACCTTAGGCCAGAGCTTTTGAGCCCACAATTGAGAAAATATGTCATAAGAATGGTTGGGATTATTATGGCATAAGGTCAAATAACCTTGAGCAACTGAATACTCACCCTTAGTAGTGTTGTTCTATCCAAAACAATCTTTTTCATGGGACCAAGAGAGGGATCTCATATGAAGGATGCCTTGGATATCTTGTCTTTGCCTTTCTGGTATTTGAATAGGCCAGTCCTCAATAGGGATCCAATATCTACCAACCTTTGAATTACTAGTATGGTTCCGACAGTAATTAGCCACCTTCATCCAATTATCTCGGTGAAGCTCCTCCATCCAAGGCCTCCAATCGGGAAACTAATTTATCAAAGGCTTGTGACCATCCCAAGAATCTGTCAAAAAATTTGCATGTTGACCATTATGAATGATCCAAAATAATTTTTTATTTATCAAATCCTCACCAATCTTAAGAACTACTAAAATGGGAGAACCTTTGGTAGGAAGTTGATAGCGAACAAGGTCTTCAGGACTTTTGTTCTCAACATATTTAGCACGAAGATTATTGGCCCAAAGAGCATTGGGGTTATGCAACATCCTCCAATATAATTTTACAGCTAAAGCTTTGTTGTTATTAATTGAAGACCGGAATCCTAACCCCCTTCACTCTTAGGAAGACATAAAGTATCCCATTTCACCAAGGCCAATTTTCTTTTCTCCTTAGTACCACTCCAAAGGAAACGATGATTGATTTGATCCAATTCTCGAAGAATAGCCTTTGGGATATTCAAAACGGAAGAAACATAAATAGGAATAGCTTGAAGGACTGATTTTACCAAGGTGATTCTACCTCCAAAAAAAAACCACTTGTTGGTCCACTTTCCAATTTTCTTCTTGACTTTGTCCAACAACCAATTCCAATCTTTATTTTTTTGCCTTTGAATATTTATGGGAATACCTAAATAAGTGATTGGAAGAGAGGTCTTATTATATCTTAATTTATCCAAGACCATGGATTCCTTTCTAACAGAGCAGTGAAAGAAAAAAACTTTAGATTTATCTTCATTTATCAACTGCCCAATAGCCTTAGAAAAACAGCTAATGATTTGCTTAATATTAGAAGCTTCCTTAACTGTAGCTTTACCTAAAAGGGTAGAGTCATCCACAAATTGAAGATGAGAGATAGGTCTAGCTCCATGAGCAATGGTAACTCCCTCAAGGGTTTTGTTTTCCCTCTTTTTGGTTATAGTCCTACCCAAGCATTCAGCAAGAATGATGAATAAATAAGGGGATAGCGGGTCACCTTGCCTAATACCTCCGGAAGCTGGGAAAGACCGAGAAAGCTCGCCATGGATAAGAACTAAGTAGGAAACCGAAGAGATACATCCCATAATCCAATCCATCCAATCCTTAGAGAAACCAAATTGCCTCAAAACTTTGATAAGGAAGTGCCAATCCACTCTGTCATAAGCTTTGGATAAGTCTAACCGGATGAACATAGAAGGAGAATTTTGCATATCCATGGAATCGATGGCTTCTGAGCAAGAACTATCTCATCTACTATTTGACGTCCTTCCACATATCCCCCTTGCTGCGGGGAAATAATCTTATGCAAAAGAGGCTTCAACATTTCTGCCATGATTTTAGTAATGATTTTGAGAAGAACATTGCATAAAGCAATAGGTCTAAAAGCTGAGATATGATCAACCTTTTGAGCTTTTGGAACAAGAGTAATATAATTCCAACTCTTATTCTAAATCAAATTATGTCTAAAAGCTGAGATATGATCAACCTCTTGAGCTTTAGTTTAACATTACTTAAAATCAAATTTTAATTCCAACTCTTATTCTAGATAATAAGTATAGCACCTTTTTACCAGGCAAGAGGATGCAATTCTCATTGCTTGTTCCTTAATAACTATCATGATTATGTAGGTGTAGTTTGACAAATGCAAATTTCATTGCTTCTCCCTTAATAGCTATCATAATAATGTTGGTGTTGTTTGAATGCTTAAATGTATGTCACATAAAACTTAAAAAAAAATAAAAAATAAAAAAAAATAATAGGTGTACATTGTTAGATAGAGGGTATACATATCAAATTTAAATGGTTGGTATTTTTATAATTTAAAAGTTAAAAGCGAAATGTTTCTAAATTTTTATTACAAACAATTTATTCAATTGTTTGTTCAAGTAAATTAACATATTAATTTTATATTTAAAATTTATTTTAGTAATTAAAATTATTTAAAATTTTTTAGATGAATTTAAATAATTAAAAAATTATCTTAAAATATTATATTATGATTTCATGGTTTCTCAGATCAAAGCAGTTTAGCAAAAGGTTTTTCACTAAATTCAATAAAAAATATTATATTATAATTTTAACGAAAAAAATTTAAGATTTAAATTTTATCAAGTTATACAATAATAGCCTATTATAATATTATTATGTGATTATAATACAACAAGGACGAGAGACATCTCAATCCCATATAACTGAATATAACCAACTAAAAAAACTATAATGGATAAAATTAAAATAATAACTCAATCCCATATAACTAAATATAATCAAACATCAAGTGCCATTAGCTCAATTTCTCAATGTTTAAAGATGAGACCTAGGTTCCAATCCTACCAAATGATATATGTCTAAGCTCTATTGTAATACCACTATGTGGTGGTGATAATATAATAGGGATGGTGAAGAAGAAGGATGTTGAATTTTTTAAATATTTATGTTCACACAAAATTAAAGTAGATCTAAAAAATTTAAATTAGATTTATATGGTGGAGAAGAAGGATAATTTTTTTAAATATTTATATTCACGCACGAAATTAAAGATCTAAAAAATTTAAACTAGACTTCCTATAAAAAAAAACGATATAAATTTTTAATTATAATAACTCAATTAACATAAAAATTGAATTTATGCTACAGGCAGTTGCCCTAGTGGCTAAGATGATGGTTGTTTCTTAAGTGGTCTTGTGTTCAAACCCCTTGAGGGTGGTTTCCATATACTTTGTAAACGTTCTACTAAAAATAATTGAATTTATTTGTAAACTATCATGCTTTATAAAAATTATAATTTTATTCAAAATAAAAATCTAAATACAACCTTATTTTTAAAAATATATATATATATAACATCCCCTAAAACCTAAAACCAGATTCTAATTCCATGTGATCAATTAAAAAAATTAATGATTCGTTACTTCAATGGACATTTCTCGACTGCCTTGGGAAAGCTCAGAAGAGTTACTAATAGGCGCAGGCGTAATGGACATTTCTTGACTGCCTTAAGAAAGCTCAGAAAAAATACTTATAGGTAAAACTCTTCCAAAAAAAAAATTAAAATTATATTTTACATGAAAATGATATAAGTATTTAATTATAATTTATTTGTAAACGGTTAAACTCTTCCAAAAAAATTATGATTGTATTAATAGTAAAAAACTCAATACAACCTTATTCTTAAAATAAATAAATATATATAAATATAAAACAGCGAGAAACCTAAAAACAAATTCTAATTCCATGTGATCAGTTATATATAACACCCAGAAACCCTAAAAACAAATTCTAATTCCATGTGATCAATTAACAAAATTACAGATTCATGGGCATTTCTCGACTGCCTTAAGAAAGCTCAGAAGAGTTACTTATAGGCGCAATGGACATTTCTCGACTGCATTAAGAAAGCTCAGAAGATTTACTTACAGGCGTGAGGAAAGAATTCAGATTACTTTTGTTCTGCTCGCTTAATTTTTATTTTGCTGGCAGAAATATTCTCTCTACTCTAACTACAAACCTTAAAGAAAATGTTTATTTGTATAGGGTTAGATAGACCCTAACAGTTAGTAACTTAAATTGAATATTTTCCAAGAAAACTGTACTGAGAGACTGGCATGTCCAGTGCTTAGGCTAGACCTGATTCATTAGTGGATGAATGATATCATAGCATTAGAAGCTCAAGAAATTATTATAATTTTTAAACTTCTCTTAAGATATCCATAACTTATTGTACTTATATCTTTCAGTGTCGAATTCAACTTATCAATCAACTATTGTCTTGCCACTAAGACTGGTCACGATCTTCTTTGGGAACCCAATTAATCTACAAGGCTTCTTAAAAATTCTTAACTTGCACACAACTATTCAGCACGTCCTTGACAGAAGGGAAAAAAATAATAATGAAAAGCTTTTGTTCTATGTATTCATCTAAGCCCAAGGAATATCCATCCTGTTAATAAAAAGTCCAACTTCAGATGATATAAAAAGCGTTGGCTCCTTGCAGACTTAGATACTGCATTTATGGTGTAATGCCCAGACCAACACAATTTAACAATTCAGTCTATGTGACTTATATTTGACAGAAGATTTTGGGGTTGGTCTTTTTATTTTTTATGGGATGATGTTACCATTATGGTTCATATAATAATATTATCATTATAAATTATTTATTTACAATAATATATTATTAAAATTTCATTCTACTTTAATACTTTTTTACTAATCTTGTTTGTCAAGAAATCACAACTTAATGCTCATTAGATTCTTCAACGCCACACAATGCGTCCATATCTATGGAATTTGCTGAAATATTCTTTCAGTAGGCACACTGAAAATAACAAATATTTACATTATAACACTTGTAAACATGACATGGGAATTCCCAAACAATTAAAAACCTCAACAACACTCACACTATGAGAAGGCGATCCAGATTACAAGGGCAAGAATAACAAGATGGTTAACATGTTAACCAAATCTGCACCTTGACAGTGGCCACTCCTTCATCGAAACTTATCTCTCTATCATGTGAGCATTCGCTCAGAGGCTAACATCAACCATACATCTCTACCCTGGAAGCCCAATCATGTTACACAGCCATCGAGACGACCCAGATTACAAGGACAAGAATAACAAGATGGTCAACATGTGAACCAAATCTGCACCTTGACAGTGGCCACTCCCTTATAGAAACTTCTCTCTCTATCATGTGAGCATTCTCTCCAAGGCTAACATCAACAATACATCTATACCCTGGAAGCCCAATCATGTTTCTAAAACAAAAAAAAAAAAAAAAAAAAAAAACTTGAATGTCAGAAAAATTCATTCAAAACCTCTCCGAAAAGGGTCTGAGGTCCAGCTCCTGGGTCCACGCGCTCCGGTCCTGAACATGCATCTGCCAATACATCTGAGCTATGGCATCTGGGTCCATCACATACTCCTCTTGCGTTTCCTTGGATTCCTTTGACCTGAAAGCTCCATAACAGTCAATCCAGTAAAGAAACAATCTGACAAGTTGGACCCAATTCAAAAAGTAGGTAGATCCAAACAAACTGACAAAGTTGGACCCAATTCAAAAAGTAGCAAGATTCTTCAAACCTGCCAAATCAAATATCATACCTAGAAGAACCTATTGTCCCATCTATAACGATGTGTGCCACATGAATTCCTTGCGGCTGAAATTCTCGAGCTAGGCATTGTGAAAGTCCCCTCAATGCAAACTTGCCGCAGGCTGCATTAGCAACAACCACAACAACCACAATTACAAATAAATACAGGCAACATCTTTTTACTACGGTTTCTTCTTCTAGCCCACTTTCACTGTGTGAGGAGTCCTATCGTATAGACCTCACCCAGACGTCCTAAACATTTTCAGAACCCAACTGCAAAATCTGCATACTTTAACATTAAATTTTTATAATAAGGACATACTCAATTCCGACATTCGGGCGGCTCCTCTCAGCGAAGCATCAGAACCCGTGAAGAGAATCGTGCCCTTCCTTCTCTCCACCATTCCGGGCAAAACCTGGAAGAAGAATAGTTAATTAATTAAACAACACAAAATAAAAATCTTTCGCCTCCCGCACCCTGTCAAATTCCAGAGGTATTAAAGTGGAACCAAATTTTAACATATGAATATATTATTCGAAATAAACAGTTTATAATAGGAACAATGGAACAACATCACAAATGCTTTAATGCTTTAGAAAGCAAAAGGACCAACTACCTTACACATACCACGACTCGATGTTAACAAACTATTGACAATCCAAGGGACATCAGAAAGAAAAGGACCGTTCTTTTTACAGAAATTCTGACCTGCTGAGCGCAGTGAAAGGCACCCACGGTCGAAACAGTGAGGGCCTTCTCAAAGGACTCCAGCCTTATTTCCGTGAACTTGGTTGGACTCCACGCCACCGGTACGCTCACATTGTAGACCTACACAAACATAAAACACCATTGAAAAACAAACACCATCTACCTACAATCAAACCAGGAAAAAAAATAAAAAAAAAATAAAAAAGCCATTAAAGCCTGTACCAGAACTTCCACAAATCCCAGCGAATGGATCCCCTCGAACGCCTCCCTCACTCTCTTCGCATCCGAGCAGTCGATGCGAATCGCGAACACCTGCGCCTTCTCCTCCCTCGCTATCTCATCCGCAAACCTCGACAACTTATCTGCACAACCCCAAAAAAAAAGACCATCCCATCACCTTCCATACTACTAAACTAAACAATCAAACATCCTCACATTCATTCTTTCACCCATTGACGATAACTAAACTAAACTGTTTCTAAATCTAGGGGCGTCAGAATTTGATTGCCTAAGTCTCGTGCGAGAATGGCCACGGTGTAGCCTTCGTGGGCGAATCGTCTGGCTATGGAACGGCCGAGCTTGGGGCCGACGCCGACTACTGCCACAACTCCTCTCGCCATTTTTTTTCTTCTTCTTCTTCTTCGTTTTTTCTCAGGGATTTTCGGTTTCCATGGTATTAATACGGCGCACAAAAACCAGAGCGAACCATGGTGTCGGCCCCAGGGAAGCCCGTGGGAGAAAGAGGGCAAATTGTGGTCGTGATGTTGGCCACGTCGCGTCGAGAAATCACGCTCAGACACAGAGAAGCTGCATCTGCGCACGCAACAACAAAATCAACTCACCAACAAAAGTGCTTTGCGTGAATCTCTTAATTAAGAGCCCGGGACGAACGGATTCTGCTGCCGGGAGCCAAATGATACGATTGCCCCTCACCTTCCAGTCACGTCTGGAGAAATCTCGATGCCATGGGACCATTTCGTACTTGTAACTACGAATATAACGTCGCACGGGGACCCGCGGGCAGCTAAAATTACGAGGAGTATTTGTCCTTCCCTCGAAAGTTCCAGTAACCTAACAACCGGATTGGGTAACTTGGGGTTAATAGTTATATCTTTATTCTCTGATTCCACTCTTCATGGATCTATGATTCCTGTTCTCTGTACTCTTGTTTCAGTGGGATACCATCATTTCTGTCTAGGGTCGCCTCATCGGATCTACAGATCTATAAAGGCTGAGTTTCACTTTTAAGATGAATTTTTTTCTGGTGTAAAGTATAATCAACATAAATTTGAGTTTTAATTATCTTGAATTGTTTCATTCGAGATATTGTGTAAGTCTACACAAGTTGAGTTTCATTTTTAAAATTTAAACCAAAAATTAATTATTAACATAAAATAAAATTTCAATTATAAAATATATTAAAAAAAATATTGATATGATTCTGGTTTGGATCTTCTAGATGGGAAATGTCTCCGTTTTTCTGGAAACTTGTGGCAAAGGAGAAGCTGAACATGTTAAAAGCCCAGCAAGTGAAACCAACAAAGACCATGCATTTTGTTATCCAACAATGGTGTGGTGGGGTATCGTGTTGGAAGAAAATAAAGAAAATTAGAATGATCTGATCCCCGTTGGAGTGGAGTCCCTGCCATATTTCGTGTTACTAGTTTTGTTCTGGTCCCCATTTAGAATTATCTTATCTGATCGAGCATGATGTAACAAGTGGGTCAATAATAAGGTGGGTAGTTTTTGTGGTTTAAGATCTGGGTGAGTGTGGTTTACCGTCAAGGATACCATTTGCATTATCCGTAATGTGATCCGAGTATAAGAAGTATTACTTAAAAAAAAAATGTGGTTGTGACCAACGCTTCTATGTAACTTAAAAAAAACATGTCAACCATTCAACCACAATAAAGACTATTGAACTTCAAAAGAAAGGAGCACAATCTTAATATGTTTTCGAAAGCAACGAGCACAATCTTAATATTTTTTAAAACATTTAATAACAATCATAGTTAAAATATATTGGAGACCTAATTTTTTTTGTTAAGAGAGTCTAAGGCCTTTACCATTACAATGTGTTGGGATATATCACCCTCCCTCCCCAACGAGCACAATCTTAATATTTTTTTAAACATTTAATAACAATCATAGTTAAAGTATATTGGAGACCTAAGTTTTTGTTAAGTGAGTCCAAGGCCTTTACCATTACAATGTGTTGGCATATATGGCGGGTCACGCTCCCCCTAAAACGATTTAAGGTCTTTATTAGAAAATCCAAATACCTTTACCAGAATAGGGACACAATCTTATAAAATTTATTACCAATGATATATATATATATATATATATATATATATATATATATATTTTTTTTTTTTTTTTTATTTTTTTTATTTTTTTACTTATCGGGCAACTACTTTTCATTTTTGATAGTTTTATCTATATGTTAAATAGATCTTAGATCTTATAAGCTGTAATTAATTTATTTTTATTTCATGAATAATTTATGTTTAACATATTTTTTATATAATTTATTAATATTTTTAAATTCTATTTTATAATTATATTAATTTTTTTTTTTTTTTTAGTTTAGTTAGATTAGCATATTCTAGATAAAAAGCATCTTCTATATAAGGGTCGTTTTATATAATCTATAGTTTTGTGGACGTTAAAAATAATTTCAAACCTTAAACTAAAGTTTAAATCTATGGATGAGTCTTAACATTTAGTCCATGACTAGAGGGATAACCCATGCGAAATGAGGGTTTCAATTCAAAAATTAACATTTATGTCCAATGCAATTGAAACAAACTTTGGGGAGAGAAAATTTTCACACAATAAACCAAGTTTCCAATCCCATAGATGAATCTTAGGATTTTGGCTTATGGGCTTTGGTATAAGTAGTGGGAGATGAGGAGTTTCAAACTATAAACCAAGGTTTCAATCTCGTGGATAAACCTTAACATAACTAAATAGGTTTGGGGCAAGCTTTGGAAATAAAAAATTTCACATCATAAGTTAAGGTGTCAATCCTATGAATGAATTTTAATATTTAATTCAATGGAGACAGTAGATAAATTATGAACTCGTGCTATATGATGTTTTAATCTTGTAAATGAACCTTAAAATTGTCCATGCGATATGGGGTGAGCAACGAGGAATGATGAGTTTCACACTACAAATTAAGGTTCCAATTTTATGGTTGAATATTTTTAACCTAAGGGTTTGGGAAAAATGATAAGGTACAAAGGATTTTATATTATAGACCAAGGTTCCAATCCTATGGATAAACCTTAATATTGTATATCAATTCACATGAACTTCAGAAATTTAAACCAAAACCTATGTTTAAATCTTGTTAAGTGATAGATAGATAGATATGCCAAATATAACTACTTGGTTTATTGAATTACTATGTTATCACCATATCACAAAATAATCTCTTATTCACATGTTCAACTTGCCATTTTTATCAAAGATACTCTTTATTTTTCTTTCTATCAAATATATTTGCCATATTCCTCAAACTATTATATTTCTAAAATCTCACTCATCCAATTACCTTCTAAAATTTAAAATTTATCAAGATGAAAATCAACACTACAAATGGCTAAAATATTTGTGACCTAATTTTCATTTCTATAAATATGTTTTCTATAACAACTTGTCAATTCTATAAGACTTCTTTTTTAAGTCATCTTATTCATATCCATAATATTCCAAGATATCATATATCATCATTTTCTAATTTGTGGTTTTAGCTCTATTTATAGTTTTGTTTTTTAAATTGGTTATATGGGATTGAAACGGGCCAACGGGCCCCACCAGTCATCACCACATAGTGGTATTACAACAAAGCTTGGATATTATCCATGTATCACTTGGAAATATTTATATATTGGTCTCCTCCTTAAATGTCGAGGAATCTAACCAGTTGTGCTAATACCACTTGATTAAAATTTAAGTTTACATGTTTTTTATTAGGGGTCCCAATCCCCTCTTACAAGGGTTTGAACTTGGATATTTTGGATGAAAACCCAAGGACTTACCACTATGGTGGGTCTAGCTCCATTTATAGTTAACACTTGTGATATTTTTTTTTTCCCATATTAATACCCCCTTGAGTTTTTTTCTCTTTTTGCTTATTGGGTCTTCCTCTCAAACCCAGGAGCCTATCTTGCGAAGGACATAAATTTTGATCCAACCGTTGAATCGACTTGAAATTTTATGGGGGGTTAGATAAAGAGGTGGAAATGCCATGGGCTAGACTACTCTAGTTGTCTAGTTTTTTTTAGACTTTTTTTCAATTTCTAATTCCTTCATCTAGTGCCCCAAAAATGAGATTTAGTGTTTTTTTTTTTAATTTGAAAGAAAACATATCTCGATTAACTTCTTATTTAGGAATGGGTAGGTGTTGAGATTTTCTATGAGGATTAATATAGATGTTACAAATGTGCATATCAATTTTGAGGGTTGCCCAAGTTTTTCTCGGTGATTTAGGTTTTGACACTAAAGACGAAATAGCCTAGAAAATAAATAAATAAATAAATAATTAGGGCTTAAGATTAAGGGTTTTATTTTAAGGTTTCTTTTGGGATATACATTCCCTTGGTATCACATTGTAAAGAGGGGAAATCCAAGAATGTGAAAGAAAGCATTTATGAGATTATTTTCATCTATTGTAACTTTTATGTGATTGGGAATTTTGTCTTTTGCTTTGATTCTTTTTGTCACAATTTGATGTGACTGGAGGTTCTTATTTTAACCTCTTGTAGTTGGATTTACATCGCTATTTTTTTTCATTCCCATAAACACTTTCATCTTCATTAATGTCTTGAATTTTTTCACATAACACATAGTGAGACTTATCATCTATAGGTTTGTCTTGCTTTGAACGATTTAAAGTGCAAGGAATAATCTCAAAAATACTTTCTTCTTTATGTTACCCTAAAAACCTTGAAGTGCATGGATTCTCCTCTATAGCAATTATCTTCTTATGCTACACCAAAAACACTAAATTATTATGGATTTCCTCCATCCTCACTTTTGTATTATGCTGCTCTTGAAACCCTAAAATGCAAGGGATAACCTCTACACTACTTTCAATTCTATTGTTAAGAGAGTATTTTCTACTACTTGACAAAAATGAAGACAATTACCTCAAATAAATTTGACCTCTTTTGCTACTTTAATTTTTTTATGCATATCTTATTTTTTTTTAATTCTTTCTGTAGATTAAAAATACATGCCAAACAAAAATAAATAAAATCACAATGACAGAGTACAAAATAGTTGCACAAAACAAACGATTTCTATTAATCGATGGAGTTTAAAAACTCCTTTTTGAATACAACTAGGCCTGTAACCCTTTATTTGTGATACACAGTTACAAGTTATGCTAGGGTTCTCCGAAACCCTAGCTGGCACAAATGGTGGCGCTTTCGAAGAAAGTATCTTCAATCCCAACAGAGTGAGTGGGCTTTATTGTATCCCTTACTTGGACCACTCTAGCTTAATCAGCTGCCATCAATAAACCGGATCTGCTGTCAAAAACCTGCACACATTAACACTATTAAGGAGTTAGAAATTAATAAGAGGGCTCCACTGTGTGAGCCCTAAAAAAAAATCTAAAACCCTAGAAAATGAAGTGCAGGAATTCAATAACAAATCAATAAAAGAAAATAAGTTACTTGCTTTAAACTAATTTATACCTGTTCTCTATTAACGCAGCTAGACCAGGCGACACCTGGAAGTAATGTTGTTGTCAGAATAGGCTGCGAAAGGTGCCCTGGTGCACTCACTGAACGCCCGCGTGCTTCTGGATTAAGGTTTCAAACGTCGGTCTGAGTCTGTGGCTGTGGGTAAATGCCCGTGGGCACTTGGTAAACACCCGTGGGCACTTGGAAAATGCCCGTGGGCACTTGGTGAAGGGGTAAACGCCCGCGGGCACTTACGACAGGAATGGAAGATTCTACAGAATGCTGCAGAATGAATGGCGGTGAAAGCGGCGACGAAAGCGACGATGGATGCGGCGAAAGGGTGGCAGAAGAGAGGAAATAGCAGTAGAAGAATTAGAATCAGAGATAGCGCATAGGAGATAGAAGTAGCAAAAGACATAGGAGAAGAAGATAGCAAAAGACATAGGGTTTGAGCCATCAAAGTGACTCTATTTATAATCCACTCTTAGGGCACACTTTAGGGTTTTAACGACACTTTGAACGTGTGGCTAAGATTAAAGTGAATCCAAGGGTAGAGAATAAATCTGGGTTGTGAAATGGATTAAGATGGATGGACGGATGAGATTAAATCACTTAAACTATTATTTAAATATATATATTAAAATATTAAAATATTAAAATATATATATAAATATTAATTTAAATAAATTTGGGGATGAAAAATGGCGGGAAAGGTGAAATTGGGCCAAATAATGGCGGGAAAGTGTGGATTTGGGCCAAATAATGGCGGGAAGGTGGGTGACCGACACGTGGCTGACAGGAAGGTATAGATGACTTGCAAGTGGTTGGATTTTGGTGTCTACACCTTCTAAATATGAACTTGTATATTGTACTTTATTATTCCTTGTATCCTTCTTTGATTATTTTTTCTTTTCCTATGTTTGGAATGGAATATCCTTGATCTAATCCAACTTCTATTATAGTATGATTTTCTTGCTTCATCTTGAAGTTTGTCTCATGACAAATTTTTCTCTCTTTCTTCATCATTTTCACTTTGTAATCTCTTGACATGTGTCCAATATCATAACAATTGTGGCATTCAAATGCAATATTTTTATAATCCACTTATTGATCTCATTATCTTATTTAGATTTAATCTTAATGGATTGTAGAAAAGGGCTTAAAATATCCATAGAAACACATATCCAAGAATATATAGCATGCTTTTGGTCCTTAGTAGTTGGTCCCTTCTTGATGAATTCTCCTAAGGTATTTCCAATATTCTTCAAAAAATCCTTATTGATAAGTTGATATGTAAGTCCAAAAAGCCTAACCCACACTAGAAGTGTTTTAATAGTTTTTGTCTTGAAAAAAAAATTCTCACTCCATGGTCTTAAATAAAGGGCATCTCTCCCCCTAAACCATGGCCCACCACCCATTATTTTATCTATAATTTTTGAACTAGAAAAAATGAGGAGGAAAAAACCTTTAGGAAGAAAAGTCATAGCATAATTTGAATTCAATCCCCACTTTTACTTGATCCAATTTTGAATCTCCAAAAACACTAGCCAATATTCATAGAACTTACATGTTAAACTTTTACTTTTAAAAATCATTATATCATGATCAATTATCTCATCCTTAATAATCATGTTTGACATAACATTTTTTCCCTAGATCAAACTTGGCATGTATTTGTTCTTTCTCTTATTTCCAACTTGGACATTTATACTTCTAGGTAGGGGATCCTACTTACCACTAGAGCTTCTAAATATGATTTTATTTTCATGCTACCTAGTGGGGCTTGCTCTTGGCTCTCATTGGATCTTGTCTAACCACATTTTCAACCTTTTGAACTCATACTTCATATTTGCATGTTAGATAGAATAGAGTTGTACATTATATTTGTATATTATATAAAAAGACTTGAAGTTTTACACTTCAATTTGAAATAGACCTTGTAAAATAAATCTTTAAAAATATTTTTAAACACATTTTACAATATTATTTCTTATAAAGTGGAATAATTGCTCTTGAAAACTAATGAAATATTTTAAATGATAAATATTGATAGTCACTATCCTTGCATGATTTTTATGCATATCAAAGTGTCAATAGAAATGTTGTTCTTTATTGAAGATGTTATACATGCACATGGAGACTTAAGGACCTAAGAATACAAATTTTGATAAAAAATATTGTCCTATAGTATAAATTCACTCATAAATATAATTTATTTAATTAAGTTGCCTAAAAAATAAATGCAATCCCATAAATAAATTATATAATTCATTCTTAAATATTGTAGAGGAACAACCAAGTAGTTGTAGTTTTATAAATAACAAGAATTTAATATCACAAACTAAATGTAATTTGGAGAAAATTAAATACATAATCTTTTCTTGTTTTCCTTCGTTTTTAAATATAACCAATGTTATTATGTGCCCTGTTTATCCAAAATATTAAAAAATTAAGTATGTTAGATATATTATTCTTTCAAACCAAATGAAAGAAGTCAACATAAGTGAAGTAAGTTTTTTAAGGCTACCTACAATCTCTACATCCATGCATACACTCATGTTGCATTATTTATCTATTAAAATATATATATTTTTAAATTTACCTACACTTCTTTAAGTCCACTATATATATAAAGGAAACATTCATGTTGCCTTATCTATCTATGGAGAGATAGGGATTACATACCCTATGCATATAAATTTGATAAAATTATTTAAAATAAATAAACTCAAATATAAAAAGTAATAAAATTTATTCATTAATTTTTTTTATATATATCTTACCACAATAAAGAAAAATCATATTATTTTATTTTTATAATATTATAAAATTTACTAAAAATAAAAAATAAAACTTTCTAATTCCTAAAAAAACAAACAAATGTTTCTTATGTAAAAGCCAATTTTCATAGAAAACTTATGGATAATTAACATAAATTAAAATTTATAGATAAATAAAATCTCAATGCTTTTTATTTTTTGATTTTATGTTATGACTAAATAGGATTATGGACAATTAAAAAAACTATTTATAAGTTTATTGGTAAACATTAAATTAAGATAAAAATTATAAATAATTTAAAAGTGATATTATAGTGATAAATTTTTTCATTTTTTATTTATTAAGAAGACTCAAATTCAAACCTTGATACAAGGGGATTAAGACACCTCATAAAAAACGCATACTTTACCCTAATATTTTTAATTTGACAAGAAATGATTAGGGCTTTAACCTCTCTTCGGGGAGGTTCAAGGTTCAAACCATGATCCACCTAGAAGGGCTAGGTTGGATGGTAGTAATAGAGTGTTTACTAGTTAGCTACCCTATATGGATGCCCTAGAGGATCGGTTGACTACCCCAATGGATGTCGTAGAAGGTCTAGGTCCCATTGATTTTGTTTTACCCAACGGGCTAGGATTATAATAACAGCATGAGGTCTCATTGATTTTGTTTTACCCAAAGGGCTAGGGTTATAGTGGCAACATTTAAGATCATTCAAATTTCCAACACAATGTGAGAGTGATTCCTTTATGTATAAAAAAATAAAAATCAAGGTGCAAGGTTGATTATGGTTTAAGATAAGTGATAGGAATTAAAGGGTTTCACATTAAAAACTAAAATTTAAATTTTATAAATAAATATTAACATTTTAATAAAATACTATGAAGTTAAGTGATTAAAAACATAGACTTCTAACATAAAAAGCTTAATACTTTTTATGTAGGTCTTACACATAAAATTTGAAAATTTTGAATTAGAAAGAAAGTAGGGTTGCATACCGCTAACATGAATATGGTGGATTAGCATATCATCCCATACAACTTATGGTTTTAAGTATGGTCTCTCATTTAGTTTCATAATATAACATAAATAGGCTTGATAGTGAATGCTTAAATACTTTAATTAATTATTATTATTTTAAAAAAGTTTTGCAAATTACAACAAGTGGCATATTGAAAGCCACATTTTATGGACCATTGTGGACCATAGCAACAAGAAACTTCCCTTTCTATAATTGGAATAAAAAAACCCAGTTAAAATACCAACTTTAGAATGTCGCCGTAAGGACTAAATGGTTCAAATTAAAAATTCCATGTTCAAAATAAAAAAATATCAAAACATATTCTCCCTATAAATAGATAATATGATACAAATATCTGAATTCAAGTGAGGCCTTAAAAAATCCACACCTGACTAGAGAACTGATAAAGTTGCGTGACCTGACAAAACATGGACAGATACATCGTAGCAACTCACCGAGCCCCATAAAACAAGATATAAACAACGACTTACTAAATGAAAATGAAAGCAAAAGGATCGATTGCATTCACTATTTGGCATCTAGCAAGTAACAATTAAATTAAAGACAACATATAAGATAAAAATTCTCAAAGTTCCCCAACAAATGATTGCTTATGATTGCTCTTGTCATGCCCATGTGTTGGAGTCGGTTATGATTGTTCATGCCACTCCAAAATGCTAACTGTTTGCCAACTAACGGGACAAACCAAAAGCATTAAGTGCAAGATAGTGATATTTTAGTCCTCCGTCTTCAGCAGTCTAATAACGTTTTCCGTCGTTGGCCGTAAATACACTTCATTGTATCTTATGATTTTTAATTTTTGTTGTTGGTAAATATGTTGAACAAAAGTGAAGGATTGAGCCATATTGGTTGGTAGTGGTCAATGTTTGTTGGTAGATTGATGCCTAAAAAGGTATAGATTGGTTGGTAGTAGTTGATCTTTGTTGGTAGGCTGCCTCAGTTTCAATTTTTAGAGGATGGAATGGAGGATTCTGTTAAGTTTGTCTTTGTCCACTGAACTAAGGATTATAGAGATTTCCTATACCAAAAAATTAAAAAATAAAATAATCATCATTTATCTTAAGAAAATAAAGTGCCACCACTTTTAATAAACAAACCTCTTGAAAAAATTGTTCAACTTATGATCACACACTTCCAATCGATTTATTATATGATAATAATGTATGTTTACATTTCTCCATGATGTCTAACGTTCAAACCATGAAACGTGTGTGGTTGTGTGTTAATCTTCCATTTATAAGCATAGCTTGAGGGGTCATGGCTAGGGGGATTGCTTAGCCCTATGAATCGATTGATTGTAGGGGTTTATCATGCTACCCAAATTCAAAAAACAAATGTTCAAACTTTCCAAATAGATTTATTATATGATAATAATGTATTTTCACATTTCATTTTTACTTAAAAAAAAACCTCTTGAAAAAATTTGTTCAACTTATGGTCAAGACACTTCCAATCGACTTATTAAATGATAATAGTGTATTTTTACATTTCGCCAATATGTTTAAAGTTCAAACAACGAACTTTTGTCGTTGTGTGTTAATACCCTATTGATAAGCATAGCTCTCGTTCGGGGGACTACTTAGCCCTATGTGTCGATTATAGGGGGTTTATTACGCTACCCAAATTCAAAAAACAAATGTTCAAATAATGGTTAGACACTTCCAAAATGATTTATTATATGATAATAATGTATTTTTACATTTTACTTTTAGTAAACAAACCTCTTGAAAAAATTGTTCTTAGGGTAGACACTTCCAATCGATTTATTATATGATAATAATGTATTTTTTACATTTCTCCATGATGTCTAAGGTTCAAACCACATACGTGTGTGGGGTTGTGTGTTAATCCCTTATTGATAAGCATAGCTCTTGGTCTTACGAGAGGTCATTGCTAGGGGGACTGCTTAGCCCTATGTGTCGATTGTAGGGATTTATCACGTTATCCGAATTAAAAAAAATGTAATTTTACATTAAAACTATATAATAGTATTATAAAAATTTTAATAACTAGACTTTTATACATCCTATTTTTTTTTTCAATATAAGGTAATACTTCCAATGAATCTGCTCAAGAAAATATGATGATAACATAATTTTACATCAAAACTTTATAATGGTATTGCTTAACCTTTATCTTATCCTTAAAATACAATTTGAAAACTAATGCATGGTAATGCACTTCCAATCGATCTACTATATGATAATGTATTTTTTAGGTTGAGACTATATAATGGTATCACAAAAGTGTCACCACTTTTAATAAATAGACCTCTAGATATTTTGAAAGTATGATGATGTATTTTTTACATCAAAACACCAATCAATTTACTCAAGAAAGCATGCTGATAATGTATTTTTACATCAAAACTATATGAGGGTATTGCTTAACAAAATTTTAACCTCAATATTCTTCTTAAAATACCATCTAGAAAAAATATGAAAACTGATCTATCTTAAGAAAATAAAAGTGTCACCACTTTTAATAAATAGACCTCTTGAAAAGTTGTTCAAATTATGGTCAAACAACTTTTAATTGATCTATTATATATGACGAGATGGTGGAAGTCTTGGGAGCCTTCATATATAGTTTGAACCCTACCAGCTATGCTTTGGTAGTTACTAAAAATCGTGATTGTAACCATTGCTTCTATATATCAAAAAAAAAAAAAAAAATTGTATTTTTATATCAAGATTATATAATGGTATTATAAAATGTCACCACTTTTAATAAATAGATCTCTAGACCTCTTGAAAAAGTTGTTCAATGTCTAGTCAAGCACTTCCAATCAATCTACTTAAGAAAGTATGATGATAATGTATTTTTACATCAAAACTATATAATGGTATTGCTTAACAAAATTTTAACCTGATCTTCTCCTTAAAATACCATTTGAAAAAAAAGATATCTTAAGAAAAAAAGTTTCACCATTTTTAATAAGTAGACCTCTTGAAAAAGTTCAACTTATGGTTAGGCACTTCCAATCTATCTATTATATATGGTAATATATATTTTTACATTAAAACTATATAATGGTATTATAAAAGTGTAGCCACTTTTAATAAATAGACCTCTAGACCTCTTGAAAATGTTCCAATAAATCTAATCAATCTACTCAAGAAAGTATGAAGATAATGTATTTTTACATCAAAACTATATAATGGTATTGCTTAACAAAATTTTAACCTCGATCCTTAATATACCATCTAAAAAAATAAATGTATGAGGATTGATCTGTTTTAAGAAACTATAAGTGTCACCACTTCATAGACCTCTAGAAAAAGTTGTTCAACTTATGTTCAAACACTTCCAATCCATCTATTATATGCAATAATAATGTATTTTTACATCAAGACTAAAATTATCAGCAAAGGCTAAAATTATCAAGCCATCAAGATTTCTTACAATCCTTCCAATACTTGTAGGACCCGGATTCCCTTTAGATGGACCATCAAAATTTTAATATCAATCTTCTCTTTAAAATCCTATCTAATAAATGATGATAATGTATAAACTTGCATGCAATTTTGAATTACCACATAAGTTTATAACTTGACTTTTGTTTTAAAACTTAAAAAATACATATTAAAATGTTTGAACTATTGAAATTTAAAATATTTTTTATGTATTTATTGTAAGTTGGATTTTGATCTGGAGTTTTTTTTTCTCTTTTATAGATTGTTAATAAAATTAAAGTTTTTTTTTTTTTAAATTTTCAAATCATTTTATCTATTTAAATTTAGAACATCTTTAATTTTTTAAAATTATAGTTGATTGTAATATTTATAGGAGGAGAATGGGTTGTGCTATCTACTTATATATTTTTATATTTAAATTTAATCTGTATTGTGTTAATAATTATATATAAGATTTTACTTAAATTTAATTTAACCTATCTTTTAATTTTTAAATATGAGTTAGTTGTGCTATTTAAATTTAGACATACTTTTTTGGATAGTGTCTTTTATCTTGGTTTGTTTTTGGTCATTGGATCTTTGGTTTGGTTGTTTTACTACAAATGTAGTTGTGGGATGGAAGGCTAGGTAGTTGGAACCTTAGTAGGGGATGGGGTAAGGAGGTTGGGCCAGCTGAAGGAACCTCAACATCCAGCTTTGTTGATGGGTAGATTGCTAGACTAGATTGTGGTTGGACTCCAGTAGGATCTATGGGGGTTTTACCTTTGTATATTTTTGTGTTGGAGGGTTTTCCTATCATTGGGACACTCTATTATAGATCTTCTCTTTTAGATGGTTTTGTTTTATCTCCATGGTGTGAGTCATATCCCAGGGTTCCAATGCTCACATTTTTATCTGAGATTCTCCGTTTTTCTCTCTCAGGTGCTGCATTGGGTGTTTTTCATTTTTTCTTTCCAAATGTCCTAAGAGTGGTTTTCTCCAACCAACGAAATATGTGGGTTTCTTTGTGATTATTTATTATGTTTCGCATTTTGTGGATCTTTCCTTGGCTAGATGAATGAGCATGGTGGGCTTGTTTTTTTGATATGTTGTGGATTTTGTTGGTCGATATTTTCTAGTGTTGTTTTTTTAAACCGACTGTTGTTATGAGGGGTTGTCCTGTTACATGCTTTGTTGGATGAATTTATTGATCGTGATAATAGGATTTCCTTGTTCTCATTTCTTGTGAGGAAAAAATACTTCAGTTTGAGTGATCTTTATTTATAAATTTGTTTTAACCGATAACATTTTTGTTATTTTGTTGGTTTTCTCTAGTGCTTTATTTTCTTGAGCACACGATGGTTAGACAATCTCTTGTATTTGCTTGATAAAAATATTTGGCTTATTTTCTAGGAGGTTGCTTCATTGGATTTTAAGGTTTGATACATAGAATCTAGTTCAGTCTTTCTTGATGTCTTATTGCTAGATATAAGGTTTGTAGGTACCTTTAAAAACCCTAATTGTAATAGGTTCAGGACCATTTAAAACCCCTTTTACTATCAATAAAAAAATAATTAGACTTATTTTTAGATATTTTTTATTTTTGATGGAGTATCTAAAAGAAATCTAGGACTAGGATAAGGAGAAATAATGAAGCTCAAGTTTGGATGACTTGGAAGGGTTAAAAATATGCAAACAAATGAAATGGAACCAGTGATCCATTAATACTATTAAATACAAATTTAAGGAAAGCAAAGGTTCCATAGAACATACTAGAGATCATTATGGAAATACAATATCTTGCCATAGAGTTTGAAGAAATTAGGTTTACACATACGTTAAGGAAAGGAAACAAATGCGAAGATAGGCTAGGCAATAGAGGGATTTTAATAGAGGACAAAAAATTAAATTCTCTTTTTTCATGATTAGAGGAAATATTAAGTTCAGTTGAAGTTGACAAGAAAATGTTAATTGCTTGAATCAAATAATGATTAAGATTTACTTTAATGTTTTCCATTGGTAATATTTTTTGTATTTTATAACATTAATGTGTTTTAATATAAATTATTTATTACAAATCTTGTGGTTGCACTTATGCTTTAAGAAGGAAACTACTAGCTTTAGATTTAGTAAAGTAGACTATGATAACACAAAAAATTGAAAATATTACTTTACTAAGATGCAATGCATAGACAATAGAGATGAAGTTTTGGTGTTGTGAAGGCTACTAAAAAAAATACCAAGAAAAAATTATTGAATTTTGGAATATTTGTATTTGCAAATAAAATTGAAGAAAATTCAAAAAATGAAAATAAAAAATTTATGTTTTTTATAAAAAATATTAGGTATTTAGCTATAGCAACTCAATTGTAGTTTTTTCATAAAAAAATATAGGTATTTAACTATAGTAATTTAATTGAAATAAGAATTAATTTTTTTTGTAAACTCTCAAGCTTTAAAGAAAAAATTTATGATTTGTCAAAGGTTGAAATCTAAATACAATCTCTTTTTCTCAACAATAATAAGTAAAAAATATTTTATTTTTAAAATAATAGGTTAATTATACTATATGTTGAATAATGCATATTGTACTATTCAACTATAAAATATACATCATTTCTTTTTTATTAGAACCAACAATTATATTCAATAAAAAAATAAGAGAGGTTACATTAAAAAGGGAGCTGGAAAAATCATAGCTCGGGGTGCAACCCCACCCAAACAATCAACATTTAAACCTCTTGTATGGAATACAAAAACCTAACACATTTTAGTAACTCTCTATTCTTAACATATTTTTCAAAGAATATTCCTTTATAATACCTTCTGGCTATAAATGAATTTAACTTGTATAACAATTTTTTAAATTAAAATAATTTAAATAATAGAATTTATTGTATAAATTACCTAAAGATTGAAAGTTAATCATAGGTATTTATTTTAATTTAAAAAAAATAATAATAATTTTATTTAATATTATTTTTAATATAAATTTATAAAATTTGATAAAATATATTTTTATAAAAAAAAGATATATCTATGTATAAGAGAAAATTTTTATTTTTAATATATTTTGGATATATTAAATTTTACTTAATAAAATGCTTAAACTAAAATTAATTATTATTTTAAAAAGTTTTTAGTATAATACTAATAAAATTATCAAATTGATTTTAAAGAGGAGAACCAAGTTAGAATATTGGTTCAATGGTTGAGACAAATAGTTAATGTAACCCATACCAAGGTTCAAATATTTGTGGCACCAAATAGTTCAATGTGACTAAAATGATGTAAAAGGAAAAGGGCAACCCTTTCAAAATCTTACTTTTATATATAGATAGACACCTCGAATTATGAATATTAATAAAAAATTATATTACTATAGAGGTCGTAAAACACGATGAAAACATATTTCATTTGAGGGGGATTCACAAACTGACACTTTTTTCATGAATAAAAATTACAATTGAAAAACGATGGAAACATATTTCATTTGAGGGGGATTCACAAACTATCATTAGTTCTATCAATAAAAATGAATATTAATAAAGAAATATGTCACTATAGAGGCCACGACACTTCTTTCATGGATAAAAATTACAATTGAAAAATTATGAAAACATATTTCATTTGAGGGGATTCACAAACTATCATTAATTCTATCAATAAAAATGAATTTGGAGATTTATAAAATAACATTATTCTTAATGTTTGTTAGATGAAAACATATTTCATTTGAGGGGATTCACAAAATATCATTAATTCTATAAATAAAAATGGATTTGAGGATTTATAAAATAACATTATTCTTAATGTTTGATAACTATTGTTCAAGACAATCTTTTAGAAATGTGAATGTATCTGTAGAAAAGGAAATGAGGTATGGATCAAATGAATTTTTTTCTTTTTTTTTATTAATAAGAGGGATGTTAAAAAGTTTTTTTTTTTTTTTTTTTTATGAAAGGCCATTTTAATTATAAAAATAAAGTCCTTTACAGCCAAAAAAAATGTGGGTGGAGAAAAAATCACACCCCGAATGCCACTAACTTATCCTAATAGAGGATAAAGAAAAACAAACTACACCGCACGGGCACCATGACCATCAACATCAAACTAGAAAAATTCTACAACCATAAAGGTTTTTAAATAAGGGATCTTATGGCATACAGGGCCTTATCCATTTGAAGTGGGTGGTTCCCCCCATCCATCAAAGTCCTCCTCAACCCAGCCTGAAGTATGATTAATTGGAGAAGAAGGACAGGACCAGCCAAAAATATGCTCTTGGATGCCTGAAGCCCCCCAACCATCATTAGGCATAGGCATAGAGTACGGAGTGATCACAGACACAGAATGCTGGGAGGTGTACATATTTGTTGCTGCAATGGGCCTCCATAGTCATGGGATCTACTCCGAGGAGGTTGACACTATGCACGATCACCCTAGTATTTATGTAAAGCCTACAAATGGTCAAGCTTCATAGCCACCTTTTTAGCCTGGTCATAGATCTAAAACCACACATCATGAAAACATTTGAGCTTATTAGCAAACAAAAAATGCTGAGATGGGTCAACCTAGAAAATAATATTGTTTCTAGATTTCCAAATGTGAAATAGAATATTGACTCTAAATATTTGCCACACTTCCCTCAACGGGAGAGAAAACTGAATGGGATCACCCAAAAGGACATGATGCCAGGAAAGTTGCAGGGACATAAATGGGGCAAAGAAAGAACCCACCCAAATCCAAGCGATATTGTCCCATCTACATGCCCAGAAAAGATGCATACAAGACTTTGGTTCTTAACAAAATGGGCATCAAGGCTTAGACACCCCCATATAAGAAAGTCTATGGCCAAGGGATAAACCCCGATACAGTAAGCTCTAGGTGAAAAAATATTTCTTTGGATCCATATAAGATGCCCAAGCTAAATGAAATCTGGTTTTCCACCTAGAGGGTGATGAGAGAAGGTCCCATTTGATATTGAGTTTGGGCACCATGGGTGCAGTTGGTGTAATCTAGTCATAACCCTACTTGGCTCTGTAGCTGAGCAAGGAATTGCTCTTATACCAGGCCCAATATTTCCACTAGGGTTTTTGGGATCTGACACCTAATTTCTACCATAAGGAGAATGGTGTATGGTCCAAAATAGCATAATATGTAGCCTTGTCAGCATTGGACAAGCAAAACCTCCTTTTAAAATCATTCCAAGGAATCTAGTCTCTATTTTCCCTGGAGTAAAAATCTGCAATGGCAGCAATGCCCCACTTAAAAAAAATTGGGCATGGACCCAAGGAACTTGGCCCAATGACTTACCCTAAAGCTTGAATACAGGGGACCACCATACATTGAGAATATTAATGGAAAGGCCATTATGTGAGCGGACCCCCTTACAAATAATCCAAGGGTTAAATTGTTGTTGAGCCTTCCATATTCTTTTGATGAGAAAGGAGCCAAGGATTTTAATGAAAACTGGGGCCAACACTAGAGAGGGCAAATCCATTCCTACCTAGGCTCGACGATTGAGGGGAAGCCCAATCGAGATGCAATTTCTGATAAGAAATTTCCATGCTTCAGGTCCTTTGAGAGCCCGCACAATCCATTTAGCACAAACATAACAATTTGAGGAAGATGAAAAATATATTTGATAGAAAAAAAAATGAAGTATTCCTTTGATAAAGGACAAGCTGATATGGTTTAATTGGCTTGATAGCAATTGTTATATTATGTCATGTTGTTATGTTGTTGGGAGTAACCTCAAATAGAAGCTATAAATAGATTTCTAAAAATTAAAGAAATATTTTATATCCAATAAACTACTTATATTTAGAAATATGTATTTATTAATCAATATTAATATAGTTAATTCAAAAGTCACTAAAATATAAATTCTTATTGTATATTTTAATTTAAATGAAATATATTTTCATAAGGTATTTTGTTTTAAAATTTTAGTTTACTTAAATTTTTATAATTGTTTATATTGGATTGAAACAATTCTATTCATATTAGATCAATGATTGCATTATTATCATATTTTAACAAACTATATAATGATACAAAAATATTTTGACAATTATGTAAATATCATCTAGCAAGATTTGAACATGGATGTTTATATTTTTTTTTTTTTTGAAAAAAATGAAAAAACCTTGAATTAACACAGAAGACAGTTACAAGAGGGAGAAAGGGCATCCCAACCAAACGCAGAGAGACCAGAAGTACATAGGGCGCGAAAACGCGACATGTCGCGAAAACGCGACATGTCGCGAAAACGCGACATGTCGCGAAATCGCGACACAAAACCAAACATCCGCCGCGCCACAACACCCAGTCGCGATAACGCGACATGTCGCGATATCGCGACATGTCGCGAAATCGCGACAAAAAGCGCCGGAACCACAACACCCGAAAAAGGTCGCGAAATCGCTACAGCATAGCACCAAATCACCCAAACACCAAAAGTGTCACAAAATCGCGATGAGAAAGCCTTAAAGCATCTGCTCCCCGAGACTGTTGCGAAATCGCGACGAGGACCCCTTTGATCGGCAACTTTGAGAAAGTGTCGCGACATCGCGACGAATTTTCCTTGGAGTCCCACTTGGCCGGAAGTGTAGCGAAATCGTGACAGGAAAGCCAAAGGGCGCCCCAACCGTAAAAGTGTCGCGAAATCGCGACATGTTCAGCCCCGAGGTGCCCATTACCATAACAAGTCGCGATATCGCGACGTTTTCTACCAGTTGTTTTTCTCCGAAGCGTAGCGAAATCGCTACAGGTTTGCCCCTGTGCTTCCTTTCCATAAACATGTCGCGAAATCGCGACAGGTTATCCATTGGGAGGCTTTTCTCAAAAAGGTCGCGATAACGCGTCGGTTTTTCCCCCTTTACTAAATTTTGCTCAACACATCTCGAAATCACAACAAGGATGCCCCTATGAGTCCCTCCCTCAACAAAAGCACGAAGGCGCGACAGATTTTCCTTGTAGTAGCTTTTAACATGGATGTTTATATTGAAATTCTACATTTTAACCATTTAATCGCATACCATTTAATAAAATATTAAGGTTTAAGCATGGTATTGTAACCTTGGTTTATGGTATGAAGCTCGTAATTACCCACCATTTATCCTAAACTCCATGTGCCAAAATGTTAGGGATCATTCATTGGATTGCAACCTTGGATTACATTGCGAAACTCCTCATTCCCTAGTGTTTATCATGAGACCCATAGGCTAAAATGTTAAGGTTCACTGAACCTCAGTTAACAATGTAATTTTTTTTTCTCTATTGATTGTCTCAAATTCCTTAGGCAAAATGTTAAGCTCCACCCAAGGGAATCGAACCTTAGCTTATTGTGTGAAACTCTTCATTTTATATCATTTATTACAAATTCCATGGGAAAATTTTAGTTTAGTTATTACTTAATTTTAAAAACATGTTTATTGTCTTTATTATATTTTTTAATAATCTATACATTAATTCTATTTGGGCCATTCCCATAAAAATATAAAAATAATACATTTGCTATTAGGCCAATTAGAACTTATCTAGCTTACCTTTATATCAAAATTATCTTCATATTTCTCAAATTGCTATGTTTTCATCTATCAACTCCTTCATATCATTTTCCATAAGGGAAAATATCCCTTGACCAATTACTTTCTAAAATTTGAATTTTTCCTAAATGAAGGGCAACACCATGATTGGCTAAATTGTCTTTTGTCCTATTTTATTTTCTATAGATATGATTACATTTCTAGGATACTATCTTTAATAATAGTTGATGGATATTAAAAAAATGATAATGTTGTACTCTTCGATTGTTCTAGGCCATCATATGGGTTTTGGACTAGATGATTGGGTTTATCATGCTTTGTGCAAAGTGGTACAATAGGGCTAGTCCTGAGAGAATGGGGTTCAACTCTATCAAGGACCTTTGATATTTTTTATAATGTTGACACCTTTTGAGATGTAATCTTGAGCACGCAGGTCCTACTCTAGCCTAATATAATAACATGGGGGAAAAGTGTTAGAGATGTGTAGGAAAAAATAATAGAAAAGTAAAACTAACCCAATTGAGGCAATGTGCCAAGATCAAGATAAGATCCCCCTACACAAAAACCCTGAGTATAATGCATCAACATAGTAAACACTTTCTCTCCTTGATATATACGCATAGATAAACACACATGAAATGGGATAGGGAGAACCAAACACCTGGAACCAAATAGTCACAAGCCTCTACCATGCATATATGAATATAAAACCAATACAATATTATGTTAGAAGCGAAGTATCAAGGGCATGCCTACAAGACCATTTAGGAATATGAGTATTGCTTTACAAGGGAAACTAAATAAAAAACCAAATGGAATGTAGAACGTGTTGATCATTTCCAATGCTAAGAGAACTACTATATATAGATTATAAAATAGGGAGAATTTCCTTCCAAAACTATGCAAAGATTTCAAGGATGACTACTCTTTAAAGTGTTGGCTTACGTCTTCATTTAATATGTTAGTTCCTTTGCAATGTTTTGATCTACACCTATTAATAGTGGATGATTTTAAGTATCTAGATGAATTGCTACTACCACTATTGTCTTCTAATTTTTGGGAGGATTCCTAAATTATTAGTGTGAAGAATATCTGTAATTAGTGCTTCATATTTGGGGTTGTTCCTATTACAGTTTCACATGTTGTCACCTCTAATACACCAAATATTCTTTTGGACTTGCCAGGCTTAAAGTTGTGCAAGTAGGTGAGCTTGGGGTTCTTCTATCATTATGAGCTCAGTTGTTATTTTTGAATGTCATACCTAATGTGTATTTTTGTCTAATTATATGGCCAATCCTCCCTACCCTATTGCTAGTGTTTTAGATGGTCTGACTATTGGGGATTTTAAAATATTCATTCTTGGAACTTTTTTATTTTTTTATTTTGTTAGAGCTTTCAAAACTTCCAAATTTTTAATATTTCACTCTTCTTGTGCCTTCCAAGAATTTATTTTTCCTTTTAGTTCGAGACATATCCTATCATTGAAGCTTTCTACTTCATTTGAGTTATGTAAGGTACTATCATTTTTTATTGAAACTCTCGTTATTTGAGAAGTATTGCCTTTCACCCTTCAATTTTTATAACTTTGATTAGAACCATTTCTTGCACTTGTCTATTACTCAATATCCTACCAAGTTTATCTCATGAAGTTTTGCTATGGTCTTCTCTTTTATGGTGTAGTGAGAGCTTACTATATGTTCTCTTGCCATGATCTTTCAAAGGTAACTTCAAATGGTCTAGCCTACTTGACAATCTTGTTGACCTTACTCTTACAAACATTGTCCTTAATATCTACCTTCTCAATGGTTCTTGGGTTCCATTTTGTGGGTATGATGTTGGTATCATTTTGCATCAACCACTTCAAAATCCAATTACCAAGAGGGTGATTTTTCTCTCGAATCCACCCCTTGGGTTAAGGGATGGATTCATGTCCATTGAGTATATAAAATTTCTTCCAATAGTTAAGCCTTATTATTTACCATAGGAAAGTATCCAAGGGTCCTAACTAAGGTGATACCTAGCTTAGATATCATAAAAAAGGATATAGTACTTTCTTTGTATGATTCGAGTGGTCAATATTTCCTTATGGTACGATGAGTTTTAAACTTGCTAGCAACTTTTGGCATAGGATTTTCTTCATTGGCATCCTCTATATCTTCTCAACATCATCCATTTGATAGATAGAAGAAACTTTTGGTCTTCTTATCTCATTTAACTTTAGATAGCAATCCTGCTCAAAATCCCTTCTTCAGGCTATATTTGTTTAATGTAGTGAAATATCACTACAAATATTATTTGATCAAATTTCCATATTTTTTTGTTTAACAACATTACTATTAATTTAAGAATCCCCTCAAATGAAATATATCTCCATATTTTTTCAATGGTAATCTTAATCCATATAAGAAGTGACCTGCATTTGCATAGTTGTTAGTCAATGTTCCATATGATTCTAAATAAGTGAGAAGAATTTTGGTTTCATTATTTTGAAAAACACCACCTTTCCAGCTCTCCCTAACTTTTATTTGGAAGCACCATAAAAATTAATTGTAATGAACCTAAATTTTGGATATTTCCACTTTACCATAGATAAATGTAGATCCTTTGTATTAACTCCATTGTCATATATGGCCCTTTGCAAATATTTTTAAATATTATAACTAATAGGATATCACCTCTTTTTCCACACTTGAGACTTCCCATGATGTGAACCATGCTTGTAAATATTCTGCAATAGAGGCAATAATATGATTTTGAATTTGGGCATGAATCTAAGATTTATTTTTAAATATTCTATTATTCCTTTGAAGCCATAGATTCCAAAAAAAAATGGAAGAAGTAATCAACCAAGAAATTCATAATGCTTTAATTTTAAAATAACTAATCCAAAGTTTCATCAACTCTTTTAATGTTTATGGAACTACCTGATATATTCTCTCTCTTATTTTTTAAAGTGATCCTAAGTGAGGTAAGAAAATGGATAATTAAGAAGTAAATAATTTGAGGTTTTTAGATCTTTCTTACACAAGGAACACCTAAAGGGTCCACTATATTCTCTTCTTTCAAACTGTAACCTATAATTATTATGCTTTGGGTTGCTAACCAAAGGAATGTTAAGGCCTTAGAGAGGGCCTCAGGTGACCAAACTTATTTTAAAGGAAATATTTGGGAGCAGGGATTTTTTATTTCTCTAAATCCTTATATCCTAACTTGATTACGTATCCACCATATTTTGATAGATTCCAAACCAACACATCCTTCCACATAAAATTGGGCTAGCAAAAATCTTAAAGCATCTTTTGAAGCTCATCTGCTATGTGTTTAAGGTTTTCTCATAAAATAAGGTTACTAATAGAAATCCATGATCTAAAATTATTTCTCATATTAATAGTATATTGACTTTTGAACCTCTACAAGCTAAACATGATAGATTAAATGGTTGTAATTTTGGATCAGAAAGTAGAGAATAAGGCTTCAACCAAGCATCATACAAAAAACTTGTAAAATACTCATCATTGATTGACCACCTCATATGTTTCTTTATCAATTACAAACTTTCTAATATGAAGTTCCATGTTGTCAATCCCCTAGCTAGGGTTTATTTATTGAATAATTATATTATATCAAAAATACCTATATATTTGTGAAATAATATTTTTCAACTCATTCCTTGATATTTGAATAATCTCCAACCAACTTTCATCCCTGATTTCAAACTTTTAAGTTTGTAATTTTACAAACCTATCCATTCAAAATCTCTCCCACTTAGAAAGAGAAGATATAAATTTTTCTACACATATGTTCCAAATAAAATATTTTTGAAGATTATCAAATTTGAATGTGATGCATATTTGAAGTATTAAAAGTGACATCATATTATATAGGTTGGAATGTCATCTTTATGACTTGTAACCTTCTAGCCGTGGTTAAGAACTTATCCTTCCAAATTTGTAGACAAGATTTGGTTCTATCTAAAATTAAGTCCTTGAAATCCTTTCTTTTGTCATACAAAGGAATACTTAGATATGTTGATGGAAATTTTTTAATTTTAAACCCAAAAATATCCATAATCATCCATTACAAACCTAGGGTAGTGTTTATGAAAAATATCCTAGATGTTGTAGTATTAACCAATCATCCAAAAACCTTCTCATAAAATGATAATATTGATTTAAAATCCATAACCTTGTTGATTGAATAATGATAAAAAATAAAAGTATAATTAATCATTTCGAGATGAGATTCAAAGGAACCATTTTTTGCAATCTAAATACCTTTTATTTTTCCTTCTATTTTTACCTTTGAAAAAGATCTCCCTGATGCCTCACCAAGAATGAAAAAGAGATATGAAAATAGTTGGTTGCTTTGGTGTAGTTCATAGGATAACTCAAAGTATACAACAAGAATCTATTGATTAAAATAAAATATTTTAGAGTCCTATAAAAACATCTAATCCATTCACACCAACCTTGATCAAAATCAAATTTTCTAAGAACATCATGTATAAAAATCCAACAAACCCTATCATATGCTTTGTTCATATTTAAATTAAAAGCTTATTCCTTTGAGATAGCACAATATATAATTATTTTCAATATATTTGCCATCATTTTAAAAATTATCTTATAAATCATATTTCAAAGTCTCATTGGATGAAAATTATCCAAATATTTTGTCTTAGATTTCTTGGGAACCAATGTAATAAAGGTGCAATTGATATCACTTATTATAGGATTATTTTTTCTCATCTCTTCAACCATAACCAACATATCGCTCTTCAACTAATCTCAAAATTTTAAAATAAAATTGTAGGAAATCTATGAAGTCCAGGTTCTTTATTAAGGTAGAAACATAAATGTACCTCTTGTAGCTCATCCAAAGAATCTTCCTCATCACACTTTCATTTTGTCTTTGTGTGGCAATTGATGGAAATTGTAAAATATTACCATAAAACTCTTTATCTTGCCCATATTTTGATATAATATCTTTGAAATATTTAATTTCTTCCTTTTTAATATCTTCTTCTTCCTTAGTATTTATTACATTTGGTGTTTAATTTTTTGATTTGATAAAAATACAAATATATTTTGGTTGTAGCATGAAAAAGTATTGTATCTTTATCCCCATTCTCATTCATCTCTCCCTATATTTTTTTGGACCAATATGACTCTTGATTTTGTAATACATCATGGTAATCACAAAGTAATTTTTCTTATTACACATAAGTATCTTGGTCCATTCTATTTATTTCTATTATCTCTTGTATTATTGATCTTAAATTTAATTTCCTATTTTATTTTAAATATGCTACCAGAATATTTGACATTTTAACTATTTATCTAGCCCTTTAGACATTTCATATTTTGAACAATATTGTACATACATGATCCTTCAAACCTTGTTTTGTCCCACCATAACATAACAATTTGGAATAAATCAAGGTCTTGGAGCTGCATAAAAGTAATAATCAAAATGATATTGGATGACCATTATTTAATATATCACATGTTGATAAAATGGGTTTATGATTTTTTCTTTTTTGTAATAAAATATATGAAAATATTGTATAATTTATTTGTAACCATGTTTTTTTTCAATTGGTAATTTGTAATCATGTTATATTATAAACAAATGTTCAATATATATGAATTTTCTCAATGTCTATTATCCTAATTATACTTAAATATTATAGGAATAACATTCCAAAGGCCATATGAATTTATAAAGGAATAAAAATATTTCATTGGTTTAGACCATCTAGGAGTACCACATTTCTTTTCTAAATGAGATACAACTATGTTTAAGTCCCATCCAAGAATTTATAACAAAACGAGCAAGTTATAAAAACAAATCCCTTTGCTTCTCTCCAAAATGAGCAAAATATCCAAAATTATCAAAAGCAATAAAATCCCTTGCTCTTCTTCAAAATGAGCAAAATACCCCCCCCCAAAAAATAGGGCAAAGAATTTGAATCACTAGAATTCTTAGTTTTTGACAACCATAGGGTGATCTCCATTACCAGCAATAGGCTATAGATGCCTAACTACTAGTGGAGTAGCCTTATGCATGGTGACACATCTATCACATTAGTGACCTTCTTTTATACATACCAGTGTCCACTTGAGGATGAGCTAGATTTTGGTGGCTTGCATTACAGAGTAGTTAAGTCCAAATACATTCAAATTTGGATTAAGACCAAATGGTATCACCTTGCAACCAAAAGTCCCCCAAGGTGTTGTAAATTTTGTTTTGTGTTGGTCGTCAAGATTGATATAAATTTTATTATATCTTGAAAAACCATCCATTAAGGAAAGCTTCTCATGGCCAGCGTAAGTGTCGATAAGAGTATCAATGGTTGATAGAGGAAAATCATCCTTAGGATATGCTTTGTTAAGATCTCAAAATTCAATTCAAATGCAAATCCCTTTGCTAGGCTTACAAATGGGTACCATGTTTGATAGCCACTCAGTATAGCCAATGGATTGGATGAAACCCATGTCTAATAGCTTTTGAAGCTCTTATTTGACCATGAGGGCAATGGTAGGATGTAACTTTCTTAGTTTTTGTTTGACCGACTTAGCATCAGGATGCAAGGTTAAGTTGTGGACAACCAAGTTAGGGTCAATACTAGGCATATCTCCATAAGACCATGCAAATATACCCTTATTTATCCTAAGGATGTCTATGAATTATTCTTGTTCATCAATGGATAAAATTTTTCCAAGTTTAACAATTTGTAGATTGTCCACATCAGTGCTCAGGTTGACGTCTATAGTATATTTAATGGCTATGTGTGAATCTTCCTCAAGTTGATGGGGTGTTGGAATCAAATGAATGTCATCAATGACATTATCAAACTATTTTGGCATAGTCTCTTTCATTTTTGCCTGGAAAACAACCAGATGCAAGGGTGAAGGCATCCATGAAGGCAAAGGTGATGGAGTAATGTAAGTGTGCCATAACATACATATTCATTGATTACATGCACAATATCATTTAAGACTATGGTGATGATCTACTAGCAAAATACAAAACCTGAAAATAGCACATTGATGTATTACAAAAAAAATGGATTGAATTCTAAAGTAAAATGTAAGGTTGAACCCTAAGAAGTGCATCTTCATTGCCACCTCAGGCAAACTACTAGGATTAATTATCTCCAAGAGAGGCATTGAGGTGGACCCAAAAATATGAAGGTCATTATGAATATGCCTCCCCAAAAAAACCTAAAAGAGTTGTGTAGCTTACAAGGAAATATCCAATTGATCTGTCATTTCATTGTACAACTCTTAGATAAATGCAAGTCATTCAATCACCTGCTACAAAAGTGTTAGAAATTTTGAGTATATTGTGTTGTCATTGATGTCAAAGGATTGATGTAATAGGTTGATGACATTGGTTGTCATTGATATCAAAAGAAAAATAAGTGAGAATAATTTTCAAAGGGTACATGAGGCAATATGGAAGCAAGAAAAAGACAAGGTTCTTCATGGTTGTGTGAGCAATAAAAATACAAGGCATCCTTCGTGGTGGTATTTGCAAAGGAAAAATAAAAGGTTTAATTGATTTACCATGGTGGTACTTACAAAGGAAAAATAAAATATTTCATGGTGTTAAAGGTTTAATTGATTTACCATGGTGGTACTTGAAAAGAAAAAAGAAAATGTTTCATGGTGGTAAAAAAATTATTTTAAGAAAAAGGCCCAAAGAAGAAAAATAAATTATAATATTTAAATCTATCTAGATTTAAATTATTATAATAATTAAAAATTAAATTGTGAGCACCAAAGGTTAAGTTTAAAAATAAAATATTCCCCATGCACCGACATCAAGGTCCAAAGCAACATTTGCATATTTAAGGAAGGTAAAATTGCAATGCTAAGGTTGGAGAAAAATAAATTCAAAAAATCATGCACTTTGTGATTTGTTCATTCATGGCAGAGGAGGTGACAGAGGAGGAGAAGAAGACAAGGTACATATTTGTATTTCGAGGTAGAGCAAGTGGAAAAATAGAAGGGGTAGTGAACATTGGTACCATCTGGGCAGCTAGCCCAGATAGCAGAACCCTTGATGCTAAGGTGTGGCAGAGGGGAGGTCTCGAGTTCGAGACACGATGAAGGCAGAGTGATAAATTTTTAATTGTAAAATCTTTTTACATTGGAAGTCATGCATAAGAAGGTGTGCATGCAGTTTATATTTTGTGTGGGTGGCTAGCCTACATGATGGCATAACTGAAGCTAGGTCATGGGATAGCAAGCAGTGTAGGTTCGAATCACAACAATGATAGCAAGTGGAGATAATTTTTTGTAAAATAAATATTTGTAAAGTCTAAGGTATGCACTTGCTTAGGGAGTCATAAGGTGATTATTTTGTTTTTAATTTTTGGATTAAAAGGATAGCGTGGAGTTTTAATTTTTGAATTAAAATGGAATAGTGTGGAGTTTATAATTCATATTGCTAGTGCTATGTGTGGTGCATAAAATAAATGATGTTATGGTCATGTTGAAAATTTGAAGTGCATTGAAATATTTTATTTCAAGTAGGAGGTATAAGGTGTATAAGAAAATTCATGTGTGTAATTTGTGGCTTTGTTGTGTTGAATATTATTTTGCAATATTAGGAGTAATAAGGTGTGATAAGTTGCTTAACATCTTATTGTACTTCTTGCATGATGAAAAGAAAATATGAGAGTTTTTGTTGAGTATTGATCCTTTATTTTTCAAAACAAATAAGGGACTTAGAGCATCATTTTCAGATTTCATTGTGCACATTATTTTGAGAAGAAATTTCATGTGAAAATTTTGAGAACGTACCTTGCTATCTAACCCTTGAAGTAGCACAAGAAATATTGGCTTTTTGTGAGACAGGTTCTTAAGGACATTTCTTCATAAAAGCAAATTAAGAGGTATGAGGACATTACTCACTAATTGAGGTGTTTAGTTGGGTATATTTTTGATGTTATATGGAGGATATATAAGAATTAAGTTCATGTGCATTGTTAGAAATATTTGAGATAGGTTTTGTGATTCATTGATTGAACTCCATTGTTGAATGAGATTGGATACACTTGAGCTAGGGTTTGTGAAATAAATTGTGCATCCTAGTTGAATGAGATTGGATACACTTGAGCTAGGGTTTGTGAAATAAATTGTGCATCCTAGTTGAAAGAAATTGGAAACACTTGTGTTAGGGTTTATGAACAAATTGTGCTTCATTGTTTGAGTGGATTTGTGAAGCTTTTTAAGCATTGGTTTAAGTGATATTGAAAGTGAATGTGAAAGTGTTAGAAATCATATTAGTAAAACAAAGTTATACACCAATTTTTTTTTATTGAAAGGGATTTTGCAAGAGGTAGAGATTGAATTATATGAAAGAAAGATTTGTGAATGTAAAGAACATATTGGGTATTTGATAGTACATATCATTCTTTATATGTTCTAGAGGTTAACCGAATTTTGAGTAGAATATATCTATTTGAAGAAAGCATTTCTGAAAGAGATATAAGCTTTGTTTGTATGCAAGATTTGGAAATATTTGAGTTGGTTTAGTAAGCAACATTGAGGTAGATTTGAGCAAGTCTTTTGAGAAGACTTGAAGGCATATTTGAGCAAGTATTTTGATAAGGCTTGAAGGCAGATTTGAGCAAGTCTTGTGAGAAGACTTGAAGCAACATTGAGGTAGATTTGAGCAAGTCTTGTGAGAATACTTGAAGTAGTATTGGTGTAGACTTGAGATAGAGATTTGTGAGCAAATTCAAAGAATATTTGTGCTAGCATTGTAAAGAGGTTTGGTGCAAACTTGAGATAGAGATTTGTGAGTAGAGTTAAAGTAGATTTGTGCTAGCCTTGTAATGAGGTTTGGTGTAGAATTGAGATAGATATTTGTGAGTAGAGTCAACACAGATTTGTTCTAGCTTTGTAACAATGTTTGGTGCAGACTTAAGATAGATATTTATGAGCAGAGTCAGAGCATATTTGTGCTAGCTTTGTAACATGATTTGGTGTATACTTGAGATATATATTTGTGATAAGAGTTAGAGTAGATTTGTGCTAGCCTTATTATGAGATTTGGTGTAGGTTTAATATAGAGTTGAGAGCAAGCTTTGGAGCAAACCAGAGTAGAGGGGATAGATTTATCTTGTAGAGAAAGATCCACAACCTAGAGCAAAGGGGATATATTTTTCTTATAGAAAGAGATCCACAAAGTAGATAAGAGGGGATAGAGTTATCCTATGGAGAGAGATCCACAAACCAGAGAAAAGGGAATAGAGTTCTCCTATGGAGAGAGATCCACAAACTAGAGAAAAGAGGATAGAGTTCTCCTATTGAGATATCCACAAACTAGAGCAAAGGAGATAGAGTTTTCCTGTGGAGAGAGATCCAAAAATTAGAACATTAGGGATTTATATCTCCTTTGAATAGAGGTTCATAAAAAATGTAATAGGTATTTGGCTCCCAAGATATTTGTTGAGAAAATTTAGGATAAATATTTTCTCCATGGATGTAGCTCATATTGGGTGAACCACATTAAATTTGTGTCTCTCATGTGTGTGATGGTTTGTGCATTGTTTCATTTACAACATTGATATTATTGTTGTTATCATTTGGAAAGAAAAGTGAAAGTTGGTATTATACTGTTCACCCCCCTATTATTATAAGCTTATGTTCTTCAATTGATATTAGATCCAATTCCTTCAGGGAAGCCTAATAGCTTGAAGGAATATCTTACAAGAACACACACGAAAATGAAAGGTAAAAAAATCACCATGAGATCTATGAAGTAAGGAACACACATAGCTATGAAAGAAAATAAAGGTGCTCCAGTAATTTAAATCCAAGAAAGTGGAAAAGAATCTAAGGAACTAAGAATACTCAAATGTTTTATTTGTGGTAACTTTGGTCATCTTGAAGATCATTGTTCAAAAATTGGGTATAGTAGCAGTGAAGAAGAATGTTTTGTTTGTGGTAACCTTGGCCATGATGTAGCTTATTGTAATGGGTTTAGTAGTAGTTAATATGAAAAGGAAAACAAGGAAAGTCAAATCAGGTATTTTGAGGAAATTCTACTTTTGACAATAGAAGAAAAACAAGACACTCCTATTGAAGACCAAGGAGAACAAAAAAAGTCAAAAAATGAAGAGAAACTTGAGTTTAATCCTAAAGCATTGGAAAAGGTTATAAAATAGATCTCAATATTGAATGAAGGAAAATTCATAGATGAGTTTGATGATAAAGCATTAGAAAAGGTTATAAAGGAGGTCTCAATATTGGAGGCTCAAGAAGAAGAGAAAGAAGATGCTCTTGTGATTAAAGACCTAGAAAAAGAGGAAGATTCAAAAAAAGAAAAGGAGGAAGCCACAGTTGAGGAACTTGTTGAGTTGAAAAGGGAGAACTTAGAATTGAAGGTTCAAATACAAGAGGATGAGAAAACTAAGACAAAGCTTCTACAAGATCTCTCTAACTTGAAATTTAAGGTTGAAAATGCAAGGAGAGTTGAAGAAGGTATGGATGAGCAGTTAAAGGTAAAAGATCTAGAATGTGAAAGACTTATTGTTGATCTTGAAGAAAAAGGGATAACTCAATATTGAAAGCCCAAGTACAAGAGGATGAGGAAACAAAGGCAAAGTTTCTACAAGATCTCACTAACTTTAAGGTTAAGGTTGAAGAGGCAAGAAAAATTGAAGAAGGTATGGCTGAAAAATTAAAGGCAAAAGAGCTAGAGTGTGAAATACTAGAACATGAGGTGGTTTCTCTAAGGATGGAAGTGAAATATGCCAATGATAAGCTACACATATTTGGGAAAAGTTCAAAAGCTTTGGATAACATTACCAAAGCACAAAGATCTTCATTTATCAAAATAGGACTAGGTTATGAAGAAGGAGAAGGGAAACAATAAGTGGAGTTAATCTCAAATTTAAAAGAAATAGAAGAACCCAAAGTGGTTGAAAAACAACCTAAGACTTATGTTGATGTGTTGAAATGTGATAGTATCAAAGAGGAAGCAAACAATGCACCATAAAGGGATAGAGATCATCACAAGATAAGCAAAGAAAGAATAATGAGATCAAGGTAAGATGAGTATTTCTTCCAGGGTTATTGTTACTCATGTAATCAGTTTGGTCATAAAGCAGTGCATTGTAGGGTTCATGGAAAGAAGGTTTATGGCTTCACCAAGAAGAACTTCAATTCATTTGAAGATGATTATTACTTCCAAGGATATTGCTACTCATGTAATCATTTTGGTCATAAAGCTATACATTGTAGGGTTCATGATAGAAATGGTTATGATTTCATCAATAGGAATTTCAAGATATTTGCACCTACCAAGGACTACAACATTAGGTGTCACAATTGCAATAATTTTTGGCACAAAACAAAATGGTGTAGAACATAATTTCTAGAACTTCCAAGGACATGCAAGAAATAGGATACTCAAAAGGTTCAAAAATGAATGTTTTAAAAGGTATGGAAAGATAAAGTTGAGAAAATATAAGAGCATTACAATTTTGGAGTAGAATTACTCCCACCCCAAAATTAATCACCTCAAAGAGAGGAGGTGGTGAGGGGGTTGAGCTAAGAGTATTATATTTATCCCCAAAGGAGTCCCTTTGCCATTGATGTCAAAGGGGGAGATATTTGAGTAAGGGGGAGAGAATTCAGTCAGGGGGATCAGTTCTTAGGGGGAGTAGATTTGGAATCTAGTGGTCAAAAAAATAATTTTTAGAAAGGGTTGCCATCAATGACAAAGGGGGAGATTGTTGGAAATTTTGAGTATAATGTGTTGTCATTGATGTCATAGGTTGATGACATTGGTTTTCATTGATGTCAAAAGAAAAATAAGTGAGAATAATTTTCAAAGGGTACATGAGGCAATATGGAAGGAAGAAAAGACAAGGTTCTTCATGGTTGTGTAAGCAATAAAAATACAAGGCATCCTTAGTGGTGGTATTTGCAAAGGAAAAAAAAAGGTTTAATTGATTTACCATGGTGGTACTTGCAAAGGAAAAAGAAAATATTTCATGGTGTCAAAGGTTTAATTGATTTATCATGGTGGTACTTGAAAAGAAAAAAGAAAATTTTTCATGGTGGTAAAAACTTTATTTTAAGAAAAAGGCCCAAAGAAGAAAAATAAATTATAATAATTAAATCTATCTAGATTTAAATTAGTATAATAATTAAAAATAAAATTGTGAGCGCAAAAGGTTAAGTTTGAAAATAAAATATTCCCCATGCACAAATGTCAAGGTCCAAAGTAACATTTGCATATTTAAGGAAAGTAAAATTGCAATGCTAAGGTTGGAGAAAAAAAAATTGAAAAATCGTGCGCTTTCTGATTCATTCATTCATGGCAGAGGAGGAGAAGAAGACAAGGCACAAATTTGTATTTTGATGTAGAGCAAGTGGAAAAATAGAAGGGGAAGTGAACATTGGTATCATATAGGCAGCTAGCCTAGATGGAAAAACCACCAATGCTAAGGCATGGCAAAGGGGAGGTCTCAAGTTTGAGACACGAAGGAGGCAAAGTGATAAATTTTTAATTGTAAAAGATCTGTGCATTAAAATTCATGCATAAGAAGGTGTGCATGCACTTTAGGTTTTGTGTGGGTGGCTAGCCCACATGGTATCCTAATAAAATCTAGGGCATGGGCTAGAAAGTAACATAGGTTCGAATTACGACGGTGATAGCAAGTGGGGAAAATTTTTTGTGAAATAAATTTTTGCAAAGTCTAAGGTATGTGCTTGCTTATGGAGTAATAAGGTAATTATTTTACTTTTAAATTTTGGATTAAAAGGACAGCGTGGAGTTTTAATTTTTGAATTAAAAGGGAATAGTATGGATTTTATAATTCAAATTTCTAGTGCTGTGTGTGGTGCATAAAATAAATGATGTTATGGTCATGTTAAAAATTTGAAGTGCATTGAAATATTTTATTTCAAGTAGGAGGTATAAGGTGTATAAGAAAAATTCATGTGTGTAATTTGTGGCTTTGTTGTGTTGAATATTATTTTTCAATATTAGGAGTAATAAGGTGTGATAAGTTGCTTAACATCTTATTGTAATTCTTGCATGGTGAAAATAAAATATGAGAGTTTTTGTTGAGTATTAATGCTTTATTTTTGAGAACAAATAAGGGACTTAGAGCATCATTTTCAGATTTCATTGTGCACATTATTTTGAGAAGAAATTTCATGTGAAAATTTTGAGAAAGTACCTTGCTATCTAACCCTTGAAGTGGCACAAGAAATATTGGTTGTTTGTGAGACAGGTTCTTGAGGACATTTCTTCATCAAAGCAAATTAAGAGGTATGAGGACATTACTCACTAATTGAGGTGTTTAGTTGGGTATATTTTTGATGTTATATGGAGGATATATAAGAATTAAGTTCATGTGCATTGTTAGAAATATTTGAGATAGGTTTTGTGATTCATTGATTGAACTCCATTGTTTAATGAGATTGGATACACTTGAGCTAGGGTTTGTGAAATAAATTGTGCATCCTAGTTGAATGATATTGGATACACTTAAGCTAGGGTTTGTGAAATAAATTATGCATCCTAGTTGAAAGAAATTGGATACACTTGTGTTAGGGTTTATGAACAAATTGTGCTTCATTGTTTGAGTGGACTTGTGAAGCTTTTTAAGCATTGGTTTAAGTGATATTGAAAGTGAATGTGAAAGTGTTAGAAATCATATTAGTAAAACAAAGTTATACACCAATTTTTTTTTATTGAAAGGGATTTTGCAAGAGGTAGAGATTGGATTATATGAAAGAAAGATTTGTGAATGTAAAGAACATATTGGGTATTTGATAGTACATATCATTCTCTATATGTTCCAGAGGTTAAATAAATTTTGAGTAGAATATGTCTATTTGAAGAAAGCATTTCTAAAAGAGATGTAAGCTTTGTTTGTATGCAAGATTTAGAAATATTTAAACAAGTTTAGTAAGAAGCATTAAGGTATATTTGAGCAAGTCTTTTGAGAAGGCTTGAAGGTAGATTTGAGCAAGTTTTTTGAAAAGGCTTGAAGGTATATTTGAGCAAGTCTTGTGAGAAGACTTGAAGCAGCATTGAGGTATATTTGAGCAAGTATTATGAGAAGACTTTAAGCAGCATTGGTGCAGACTTGAGATAAAGGTTTGTGAGTAAAGTCAGAGCAAATTTTTGCTAGCCTTTTAATGAGGTTTGGTGCAGACTTGAGATAGATATTTGTGAGCAAAGTCAAAGTAGATTTGTGCTAGCCTTATAATGAGGCTTGGTGCAAATTTGAGATAGATATTTGTGAGTAGAGTTAGAAAATATTTGTGCTAGACTTGTAATGAGGTTTGGTGTAGACTTGAGACAGATATTTGTGAGCAAAGTCAGAGCAGATAGCCTTGTAATGAGATTTTGTGTAGACTTGAGATAGATATTTGTGAGCAGAGTCAGAGCATATTTGTACTAGCCTTGTGACAAGGTTTGGTGTAGGTTTGAGATAGAGTTGAGAGCAATATTTAGAGTAGACCAATGTAGAGGGAATAGATTTCTCTTGTGGAGAGAGATCCACAAACTAGAGCAAAGGGGATAGAGTTATCTTATGGAGAGATATGCAAAAAGTAGAGCATAGGGGATAAAGTTATCCTATGGAGAGAGATCCACAAACCAAAGTAAAGGGGATAGAGTTATCCTGTGGAGAGAGATCCACAAACCAGAGAAAAGAGGATAGAGTTATCGTGTGGAGAGAGATCCATAAACCAGAGCAAAAGGGGATAGAGTTCTCCTGTGGATAGAGATCCACAAATCAGAGCATTGGGGATTGAGATCTCCTTTGCACAAAGGTCCATAAATATTGTAATAGATATTTGTCTCCCAAGAGATTTGTTGAGAGAATTTAGAAGAAATATTTTCTTCGTGGATGTAGCCCACATTGGGTGAACCATGTTAAATTTATTTCTCTCATGTGTGTGATGATTTATATATTTTTTCATTTACTGCATTGATATTATTATTGTTATCATTTGGAAAGAAAAGTAAAAGTTGATCTTATACTATTCACCCCCCCTCTCAGTATAAGCTTGTATTATTCAAAAAGTTGGTGGTATTTTCATGGATAGAAGAATGTCAAAAATATTTTATGATATCAAGCAATACTTGGCTTCTACACTAGTTTTAACTCCACCTCACCTATAGGATCCCTTTCATATTTATGTCTTAGTAATGGATTTTGTATTAGGGATAATTCTTGCACAAAAAAATAAAAACAATTGAGAGCAAGCAATCTATTACATTAGTTGAACATTGGTAAGCTATGAAATTTGATATGCTTATGTGGAAACATTGTGCCTAGTGATGGTTTTTACCACTAAGAAAGTCAGACATTATATGCTAAGTCACACCACTTATGTCATAGATAAAGAAAACCCTTTGCATTACATGACATATCACACATACAACACCTGCATCATAAAATGGATAATGCTTGTAACAGAATTTGATCTTGAGTTCATAAGTCAAAAATCCACTAAAGATCAGGTAATAGCCAGTTAGCTTGTAGAATATCCAATTCCTAGTGATCAACCCTTGATTATTGAGCTCCCAAATGACTCAATATTTACCATCATTGAATTGGAGGAAGATGTTATTCCTGAAGAGGATGTGGATATCACACTCTTCTTTGATGGTTCTATGTGTAAAAAAGGACAAGGTGCAAGAATTGCATTTCATACACCCCAAGGGGTATCTATTCCATTATCATTCAAACTCAATTTCCCATGCACAAAAAATAATGTAGTGTCTGAAGCCCTAATATTAGGACTTCAATTAGCCATAGCTATGGGCATAAAGTGTATCAAGATATTTGGTGATTTTAAACTTATCGTTTTTCAAGTAAATGGATCGTACCAATGCAAAGAACCAATCTTAAAAATTTCTCTTGAAATAGCAATGAAATTGCTTTTAAAATTTGACTGGTAAAAAATCAATAGTTTTCCTTGTTTGACTAATATATTTGCATATGTGATGGCCTCTCTAGGATCATTGATTCTAAAAAACTTCATAGGATAGGTACAACCATTAATTATCATAACAATCTCTAAATCTATTTTTTTGTGCTTAATCTAAATATGAGAAGGACGTTTGCTTCATTCATGTAGAGATATATGAGCCTTGGCTTAATCAAGTAAAATACTTCCTCAAGTTTGGAACACTCCCATCAGATATGTCACAAACTTCCAAATAAACTTTCAAACAAAAGGCAATGTGTTTCACTCTATTGGGGGACATGTTGTATAGACATGGTTATGATGGAGTTATCCTCCATTGTATGAAGCCTATAGAGGACCAACGAGAAATATCTAAATCTCATGATGGTACTTGTGGTGGTCACTTAGTGGAATGGCCATCCCAAAGCACATTTTATGAATGGGTTATTATTGGCCCACCATGGAATGCAACTATTGTAATTATGTCAAGAAGTGTCAAAAATGTTAGCAACATGCTAATTTAACTCATGTGCCATCACTAGAATTACATCCTATTTAGAGTCTTTGGCCCTTTTCACAATGGGGTTTCGACTTGATTGGTAAAATATCACCTCCTTCCTCAAGACAACACACATTCATCATCTCTGCCATTAAGTATTTTATGAAGTGGATCAATACAATTCCTCTAACCAGTATGATAGGACCACAAATTGTGGAGTTTATACTTCAACATATCATCTATTGTTTTGGTATTTACTAAAAAAAAATGATGTTTGAGCATTTTGTGAGAAATATAATATCCAACATAATTTCTTGAATCCTTATTACCCATAAACAAATGGATAAGTTGAGGTAACCAATAAGACCTTGATCTCTATTCTAAATAAATTAGTGAAATAAAATCATCAAGATTGGTATACTCATATCCCCTTGGTATTATGGGCTTATTGAATTAGCATTCACACACCTATCGAGGAAACACAATTCTCATTAGTATATGGTGATAAAGCCATCATGACTCTTGAGATCAAGATTCCTTCACTACGTATTTCATTGCAGGAATTCATAGTTGACAATATTTCTAGACAAGCACATCTTGACCATCTCATACTCATCAATTAAAGGTGAATCAATGCCTTGGAGCATTTACGAGTATATCAGGATCATTTAAAGCATGCTTACAAAGCCAAAGTCCATCTACATGAGTTCCAAGTAGGAGATCTAGTCCTTAAAGAGAATTAAAAAAATACCAATGTCTTACCACATCTTTGTGATAAATTCATAGTTAATTGGTTAGGTCCATATATTATCACACAAAATGTGGGTTAAGAAACTTATAGCCTTACCAGTATAGAGGGAGTAGAAGAGCTCAAGCCACTAAACATCATTCACTTGAGAGTTTTCTATGCTTAATGTATTTTATATATGTATATATATACATGGCTAATACACAAAAGCACCATTCATACACATTGCATTTCACACATTCATTTTCCATAATCACATTCATCATGATGCATTTCATCCATCATATTAGGGATAGTTTGCTTATTTTAGATGGTAATTGATTCAATAAGTATTTTTTCCTTAATAAATGGCACCCTAAAGTTCACATCCATCTCATTGCACCATTTCATAAGTCATGTCATCATTTACAATACAAATTTCCATCATCCCTAGGTATTTTTGATCACTCAGCCACTCCTAGTGTTTCAAGCAACCTCCAATACATGTCGAGTTTTCTCTAGGACCAAGGCACATTTTCACTAAGAAAATATTAAGTTCTAGGAGTTAAATCTAACATTATTGAACCAAAAACATATCACACCTATTAAAAACATCTTGTTTCAAAGAGGGATAACACCATTATTTGGGTTGAACCTTGAAGTGAAAAAGTCATCTTTGCTTGTCCCATTATGCACATAGTCCAAAATCAAAACAATGGTTTTCACCACTATCAACACTTCCAAATAAAATAATGAGTAGTAAGGATAGGGTAAAATTCTCATTAGGACTCGATTTGAGTGGTTGAGAATAAAATTCCCCAAAGCTCTAACTCTTTTACATATCACACACCATAGATATTCAAGTAGTATGATAGAACTACATTTCCATCCAGATGGTTAGGTAGTATGATTCCCCAAAGCTTAGATATCAGATCATTATAATATGGAGCTAATATCCACTAGGGCTATATATGCTTGACTGGTAGTGGAGTACGCTTATGGTGACACATCTCTCTTGAAGAGACCTTTGATAACACAAAGACAAACTAGCTTCTTGGTCTTCTCCATGATAGGTTTCATCTCAATTTTTCCAAGATGAGTAAATGAAATCACTTGCACACACATTGGTTCTTTATTGACTTGAGTCACTACCATGCTCATTATTGGTAAATGGACATTCCACTACACACACATTTGGTCTTGGAGAATTTAGATAGAACTTAGTGAGTTTGTTTGACATCACTAGGATGTTTGAGTCTCTGTAAAACAACTCTAGATCAGTCATCCATAAGCCAACACAACATCAACATCATTATCATACCATTACATGAGTCTTTCACTTCACATTCCACCATTAGATGTTAGCATCCCTGATTAAACAACAAAAATAAATAGGGTCAAACAAAATATAAACTACAAATTATCATTAGAGTATTAATTCACTTGCATTGTCATCATCATAAAGCATATACATCATCATTACATTATCACCCATCACATTATATACACATGCATTCACACAAAATTCATACACAAAAATAAAGGCCATGTATATATATATATATATATGAATTGCATATACAAAGAACGCTCGAAGGCTATATACAATGAATCACTAAGGCTCATATATAAAAAGTGCCTCACAAGGCACTAGATAGTGCCCATATGCAAACCCCTATGATCCTAATGGATCAATATCCCAAGGAATCCTAGAGTGAGAGTCACTACACCTAATAGAACTTGCTATGGAGGAGGAAGGCCACAGTGGCAGCCCAATGCCATGTTGCATAAGCAAATACTCCAACTCTTGAATGTAGCCCTCTCAATATTGAAGGCATAGCACATACTATCTCTGACAATCATCTATCTACACTAGCACTACCTATAGCCATGCTATCACACCCTTGCCTCCACCTACCACCATTCGTACCTCTAGCTTTTCTTGTAACTGAGCATTCTTAGAATCCTGTACTGCTATCCCTGCATCTCACTCTGCTACCATCTATCAAAGTTGGTCTTGCTTAGCATAGATATTAGCCCAATTCTCCTCACTCTAACTAGGATATATCTCCAAAACCTCCTCCATACCATCACCTTCAATATCTAGAGGCTACTTTGCTACAACATTTTATTACCTCCATCCACTACCAAATTTATGGTGTCTCTAACATTAGAGAGTATCCTCTACCTCTATGGCTACATACCCCTCATCTCCACTACCCTCATTAACCACCTATCTCGGTGCCCATGGATGCTAAAAATAAAACCAAGCATTATACTCCATAGTGGTCCCAACATCATCCACATCTGAAAGATCTATCTCCTCATTATCCTCATACTCCACCCACCACTGCTCCACACAAGGTAGGCTCAACTCATCTACCCGATACCTATAAAGCACTGGAGTGTTAGGTACCCTGTACTATATCCTAAACTATCATAGCACCCATGAGAACTGGATTAACTCCACCTCACTACCATGTTGACCAACTACCCATCTATCCTGCCTAACTCATAGTAGCTACTCTCTATCAGTTAACCACCTGACATCTCACCATGGTATCCAGTACACTTGGTCAATTGTCAACCCATCCCATAGATCTTTGCACTCCTAGCTACTATGACTAGGATGAATCGATTGTATCTCCTCAACTACCTACCATATCAATGTATATGGTTGATCCTCATCCCACTCGTGTGGTATGCCCATAGGATGAGGCACATTGAAGTGATCCTAGCCCCAAATTTTAAGCAACACACTGTAGCCCAACCCATTTCATCCCCACAATTTCACCTCATACAACTCCATATATGCTTAAGCTAGCAAAGTAGATGCCTAATGATACACACAAGGCTCATCAATCATATCAAACACCAACCAAATCATGTTCCATGGGAATCAACATTCGGTGTTGTTAGGCATCAACACATTAACCAATAGGAACATGAATAAGATTGGTAGTGCCTTCAACTACTACTCCACATACATTTATAGGTACCTGATAACTTCACCACTATCTTCACCTTATACCAATCATCACCAAAAATCTATCTCAAATCATACTCGTTATTGTACCTAACTTGGAAACATAATCCCTCCACAGGTACACAAAATATGTGGTACACATCCTTGACTGTCATCATCATATCCCCTGTGGAGAGCTAGAAGATCCCCTATCTAGAATCCACCACTCTACTAAGGTAGAGAGGTACCCCTCATCGACCCTCACAACCTCTATTTGTGCACATCCATCCAAACTTAACCTCTCCAACCACTCCTAGTTGGTCTTCTACTATATCTTTCTCACCCCTAGTATGATGGATGAGAAGCGATGTCGAGCCTCCAAGATCCTCAACAACAATACAACATGAACACAAATGCACATCAACATATTACACATTTCTTAATAAAAAAAAGAAAATAAAAACATTGCAAAATAAAACAAGAGGGATAGAAACACTTACCTCTGCCACTTGCGCATTAGCTCCTATCACCATCACCACACTCCTTCACTCTCATTTGCTCAGACATTGCTTCTCAAACTCTCAAATTTAATAATGAACTAAAATTTACTCCTATAACCTTTTTATAAGCTGATTTGGCATGCTCATATGCCCCAGTGTGTCTATGAAGTACACCTAGATGCTTCTCTATTTTTGCGGAGTGGCAAACACTCTCTCGCATCTATGCAGGATGTGGATGCAAGTCGAAATTTGGATCCAAAATGCTGCAAAAGTGCCCAAAGGGCCTCAAAAGTTAGCAAAATCCCAAAAACTCATCGTAAAATCCATCCATGAATGCATTACATCATCACATCATGTTTTGTGATAAATTGGATTGATTTGAGCATTTAGGTTTTTATTGCAACCAAAAGTCACAAAAACACCTAAATCACCTCAAAATGCATCAAAATGATCCAAAAATTCACAAAACTACCACATTCACTATTCCAAGCATTCATCTCATAATTTCATCATATTTTGTGATAACATGGATTGATTTGGGGATTTAGTTCTTGATTGCAACCAAAAAATCATGAAAAATGTACCAAATTGCTTCAAAATGTCCCAAAACAATTCCAAATTTCACAATATCATGAAATTCACCCATAAATACATTGCCATATTCAAATTCATACATATTCACTTCAAATTCACTCATTAATGCATTTTCATTCAACATTGCCAAATTCACTCATCAATGCATTTCTATTCAACATTGTCAAATCCACTTACATTTTCAAGTGAACCTCGTATCTAGTGGTTTACTCTCTTCCCCTGGTGATTGCAGTGATTGGTTATCCATGCAATTTGGTAGTATGGGTAGATCATCATAAGGATGCTCGCTCATATCATCATCCAACCTCCTCTTGTTTGAAAACGATCATTTTGGTACCTTAATTTTTGAGTGTGACTGTGCTCAAAATTTTTTTCTCACACATTGTCATTGAATCCCTTTTTCGTGGGGTTATAAACAAGGATAACTTTTACTACATCATTTACCTTTACATATAGGAATTTCTAATAGTCACTAGGTATAGTAGGTCCCTAGGATGATTGGTTCTTTTGCTTTTTAATTTTTGCATCTTCATCATTTTTCATTTCAATGATGCCAAAAGGCATATATTCCAATAGCATAGAATCACCCCAAACTTGGGGTAACCAAATTTGATTTCGATTTCCCACATTGGGATACACCATTCAAATTCATTTACATCATTCATATCATCCAATAAAAAACCCTTTTTTTATTGGGGAAAAAGCAAAATCAATAATTACACCATTCACATTCATTACATCATTCACATTCATTTACATCATTCATATCATCCACATTTAAAAAACCCATTTTTTTGTTGGGGCAAAAGCAGAATCATTCATTGCACCATTCACAATATTTGCATCATTGAAATTCATTTACATCATATATATCATCCACATTTCTATCAATTGGCTCATGAGATTCATTCTTCACTCATTCGCCAATTGAGGGGGTAAGCTACAACCATAATTTGTTGTTTTTAGAGTCTTCTTGCGCACTTGAGGAAAGAATCTATTCCACAAAACTAGGCGTCTCTTATTTTTGCATCGCATTGTGTTTCACGCAACACAATACAAAAAGGGGTATTTTTAGACACCAATCCTAGCCATTGTCACCCACTCATCATCAAATCATAGTCATTCATCATTTATTTATATATGTATATTTATTTATATATATGAATAAATCCCAGCCACCCATCATGACTTCATCCTAGACACTCATTTAATATGATCCATATCACTTATCAAATTGCAATCACAACCCTTCATCATATTTTAATCTCGATCATCCATAATTGTCGTTGAAACCCTAGCATGATTAGAAAAAAATCATAAAAAATCATTCACTTTTGTGAATGAGGGTTAGAAAATCAATATATTGAATCATCCATCACATCAAGATCCTTAGTATTCTATTACCACATTCATCACCTCGCATTTGCACAAACCCTCGCTGCCACCACCTCTATCGTTAAAACCTCAAGACCTATATGAACTAGATTCAAATTTGTAGAGCATTTCCTACAGCCCATAAATACTCCAAGGCATTCCTCAAACATAGCAGATCATTCTTGGAATGTTGTAAAGCATCCATAACCATCCCTAAATGTTGTAGAGAATTTGATAGATACCATAGGGTATCTAGCTAGCCCTTGGATGCCTCAGGGTATCTGCATGACATCATATCAAACTAGTAGAAGTGTAGATCTAGAAACTTAGGTACTGACAATGTTGTTATTTACTTTTTGACGTACGTTTCCTTTGTATTTTATCAACACTACACTTAGGGTTTAGTAGATCTATTTTACAAAATGTCTCACACAGTGGAGCCCTCACATATGCTACTAATATGTTTCATGTTGTGATTTGTATGTAGGTATAGGAGATACTTTTGTTGATGGCTATTGCAGCTTGAGTGGTCCTGTAGGGATACACAAGCCCACTCACCCTTGTTTGGAATGAATAATATATGAAGACACCACCATAATTTGATCAAGGGTTTTATCCCTCCTATTGTAAAATAATTATATCAAAAACAAGTTGTATTTTACGATCCCTAATATTTGGGTACACCAATGTTGTAATAATGGAGATCGAGGCTCCTTAAAATCAATATAATAACATTCTTTCATTGTGAAATAATCCTTTATTTTGATCTTTTGTTACTATATTGGTGTTGATATTTTCCACTTTACACCATGCATACAATATATATATATATATATATATATATATATATAAATAAATCACACATAAGCACACACACATTCTAATTGCACCATAAACACATAAATAAATCATAATTAGTATTACTCGATAGCACTGAGTGCATGCTTGTCGATCGATGTGCCACAAAAGAGAGCTTGACACACTTGACCATCCCTAGGGGTGCATGTCATAATAAAAATTGATATGTCATCTGGATCCCAGCCCTGAACCTATCCCATTTGCTATACCTATTAGAGGTGGTGGAGGAGTCATGTTCAAAGATCATCAACTAGATCATGCTCGCAACCATGAATTACTTTGTGACTATTGAGACAATGGTTTTAGAACCCTATAATCATCTGTAATGGTATGGTAATAGGCCATCTAATAGTAGGCATATCTATGTACTACTATCTCATATGACTCCCTCATCCTCTATATATATGTCAACAGTAAGTGACCTCCCTCACCCTGTTGGGTGCCTACCATGATAGCCATCCTCTCTGCTTGGGCCTATTGGTCCAGCTCCCCTCTGATGTACTTTACCTCAATTTATGCCATGTCCTACTCTACTTGGACCTAATATAGTGCATTATGGATGGAATCCATATTTACTTGCATCACTACGACCATGGCTCATAGCCCCTCTACCTCCCTTGGACCTACTATCTCTAGTCCTATCTATGCCATAGTGGAGGAAAACCTTGTGGCTCCCCCTCCTCTTGAGTTGGAGATCATAATGGTCCCCATCATGGCTATAACTATATCCACCTAAAACCATGACTACATTGGTCTCGATGGGACCGTGCCTCTCTACTACCTCTTTATGGCATATTGAGTGGCCTCTCAAAGTTCCAACTACATTCACCAACTCTCTACACTGGCACTAGTAGGGAGATCCTCAGGGGTATAATTCTCTTGTACCATCTCTTGTACCTAAGTTCCACCTCGACATCATCCACACTTGGACCCACATATAGTGGGTCATACAAGTAATCCTTCGCCCACCTTACCACATCAAGAGTACCTTTACACCCTGATGGGTCCTTCCTCACCCATTGAAACTACTAGTATCCTAGATCTAGATTATCCTAAATAATACCAAAATAGTCTTGTACTTGGTCAAACCTAAGTAGCTCTCACTCATCCTTCTCAATGATGAGCCATTATATCCTCCTCACCTGATCTAGCTCCTTCATGTCCTCTCTCTAGCTTGGGTGTAGATGCCATGGTGACCATATAATCTAGTGCTCTCGTAGCTCATCTATCACCTACATCCCTAGTGGAAAGACACTAGCATATATCCTATGCACACACTCATAGTGTCAGTCCCACCTATATGATATTGGTCACTCCACATTGGGAAACGATCTTGGTATTCCACTCAATATTCATACTACTATGTGCTTTGAGTACCACACCTAGAGTAATATTGTACAAATCAACCCTATATGCCACTTATACATGACATTGTGTAGTGTCTTGTATAATTGGACCAGTACATACGATGCCCATGCGAATATCACTCCTTGATATTGCATGTTTACCACTACTCTTGCTAGCACCCATGGTAGGCATAACCTACTAGTATGGCATACCAAAATCCCTACCACCACTCTACATAGTATGGATGTTAGTGCACCAACTCCATATTGATGTGGTATCTCATCGATATGGAATCAAATCTATTGGATCACATGTGTTAGGCCTCCCAACATCATATTTGATGCCACCATTGGCACATGTACCATGTAAATAGTCCTCCCCCTGATGGGGATCCTCAAGATGTGCCACACATCCTCCTATGTGATCATCATCTCCCTGGTCGATAGCCAAAATATGGACAATTCTAGATACCATCACTCTGCTAGATCCATCACTAGGGCTCGAGTAGCCTCAATTTAGGGCATATCTGCTAAGTGTAGTAGCCCCAAATTCTCAAGTATCTCCCTCTCCTCCACTAAGATCTACTCCAGGGTAGTCTCTACTATCCTCAACCACCACTCTCTGCTCTCGAGTACATCTAGTTACATAATCACATAATTTCATCATCGGTTTATTATTTACCACATATAAAATCATAAAATTTTTATAAATAAAGGTAATTTTTGTACAAGATTTACCAAATTTGTGCCTTGGAATGATCGAGCATGAATTTGGAAAAATTTACCATTCAAATTCATGACCTGTCCATACAGGGCATGAATTTTTCTTGGGTAGGTTGTCAAATTTGTGCTCCATGACCAAATTCATGTCCCACAATGAATTTTTCCAAAAATTGATTAAAAAACCAAAAAATGCAAAAATTATTAATATTTTTGTGTGTACAAGTGCAAAATAAAAAATGAACAAGTGGGTCTCGATCCATACCTTCACCTCGTCAACATCGATCCTTGCCTCACCCAACTCGATGAGTTGGTAGCGTCATTCTTCTCTTTCTTCTCTAGAGCTCTTTTCTCCTCATTGCATGGTGAAAATGAGCCTCTTTTCTCTTACTTATCTCTTTTATTCCCTCCCTTTTATTTTACTTCCCTTTCTTCTCTCTCCTATTTTTTCTTTTCCCTCCTATTCTCTCTCCTTATTCTTCTCTTTTCTCTCTCTTTATCTTATTTTTTGGCTCTCCTTTTTCACTTTTTTTTCTCACTTTTTCACCTTTGTTCACCTCTTTTGAGTTTTTATATAGAATTTCACATTCATTATAAAAATAAATGAGAATGCTAGCCTTAGAGGTATTAATGGTAGTAGTTCCTTGATTTGCATGTAAATTTGTGGTGTTTAGGCTAACACCCTTTTTTTGCACTGCCCCTTTGTCCAAACTTGGCCACCCCTTTTTGTGTTTGTCATTTTTTTCCTTAGGAGTCTACATATTTCTTTGATGCATTTACTTGGCCATAAATGCATAAAATATGGGTAAAAATATAGACACAAAAAATTGACCCATCAAAATGAGTCAATTATTCCTTAGATCCCTAACTAGCCACCCAACTTGCTAAGTGAAAATTTAGTGCCCTTTTGCCTTCCCCCTTGGCCTTGTTTCCTTATATTTACCAAATTCATGCTTGGTCTATACGTGGTGTGAATTTGGCATGTCATATTTATGCCCTATAATTATGGGGTATGAATTTGGAATTCTAAGTTTTTTTCTCACTAAAACCCCACCTTTCGTTGGCCCGTTTTGGGATTGGTCTTTGCCCATAGTAAAATTTCATTTTCTTGCCCATTTTTCCCTCCAAACCTCTTATAAATAAGGGTTTAGATTCCCTCCTTGAACCCAAAAAGTTATTTTGAGATCCTAATTCTTGACTTGCTCATTTTTCATGCTAACAAGTGCTCATCTGCTCCAAATTGCTATTTTTGTTGTTTTGTGCTTTGGTGGTGGCTACCCTTAGGGATTGAGTGGAGGAGTCTTGATGACTAGATAGATCAACCTTATTAGAGTGCTTCATACACCTCTTCATTTATCATTGTCCTCTCCATCAACTCATTAGGTTTGGTGTTCATGTTATTTTCAGTGTTTTGCACCCCATTTTTTATCGTTTTAGGGCCCGAAAAGGGCATTTGAACAAGATTCATGCCCTATACTTACAGGGCATAAATTTAGTCAACTAGATTCATGCTCCCCCTTTACAGGGAATGAATTTGGTAAATTGGGGCTTGGGGGAAATTTTTGCATCCCAAAACCCTAATTCATGTTGTGCATTTTTAACATTATGTTGTGTCCATCTTGTTTACATTTCATTTTACTATTACATGTCTATTTCACTTTGTTTGTACATGTTCCAAAGTTCAAAGATATATTTTTTTTAATGGCCATCTAAAAGGACCAATGTGGCTTGATTTTTGTGCCTCCAAGTGTAGTATTATAGTGACCTAAGCAGACCCCCAAATGTTGATAAAATTTTTTAGATTTTGTGAAGTTATTTTACAGGCTTGGAACCATTGGATACTTTGGATGCAAGATAAATATGGGACCAACCACAAAATCATATAAATTCCCTAATATATCTTTATGTTTTTTGGTGTTTCATTTCTATTCATTTCTATCCAAATCCTAGATTACAAGTAAAAGGGAGGCTTTTGGTTGAATTTCTAGGAATTTGAAATAATAAAAGTATATAGTGTGCATCTAGGGTTTTAATATTGTTTTTTCATCTCCCTTGGATACTTGCTCATAGGTTTTATTTTGCAATCCTAGGGTTAGACATCATTGAATTATAAAATTATACTAGGGTTAGTCCTTGTATTCTTGCATCTTGTGTGTCTTGCATTGTTCTTTTATGTTCATAGCTTAGATTAGAAATACCAAACAATAGGTATATGCTCAATTGAAACATCAAAAACTTCCACCTTTAAATTGGAGTAAGTCCTAAAACCATTCTTGGTGAACCCATCCTTTCGTGTCCCCAAGTGTAGAAAATATAACACACCCCCATAGTTCACCTTGGACCCTAGCAGATCTAGTCGATAATCATACATGGTAGGGTAGTTTTACTCTTCTACAATCACCATAGAGTGAAACCAAAGCATTAATCACATTGCAATATTCATCTCAAAGGTAAATCATTATAAAAAATATTCCTCTTAACCATAAACCAAATTATGCTCTTAACAAAACTTGAATCTTAAAAGCTTTCCATCAACATATATGCATTACAAAATAAACAATATCTCCAATATAAGCGTGGATTTTAAATAATTAATGGAACTCCTTAATAACCATCTCCAAAGGCTACTTAGGAGTGCAAATACAAATTAAATCAAATATTATTTGTACAACATTAAAAATTTTAACTTAAACAACACAAGATCTCAAAGTCCCACACAAAACAACAATATTCAACAAGATTAAAGCATCTCTTCATTGCATAAAGGAAACATCATAAACCATCTTTGGATACGAGAGTCAAGATTACAATTATTTCAAGCAAAACAAGCTTTTGCTATTTTACAACAATATCAATTGGTAGAGCTTATGATCATCTTCAAAGGTCTTCTGCCAACTAAGTCCACAAGCTTCTTTGATAGAAAACCACCCACCAATTATGAAGTTTACTTAGAGATCATAATAGCTTTATATGCAATGCAACTTAGCTTATGCCTTACACAACAATGTACATAAAGCAAGCTATAAGAAACAAGCATCCCTTTTTGAGCCATTAAAAATTAAATCATTCCATAGAAATCCAAGAGAATCTCATACTTCTCTTTTACAATGATCCCTTAATCCACATAGATATCAGGAATCATTATAAATATTTTCTTCTCAACCAAAAAAAAATTTAAATAATCCAAGAGAAGCCCATACTTCTCTTTTATAATGATCCCTTAATCCACATGGATCTTAGGAATCATTATAAACATTTTATTTCCAACCAAAACAACATTTAATCAAACCAAGATAAGACCATACTTCTCTTTTACAATGATCCCTTAATCCACATAGATATCAGGAATCATTATAAATATTTTATTTCCAACCAAAACAACATTTAATCAAACTAGGAGAAGCCCATACTTCTCTTTTACAATAATCCCTTAATCCACATAAATCTTAGGAATAATTATAAGTATTTTATTTTCAACCAAAATAACATTTAACCAAATAATTGAAGCACATTACTACAATTATTGAAAGCACAAACACCCAATTAAAATCCTAGTAAACATGTATACTTTTGATGAGCACCAAAAATGCTCATATTTATACATGAATTTCTAACATATTATGCGGTATTATTATTATAGAATGTATGTTTTATGAAAGTTTTATATATATTTAATAGTAAATTATGTATATTATCTAATATTTTTTTAAAGTGAATTATGTGCATATGTAGTGGTTTTTACAGTATTTTAGCATGTTTACGTCAAAGTTCCACTTGGACCTGGCACCTTCGATCTCATGAAGGAAAAAATATTCGTAGTACATCAGTATGAAGCACTAAGTCAGGCATCCAATTCCCGTTGAAGCACTTGACTCTCATTTGATGCTTAATTGATGGGTGTTTGCTTCCCGTTAGGCACCTGCATCCCATATAAAATAAGGTACTTACTTCCCATATAAAATAAGGCACCTAAATCCCATATAAAATAAGGCACCTGCTTCCCATATAAAATAAGGTGTCTACTTCTTGGTGATGCAAAATTACAGTGTGATTTCTGTTGACGTAAAATTACAGCACGACTCTATGGTCGACAAAGCAAAATAGATATTTCAGCAATGGATGTGGATGATATTTCAGCAAATATGAATATGAAGGACAATATCAAAGACCATGTGTTATCTATTTTTCAGCAATACATAAATAGCAATGTAAATAGATAAAGCAAAATATTAAACGTATTTTGTTCTGATAAAAACATAATATGTTAAATCAGTCTGAATTAATATTTTTACTTTATCTCCCTATTTCTATGTATTTTTTGTAACCATAAAATAAGGAATTGATATGATCTCAAATTTTAATAGGGCATGGCTACATATCTTATAAATATGCAGGCCACCCCTGATAAAAATAATCCTAGATATGAGAATTATTTTGTAATTTTCTGAAGATGCAATATATTCATTTGAGTGTTTTTATTAATCTTAAAATAGCATCCGGTGAATGAATTTATTGGGCATAATACTACTGGAGATTGGGTCTACTCTAAATAGTACTCCTCCCCATTTTACCTTGCTTTCTATAGTTAATTTATTTACTATTTTTTTTAGATTATTTATTTCCTTGTTATTTTTCATGTTTTTTGTCATTTCTAACAAAGTACCATTTTAATTTCTATATGCATTTAGTACTATTTTCATAGACGTAGGATAGATTATTGGTTTAGAATTTAGAATAAAAACTTCAACAAACATCAAACATCCCCTAAACCCATAGGCATAGAGGGACACATTCCTTGTACTACAGGCATATACTATGCGTGATGCTCACAAGTCTACGAGCTACCCCAGGTTGAAAATTAAATGGAGGCAATTAATTGAACTGTAGAAAACTAACCAATGTTTTACCCAATATTTTGGCATCGTTGCTGGGGAGTGTCACAACTGTAGTGTATGATCCATAGGTCAGTTAGTTTGAAAATTAATTTCATATTTCCTTGCCTGTAGATCATCTACCTGCAAAGCATGAGTCCACCAAGAGCCTAAAAAAATCCAACGGATCATTTATTGAAAAATAGAAAACACCTCAAGCTTAGAATATTCTGGAAATAGTTATTAAATAGAAATCCCATCAATTTTAGTCATCATGAAAACACATTATATAGAATATTTTAGTGACCAGGATGGGGAAAATTTAGCAATTATTTTAGAAGTATTCCAACAAAAAGGAAAAATTGCCAATACAAGGAATAGCCTCCATAATTAAAACATAAATAGGAACATTGTTTAATGGTGTGAAGAGTGAAATTTTATCTCTTGCTTCACAGTCAAACAAATTCTAGAAGAAGAAGCAAGAATCTAAAGCAATGTCTGCCTTTTTCTATTCAAGGTGTAGAAAAAAATCATGAAAAAAATAAATATCTAGAGAATACACTAGAAGTTGATGAAAACTGTCACTTGGATCATCAGATCATGTTGTGTCCAAAAATAATAAAAGAAAATATATACGAAGTAGAAACTTACCTCGTGGTTCTACCTCCACTGACACAACTATCAAAAAATTCCAGTTTACTAGTTTCACCTTCTACCAGGCCAAAATAGTTGCTGGCTCAACCAAATAGGAATCCTAACATCAACTATTTAAATTCACTAGCTAATCAGGGAATTATGAGAATAAACCCAATGTGTCATAATAGTGTAGAAATAAATCGTGTTATTGAGAAATCAAGTAATGAAGGACTTTCACTATATCTTGAAAGGTTATGGAAAACTAGAGAAATGACACCTCCTAAGTTTGATATTATGAAACAGTTGAGAAATCTTACTGATGTTATTCCTAAAACTATTAGGTATGTGCCTATTTACACTGAAGCCATTAGGGAGGTATGCCTCAAGAGACCAATATGGGAACCATAGTAAAAAATAATGAAGGTGATAGGTCAACATGTTGATCTGATATTAGATAAAAAATGTCTCAAAATCCCAAATTTAATGATAAAAATTTTAGGCTTAACATTTCCCAACACTTTGGTAAATTTTAATGCTGATATTAGTTGCAAAGTAAGAAAAATAATAGTTAATGAAAAAAATGTAAAAACAATAGTCATCCTCCTACCTACACAATTTGCCAATGAGTTGGACAAATTTTATTTTGAGCTCATCTAAGAAGATTCTCTTCTAATGTTGCAATGTATCATAAAAATGGATAAAGAAGGGGATGGACAAATGAAGTCTTAATTGTATCAAATTTTAGACACAAATTAATATCTTATCACAAGCCCCAAATTTTAGAGGCTTGCTTGATTGTAGGCATGGGGGAGATCCCACCTTCAATGTTATCACCCACAGTACGATGAACACTATTACAATGTTCAATAAAATAAAAAGAAAATAATTAGAGTTTTATTTAACATCATTAGTTTAGGTTTTTCTTTTTATTTTGTTATATTTTATAGGACAACGTGAAGCTTATCATCAATTGTAGGTATCCATGGCAACCAAAACTACTAGCATGTGCCAATCCATTCTATTTTTCTTAAAAAATAAAATGTAGTCCCTAGGACTTCCTAGGTGGTCACCCATCCTAGTTCTACTCCATGCCATAATTCTTACTTTAGAGTTTTTATAGGATCTGCCATCAGGCGCTCAATAAAACACATCTATTGCATATAATTTGGCACCATAGGTAGATGTGCAATACTCAGCCATGGGAACACCAATTATTGCAGATAAAAGATGAGCTTAGATGGTTCACAATACTCTATTGAGCAACACATCTCTGTTCATAATAAAAAAAATTGGCTATGAAGCTTTCACAAAGTGAGGGGTTTTTACGGGAAGTCCGTAACAGTACAAGATGAAACAATGCAAGTAATAGTCAGTCAAATCCATTGACATATTTTCCATGCACCTCACACTTGCAAGATTGAATAAAATGCAAGCATGGGCAAGACTCCATATTCTTAAATCCATACTAGACATTTGATGAATTTTCACATATTCATCATAAAAAAGGAAATACGACATGGAACTTGTTTTAATTAACATCAATTTTTTTTATTTATGTTTTTATTTTGTAGGTATCATACTCTAATGCAATCTGTAGGTAGCTTGGTAAACCTAGGCATATCAGGCATAGACTCCATGAGCCTGTGTTTTATTGCTTTAAAGTTTTGTTTTGCAGGAACGATCCCCTGAGTGTAATTTTTAGGCAGCTTGGGAAACCTAGGCCTAATGACATAGGATCCGTGAATCTGCACATTTCTATATTTCTAGGAGTAGGAGTAGCTCATCCCTTATAAGGGGAATACTAAATCTGAATCTACACATGAATATTTGTATTGGTCTATATGGACAATAAAACACTCAACTGTCGATTCAAGGGCAGATGCTGATTTTGTTTTTGTTCATCAAGTAGAAGCACTGAAGGGCCTGATCAACCTAACAGTGCATATACAAGAAAAAGTCAACACCCGTTGGATAAAGAGAAGTGCTTGTTTTCTATTTTCTGATGGGAAAGGTGCTTGATTCCTATTGTATGGTAGAAGGTACTTGATTCCCGTTATACGATCCATGGTGGATGACTCCCAGTATGTTATGAAGATGGCACCTACGTCCCATTTTCTGGTAAAACAATACCTAATTCTTGGTTCTCTAGGAGGGAGCTTGACTTCTACTTTTTGAGAAATCAACACCAAATCTTCTGAACATATTAAAAAAATAGTTTGTATAAAGTTTGCTTTACGCAAGGCACCCAATTGTAAGCAAAAAGTACCCAATTTCCATTGTTAATTTCAGTGCCTGATTACAATAAAAAGGTGTTTGCAACTTGTTTTAGCAAGCACCTGCATCCTGTGAACCAAAATAAGGCGTTTGATTCCCATGTCAAAGGCACCTCATTTATAGTTCAATGGATGCTTGTGCCATGTGTGAATAATCTTCATCATTCAGGAAATAGCTCGTGCCACGTCAACTGACTGCTCATGTGCACAAAGTCAAATCTATCACGAATGAAATTATTTTAATTTTATCCATTAAAGAGATTGTGCACATTCCAAAAATGAAAAATTGTCAACAAATAGCTTTTGAGGATGGGATGTGTTTCATCCCGTGAAGACATGTTTTTTTTCTAATATTTTCTTGAATTTGTGCAGGAAAACTCAAATGAATAAATTGTAGTAATCAAGAACCAGTCATATGGAGAAAATTTTTCCACATGGGAAATAAGCATGTTGTTCTTTGTTCCGGTACACATGGTCATCATAAAACAACCAATACAAGTACACCATGAACGTTTGCGCATTATACATGCACAAAACATAATATAGGTGTGTACTTAATTTTCTGTTTTGTATATATATAGTTTTCATATAAATATATTTTTGTAAAATAGTGCCGGCATGATCATCATTAAATTGTTCATCCAACCATTTTGCCCCATTTGGTATTTTATCCACATGCAAATATTCTATTGGGAGAACACTCATGGTCATCATCCACTTAAAATCTGGCACATGCTTTAAAGATATCTTGCACATATAACTTTAATTATTTCTAATTATGGTAAATGATTGTCTGCATTCATGGATGTAGTTGGTTCAGAAAAACTATAAGTTAGCAAGAATATGTGTAGAATAACAAAGTTTGTAGATTAAATAAAAAAAACAAAAAAAAAAATAGAAAGTGGAGAAAACACACAAATTTACCATGGGAGAAATCCACAACTCATTTGCTGAAAAAAGAATGAGTTGCACAACTAGAAAGAGGAGAAATAAAAATAGAGCTTATTGGATAATTATTGCTAAAACTTGAAATTATAAGCACCGTTTGTCACAAGGGCGTGCCACTCTTTAAGCATGGGAGGTGTCACAAGGATGCAATGGTCTTTTAAGCATGGGGGGATGATGAGCATAAAAAATGCTCATATTTATATATGGATTTCTAAGATATTATGCAACATTATTATTATATACTGTATGTTTCATGAAATTTTTATATATATTTAATAGTAAATTATGTATATTATCTAATATTTGTTTAAAAGTAAATTATGTGTAGATTTAGAGGTTTTTATAGTATATTTATCATGTTTACATCAAAGTACCACTTGGACCTGGCATATTCGATCTCATGAAGGAAAAAAAAATCATAGTACAGTAGTATGAAGTACTAAGTCAGGCACTCAATTCCTTTTGAAGCACTCAAGTTTGATACTTAACTGATGAGCGTCTACTTCCCGTTAAGCACCTGCTTCCCATTAGGCACCTTCTTCCCGTTAGGCACCTGCGTCCCATATAAAATATGGTGTCTACTTCCCATATAAAATAATGCACCTGCTTCCCATATAAAATAAGGTGCTTGCTTACCGGTGACGTAGAATTACAATGCAATTTTTGTTGACATAAAATTATAGCATGACTCTATGGTCGACAAAACAAAACAAATATTTCAACAATGGATGCGGATGATATTTTAGCAAAGATGAAGATGAAGGACAATATCAAAGACCATGTGTTATCTATTTTTTAGTAATACATAAACAATAATGTAAATAGATAAAGCAGAATATTAAATGTATTTTGTTCTAATCAAAATAGAATATGTTAAATCAGTCTAAATTAATGTTTTTGTTTTATCTCCCTATTTCTATGTATTTTTTTTAACCATAAAATCAGGAATTGATTTTCTCTCAAATTGTAATAGGGAATGGCTACATATCTTATAAATATGTAGGCCACCCCTGATAAAAATAATCCTGGATATGAGAATTATTCTATAATTTTCTGAAGCTACAATATTTATTTGAGTGTTTTTATTAATCTCAAACTAGCGTCTAGTGAATGAATTTATCGGGTGAAAGACTACTAGAGCTTGGTCCCACTCTAAACGGTATTCCTCCCCCTTTTTACCTTACTTTCTATAGTTAATTTATTTACTATTTTTTTATATTATTTATTTCCTTGTTATTTTTCCTATTTTTTGTCATTTCCAGCAAAGTACCATTTTAATTTATGTATGCATTCAGTCCTATTTTCATAGACGTAGGATAGATTATTGGTTTAGAATTTAGAATAAAAAATTCAATAAAAAATAAAACATTCCCCAAACCAATAGGTACAGAGGGACTCGTTCCTTGCACTACAGGCATATACTGTGTGTGATGCTCACAAGTCTATGAGCTACCCCAGGTTGAAAATTAAATGGAGGCAATTAATTGAATTGTAGAAAACTAACCAATGTTTTGCCCAATAACTTTTAACATTCATTTGAATCAAAGTGATTTAATAAAATTTCAAAGCATATTTAATATTAATTCAAATCAATTGCTTCAATCAAATATAAAAATTAAAGCACTATTAATATTAATCCAAGCCTAATGTGTTAATTACCATAATAATAAGACAACATTATTAATATTAATCTAAACCTAATGGTTTATTACAACAATAATATTCAAATTATTAATAATATTACTCCAACCCTAATGCATTATTACCACAATAATAATCCAAAGTATATTAATAAAATATTATAAAGCATATTAACAAGACTCCGAATAAACCTTAGCCAAGCTTGAACTACCAACGCTGAAAATATATGAGCTCTTAAAAAATAGAGCCAAGCAATGGAATACATAGGAAAACCTAGGCTATGGCTCACACAAACCTAAAATCAATGCACATGAAACAAGGTAGATGTAGCTCAACCAACACATAGGGTTAGGGAATATTTATTGATATCGAGTTGATGTAGGTCAACCAAAAAACTAGACAAATTAAAGGTGCACAAATAAATATGAAGCCTAAGAAAATACAATGCACACAAGGAACACTGCCAACATATAGGAAGGACAACCCACAACTCCACAACTTACAAAGAGAAACATAAGTTAAACTAGGCCAAGCACAACCAAGGGAGCAACACAGATCCACACCACTGATGCCACAATAAGGAGATCAATAGGGGGGTCTCAAAACATCAATCCAACATGCCACATAATCCCAAATCAAAAAACAAAGGGAAAAAACAACAAGCCAAAGAGAATAAACCAAGAAAGCCTTCCTCCAAACCAAAAAACTAGAGATGCACCTGATTAACAAATGCCTCTCTACTCTGGAATGCCTCCTCTCTCATCATCTTTGAACTTCCTTTTCTCTTGCCAACCCTAAACCTCTGGTTTTCTAGCAACTTAGAAATAAAGGTGAAGCCTCCCCAAAATGCATGGAGGGTCACCCATTGTAACATCCAATAAGGTGTTACGTAAAATATCTTTGCCACCCTTATAACCCTTAGGATGGTGCACTCCTTAATGAGCCACCAACATGCTTATAAAAACATTTGCCTTTTGATTTAATTTAAAGGATTAATTTTTCCTTAAATACTTAATATTAGTAGGCTATATAATACTTTTTCTTATCGTAAGGAATAACATGACTTTGAATAAACCCCAACCAATATTGAACTACCAATGCTGAAAATAGACAAACTCTTAAAAAATAGAGCCAAGTAATGAAATGCATAGGAACACCCAGACTATGTATCACAAAACCCTAAAATTGGTGCACATGAAAAAAGATAGATGCAGCTCAATCAACACATAGTTTTAGGGCAAATTTTTTGATGTCAAGTTGATGTAGGTCAACCAAAAAACCAAACAAACTAGAGGTGTACAATAAAATATGAATCCTAATAAAATATGATGCACATAGGAAAAACTACCAACATGCAGGAAGGACAACCCATAACTCTACAACTTGCAAAGAGAAGGGAAATTTAAGATAGGTCAAGTACAACCAAGGGAACAACATAGATCTATACCACTAGTTCCACAACAAGGATATCAATAGGGGGTTTCACAACATCAAGCCAACATGCCACATAGGCCCAGATCAAACAACAAAGGGTAGAAACAACAAGCCAAAGAGAATAAACCAAGAAATCCTTCCTCCAAACATAAAAACTAGAGAAGCACCTAGTTAACTAATGCCTCTCTACTCAAGAATTCCTCATCTCACATTGCCTCTAAGCTTCCTCTTCTTTTACCAATCCCAAACCTCTAGTTCCCTAGAATCTTAAAAATAAGGGTGAAGCCTCCCCAATGTGCATGGTGGATCACCCATTGTAACATCCAATAAGATGTTACATAGATTATCTTTACCACCCTTATCACCCTTAGGGTGGTGCACTCCTTAATGAGCCACCAATATGCTTATTAAACCATTTGCAACCTGATTTAATTTAAAGGATTAATTTCTCCTTAAATATTTAATACTAGTAGGCTATATAATACTTTTTCTTACCTAAAGTATTAAATCCATCAATCAAGAAATTAATTAACCAAACTATAGGAATACAAAAAAAAACTTAACAGAGCTTAAGTAAAACACAAACAAACACATGAATGCACTAATAAATGATTCCCACCATTGTTTTATCATAAAATAGAAAATATCCTTTAATATGGACTAATGCTATCATAGACCCAATTTGAAGAGACTCATTGCAAACAACTTCCAAGCCCAATGGTGTGAATCATGAGAATAAACAAAATGCAATGCATCTATATGAAGAGTATTTTTCTTGTTACCCTAAGCTATTTATGAGCAAGCCATCATCATCATTTCCCTAGGTATCCCTCATGGTAGGTGGTTTACCCATAGCCCCACCAAGGAGAAGGTACCTGATCCTGCATCCACAGATACATCAATAGTACCATGTTCCATGCTTAAATAAAATAATCATTCTATTATTAAATCATCTTGAAAGAACTATATCATTACATAAACACATCAATATATAGTTCATTATACATAAACTTTCTACCAAGGAGGATTTTTACAATATTACATAAGAAAAGGAAATGAAAAGGAGGGGAAACATGAGGAAGAAGAGAAATAAAAGGAGTGAGAGAAGGAAGAGTTAATATGATTATATAGAGAGAGAAATATGATGATGAACTAGAGAGAGTGAGAGAGGGATAATGATGTTGTGTGAGGATTGGATGATGTATAATGTTATTATGTTTTTAATTTAGTTAATGTGGAACTGATGAAATTTTTTATTTTAATTTTATAGTTAGATATCTTGGGATCTCGGGAATGGAAACCAAGGATGCTAGAGGTAGTAGTGAGAGACTTTACAATGGAATATAGAGTAGTATTAGATGCAGTTGAACTACTATATTTTGCATAGATGCCTTGGATAGAGTGTGATTGAGCAATGATGATCACACTCATAGAGATATGGTATCTTTGATTCCTCTACCCTTAGACTATTGAAAAGGGAGTTTACTACCACACTAGAGGATATGTGGCAGATTTTATGGGTTCCTATCAAATACATAGAAGTCTACAAAACCTCAGGATAGACATAAACATTGTAGATATTATCCAAGTATCCCTATTATGAGGTCCATAGAGGAGGCATCCACATAGACAATATGATTGAGTGCTACAAGGTGTCAGACTTAACATGTGTACTATGTGGTGTCATAGTAGGATTGATGTTATGTCACATAAGAAAATAAAAGTTTCCATGGTCCTTGGGAGGGGTGATCTATGATATGTGAGATCAATAGACATGGTTTGCATGGGGGTCACTAATCTTGGTCTACTTGTACATGATATTATATAATATCATGTACAATAAGGACCATGATGTTGTGTGTGGTATACTTTTATAGGGTTGGTTCTAGGAGTACTTGGTAGTGAGGTAGCCATAGGGGCCACCAAGTATGGTCCAAAATTAGGAGATACTAGTGGCATACAGGTGAGAACACCACTTTGATCATATTCAATGAGCATTTGTAGGCTCACTAGCATTGGAACTAAGAGTGGTGTATGATCTTAGGCTAAATAAGATGACTTAGTAGTTATAGTTTCAAAACCAAGGATGGGTTGAGTATGGAGTAGATCTAGCATAGGTATAATAGATATACTAGGTGATTATTGACTAGGACAAGTAAGAACTACACCATTTTGACTAGGCTTAGAGGTAGTTTTTCCTGGTGTAGTGGGCACCAAATATGGGTGATTTCTGGTACCAAAGATTGACCAGAGACCCAAAAAAGATAGGTGGGAGACTAGATCCAACCAGTTTTGTGGAGGAGGATATGGATGACCCACTTTTAATTGAACCAAGTGTGTACAATGTTAGGTAGTTATTGGCTATTAACATTGGTATCAATCTATGATGCTAGCAAGGATCTCAATTATTCCTATGTAACAATGCTAGGTTATTAGTCCTGGCATCCTATAAGCATATTGACAAGTGTAACATAGGTTATAGGAGAGGAGGTAGAGAGGGGTAGGGTATCCCAAGAAGACATGTGTAGAGGTGAGGATTATGACCCTAACCACTATCAAGGTAGATATGATGGTGATAAATATACCTAGTTAAGAGGGGGAATAGAGTTACTCCCAAGGTGCTAGAGGTAGGAATAATGGATTAGGAGTATTTGATGGTGGAGAGGGATTCCCTATGAGTAAATGTGGCTTGGCTATAGGTAGATGTGAGGGAGGTGAGAGTAGAGATGGACAAAATTGATGAGGATAGGTCTCATAGGATCTTGGGGTTGAGGTAAATGATTGACCAGATCATCATAGAGTGAGATTAGATAGCGAGGGAGAGAGATTAATTAGTCATGAAGAAGGATCAATTGGTCATAGACTGTGATGCCATGAGGGTGAAGGTAGATAAACTATAAGTTAAGGTGTCCTGGTTATATCAAGAGAGGCAATAAGCATGAGTAGAGGGTATGGTCATTATTATAGATGGCCAATAAGATCATGCAATTTGGTTGCTACATGGTGTTGCTGTAGGAATGACATATTGAATATGGAGAGAGAGTCATGTCCTACCAGATGTTGTATCACTAGGTCATTATTGTAGGATAGAGATAAATTTCCTAGACCTTATAGGATATATATATATATATATATATATATATATATATATATATATATATATTTAGACCTAGATATTATACATATCTATATAGACCTTATAAGATATATATGTAGTGGTCGTAAGGCCTATGTATAACTAAATACAATAGTTTATGGCTAGTTAAGGCCAGTTAAGGCCTAATATAGTTAGTGACTATTGAAGTCCTATATGAGTAGTGACCAATTAAGTTCTATAAATGAGCAATGACCAATTAAGATCTATATGTATAATATAATAGCTATTTATAATGAACAACGACAAGTTACGACCTAAGATGATCAACAACCAATGAAGGCCTATATGAGAAATGACCAGATAAGGTCTATATATATATAATATATAATAGCTATATACAACGGGCAATGATAAATTAAGGCCTAATATGGTTAGTGGCTAGTGAAGTCCTATATGAGAAAAGACCAACTAAAATCTAAAAATGAGTAGTGACTAGTTAAGGTCTATATAGATATGTATAATATAATAGCTTGTATAACGGATAGTGGCTAGTTAAGGACTAAGATTGTCAACGACTAGTGAAGACCTATATGAAAAATGACCAGTTAAGGTCTAAAAATGAGCAATGACTAGTTAAGGTCTATATAGATATGTATAATATAATATCTATATACAATGGATAGTGGCAAATTAAGGCCTAAGATGGTCAGTGACTAGTGAAAGTCTGTATGACCAATGATCAATTAAGGTATTTATATATATGTATAATATAATAGCTATGTACAATGGATAATAGCTAGTTAAGGCCTAATATGGTTAGTGGCTAGTGAAGGTCTATATGAGGAATGACCAATTAAGGTATAAAAATGAGCAGTGACTAGTTAAAGTCTATGTAGATATGCTATGACAAAAAATATGTACAAAGATATATACAACATATACAACATATGTACAAGATGAATATGGCAAGTTGAAAAGATAAAATGAACAAGAAGAAGTGGATGCAATAAAATATGATTCTATCAAGGGTCCAACAACAAGAAGCCACCAAATTCACTAGATAGATATGCATGCAAATGCAAACCAATAGTGGGTTCCAACCTACTAGAACTCATAGGATAGGAACAATAATGCAAGGGGAAAATAAGAGATGCTAGTAGGATAATCAATCAAGAATCTCAAGATGATTAGGGAACATAGGAATTTGGAAAGTAGGTGTTCATCCATTTTTTTGTATTGTAGTATGTTTTATTTTATTGATTAGGTTAGCAAATAGTGCACTCAATCAATAAAAGCTTAGTGAACTATGATAGCTTTTGAATGATGATCAAGGAGAAATAGAAATACAATTAAAAAAAATTTAGGATGAGGGAATGCATAAATAGAAAAATAAGGTAGGGTAAATATATTTAACCCTTGTGAAGAGAAGAAAATGGTGGTGAGTCCCAACCACCTTTTAAATAACTAGGAAGGGGTTCCATATAATTTTTAATGGCAAGCACAATATTGGGGATATTTATGGTGACCAATAAATATCATATGATGCCTTCCCTGATTAATTAGGAATTGTTCAAGAGTGAGAAAAAGAAATAATATTAGAGTATATCCCTTGACTTTATGATAATTAGAAATTTATATATACATTCAAGGTCAAGGGATATATAGAAGAGGCAAAAATAAGAAAATAAGGATAAGACTACATGAAGAATCAGATGATTAATCCTAGCATCATCATCCTATAATAAATATTTATGTGAAAAAAGATTATATAAATAAGCCAAAGAATGATGAACCATGATCCACCACCCAATACAATGAGTAGGTAGAATATCTGAGAGGTAATGGGAGTGGAGTCTAAGAGGTATATGTAATATCAAATAGATATTTCAGATCTATTGGTCATTAGAAATATAGTGCTATATGGATGATAAATGCATATCCTAACTAAAATCCAAAAATTCATACAATCAAATAAAGATGAAATGCAATGCAAGAATCAAATGACAATGAATCCTGTATATTAATTTGTATTGATTTTTCAAAGTGTTACATAGAGTCCCCTTGAGGGATTTCATCAATGATACAATATTACAATGAGGTATATGGTTCCCTTTTTCATCAAAAAGAGTTTTTCTAGCTGTAATATGGAAGATTCTTGTGCCAACAACAATATTTTAAGAGCAGGTTTTCTTGTGACCACTGCCTGAGAGTTGAGTCCATAATATTTTATGGTACCTAAACCTTGTAACCTGCATACACAGAAATAGAAGTAGATCAATAGCATTTATGGGTCCCATAGAGGTTGGACCCGTATTTGATCAAGAGATATAAAATCAGAAGAATATTAGATGCATGCATATAATAATGAAAATCTACACTACTGCAGTAAGGTAAAATGCAGGAAATGAAATATTTGATGCTAGAATGCACATGAAAATAAGAATATAAGCTAAGAGGTAGAAAAATAATAAAAATTGGTCACTTTAGCTATATTATCTTAGGTCTATATGGTCTTTTTTGTGGACTATATCAGGTTGATATGGTCATTTTTGCAAACCTGCACTTCTATGAAACCAGGTTTGAGCAACATTTTGGGCAATTCAAGGAGGTGTTGTTGATGAATTTGTGGTGAATATGAAGGTAGGTGAGTGTATTTGCATGATACAAAGTGGTGGTGTTTATTAAGTGAGGATGAAAAATGCAGCTGTGAAACTTGCATGGCAATCCAAAAGTATGGATTCAAGCAACAAGAAATTGTGGTGATGTTTTAGCAACACTTCATGGAGTTAGATTGCGATTTTATGATTTGGTAGTACTTTGTTGTGCGAGCATTCAATTTTGGGATTATTAAATAGAGAGGTAAGAACCTAAATTTATAGCTTCCTTGGCATGCAACCAAAGAGGCAAGTGGTAATTAGGGTTAGCTTGATTACCAGTTAGCAGCAAACTGTAGGTGGCAAGGAAAACTTTTGTTGCTTGCAAGTCATTTGGCATCGATGGAAAATAAACTATCATGCTAACAAGCAATTTACTACCTATTTTATTTTTTTGTTTGTGCTTGTGTGACCATCTCGGGTTGAGATGGTCCTAACTTTAATACCATATTGGGTCAAGATGATAATGCTCCCTATGGGAGAAAATATCCTTTGTTGTAGAAGGATACTAATTTAGCCCTAAGGCTGCCCCAAATGGACTAAATGGGTTAGAAGGGGGTCTATTTGAGAGTAATTTGTGATGATGCATTTAAGTGTCTAAATATGTCCCTTTTTGGGATGCTTTGTGCACAAGCACAATGCGGAGAAAAAATAGATGATCTAAAATGGTTGAATTGATGATGGATGATGTTAATTGAAAAAGTCAATGTGAGATGCCCTAATCATAAAAAATGAAATATCATTGAAACATTACTTTTGAAAAATTGATTAACTTAATTTTGGTATACATTTCAACCGTGGGTAGACATGTGTTAGTATACAAGCTTTAAACTTTAGTTATACCAAGTATTTTTTTTATTTAAGATTTTGCTTGTTTTTGCCCCAACAAAAAGGGTTTATGATAGCCTTTGGTAATGATTCTTGGACAAGTGCAATTTCTATTTTTGAGTGTTTTATTGTTGACTTGATTTTGAAATGCAAATTTTAGCTATTTACTATCCCCTCAAGAAATAATTTGATGGAGGAGATATGACATGATGATAGCGACGAGGTGCTTAACAAGAATGATATTGTTAACATGGTTGCTCCAGGAAAAAGGTGAAATTATGAGACCGTATCGACCTAAGTTGATTGATTTTGAATTAGTTTTTTTTACAAAATCATGGCCATATCGGATGACTGTGTAGCACCACGTGGTTGTCTTGTATGTTCGTACCTATGAAATGCTATATAAGCTATATTTTGCAAAAAATGAGTCATTTTCACTGCACATGATGAGAGAAGAGTGAGACGAGAAGAAGGAGAGTTAGTTTTATACAATGAAGTACTACTAGAATATTATTTAAGTGACCCAATGGATCCCTTAAGCACATCCATGAGCAGAGGATCCAGTGCAAGGTAGGTAAGGATGAAAATCTTACCTTTTTCCTTTTTAACAAAAATAAACTAAAAGGAAATGAATGGGTAGGATGGGTGAAATGGGGTAGCTTAGGAAAAACAACATGGGTGGGATGATGGATAGATAACATTTAATGCATTTTTATTCTATTTTATTTTATTTTGTTTTTTTTTATTTGATGTGCAATAGGGACCATCTTGGGTAGGGATAATTTTGATTTGTGACCGTCTCGATCAAAGATGCACTTATGTGGTGACCATATCAACTCAAAATGATTGTTCTTGGTGATCGTCTCAACTTGATATGGTTGTATTTGGTGACCATCTTGACTCGAGATGGTTGTGCTTTGTGATGATTTTTTTTATTAAGTGTTTGGTTATTACAGCTTGTTAGATTCTGATATTGATTCACCAAGCATTTCAGGTAGGTACACGATACACTATTTGGTGAGGACTAGAATTGGATGAAGTACACTGGGCTTCAATACATGGTTTGATTGGAATTAATCCATGCAAATCATGCCTATATAAGGGCCCTAATTGACCTATGGGATAGCCAGACAAATACCTTTGACATGCCCATGCGAGAGATCACTGTGACTCTAGAGGACATCTATAGGATACTATGAGTCCCTATAGATGGAGAGCAAATAGTTATTGCTCTGATCAGCTAGAGGGAGGTAGTGCTATAGAGGGTATACCAAGAGAACTGGTGGTTGGTATATTGTGATGTGGATAGTGGTGGGGTGAAAGTTTACATTGGTTTTGTGACACAACTCTATCAGTGAGGTAGATAGTATTTATGTCACTGATATCTAATTTTATTCTACTGAATATTCTAGCACTAGGTTCCCTTGGAACCTATTAGGACTTATTATGGACTTGATGGAGGAGCCAAATATCATGGTATGTGGCACGACACTACTGGAACAACTCTATAAGGAGCTCTAGAGGATATGACAGTGAGTCCAACTATATCGAGGCTATAAATTTCTCCTACAGGTCTGGGGATGGGAGGATTTCAATGTGGATAGACTTGTTGGGTTACCATGGGCTACTCATAGGGATATGGTTAAAAAAGATATCCCCTACACTATGATGTGGTTAAATAAGTAGGAGCAGGGTAGAATCCATCTATGGTAGGGTATACTAGATCACTACGTAGACTCATGGGTTGGACTACAACCAGGTCATTTTACATGGATATCTTGGAGGGAAGAATTGACTTGGATGAAAGCAGGTAAGAAATTGAGGTGGATGTGATATATAAGGTAGTTTATAGGGCAACATGGGATAGATTTTGAGTAATTTCAATACTCATGAGTGACCCATTAGCTAGAGGTAAGATAAGGTGTTCTTGATGACCTAGTGGTATACAAGCATAGAGGGAGTGAGACCTAGCTAGCATGGCCATGAGCAAAGCCTACAAATGAGGGGGTATATGAGGCTTTGAACAATGTATATGTTGAAGATCCAAGGACCATACTAGAGTATGATACTTTATGGATCACTTGATAACTATAAGGAGGAGAAGCAATTGTAGGAGAAGAGGTGGGTGGTGTAGTAGAGGATCCATCTCAGTGATGACTGCATCACCAAGTGGATGAGGGTGGATCTCAAGGAGGAATTGGAGAGGCTCCTATGAGGAGAAATGAAGGGTATGGGACTGATTAGGATGACCCACAAGAGGATATTACTACACTAAGAGAGTAGTTTTAGATTCTCCAAGGGTAGATTATAGACCAGGATACAACCCATACCATAGCACAGAGCTAGTGGAAGATAAATAGATAGAGATGGTGGATCTGGTAAGAGGAGAGGGATACCATATAGGCTTAGATGGTGAGCCTTTAGGAGGATGTGGATATATTGATAGTAGAGTAGGATGCTCTATAGATCTAAGCTATATGGGTACTATCCGAACAAGGGATAGAGGTGTCCCAACTGAGGGCCAAGTTGATCTTAGAGCAAGATTGATATCAGGTTGAGTGAGACTGTGTTCAATGGTTAGAGGATGAGGTTGATGGACACAATGGGTGGTTGCCATCATGATGATAAAGGTTACCACAATCATAGTAGAGCCACCATACTAAGGCCTTAGGAGAGCCATCTGTGAGACCTCCAGTGCCACTATTTATAGCACCAAGGACCTCAAATATATTAGGGGCCAACAAATCCAATCAACCTCATAGATATGAGATCGAGGGTAGTGGTGAGAGTGGTGGTGCAGGACCATCCTAAGTATGGAGCCTCTATATTAGCTTCTATTTTTTGTTGTGAGATATTTTGACCCACTTATTATTGTATCCTGTGAGAATTTTCACGTACTTTTTATTGATGTACTTATGATTTTGAATATATATATATATATGATCTTTTGTGGATGCTTATTTTGTTTTTATTGTGCATGTGTATGTGTGATGATGGATGAAATTAATGTAATGAGCATATATGTATGCCTAGACTTGTAGACATAATTATGCATATATATTAGATGAATGTTTGTGATATGGTAGAGCTATTATATATGCATGGTTAAATGAATGTTTTTTATGTATGTGATGCACTAATGACCTATGAAAAATTAATTAATGTAGTGTAAATATATGCATATGATATGTAACTAATTGTGAAGCATAATGAATGATTTCTCAAATGTAAGAACAACTAAGTGTAAGCATTGAAAGTGTATAAAAGTCATAAATCAAGATTTAACAAGTTTATCAAGGGCATACATTTGTACATAAACCAATCGAAACAAAATGAAATGATAAAAAAGTAAAAATAAAAATGAAATTAGGTTTTTCTAAAAATATATATTAAAAATTGAATGTTCTTTTAATTTTTTTGAGTTTTTACCAAATGATAGATTTGGGTAAAAACCTAGAGGGGGCACCACAGTAATGAGTTGCACGTTTCGACTCAGAATTACCACCTAAAAATCAGAATAAATTTTTGTTTTTTTGTAAAAGTGTGACGATCTCTTCTTTAATGCATTTTCCTCAGAAAATTCGCTAAAGAGGGGGAAAAATGTAACACCTTAAAATTGATGCATCTAATTTACCATAAGGTTAAAATTCAAAATTTAAACTTAAAACCGCCCTCCAACCACTCACCTTGATTTTTTCACCACAAATAGGCTTTGTTATGATTGTTGGACGATATCATCATCAATTTGACAATATCATCCCTAATTGAATGAAATCGTGTGGAGCTGAACATCCAGATGATTTCATCCAAAACAAAAATTTGCAAGAATAGAAGCGCAACCAAATCAATTCCGACTTCTTCACTTATCTGGGCATAAGCATGTTAGAGCTATTAACTTGCCTCCTGCTAGATATCTCCTAGATTGGGATGAATTCCAACCTAATAACCTCCTCCTAGCCCTATAAAACCCATTCTTTTCTAATGCAACCCCCTAGATGATCAAGTACCTACAACCCTAATCCCATTAGTTTTAAAATCATCCCAAGTACTGTTATTTACATATTTTTATCAGTTTACTTGTAGGTTTTTCACTATGCATCAGTCAAAAGAATCTCATATCGTCTTATACAATCTCATTCCGATTGTAGATGATCCTATACTGATTAGAGGTGATTTTGTTAGATTGCAGACGATCCTATTTTCAACCCTCTTGGGGGCAATTACGACCTACAATTTGTATTTTCTTACTTTTTTTCCTTAATTAAATTACATTAGATCAGTTTAATATTTATAATGCATCTGGTGTTCACCTCATTTTATCAATAGTTTATAATTTGTTATCCCTTTTATGTTAGCATAAGCAGTCATCCTCAATTAAATCTGGAAATCAGTTTCTAAGTCATCATAAAATGTTTCTTTACATATTGTTAGATATATTTTATTTTATTTTTGGAATGTTTCTCTGTGTTTTGGCATCAATTTATACACTTGCAGGTTTCAAATGAAATCATTAGATGATTTCAATTGATTTTAGACGATATCATTTGAGTTTGGATTATCCTATACAAATGCATATGGTTTCATCAAATTACGGATGATTTGGACTGCTTCAAAAAGCAGAACCTTCATAAAAAATATGAAACTTAGTGAGGCATTTCCAATCACTTTGAATTATCCTGTTAGTTGCATTTAATCGGTTTTCTGTTTACTGTCTTCATATAAATCATAAAATTGCATATAGAATAGTTTTAGTTTCATTCTGGCCAACCTAGGTGATTGAAATTAAAATGAACTCATCAAACACATCTTCAACCTAGGCTCAAAAGTATGCTTCTTGGTGAACCCACCATATGTCAACAAATCACCAAAGAGGGCATGACTCAATTGTCCCTCGTCCAAGGTGTAGCTTTACCATTTTCCCATTCCCATCTGAGGCACAGATCCATTAGCCTAGATGAAAGGGGTGCAAAAATTTTAAACCTACAATGTCCTATAACATAGAAGAAGTTTAGCCCTTTGGAGAAATCTATCAAATAAGTCATGACATCTATTCATCACTTTTATCAAATGAAACTCATTTCACAAACCACCCATGTATGGTAAATCACATTCAACCAATATCTCATAAATTCATAATCATTTGTGAATTTCACTAGTTACTAGTTGAATGGTGTTTTCTTCCCTAGTTGGCCTATCATCTAAGTGCACAAAATCATAAGTAATACAAAATTCATCATCATCCTACTTACTTGGTAGATCACATAGGCCAAGAATCCCTATTTATTTATTCTCTTGTAGGTTTATAATTATTTTTATATCTTATAAGGGAAAATATAAATAAGGATCTCTTTCCCATTTGATTTATCATTTAAGTATGCAATAAAAAATAAATCAAATCTTCATGCACCACCTTTTCAATAAATCACAAGGATCGTAGAGTTCCCTTTATCCAATATCTTGCAGGTTTACAACTTCTTACAAATATCACTAGGCACTAGATCAATGGTGTCTTTACTTTCCTCTTGGTTTGTTGCATTAGCATGTTATCACATCTATATCATAGTCTTATTGATTATCTTTGATGAAACCATACAAAATAGAGAGGCTTTATAGATCCAATATCTTATAGACCTATAGTCATTTGTATGTCTTACCAGGCATTGGATCTATGTTGTCTTCCTAGCCACCTATTCTATTTTATTAGAATTTTTTCAAACAAAAATTAAAATCTCACAAACTATTGTTTAAATAAGTTAGTCAAACTATGAGGCTCCCTCGATCCAATGTATTGTGATCCTAAAATTATTTGCAAGTTTCACCAGACACTGGATCAATGTTATCTTCATAGTTTCCTAGTCTTCTACAACAACATACCATCTACAAATCATACTATATTCGCTAGCTACTTGTCTAATAAGCTACTATATTAATAGAACTTTGTTTTCCAATTAACTTATTATGCAAGTGTGCAATAACAACAAAATATCAAGAATACACATAGGTACCTATTAAGATAGCTAGATATTATCTATCTATTTATATAAATGTCAGTCAGTACATAGAGAAATTCCTCCATATTGATATGTTAAAATAAACTATAATTTCTTCTTTCTTTAAAAAATCATTATATCTAACAAAACAAAAATATCCTATCTAATTTGTAGACCCTTCAAGAACATTAGGATTTTATGATCAACACTTTGTGTATCCATAATAATTTATGAGTGCATAAAGTAGTTGATTATCAAATTCTTGTGCTTCCTAATGATCTATAAGCCAGCACAATTTTTTTCTTTCACCTATAACAAGATCCTTCAGACTAAAGGCCATGCTATCATATGGACCTCCTAGAAAAGGGGATTTATTTTTCCTATGTTCTGCGCATATACAATTCTTTACAAACATGCCAATCAAAGAAGGACTTCTTCTCTCGAATCGTCCATATGAATTCATTGCCCTTAGTTTGAGAGATTTTATTTGTTTTAAAAATTATTAAATTTTTCAATACATCAAATATGCTCCAAGTACCAAATCTATGCCTCACATATCAATAAATCTTTGCATATGCATTAGTTAAATGACTTATATAATCTTGTTATCCTCTATAATATGTTAATAAATATATAGTATCATATTATCACCTTTACAAATCAATATGGCAACTTGATCCAACAACATAAACATCATTATCTTTACAAAAGAATCTACTTTCAAACAAAGGGGGAAACTTGCTCTAACAAAAACAAAAATATCTCTTCATATCCACATTTAGAAATCAACTATTATCTATCACTACTACAAAGTACATATATGAGAAACACTTATCAAGGCAAAGTATACAAATCACTCATTACAAAAAAATATCACAATACGAACATTACATTACACTTCTCTTTCAAAGCATTTCACAACATTGCAAAATCCTACCACAAGCATTACATTACATATCTCTTTCAAATCATTTCATAATATTATAAAATATTTCAAAATCCTACGACAAAAATTACATTACATATCTCTTTCAAAGTATTTTAGAACATTGTAAAACATTGCAAAATCATACTACAAATATTTCATACTACAAGCATTTCAGAACATTGTAAAATCTACTACAAAAATTTCATTACATCTCTTTCAAAACATTTCATAACATTACAAAACATTGCAAAATTCTACTACAAACATTACATTACATATCTCTTTCAAAGAATTTTAGAACATTGCAAAACCGTACTACAAACATTTCATTACTTATATATTTCAAAGCATTTCTGAACATTGCAAAATCCTACTACAAATATTACATTACATATATATTTCAAAGTATTTTAGAACATTGTAAACCATTGCAAAATCATACTACAAACATTACATTATATATCTCTTTAAAAGCATTTACAAATCAATACAAAAGCATAAAATCCTTCAGGTACACTCCTCAAAGCATACATAAAAACATCACAAAACATTACAAAAGCATAAAATCCTTTGGGTACACCCCTCAAATTATGCATCAAAACATCACAAAGCATTACAAAAGCATAAAATCCTTTGGTTATGTCCCTCAAAGCATGCATCAAAATATCACAAAGAATTACAAAAGCATAAAATCCTTTGGGTATGCCCATAAAATAATGCACCATTACAAAGCATTTCAAAAGAATAAAACCCTTTGGGTATACCCCTCAAAACGTACATCAAAATATTACAAAGCATTACAAAACATAAAATTCTTTACGTACTCTTAAGCATATACAATTTATTAGATGTGCATAAAATCCTTTGGGTATTCTTGAGCATATATAACTACTTAGATGTGTATAAAATCCTTTGGGTACTCTTAATCATATACAATTACTTAGATATATAGATAATCCTTAAAATACTTTTAAGCATATACAATTGCTTTGATGTGCATAAAACCCTTTGGGTACTCTTAAGTATATACAATTTCTTAAGTGTGTAGAAAATCCTTCGGGTACTCTTAAGCATATACAATTGCTTAAGTGTGTAGAAAATACTTTGGGTACTCTAAAGCATCTACAATTGCCTAGTTGTGCAAAAAATCCTTAAGTACTCTAAAGCATCTACAATTGCCTAGTTGTGCAAAAAATCCTTCAAGTACTCTAAAGCATATACAGTTGCTTAGGTGTGCAAAAATTACTTTGCGTGCTCTTAAGCCTATACAATTGCTTAGGTGTGCATAAAATCCTTTGGGTTCACTTAAGCATATACAATTTCTTAAGTGTACAAAAACTAACTACTAACAACTAACTCTACTAACCACAAATACATATATATTGTACATATTACAGGTACCTCATTATTTCCTAAATTCTTGTATTTTATGCAGCTTCATAGGCCATCATTTAAGCATTATTAGATCATGTTTCCATTTATGAAAACATGCAAGGGATATCCAGGCTCAAAGGATAAACCTTCACATCCCAATCACATGAGCACCTACTTTTATCCGGTTCAAATATCGCCACTCATAGCATAAAATATGAATTATTTATTTATCATCAAACATTAAGTTATCACTCAATAAGAGTATCTACTCTCCCTTAGTGTTCAATAATCATCAAACTCATAAGGTCATCGCTAATAAATCAATCAATTTCTAAATACTACCATCATATATTTGATACATCATACAATCAATACACCATACAATAAATGCATTACACATCACATAACCAAACCATGGAATCAGATCATCACAATTTTTTTTTTGAAATCCAAATTTCATTACTATATATGCCTCAAAATCATACATTTGATTGGAGGTGTATCACAAGTAACAAAATGATACACTCAATACATATGAAATAAGGGTGTACCACATCCTAAAACTGGCACACTTTCTCCTAAATACCAAACTACTAGAGATAGTCTCTCCTCCCCCAACTCCTGGTGGAGGTGGTGACCGTGGATGAAAGCCAACAAATCACTATAAAAATTCACTCATCAACTATGCCCTCAATCATGACCATGAAGGAAATGACACTTATCACTCTACAAGAACCTCTACGTGATATAACTATTGATAATATGTAGTCCTATATTTCTCCCTCTTAGTGTGAAGCTCTATACATTGTACCCTCATAAGCACACTAGCCATCTCTATCCTAGTAGAATCCAACTCTACCCTAGAACCCTATAGCTCCCACTCTAATGGCTCTATAATCATGACCACTATACCAACATTCAAATCCTATCTAATCCTTACTTGAGCCTCATCCCTCTTTCCTCACAACTTCTCAATATTTTATCGTAGGCCAATGATGATATACTGATCCATAGCTCACTCCTCATCCAACCTAATCATAGATCCAACTAGAGACAAGAAATGGTCTCCCCACTCATAGCTCTCACCTAAGATATCTCCCCCCTAATATAGTTACCTCCTCCATCCATATAATCTTGGAGACGACCAACTATCTTATCGTATCCTATAGAGTTTGATAAAGAACCTCTAAATATGCTATCATACTCTTAAACATCATCCTACTGGGATTTGACCCACTCCACCATATGGAGTAACCAAAAATGAATCATAGATAGTGAGGATATATCCAAAGAGGCACTAGTTGATGTGCCTCCATGTCCATCCCCTATGGTCATCTATTTGGTACCACCTTATCCTTCCACTCTCTCCCAATTCATTGCTTAACCCCTCTCAAATCATTGGTCATGTTTTGGAATACATGTCTGGTCCCTCAATGGTGGACCCACTATCAATCGATGAAGGCTAAATCATCTATACTATGCAGTGTACTCTATTGTAACCTTCATAGCATCCATCATAGGAGTTAAGACTATAATATCATCCATGTCTACCTCTATAAATATATAAGGATCCATATTATCCCACCATATCTCATGTTGGATCCACCACACCCACACCTCTCCTATGGCTGGTATACCCTACACCTCTCCATGTTAATGTAACATGTGATAATACTAGTACAAATAATATACCTAGTTCCTATCATCCAACCATTGTGTTTGCCTCACCCTAGCAAGCTCCTTATCATCATCTTCCCATATAAATCAATCCCTCCATGGTCACCAAACAATATGTGCAAGCGTCAAATAATTAATCAAATATCATACCTAATCTAATGAGCTTTGATAAGGGTAGATACACCTCACCCACATATATACTACTAATAATTTAGAATGATAGCCTCTCACTACTACCATAGGTCACCTGACCACTATGTGCTCCAATGTATAGACCTAGAGAAGAGTACAACATACCAAACTATTACCCTATCTACATATCACTATATACAAAGTGTGGTATAGCCTCACCAAAATAATTAGATCCAGAGCATAGATAATCTAATCATCTCTCATTTTGATGATAATATCTCCTCGTCTCCATTGCATAAACTACCTACTAGTATCACCCCATCAATAACCTTGATAGGATAGATACCAACAACATAGTCAATCGATCAATATGCCCTATTATATTGGAATTATTAATCCTTAGCCCTGATTTCATCTTCAAAAAGTTACCATTCTCTAAAAAGGTCAATTTTCTAGCTTTAATATTTATCCCTAGGTGAATGGGATCACCCTAAATAGGCACTCAAAGGATGTTCTACACATCCTCCAACATCACAGTCATATCCCCATTGGTAATTTAAAAGCATTTTATGATGGATACCATATCTCTACTAAAGTTATCAACAAAGGCTAGTCAAACTCTAGTTTGAGCATGTACACCACATAATACAACCCTATTCTTGCCAACACTCCCACCCACCTCATCTGCATCAATCCTGCTCTCCATATTGTTTGAGTAGTGCTCCCGACTCACCAAAACTTGCATCCCCTATAAAAACCACATACAAAGCATAGTTAGACAACCTCACATTCAAATTTTTTGTTAGTGCCAAATTCACCACTAGTGCCAAAAATGCTAGTGCCAAATTTACCACTCATGCCAAATTCTCCACACATGTAAAAAAACGTAATAAATTTAACTAAAAATCAAAATTTTTGATCAATATCAAGGACATACCTATCGATCTCTCTCTAATGCACGCACTATCCCTCGAATGGCATCTGAATGATGTGCCCACATCTGGTTATTTATCATCTTCAAAAATATTATTTCCTCTCTCTATCCAATTTTATCAAAAGGGTAGGATGAAAATGAAGGTAATTTTACCTCCTTTCCTTCTTTTAGCCCTCCACCCATCCCCAATAAGCTCAAAAACAAATCCCATTTTGAGAATTCATCTCAAATGGGTAATTTGCAACATTATTCTCAAGGGAGAACCATAGGGCAATTGTTTTTCACATGGGGTAACTTTTTCCAACATGAACAAGGCATACATCATAAAAATTGATTTATACACTCATTAATGAAACAAAATCAAAATATATGTAATCATAATAATTTCTTCAAATAAACTCTATAATACAACAACAATGCATTATAATGTCAAAATTAAGTTCTACTACCTAAATTTTAACACAATATCACTGACATCACATCAAAATTAGGGCAAAATGTAGACACCCAATTTTGATACACTAGAAAATCAAAAGACACCAAACAAGACACACACATAATAAAACATCAATCCAACACAAACCCAATAATTAGAGCACATTTTTTAACCTTTTTCAAATTTTCCACCCTAACCAAAAATACCACTAGAAAATTTGACAAGCTAAATGGTGAATTTAGTAAGCTTCACAAAATCAAATATTGTTAGAAATTTTTGATCTCTGACCAAAACCACTAGTTAGAACCAAAATCTCCACTCGCAAATTTGGTCACAATTGGAAAATTTGGCTAATGGAAAAAATATCTTTGAGTAAGCCAGGGGTACACAGATTCCTTCCTTCCACACCATACTTTTACCTCACACGCTCCAACAATGGACCAAACCTATAGAATTCAAATTAGTCCTAACTAATTTTCCCCCTAATCCTTCCTTCAAATTATATTTAAATAGAATTTGGAGCAAGGCATAGAGAGGATTCTAAGAGCTAATTAGAATCTATTAATATACTCTTCTACTTTAGCATTCTTCATTTACAAATATTTTCAAGTATTTTTCATTATTTGCAAGCAATTTGGAGGCTATTCAATCAAGACAAGGAGAAATTGAAGGTAAGGATACCTTCTTGGTGAAAGGGGGAAGGTATTTCTAGGTGATATCACTCCTAGTGTATCTCTCTTCTCCATTACTTTGCTTCCCATTTGTATTTATTTTTCTTAGCATTAGCCTTGCTAAATTAGACACTTCACTAACTTGCAACTTTCCTTCATTTTCATACTCTTAATCTTCTTGTGTAGAACTTATCTTTTTTTTAGGCTTTTACATATTCATTGCTGGTTTTTGAAGAGAAATAAAGAGCCCCAATAAACTAAATCTAGAAAAATAGTAATTACAAAATCAAAATAAGAAGATAGAAAATACACAGAACATATTATTTATCTTGAAAACTCTTAACCAAGAAAAACCAACATAGTATTATCTTCTTATTGCATAAACTTGATTGTCTCCAATACAATAATGTTCCTCTTTTATATATTACAAAACCCTAATGGAAGTGTGATATATATAACAAAGGCATATGCATAGATTTTACAATATCATGGGCAAAAAAACATGGGTCAAATATAGTAATTTAAAAAAAATCCCATATGGGTTTAAAAATAACTTAAAAAATCCGAAAATTTTGGTCGAGGATTTCCACCACCGAACCCCTAATTTTTGGAGGGCTACCATCCTCGAACCCCTATTTGAGGCCCGATCTAGTCCCGAACCTTGGTGAGTATAGGTATAGAGTGTCCAATACCTTTTAGTGTTAACCCCACTAGAATAACATGGAAAATATTCAACATATTTTCAATAGTCTTGGTGGAGCATTTAAACTCTTATTTAAAGCATCTAACATCTCGTTATAGGCTTAGTGGAGCTATTCTACTTGCCATATTCATATTTGTTCACTAATATTTCCATTTTACAGGGTTATTTTCATGCATTTCCTTTCAAAGAATTTAAATACTTGTTGTCCTTTTCCATTCATACATTTTCATTTACAAGCATTTTCTTAGCATTAGAGAACCATAAGGTGATCCTCATTATAGGTTTGGTGGATAGCCTACTTGTCAATGGCAGTAGCCTCCCGCATGATGATATGTTTGTCACTTAAGAAACTTGCTTAGGTATAGACCAATGTTTGAATGTGGATGAGCTAGCTTATTGTAACCTATATTAGCTAGTGGTATAATCCAACTAAGTACAAAATTCAAGATAATGAGACACACAAAATGATCTCTAATACTGATGGGCTGAGTGAATCCCATTTGCACTAGGGTAATCTTATGTGTTATCATGGTAATGAACTCACATGCACACACATGGATATTGATTATATTGGTTATATTATTAGGTGCATAATTTGTCAAAAGATCTTGTATAGTTATTATATGAATTTTGATTAGGTAACTAGAGTGTTTGAGTTTCTTCAAAACTATAAAATAATATCATATCACATTACATTATCCATTTCATTTTACATCGTGTTGTCACATGTTTGTCAAAATTACAAAAAACCATTTCATAAAGTGTTATAATAACATGAAACTAACAAAGATACATTTTTTACAGTCTATGGTACTAGCGTATAATGCATCAAATAGTCATCACAAATCCATCATACAAAATTAAATCAAATCAATCATTACATCCAATCATACACATTTAAACTTTTGTTTATGAAGTAGTATTCATGAAATAGGATAGATACCAGATAAATATTACCAATAATATTTAGATGACCACTGACTATTTTATGCATATATTTTAAATTATAAAATAATATAGAGAAATTTTGCACATATACATATCATAAATTCACATCATAGAATAAATACATGCATCCATGTTAGACATCCATCATATAGCAAATATAAGCATTGCATACATCTCAGAAAGTAATGAGGAAACATATGATGATAATAGAAAATCATATATATATGTATATGTATGGGACCAAAAGATACATCATAATCCAAAAAATTCCCATGGGATACAATCAAGTGGGTCCTCAGACCTCACAATCCAAAAATCAAAAATTAAAAAACAACTCAAAAACTAAAAAATGGGCCAAAAACCCACCAAAAACAAGGCAAAATGGGCAAGAAAATTGGAGGGATCAATATTGAACCTATAATAATTTTGGATGCATCATAAGACTCTATTTTAGTTCCCAATAAGGCCTCCATGGCTAGACAACTCCATGGGAATGAGATATTTGGCCTTTTATGTCCAAAACTATTCATCAAAACAGTCAAAAATAACCTCCAAACATGTATTTAGTAACATGGGCAAAACATAGAGTTACCCCAATTAAGTCATATGTGTCAAGTGACTCATCGCTTTATCATTTTTCATGCCATCATTAACTCATCGCTTGAGGGGGTGGTCATCATAATGAAGTTAAAAATTGAATCAACATTAAAACACTCATATGTGTAAATTCCATGCATTCAAAATAATCTTGGCTAAAGATAAATTTTCAAGCCCATGCTGGGGCAAAGAATTAACATAATAAGCAAATTAAATAGGCTTGACCTCCTTTAAACCTTAGGAATTAACCCATGTAAAGGTTTACAAGAATACAAGGCACCAAGACCTAGTATACCCTAAGCCCCATAAGACTGTCATTATAGCACGACTGAAAGGTATACCTGCAATTGATCCTTCGAATATGTCAATAGAAAGGATTCCAAGAATGTATGCTCTTTCCACAATGGAGACATCTAAATTTGATTAGGTTAATGAATAACCTTGATAATTTGATGATTTAGTGATCTATTTTTTCTCAACGCTTTGTTTCACATCATGCATCTAAAAAATGGAGCATTTGTAGATACCTAAATCACATAAATCGGATAAGAGTATCAGTGCATCACATATATCCTCTTATTGATAACATAGTGCCCTATTGGGCACCCTTATATGCTAGCAAAAGTCTTCCAAAAGGCTCCAAAACTTAGTTTGGAGGGTTCCTAGTAGTTTAGGGTAGTTTTGGGGCACCTCCTAGTGACCTTCCCACCAAGGGACAGTCACAGTTGATGACCATCCCACCCAAGGACGACCATCCATAACCATCCTTGGGTGGGATGGCCCCAAACTGGACCCTTTAAAAATTCAAAGGATGTGCTAAATGGTAATCAAATACTACCATTAATGTGTCCAATCACCCCAAATTGATTGGGGACCTAAAAATGTGTAGTGAGGTAGTATATTAGGAGTCCCAAAGGGGCCACCTTCCACCCATCAATCAATGACGTGATTAGGACATGTGGCATCACATATTTCACATGGCCAAAGATGCCATTTTTCTCTATATGCCATTTTGGGCTATAAAAGGAGATCTAAACCCTCATTTCAAAGAAGAAGAATTTGGAGAATAATGCAATGAAGTACTGCATAAATCAACCCTCACTATTTGCAAACCAAAACTTGCCCTTTCCTTAGCCTTGAAACCCTCTTCATACGAAGGTGATTTTAGGGGTAATAGGCTCGATCCATTAATCCCAAACCATCCAAATTGAATTATTATTTGTCCCCATCTATCAACAACACCCCTACCCAAGTTTTGGATAAAATTCCATAGGCCTAGGTAACAAAACTAAGCCATTTTTGTAATCGCCCCGCCTGGGGACGGTTAGCAGCCTATGCATGGCACACCCAGGAATGGCCACTAAATAGGTTATAAAATATATATACCCCTTGGCAAAATCTAGGGGAACCTATAATTCAAATTTGGGGAAATTTAGAGTAGTTTTGATGCAATATTTGAGGTCCCCAATGTTGTAGGTCTATTTGGCTCACCCAGGAACGATCACTATTTATGCATTGTTTCACCTTTTATATTGCTTTCAAATATCCTTATTGGCATTTATATTAGTTAATAATATGTTTATGCTCTATGTATATCAGTTTCCATGCATGTAGATCACTTTTTAAAGTTGTATAATAACTCCCTTTTGCTATGTTTTCAAGGCTTTTTATATTCTATAACATAGGTGCTACTAATCCCCTTTCAATCCCTTGTGTGTAGGTGCAGGTATTCTACACAGGAGGAAGGAGCTAAGAAGACAATAATAATAGGTTGAAGGATAGCTCTCAATTGTGGGATGCGATATTTACACCAAACACATATGTTTTACATCGCTTTAAGGCCCTTTTCAAGGGACTAGATCCCTTGAACATTGTAATGTTGAATGTATCAATTTGTAAAAGCCCTCAAGGGGATATTTGTAATCTCAAATTTGAAGCCATACATTTATTAAATAGAAGGAGAAATCCACCATTTAATTACATATTTTCTTCACTTTACTAGATTACAAGTTTATGCTATATTTCCCTTTGAATGCTTTTTAACTGCTTTACATTGCAATTAAGTGCCCTTAAGGCGGTGTAGTAAATTTCACATCTTCAGAAATGTAATGGAAATGCATAATGAAATGGATAATTTGATTTAATTTTGTATGATGGATTTATGATGACTATTTGACACATTATATGCTAGCACCATAGACTGTACAAAATGTATCTTTATTATTTTCATGTTAGTATGACACTATGTAAGGGATTCTGTAATTTTGACAAATATGTGATAGCATGATGTAAAATGGAATGGATAATGTAATGTGATGTGATATTTTTGGGAGTTTTTATGAGACTTAAAAACTTTAGCTACCTAATCAAAATTTTTATAATAACTATGCAAGATTTTTTGACAAAGTATACATCTACTAAGATAACCAAGATAATCAACATCCCTGTGTGTGCATGTGAGTTCATTACTATGATAACGCATGAAATTACCCTAGTGCCAAATAGGATTCATGCAGCCCATCTGTACCAGATATCACCCTGCAAGTCTCATTATCCTGAGTTTTGTACTTAGTTGGATTAGACTACTAGGTAATCTAGGTTACAAAAAGCTAGCTCATCCACATTCAAACATTGGTCTAGACATAAGCAAGTTTCTTATGTGATAGACATATCATAATGCATAAGGATACCTCCATTTCTAGGTAGGATATCCACCAAACCTGTAATGAGGATCACCTTATGGTTCTCTAATACTAATAATTCCAAGGATTCAAGTTCAAGAATCCCTTCATTTCTTTTAACTTTTGAATATTTCAACGGACTTGCTTATTTCTTTTTTTTGAGCAAGGGATTTAGGTAGTGGTGATAACCACTATTTCTTTTTGCTTTTTATAATGGTAAGAACCACTATTTCTTTTTGCATATTTTTTAAGTTATAATAATCACTTTTGATTTTTCTATTTTGGATACTTTCCCCAATGTAAGGCAAGGGATTTGGGTAAGGAGGAACTTGTCCTTTTTTAAATTCTAAGCATCTTTGAACCATTCACATAGGGGGATGAGCGAGATAACCTTTGTCACTTAAAGTAACCTAGCCCACTTTATAGTTTCATATTTCCTTGTGCTAGACTTAGATTTATTAATGTGAAAATGTTTTGGAAATTTTTATGTATACAAGGTATAATATAAGTAGGATTTTACCTTCCAAAAATCATGATAGTTATCTACAAATTCTGAAAAGAAAACTAAATATGGTCGAGTGACCAAAAAATTTAACTATGTTTTACCAACAGTGGCTATGTTATGGGAAACAAACATAAAACATGGAGTGTAAATGTAAATGGTATATGTAATGTAAGAAGTTGGTAATATTGACATATAATATAATAACAATGATTTTAATAGATGCCTAGTGTGCAAACCTGGTGCTAAACATGTATGATCAAATTTGAATGATGTATAATGCAATGATGAGTATACCTAATGCAATTTATATGAAGTGTAATGAAGCAGTATTTTTGTGTTTTTGATTATTATAATGATTTTTTTTGTATTTTTTATATCTTTATATACAAGTTGACCAATGGGCTTAATGAATGCCATTGGGGATTTTTAGGTGACCACAGGGCTTATAGATGCCTTTGGGACATTTTGAGGTGACCTAGATGATCGTAGATTGCCTAGGAGCGTTGTAAGTTGAACTAGATGGTCATAGACCACCTAGGGATTTTTAATGGTGACCAAAGGGCTTATAGATGCCTTTGGGGATTTTTGGGTTGACCTAGACACTCGTAGACTACCTAGGATAATTTTAGTTTAACTTAGACAATCATATACCATCTAGGAGTATTTTAAGTTGACCTAGATGGTCATAGATTGCCTAGGGATATTTTGTGGTGACCAAAGGACTTATAGATGCCTTCGAGGATTTTTGGGTTTAACTAGACAATCGTAGACTACCTAGGAGAATTTTAGTTTGACCTAGATGGTCATAAATTTCCTAGAAGAATCTTAGATTGACCTAGATAGTCATATATCAGCTAGGGATATTTTAAGGTAACCAAATGACTTATAGATGCCTTTGGAGCTTTTTAGGTTGACCTAGATAATTGTAGACTTCCTAGGAGCATTTTAATTTGACTTAGATGGTCATATACCACTTAGGAGCATTTTAGGTTGACCTATATGGTCATAGACCACATAGGGGTATTTTATGGTTACCAAAGGTCTTATAGATGCATTTTGGGCTTTTTAGGTTGACCTAGACAATCATAGACTACATAGGAGTATTTTAGGTTGACCTAGATGGTCATAGATCATATAGGGGTATTTTATGGTGACCAAAGGGCTTATAGATGCATTTGGGGCTTTTTAGCTTGACCTAGACAATTGTAGACTGCCTAGGAGCATTTTAAGTTGACCTAGACGATCATAGACTAGGGACATTTTATGGTGACAAAAGGGCTTATAGATGCCTTTGGGGATTTTTGGGTTGACCTAAACAATCATATACTACCTAGGAGTGTTTTAGTTTGACCTAGATGGTCATAGACCGCCTAGGAGCATTTTATAGTGCTTTAAGCATGGAAAGGTTGCATATGACTAATATTCATTGGTTCAGGATCTTCACTTCCTTCGATGGATGCTAAGTGATAAGTCTGGGTCCAATATGACTTGTAATGATGAATGGACCATAAATTTATCCCATATATTGGGTGGTAAATTTGAGTTTTGTTGGTTCTCTTTTAGAACTAAATCACCAACCTGAAAGTCTCTCTGGTGTACTTTCATGTTGTAAGATCTCTTAAGGTATTGCTGATAAATACGTAGATGCTCAAGAGCATGACACATCATTCATCAAGCAACATTAATTGATATAAATGAGCTTACCTATTAGTATCATCATCGATGAATTCCTGCATGGAAATATGCAATGACAAAATATCTAACTCTAAAGGCATGATAGCTTCAGCACCATACACTAGTGAAAATGGAGTTGCCCCAGTGGGTGTCCGAATGCTAGTGTAATAGGCCCAAAGAGAAAGAGGTAAATGATTATGCCAATCTTTATGATTTTCCTTAATGGTTTTCTTCAAGATGACTACTACTGTCTTATTGGATGTATCTGCTTGCTCTTTGGCTTACAGATAATAGGGCATGGAAAAGTTGTGCTTTATGTTATACTTTGTAGTTAATGCACGCACATCCTAATTTTTTAAGAGTGTTCCATTATCCGATATTATATTGGGTGGAATACCAAAACAAAATATAATGTTATGTAGCATGAACTCCATGATGCAAGGTCTAGTCATAGTGGTAAGGAGAATTGCTTCCACCCATTTTGTGAAGTACTCAATTACCATTATGATAAACGTGTGATGGTCTGAGGAGGCAGGTGAGATTTTTCCAATTAAATAAAACCCCCATTGTGCAAATGACCAAACCAATTGAATTGGTTGTAAGACTTTTGAAGGTACATGTATAAAATTTACATGATGTTGACACTTCATGCACTTCTTTACATAAGCATAACAATATTTCTCTAAAGTTGGCCAATAATAGCCCATGCGAAGAATGTGCTTAGCGATGGCCATACCGCTAAAGTGGCCACCACATGTACCATCGTGTGCTTGGGAAATGGCCCAAGCTGACTCCTATGAGTCTAAGCAATGAAGGAGGATACCCTCATAGCTTCGATGATACATTATGTCTCCTAATTAGACAAAATTTTCCATCTTTTACTTAAATGCTTGCTTTGCGGAATGCAACAATACAAGTGGAATATTTCCCATTTTTAAATAATCTTTAATTTGTATGGCCCAATATTGCTTTGAAGAAGCCTCAATTGTATGAATAGTGTAATCCTTTTGACGTATATCTCATGCAAATGTTGATTGAGAATGAACTTGGAGATATAGCGTTATGCTAGTATTAAAATAATCCTAAGAGAATAGAGTCCCCTAGTTGATGTTATTCAAATAATTGTGTAGTTGAGAGAACCATTCATGTGAAGGTTCAATCTGAATCATGTGGACATCTGGTTTGGTGTTATGCTCATTACGCTTAGTTGCAGATTGTGCTAGCATTTTTATTTGAATAGTCATTATATCATCTGAAGGGTTTTGCAAGATTAGCAACCCTAAGGAGGCCATCACATCTACAAAATTATTATATGAATGAGGGAGTGCCTAAATATCATACACTCAAATTTTACCAAAATTTTGTCCACTAGGGCTTTATAGGCTTGCAAGATGAGACATCTACACTAAAACATCCCTTTAAGCTAATTAACTGTGAGCAAGGAATCACCAAAAATATTTAACTTAGTGATTTTCATGGTGATTGCCATTTGAAGACCTATGATAAGGGCTTCATACTCAGCATTGTTATTGGTGCATGGGAAATCAAGTTAAAAAAAAAAGGTACGAATGCCCCTTGTGGTGTGAAAAACACGATACCTATACCACCCCCTTGCTTACATTTAGAACCATCAAAAAATAGAGTTATGTCCACCTGTGACTTAGGCTTGACAAAATTAGGCGATTTTGAGATATGAAACACTCCATAATTGAAAAGTTCTACATTTAGAGGTTAGTCATACTAGAGAGGGGAATTTGCTAGTTGATCAGCTATGAACTATCCTTTGATTATTTTTTATCCAATGAACTCTAGGTCAAATTTTGTCAACAACATTATCCATTTCACCGTGCGACTATTGTGATATGTTTGACTTACAATGTATCACAATGGATTTTACTTAGATATTACATACATGGTATTATTGAGCATGTAATGGCATAGATTTTTGGTGGCAAAGACCACTCATAAGCATAGCTTCTCAATGTATGCATATTTTATTTCATAGCTAACTAGTGTATGACTAATGTAATATATAGCCTGTTATTTATGAAATTCATTCTTTTGGGAAAACATGGTGCCCAATGCCAACTCCGTGGCTAAGATGTAAAGATAGAATGGCACTCCTAGTCATGGAGGAGCCAATATAGGTGATGAAGCTAGGTATTACTTGATCTCATCAAGGGCATCTTGACATTATTCATCCCAATGAAATGAGACCCCCTTGTGTAGCAACCTATTCATGGGTCGACACTTATTTGATAATTGGGCTATGAAGTATTTTATGGATGCAACCTTTCCTTGCAAACTACGTAGTTACTTAATGGTTGTGGGGTGAGGCATTTCTAAGATTACCTTGACCTTGTTTGGATCCACTTCTATGCCTCGCTTAGAGACTATGAATCCCAATAGTTTATTGGATGTGAAACTGAATACACACTTCTTGGAATTAAGCCTAACATTATGCTCAATGAGGTGGTTTAGAACCTTGTACAATACATCGATATGCTCATTGCATAATAGATATTTTGCCAATAATTTATCCATGTAATATTATAAAATTTTATGCATGTAGTCATGGAATATATATGTCATGGCTCATTGGTAAGTGGCACCAGCATTCTTAAGGCCAAAAGGTATGACCTTATAACATAATGTACCCCAAGGCATTGTGAACACCATTTTGATTTGGTCTTTTGGATTAATACGAATTTTATTATATCCAAAATACCATCCATAAGGGATAGCATTTCATGTCCTATTGTAGCATTTATGAACGTATCAATGTTTGGTAAGGGAAACTCATCCTTAGGACTCGCTTTGTTGAGATATCTAAAGTTAGTGCAAATACGAATCCTCCCATCAAGTTTTTTGATGGGTACCATGTTTGAAACCCATGGTGGATAGTCTACTGAGATGATGAAATCAACATCCAATAGATTTTGTAATTCATATTTCACCATTAAGGATACTATTGGGTGTATATTATGCAACTTTTGCTTAACTAGTTTAATATTTGGGTCTAGCGTAATATTATGAATGACTAGATTTGGGTCCAGTCCTGACATATATTTATAAGACCAAGCAAAATATTTTATTATTTGTTTCAATGCTTTTGTGAATTCATCTTCTTCAACTAGGGATAGACCTTCTCCTAGCTTGATAATATGGGATTATCAGGATCTATACTGATATCCCTATCAATTTTTGGCTCAATTAACATATGAGACCCATATTCCAACTGATGTGGAGTGGGAATAAAATGAATATCATCAACTAGGTTTGATTCATCCATAGGAAATTTAGGGTCAAAATCAGCCTATAAAACATCCTGAGTAGTGGTTATAACATTTCCTCGCAAGGCCAATACTTTGATGGCGATGGGGGAGAATATCCTCGATCAAAGTCAATTACCTCAAGATCAAGATGCAAAAACTTTGATGGGTTATCCAAATCTATCAATGGTGTAGTTAAATCTATGGAAATCATGTTGATGAATATATGATCTCCCATCCAAGGGTGAGTGGGTCTAGAGACTTGATTTTGTCTTGTAACTCATAGGGGTGGCTCTAGTGGAGGTGGAATGAATGGTGGTAGTCATTGCGAAAGAGGGTGACCTTGCTCTTCACATGGCAGTAGTTGGCATGAGATAGGGCCTTGGATGGGGAATAACATGCAAAGATAATACTCATCCTTGTCATCCAAGGGGAACACTCTCTCATGTTCATCATTTGAGCTAGGAAAATTTATGGGTGTGATGCCATAGTCATCTTCATCATCACTCATCCATTCATGAGGAGGACCTTGATCCTCTTCCTCACTATCAGATTTCAAGATATGTGAGCTCTACTCCACTTCATAAGGTTGAGAAACATAAGTAGATAACCCTTGATCTATCATTTATATGGGAAAATAATATCCCAATGAATTAACATGATTCATATTGGCATATCGATCGCGTGTAAGCTTATCTTGATAACCTAGACATAGGTGTTCTAGACTATTTGTGAGAACATACAACTATACTGGATTATTGTGTCCCAACATAGATTTATCATAAGGTAGCTGATATTGGGGCTAACATGGAACATGAGTACCCTATTCATATAATCCTAAACCAAAACCATGCCAATTACAGTGATCTAAATACCACAATGCATAATATGGATTTGATAGATAATTTACATCCTCAAAAGAGGTTCATCATCTTCTTCCTTCTAAGGAATTGGTAGGGCTCTATACTATAGACCCCCATATATGAAATTATTTTTATTGGGCAGTAGACCAAGAGGCATAATGCTACCTATGGGAATATGATGTCACCCCATATCTTGCATTGTCTCTATAGATGGAACCATTGTGACATTTCTCACTAGATATTCTCCTATCCCTATACTAGACATATGCACTATGACTTGGGATGGTGAAGGTGGATGAGACAAAAGTGAGGCTTGAGATGACTCAATGTGAACCTCTTGAGATGATTCCTCATTTACTAAACAAGGAATCTCTTCCGTGGATATGGTGGGAACTAGAGGTAGGATATCATCAATTGGCCTCTTTGACATGTTCCTCAATGGAGGATATAACGATATCGAAGGCATATCTGAGGGTGCCAATTATGAGGATGGAATGGATGAAGATGTATATGGTAAAATGGAAGGTGATGATGAAATGGATAGACCCTAAATAGGTGCATTTAGTTGGAAGTCTATATGAGTTAAAGGTAATATTGACTCTAGCATATGTTGTACCATATTGTAGTACTTGAAGGGCTCTAGATCTAAAAAACTACGTGCACCTACCCTTCATGAGTGTATTTGAGACATTGATATACAATGGATGGGATACACTTCATATCTCATATCCAAGGTCTACCTAGAAAAATTTTATAGGCCATCTCACCTTCCAACACATGACACAATGTTGATATGGTTTTGCATCCCACCTAAATAGGTAATACTATGGTATCGACTATGGAGCATATTGCATCATTGAATGCACAAAGAGTGTAAGTGGATGAAACAATATGAGATTCTGGTAATCCTATGTGTTTTAATACTTTAGTTGTGATGATATTACTCAAGGAACCAGTGTCTATGAGCACTCTCTTGTATGGTACATCGTTTACACATGTAATGATGTGCAAAGGAGGATCTACCATGTCACTTGTTATTTCCTTAAGCTCATGCTCATGAAATATTATTACTGGTTCCTTGCACTATTGCACATGACCCACAAAATAAATGAAGGAGTTAGACTCCTATGGTTGCAACTCTATTGACTTTAGAATGTCCATCAAAGCATCCCTATGCGAAGGGGATTGTTGAATTAGCTCATAGATGGACAATCTCACTAATGTCCTCAAGATATATGTAAGCTTGTTATTTATTATTAATTCTAGCCTAGGTGGAAGGCCCTATACTATAGGTGTTGTAGGTTGCGATGTATTTGAAACATCACTTGAAGATGCAGGTGGTGCAACTTGGCTTGGATATATTATATTCTTGGTCACAATACTCACCATCCCAACATACCCTTGCAAAGGGGGTGTTGTCTTCACCTCATTCATAATTTTAGCAAGTGAAGTAGGGAAAAAATATGCACCAAATAAAAATAAACAATGCATGTATATATGCCCTATTTCTAATGAGCACCAAACGAAAGCATGCATGTAAAGATGGAAAGATAATGAATAACAAGAAGTAGAGCAAAGAAAATAGTTTTCTTATTAATAAAATTGATCAAATTCTAGGTTATAATGTGTCCCCATGAGGGATCAAAATAGGTGATACAAATTTTTACAACTCAGGTTCCCAAGGATCAAAATCCTTCAAGAAATTTGGGTGCACATCCAATGCCTTTCCTCGTACCCACAATCGAAGTGGGTGGGCCAAGTTTGCCACCACTTGTGTTTTTGATCTATGATGTCTTAGGCTACCTCTTGATGCACTATAATGACCTGAACCTACCTACAAGTAAACAATAATCATAAAATAGCGAGTGCGTATGATAAAAAACATGCAATCCCCACAGGGGCAAAATGGCTAATAATGAGAAACACATCAAATCAACTCCAAATAGCACAAAATTATATATGGATATAAAAAGGAAGGTTTTGGTAAGATATAACTAGAAATTTCATCAAAATTGCATTTTATGGTATTTTGATACTTGAATGATCGTTCACAACCGACAAAACCCAAAGCAAGAAAATTTTGACCCTACACATATCCAAAATGCATGAAAATTGAACAAAATAATATATGAAATACTATTCTAAGAAAACCCATTTGATTAGATTTATGATATCAATCATAGTTTAGGTGTTCTATCAAAATATCACGGGATACCTACAAGAGACCCTACAAAATACTAAAAATGCAATATATCGGCCAATATAGCTCAGAATGACATGAAATTTGAATTGCAACATCATATAAGCATGTGTAAAATATCAAATTAAAAATAGTAAAGAAATAATGCATAGATATCTATTCATAATAGGGTGGTACGAATAATACTATCATATATTGGGGGGTGCCCAGGGGTGGGATGCCCACATATTCTGCCTAAATTTTGCCACCAATTCCACTTAGGAATGGTGAAAAACCCTATGGGATGTGTTGTCATAAAATTTGGTGAGGGAATTCACTCAATTGGGTGGTTCTATTGATGCTACCCTTGACTATTTTGATTGTCCTTAGTATAGTCCCGATGTGTGGCTTGATAATTGGGCTTTTGAGGTGGCACAACTTGCACTGACCCCGGGATGCTAATGGCAACCTGATTCACTACTGTTGGCTTAGATTACATTGGGATTCTATTATTTTCTTTCTCCACTATTTCTTGTGAGGTTTCACAATTTCTCCCTCTTGAATCTTAATTTCTTCGATGGTCCTAGCCTATGCTAGGGTATCTTCAAGAGTCGAATACTGTTGTAGTTGCAACAATGAGAAGATTGGCTTCAGGCAGCTCTTGGAGAACATATGAGTCAGCTCTAACATGGGGAGGAGATAAGTCAGTTTTGTGAGCAAAGCCCACTACCTATTGCCATAATTTGTTATTGACTCATCATCATACTATTTTAACCCAGCTACGTCAGCTAGTGTTGTCTTCCTCTTGGTATTGAAGGTGAATAATTCTAGGAATGCATATGCAAGTTGATCCAAAGTGTGTATGCTATGCTTAGGGAGCTAGTAAAACCATTACATGGTGGAGCCTAAAAGTGTAGTCACGAATGTTTATAAAAGAAAAGCATCATCATCATGAATGCCAAAGCATTGGCCCAAAAATCTGGTGACATGCTCTTGTGCACCCTCTTCTCCCTTAAACATAGCCAATTGTGGTAACTTATACTACTCTGGATAGGGAGGCATGGGCACTGAAGGATGGATGGGATGACTATGCATATGGTGCAAAGTGGGCTTATGAGATCTAGACCCAGAGGTCTTGTGCTCCATCGACTCTAGGCACTCTAGTAGCTCTTTGTATGGTCTGTGAACTTGATTTCCTCATCCTTTTTTGCATCCTATGGTGGAGATCTAGGATCCTCCAACCTATTATAGTGTGGTGACCTATCACTCCCCTGCCTTGATAAGGTGTATCCAAATATTCTACTTTTTGCTCATGCTAATTATAGGTCCCATAGGGCATCTACCGAGCCGATCTATAAAGAGGGGTATCTGCCTACTATGGGCACCCTATATCTGGCCTATGAGATAAGTCGTGATACAACCTAGGAGGCCATAGATGCAATGCTAGATAAGGCCTAGGAGACCTATCTCAAATGAGTGTGGGTTACCTTAGATTGTGGTAACTTATACTACTCTGGATAGGGAGGCATAGGCACTGAAGGATGGATGGGTTGACTATGCATCTGGTGCAAAGTGGGCTTCTGAGATCTAGACCTAGAGGTCTTGTGCTCCATCGATTCTAGGCACTCTAGCAGCTCTTTGTATGGTCCGAGGACTTGATTTACTCATCATTTTTTGCATCCTATGGTGGAGATCTAGGATCCTCCAACCTATTATGGGGTGGTGGCTTGTCACTCCCCTGCCTTGATAAGGTGTCTCCAAATACTCTACTTCTGGCTCATGCTAATTATAGGCCCCATAGGGCATCTCTTGAGTCGGTCTATAAAGAGGGGTATCTTCCTACTATGGGCACCCTGTATCTGGCCTATGAGGTAAGTCACGATCCAACCTAGGAGGCTATAGAGGCAACGCTGGATAAGGCCTAGGAGACCTATCTCAAATGAGTGTGGGTTGCCTTAGGGAAAATTTTTGCAAATGGGTCTTAGGGGTAGGGACCCTCTCCCATAGAGTCTTTTGGAATAGCTCGTTGATCTACCGCTCAATCCTCTCTTTATCAAGATGATGCAAGCGGTCTAGTTGCTCTTTGTCACACCAAAGGTGCTTGAACTGAGCTTGGAGTTCCACGTATTTTGTAACTACTTTCTTGATTTATTCCATCATGCGAGTCCTAGGGGGTCTAGGGGCCTCACCTTAGGGCTGACCTCATTCAAGATAATCTATGATATCTATTGGATGCTTGCCTCTTTTGAGGTTCACCACATTGACTTGAGTTTTGGGCTAGAATATCTGCTCATTATACTCAGTAAGCACAAAGGCACATCGGGCATACGTAGAATATTGCTCTTGAGGAAAATATAGGATTTCCTCATGCCTTCCTTTATAGATGAGGAAGGGTAGGGCAGAATTGGCCTACCCAGAGCAATAAGTATCATTCCCATCAGGTTGCATGAGCTATTGTATCCTATCAAGGTGACGTGAAGGTAAAGTCGTATCGACTTGCTCCGACTAGTGTGTGATGTCATGCTCTTGCCTATTAATGGGCATTTCATCCTTGATGGGTATGCAAATGTGTGGCACCACTCTATCTATTAGCACCTCAGTACATTGTTGTATTTCATCAAGGAAGACCTGTGATGCATCTACATACTAGAAATACTCTCCTAGGTAATATCCATCATCCTTTGAGGTGTCTTGTAGAGGGTCCCTTAGAATATGAGGCTCGTAGCCTACTGTCTTGGGTCTAGGTGGAGTAGAATCTTTCTAGGGAGATATAATCAAGTCCCTAGGGCTATAGCAGAGATGATTCATGTCTCCTAATCCACTCCTCGTAGCTTCTGCCCATGTTTGGGCTTGGCTACGGGTGTGCACCATTGCGCTCCTCTATCAAAATCCCAAGTGATTATCTTATTTACAAAATTTTAATGAAACAACAAACAAGAAAGGAAACACTCAATAAGATAGATGTTTATCTCATTTAAGTTTTATATGTGAATACCTAAACTATTTGGTGTGTTTTATATGTGTTGCTTGTAAATAATGGTCCTATGCTACGTATTTGAAATATTGTTGGATGATGCACTCAAATTTTTAAAGGATTTCACATATATATTTGCACAATCTGAATATGGTGATGAAATGCATATCCAACAAGGTAGCATAGGTACTACCAACCCTCACCCATCACCCCGTGAATAGTGATACACCCATCCTAAGAGGAATACATGTTATTTTGCATGTTTAGGACAGATATTGGGTTGGCCTTGGACATGAACGTGTCCTGATGATACTATTTCACATGAACCAATAAAGTGGTAATGACATCCATTATTTGTCTCGATCTACGGGTTGGATGTGAGAGCTCAACGTTGCCAATGTTAAAATGAAACGTTATGTGTGGGGTTCCTTTTAACTTTGAAGAAAGCAAGAAAATAAGCATTCAATGATCATTTACTAAATGCATTCGTAAGGTGTGTTTTACTTTCAGAAAGGTTAGTATAAAATGGAACTCACAAATACATCTAGAATTGCAAAACCCTAAATGTTAGCCTACCCATTGGGCAGGCTACAAGCACACAAACCATAGAGATGCATTCCTACTCTGAATTTGTTTTGATTTTTTTGCTTTTATATGTTTTTTTTTATTTTTCATTTAAGAAAATGAAACTAACTTCTAAAATTTCTAAACAAACAAATATGCAAGAAAAACCAAATAATCTAAAAAATAAATAGTTTTTATAAATGCAAAACAGAGATGAAGGATTCAGGGACCTACCTCATCACTGTCAAAACTTACTATTTTTGGAATTATACTCCAAAATATCTCTATTTTCTATTCACTCCAGGGTGTGATTAATAGCAGGTATGTATTCATTCTAGGGTGGTATGAACTCACGTTCATCCCAGGGTGGCACGAATAGCAGGTCAGGGTTCGTTTCAGGCCAGAACGAATAACACCTACAACATAAAAATATGAAAAATGAGATCCAAATTTCACCTAAAGCAGAAGGGACTAGGTCCCATCATGATCACCACTAAAGTAGGGAAAAATAGTGCACCAAATGAAGATAAAAAATGCACGTATCTATGCCCTATCGCTAATGAGCGCCAAACGGAAGCATGCAAGTAAAATGGAAAGATGACAAATAACAAGAAGTAAAGCAAAAAAAATAGATTTCTTATTAATAAAAATGATCAATATTCCAGGTTACAATGCATCCCCTTGAGGGCTCAAAATGGGTGATACAAATTTTTACAACTCGGGTGCCCAAGGGTCAAATCTCTCAAGGAATTTGGGTGCACATCCAATGTCTTTCCTCATACCCACAATCGAAGTGGGTGGGACAAGGTTTCTGCCACTTGTGTCTTTGATATATGATGTCTTAGGCTGCCTCCCAATGCATTGTAATGACCTGCACCTACACACAAGGAAACCAGAATCATCAAATAGCGAGTGCATATGATAAAAAGCATGCAATCCCCACAAGGGCAAAACGACTAATAATGAGAAAACATATAAAATCAACTCCAAATAGCATGAAATTGTAGAGGGATGTAAAAAGGAAGGTTTTGGGAAGATATCACCATAAATTGCATCAAAATTGCATCCGATGGGGCTTTGAAAATTGGAATGACCGTTCGTAACCTACAAAACCCAAAGCAAGCAAATTTTGACCCTACACATATCCAAAATGCATGAAAATTGGACAAAATATATGAAATACTATTATAAGAAAACCCATTTGATTAGATTTGTGAGATTGATCACAGTTTGGGTGTTCTCTCAGATGACCACCGGATACCTGCAAGAGACCCTACAAAACACTAAAAATGCAATATCTTGGCCAATATAGCTCAGAATGACATGAAATTTGAACTGCAACATCATATAAGCATGTGTAAAATATCTAATTAAAAATAGTCAAGAAATCATGCACATATATCTATTCATCATAGGGTGGGATGAATAGGACTATCACAGATTGGGGGGCACCCAGGGGTGGGACGCCCACAAAATCTGCCTAAATTTTGCCACCAATTCCACTTGGGAATGGTGCAAAACCCTATGGGATGTGTTGTCATCAAATTTGGTGAGGGAATTCACTCAATTGGTTTGGTTTTGTAACAGATTACGCCTCCTAACTCACTCGCAAACCTCCTTCGCTAGGTAGATATTTTGAGGGAAAAATGGGCACAAAAGGGTGGAAGGAAATCTTGGCAGCACTCCGTTACTTTGTCCTCCAAAAATATCCTCTCCTTTTGTGTGGAAAATTTATCCACTTTATAGCCCAAGGAGGCTTCATGGGTCAAAAGGCATGCGAGGGCATGCAAGGCAAGGGGCGCCACTTGGCCATCAGGGTGACATGCACTGGAGGGAGAAGAGAATCTCCCAATTTGGCCTCCCTCATGGGCTGGAGCATTAATATGCTATGTGCACTAACTTTATGGCCATTAGGAACCAGAAAATTAACCGTTGGTAGTCACCATTTGTCGAGATTTGACTTTTTGCCAATCAAACCTGCTATTCGCTCCCCCTGGGATGAATACAGCTATTCATCCCAGGGTGGGACGAATAAGTTCTGTATTCATCCCAGGGTGGAACAAATAGTAGCAGGGTGTCCAAAAGGTGCCAAAAGTGGCCTAGAACCTTTCAAAACCCTGTGCCAAGTGGTTAGAACCACTGTATGCCTCCTGAGGGCTGCCCTAGGGGCTCTGGTGTGTCGCGAAGCCACTGTTCATGGTAGCACAATCGGATTGACCAGATTTTAGTGTCTACAGATGCCCCTTTTTGGGATGCATTGTGTGCAGCACAACACCGAGCAAAAATAGATGACTAAAATGTTCAATGATTAGGGTTACTCAATAACCTAACCAACTTTAGATGCCCCAATCCTAGAAAGAGCATGCGTTCTTGAATCCTTGCTTTTGACGAGCTAAGGAACTTGCTTTAGCTTAGACATTGTCTATCATGGAGAGGCAAGGCCTACAGTTCCATGATGCCAATAATGTTGAGCATTTTAACTTGATACTTTGTGCTTGTTTGCTGCCCCAAGCAGGAGCATGATTGTCTTTGTCAAAGATTCGTTGAACGAACACAAATTGCATGATTGAGTGTGTGCTTGTTGGTTTGACTTGAGTATGACTACCCCCTCAAGCGACGAGTCGATGAGGGAATGACTCGTGAGAAAAGCGATGAGTCACTTGACCCATATGAATTTTGTTAGGGTTGCCTTCAGTGGTACTCATTGAATAATGGCACAATTTTGACTGGATTTGAATGACGCTATGGAGGTTTCTTGGAAGCACGAAGTTGAAAACGTTATTCCCGTGGGGTGGTCCGACCACAATGGCCTTCTTAGGGAGTAAAGTAGTAACTTTTCCATGCATCCAAGAGAAATTTGTGTTCCATATTGACCTTAAATGAATTCCATCAGATTTGACTTGTTTTTGGTGGGTTTGGAACCCTTTTCTTTGTTGCTCCTAGGAGGCAAAAGAATGAAAAAAACTCGTTCCCGTGGGGTGGTCCATCCATAGTGGCCTTATTAGGGATTGAAGTAAGGTTCTTTACAAGCATCCAGGAGTGTTATTATTTGCCTCTGGACTGAGACAAAATTTTGGACCGAAATAGAGCTGTTTTTGGGGGTTTTGGACCCTTTTGGTGCATTTTGAAGTTGTTTTGGCCTATGAAGCCTGTATTCATCCCAGGGTGGAATGAATACAAATTTGGTATTCATCCCAGGGTAGAACAAATGGCAAAAAGTGCGTTCATCCCACCCTGGGATGAATAGGACTGCTGTAGGCCTATATAAACTCCAAAAACTAGTTTTGGGCTCATTATTGCATGTTTTGCTTTGTGGTTTGAGAGGTGAGGAGTAGGAGAGTGATTCTGCGTAGCAAAGCACTATCAAAATCATCCCGCTATCATCATGAGTTAGCAGGTGGAGGCATCCAGTGAAGGGACCGGTGCGAGGATGGTAAAATGCTAACTCAAAATGACCTCATTTATTACAAGTGTAATACCTATTTTATTGTTTTTTTTTGTTTTTGTTGTTAATTTGTATTTTTGATGTTTTTATGTGTTTTTATGTTTTTATTAGGTGGTGAAGAGTCGGTATCACAAGTCGAAGCTCTTAGGGACCACATGGGATGCATTGATTGAGGAGGACTAGGAGTGGCTTGATGCCCTAGGGCTCAAGCAAGTCACTCGGTTGGAGCCTGTGGTCGATGATCGGGCTTATTTGACAGCATTGATTAGCCTATGGGACCCACGCACCAACACCTTCCATCTATCGATGGGAGAGATGACGATGATGCTAGAGGACATCTATCAGATTCTAAGGATTCCAATAGAGGGGTGACCTATCCGATCATCGCACCGTGACCTGAGGGATGCAGTGCTGATGAGGTACTTTGGGGAGGATGCAGATGCGATGGAGCTAGACTACCGGACTGGAGGTATACTGGTGGGGTACTGGTATGAGGAGGGGGTGTTGGGGGTGAGGCATGCACTATTGATGACCCTCATCTCCAATATGCTCCTCCCAGACTCATCAAGATCCAGGTTCCCTTGGAACTTGTTAGAGCTAGTGTATGCCCTGGCAGGGTGCACCAAGGAGGAGCCATTGGTGATGGCATGGGGGACTACCCTTCTGGCATAACTCTATGATGAGTTGTACGAGATCCGCTACCAAAAGTAGAAGGGTTTGGGATGCAATTTTCTATTGCAGTGTTGGGGGTGGCAACACATAGCTATGGGGCGACCACAGGGTTTACCCTGGTCGACATGGGTGCAGCTAGTGGATCGAGAGATAGGATATGGCATCCTATGGTAGACGACTACAAGAGAGAGGGTAGATTCGGTGGTTCATGGGTGATGTGGATCACTATGTTGATATCTTCTCTCGCTTGGTGCCAGGGCAGGTGCTATGGTGACCATACATGGATTTTCCAATCTAGGTGGATGTCGGAGAGCAACTCTGACGGGTGAGGCGAGGTAGATGGGTGATTGCTCGACATGGGATCGAGTGGGAGTACTTCCCATTTGTTCGTGTCATGCGGTAGTTTGGGCTACGATAGGGGTTTCCCAGGGAGCCAGTGGTGTACCGGTATCATGGGGATGAGAGGACACTAGTATGGCCTACCGTGGAGGAGGTGGGTGACGAGGCGGACCCTGTGGTAGCTATTTTGGATGTGGATGACGTCAGGACTATAGAGGAGTATGACTCATGGTGGGTGATGTGCCAGTGGTGAGGTGTAGGGGCCTTAGGGGGTGAGGCGGCTAGGGCGGCCGATGAGGTGATGTCGGACGCTCTAGAGGAGGACCGGGTAGAGGGCGGTGAGTAGGGAGATCTCCTGGACTTGGGAGATCAGGGGGACTACATGGATGTAGAGGATCCTGGGGCACAGGTACTGTAGGGTATAGAGGGTGGCCATTATGCAGAGTTGCAGGCTGAGTTGGCTAGGGTTAGGTAGGAGAGAGATCTCTTGCAGGTGTAGACATGGGAGGATCGGGACGAGATAGCCTCCCTCAGAGCGCAATTAAGAGCTGAGGGCCCGGGGCAGGAGGGATCCAACACTGGGGAGACGGAGAGGCTGCAGGCTGAGGTGTTGCGGCTACAGTTAGTGGTGGAGACCTATCAGGTGCAGGGACAACGGAGATAGGAATATGTGGGTCGACTGGAGATGGAGGTAGTGCGCCTTGGGGGGCGACTACCGGATGATGGGGAGAGCAACCGATCACACCATTATCGATGGAGTGAGATGGTACAGTCCTCTACTCGATAGAGGGAGGATAGGGCTAGTGGCAGTAGGCATGGGGGGTCTCAGTGGACCCGAGGTACTAGGAGCAGTGTGAGTCGTAGCACCGATCCTGCGTGATCATGGTGATGGAGACTCGTGGGACTATTTTTGGATTTTTGGGTGGTGAGGTCTGAGGGCCCACTTTATTGTAGCCTACGGGCATTTTGGAAACTTTTATGTACCTTTTTTTTACCCCATATATATATATATATGAGATTTTATTGTGATCATCATGTGTTTCGTTTATTGCTTTATTGTATGAATGCAATGTGTGTACTAATTTATGCTTATAGGTTAAATGCTTAGTATGTATGCATATGGATGCAATGAGATGGTGATAGATAGATATCATGTATGCATGTTTATTGTGATTTTTATTTGATGCTATCTATATGCGTGGATGCATAGTTGGGATGTGCTATTTGATTGATTGATGAAAATGAATTGTGGCTAATGATTTGTCACACTATGTTAGCACCATGGAATGTACAAAACACATTAACGCTCTTTTTTGTTCCTTTTTGTTTTTTTTGTGTAATAGGAATGTGGAAATGTATTATTGCAATGTGGTAAAAATGGAGTGATTGACCTAATATGTTAGAGAATGTAGATGAGGTTTTAATGAGACTCAAACACTCTAGCTAACTTGATCAAAGGTTGTATACTAACTATGCAAGACTTTTTGACGAGGTATGAATCTGCTAGGATGACCAAGGTACTTCATATCCCTGTGTGTGCAAGTGAGTTCATTCCTATGAAATGCATAAATATACCGCCATTTCCAGATAGGCTATCCACCAAACCTGGAATGAGGATCACCCTATGAATGTCACGATCTTGGGTTTTGTACTTAGTAGGACTAGACCACTAGGCAATCTAGGTTACAAAAGCTATCTCATCCACATGCAAACATTGGTCTGCACACACGCAAAATCTAATGTGACAGACATATCATCATGCGGGAGGCTACCGCCATTGACAAGTAGGCTATCCACCAAACCTGTAATGAGGATCACCTGATGGTTTTCCAAATGCTGAGAGTTCCAGGGATTCAAGTTCGACTCCCTTATTTTCTTCAATTTTATTGGGATACTTTCTCATGTGTAGTGATGAAAATCATTGTTTATTTTGTATATTTTTTTTTCTTTGAGCAAGGGATTTGGGAAGTGGTGAAAACCACTGTTATCTTTGATTTTGATTTTGACTTTGAACTTTTGATTTCTTTGATTTTTGGATTTTGATATTGAAATTTGGGGATTTGTGGGAATTGGGATTTTTGATAGTGGTGAAAACCACTATTTATTTTGGGGAATTGGGTAGGGAAGAGCTTGTCCTTTTGCCAACTCTTAGCATTCTTGAACCATTCGCATAGGGGGATGAGTAGGATGACCTTTTCACTTAAGGTAACCTAGACCACTTCATGGATTTCATCTTTCTTCGTGCAAAACTTGGATTTATTAATGTGTAAGTGTGTTTGGGATCTGATGTACACAAGGCATAATCAATGCAAGACTCTACCTCCTAAAAATCAAGCTAGCTTTCTACAAGATCTGAAAAGAAAACTAGAGATGGTTGAGTGACCAAAAACCCTAATAACATTCTAGAACAAATGACTAAGTGAAGGGGTGGACACAAATTTGAAAAATGGAAAATGTGGGTGAAAATGATAATTGCAACATTGAACTATGACTTATTGATTGTAATTAGTGCATCATGGTGCTAGACATGCATGAGCGACTCTAAAATGTAAAGTGCAAATTATGAGTATGCCTAAATGCAAGCGATAATAAAATGCAATGGGATGCAATGTGATGCGATGCTAGTATTTTTTTTGATATTTTGATGATGTTTTTGAAATGCAATGTGATGCAATGCAATATTTTTGTATTTTTGAGTGATATATGATGTTTTTGATTTTTGATGATATATGTATATGTGACCAACGGGCTTATTGGGGGCCATTGGGGCATTTGGGGTGACCAAAGAGCTTATGGATGCCTTTGGGGCTTTTGGAGGTGACCAAATGGCTTATGGATACCTTTGGGTCATTTGGGGTGACAAAAGAGCTTATGTATGCCTTTGGGACTTTTGGGGTGACCTAGATGGTTCTAGACCACCTAGGAGCATTTTAGGTTGACCAAGCGGGATGTAGGCACCCTTGGAGCATTTTGGGGTGACCTAGACGGTTCTAGACCACCTAGGAGCATTTTAGGTTGACCAAGCAGGATGTAGGCACCCTTGGAGCATTTTGGGGTGACCTAGATGGTTCTAGACCACCTAGGAGCATTTTAGGTTGACCAAGCGGGATGTAGGCACCCTTGGAGCATTTTGGGGTGACCTAGATGGTTCTAGACCGCCTAGGAGCATTTTAGGTTGACCATCATGCCTTAGGCATGGAATGGCCATAAATGAAGTATGTTCAAGGGTTCAGGATCCTCGACACCTTCAAGGGAGGCTAGGCGATACGTTCCGGGTCCTATCTGACTAGTAATGACATAGGGACCTAACTAGTTTGTCATGAACTTGTCCCTCATATGGGGCGGAAAATTAGAATTTTATTTGTTCTCCTTCAAAATGAGGTCACCAACCTAAAAATCTCTTAGGTGGACTTTCATATTGTAGGCTCTCTTAAGTTGCTCTTGATAGACGTGCAAGTGCTCGAGAGCATTAATATGATGTTCATCAAGTAGTGTAAGTTGATCTAGGTGAGCCTATTGTGCGGTGTCATCATCGATGAACTCTTGCATGGATATGCGCAGCAATGGGATTTCAAGCTCTAGAGGCATGACCGCCTCGGTGCCATACACTAGTGAAAATGGAGTGGCCCCAATGGGCGTCCGGATACTAGTGCGATAGGCCCATAGAGCAAGGGGCATTTGTGTATGCCAATCTATATGACTCTTTAACAGTTTTCTTGAGAATGGCAATCAATATTTTATTGGAAGCCTCTGCTTGCCCATTTGCTTGTGGATAGTAGGGTGTCAAAAAACTGTGTTGGATATTATACTTTGCTTTAAAAGCATGCACATATTTGTTCTTAAACGATGTCCCATTATCCGAAATGATCTTGGATGGAATACCAAAATAACAAATGATATTGTGCAATAGGAACTCCGCTATGTGGGGTCCTGTCATAGTGGTAAGGGGAATTGCTTCCACCCATTTAGTGAAATACTCGATAGTCGTTATAATAAATGTGTGATGGCCTAAGGATGGAGGAGATATTTTCCCGATTAAATCCAGTCCCCATTGTGAAAATGGCCACACCGATTGGATCGGTTGCAAGGCCTGAGAAGGTACATGTGTCAAGTTAGCGTGGTGTTGACACTTCATGCACTTCCTCACATATGCACAACAATATTACTCTAAAGTTGGCCAATAATAGCCCATGCGAAGAATGCGTTTGGCGATGGCCATGTCGCTAAAATGGCCACCACATGTACCGTCGTGTGCTTGGGCAATTGCCCAAGTCGACTCTTGATGCTCTAAGAAGTGAAGGAGGATCCCTTCGTAGCTCCGATGATACAAAATGTCTCCTAGCAAGACATATTTTGTCGCCTTCCATCTGAATGTTCTTTTAGTGGCATGCGATAGTCCAGGAGGGAGATTACCAAGCTTTAGGTATTTCCTAATTTGTGTTGACCAGTCCTATTATGAAGAAGCCTCAAGCGCATGAACGACCTGTTCCTTTTGAAGTTCATCCCTAGCAAAAGTTGATTGGGAGGGAATATATAAGAATAGCATTGTGTTGCTATAAAAATGGGCTTGAGGGAACAAAAGTCCCCCAATCGGCCTGGTTCAAGCACTCATGAATGTGTAAGAATCTCTCCTTATGAGTTTCAATTTGAATCAAGTGGACTTCTTGCATGACTTTATTGTTCTTGTGCTCAACCGTAGATTGCGAGAGCATTTTAACCTGGATGGTAGTAATTTGATCCGTAGGGTCTTCCAGGATCAAGGACCCCAAATAGGCCATTGTATCCAAAAAAATATTAGATGATCGAGGGATTGCCTCTATGTTATACCATTTTAATTTTACCAGGAACTTATCAACAAGGTCTTTATAGGCTTGCATAATTGGGCATTTGCATAGGTAGATCCCCTTGACCTAGTTAAAAATGAGTAAGGAGTCACTAAAATTTTTGAGATTTGTTATTTTCATGGTGACAGCCGTTTGAAGGCTTATGAGCAGGGCCTCATACTCAAAATTATTATTGGTGCATGGGAAATCAAGTTTAAAGGACAAGGGTATGGGAGCCCCATGTAGTGTGACAAACATGATTCCTGCGCCACCCCCTTGCTTGGATTTGGAGCCATAAAAAAATAGGATCATATCTACTTGCATCTTAGGCTTGTTAGAATATGGTGATTCTGATATTTGGAAGACCCCATCATCGAGATGATCCATGCTAAGAGGCTAATCATCTTGGAGAGGAGCCTCTGCAAGTTGATCATCGATGACCTGACCCTTAATTGATTTTTGTCCAACAAACTCAAGGTCAAAATCCATAAAAAACATGATCCATTTCACCATGTGACTACAATGATAAGTTTGGCTCATCATGTAGCTCAATGGATTCTCTTTAGCTACAACATACGTGGTATTGCTAAGCATGTAATGTCATAGCTTCTTGGTGGCAAAAACCATTGCTAGGCATAAATTTTCAACATATGCATATTTGATATCATAACTAAATAGGGTGCACCATTGAATTAGGGAAAAATGGTGCACCAAATAAAGATAAAAAATGTGCATATCTATACCCTATCACTAATGAGCACCAAAAGGAAGCATGCAAGTAAATATGGAAAGATAACGAATAACAATAAGTAGAGCAAAGCAAATAGTTTTATTATTAATTGAACTAATAAAATTCCAAGTTATAATGCATCCCCTTGAGGGCTAAAAATGGGTGATATAAATTTTTACAACTTGGATGCCCAAGGATCAAAATCCTTCAAGAAATTTGGGTGCACATCCAATGTCTTTCCTTGTACCAACAATCAAAGTGGGTGGTCCAAGGTTGTCACCACTTGTGTATTTTATCTATGATGTCATAGTATGACTCTTAATTCACTATAATAACCTACACCTACACACAAGGAAATCAGAATCATCAAATAGTGAGTGCATATGATAAAAAGCATGCAATTCCCATGGGGGCAAAATGTCTAATAATGAGAAACATATAAAATCAACTCCCAATAGCAAAAAAATTTATAGGGATGTAAAAAGGAAGGTTTTAGGAATATATCACTAGAAATTGCATCAAAATTACATTTTATGGGGTTTCAAAACTTGAATAACCATTGGTAACCTGCAAAACCCAAAGCAAGCAAATTATGACCCTACACATATCCAAAATGCATTAAAATTGGAAATAATATATGAAATACTATTATAATAAAATCCATTTTATTATATTTGTGATATCAATCACATTTTGGGTGTTCCATTAGATGTCCATCGGATACCTATAAGAGACCCTACAAAACACTAAAAATGTAATATCTCGGCCAATATAGCTCAGTATGACATGAAATTTGAACTAAAACATCATATAAGCATGTGTAAAATATCTAATTAAAAATATTCAATAAATTATGCATAAATATCTATTCATCATAGGGTGGGATGAATAGTACTGTCACAGATTGGGGGACGCCCAGGGTGGGACGCCCACAGAATCTGCCTAAATTTTACCACCAATTCCACTTGGGAATGGTGAAAAATCTTATGGTATATGTTGTCATCAAATTTGGTGAGGGAATTCACTCAATTGGTTTGGTTTTGTAATAGATTATGCCTCCTATCTCACTCGCAAACCTCCTTCACTAGGTAGAGATTCCGAGGGAAAATGGGCACAAACGGGTGGAAGGAAATCTTGGCAACACTTCATTACTTTTTTCTCTAAAAATATTCTCTCTATTTGTGTGGAAAATATATCCACTTTATAGCCCAAGGAGGCTTCATGGATCAAAATGCATGCGAGGGCATGCAAGGCAAGGGGCACCGCCTAGCCATCAAGGTGACATGCATCGGAGGGAGAAGAGAATCTCTCAATTTGGCCTCCCTCATGGGCTAGAGCATTAAGATGTTGCATGCACTGAATTTTTGGCTATTAGGAACCAAAAAAGTAACCATTGGTAGTCACCATTTGTTGATATTTGACTTTTTGCTAGTCAAACTTGCTATTCGCTCCCCTTGGGACGAATACAACTATTCATCCTAGGGTAGGATGAATAAGTTTTGTATTCATCCTAGGGTGGAAATAATAGTAATAGGGTGTCCAAAAGGTGCCAAAAATTGCCTAGAACCTTTCAAAACCCTATTCCAAGTTGTTATAACCATTGTATACCTCATAAGGGCTGCCCTAGGGGCTCTAGTGTGTCACGAAGCAACTATTCATGGTAGCACAATCAAATTTAACCAAATTTTAGTGTCTATAGAAAGCACTGCATGTACCTCATGAGTTGGTAATGGGTCCTTGTATATACCCATATGCTAATTGTTAGGGGCTAGTGGAGCATCTACTTGAAGCTCATTCCTCTCAATCATGTCTTGTACTAGGTGTTTAAAACCATAGCACATTGGTAAATCATGGCCACTTTGTCGATGATATTTGTAATATTTATCCTCTAGGCATCCCATAGGCTTGGGTTTTCCTATATCCAGATTTATGGATTTGATATTTGGAATATTAATCATTTTTGCAACCCACAATCGATTGAATAGAGAATCCATAGATTCAGTGAAGGGATTAAATTGTTGCTTAGAGCAACATTATTGGTTTTGTCCCTGATTCGCTTAACCATTACTATTATAACTCATAAGAGTAGGTTGGGCCTGATAGTTTACATTTTGAGGAGGCATCACTTGTGTAGTCCCAGAGACATTTATGGCCACTTTATTGATTGCTACTAGATTTTAAGGTGTTGATATATTTTTAGAATTCGTTATCCACTTATTTTAACAAGGCTTGGCTATTTTTTCCTCTTGGATTTTTATTTCCTTTATATTTCTAGTCTGTGCTAGAGCTTCTTCTAAGGTGGGGTATTGCTACAATTGCAATATTAAAGAGATGGGTTTTAAGAAAATCTTTAAAAATAGTTAAGTTAATTTATATGTTGGAAATACGTAGGGTAACTTAGCCAGAAGCATCCACCACCTATTTCCATAATCAGTAATTGAATCATCATCATACTACTTTAACCCCATGAGGTCAGTTAATGTCACCTTTATTTTGGTGTTAAAGGTGAAACATTCCAAAAATGTATCAATAAATTGTTCAAATGTTTAGACGCTATGTTTTGTAAGTTGGTTGAACCAATCAATGGTAGGACCATGTTAAAAATTTTGATCAGTTATCACCAAATGTCCAAAGTGAGTTGTCATTGATGTCATGAAATGGGTTGAGAAACTTACTTATAGTGACACTAAGTTACTTGTGTTCAAACTATCTCCCACTATTGGAACAATTATTGGTTCAGAGTGGAAGAGCTAGGCGAACCCTCCATTGGGTCTTCAGTGGTGTACCCTAGCTTATTTTGATAAAATCATGTTTGGCATGAGTGTACTTGAATGTCACTATGGTTGAGTCTTCTCATTCTTAATCCAAGAACAAAATCAAAGAAATCGAAAGAAAAACACATCAAAATACACCAAACAGTTTATGGCACACTTAAATTGGTAATCAAGATAAACATTTATTTGTAATTGTGTGGTCATTCCTAATTTGTTACTCAAAAAAAAAATCAAGTCATAAAACAACATGGTCAAAATAAGAAGTAAACACCCTTGATCTGATATCGAGGGAGAGATAGAAGTAATTCATACCCATAGGTGGAGTTGTAGTAACATTGAATGACCTACCCATAATACCATGAGATATAGCTTTGTGAGCCTAAGGGGTGACAACTCAAACCTTAGGGGATATCCTCGAGAAACCCCAAGTAAGGAACCACATCATGGAACAAAGTCACATAAACAAAAAGAGGCTTCACAGCCATCCTCATCAAGGATACATGAGGAGACCTCAAGTGCCTCCTCTAAAAACATAGAAACATCTCAAAGATGTGAGGAAGCTTCAAGGGATTCCTCCTCATGTGGACATAGAGAAGGTTCTAAGACTCATTCTTCACATAAGGATGACGAGACTGCCACATCTCCATCCACATGGAGGAAGCATGTTACCACCAAGCCCTCTTCATCAAGAAGGTAAACAAGAATTGCAACACCTCAAGACTCACAAGAAACATATAAAATAGGTCTGCCCACTAAATGGTAGGAAATTGGAGCTACATCTAGTCATGGGAATCATATAGAATAAACCCTTCACACAAAAGGAAATATTCCCATAGAATATGACCTCATAGGAGTAAATGGCACCCCATAGGATCATGCATGGAAAACAAGATTGCTAGATGGGTTGGATTGATTTCCTACTCAACCAACTAAAAGAACTGTAGCTACTTAGAAATCTACATCTGGAAGCTCATGGACTGTGACTTCTAAACATACCTCCTAGTCTGGGGGTACCTTAGAGTGACCCCATAGAAGATGTGTTGAGTCTAATCATAGGTATACTCAATAGTACACTGAACAAGTCATATTAACTAGCAAGAGTACAAATATAGTAGAAAGCCCCTCGAGGAATCTATAAGTCAAGACAACAAGAATAGAGTAAGACAAACATGATTCTTCTATGACAACACAAACTAACTGAATAAGGTGGTTATAAAATGCATTACGTAAAGAGTGATAGCTAGTGGAAGCTCTTGAACAAGAGAAACAAATAGAAAGACTCTTGCACCAACATGAGTAGCATTTAAGAGAGCAAGCTGAGTAGCTAGTTCTTAAAAATTTACCAATAAATAGTGGTGACCACCAAAGAACAAGATATGCTGACTCACCTAAGGAGAGGATAGCCCATAACATAACCTCCCACCAAATCATGAATGAAATCCAACTAAAGGGGGAAGGGCAAACATAGCAAACCAAGATCACAATCTGGAGTCCCCTCGTAGGAGGGAAGAAAAAGGAATAAATCAAATGGATAGGGAGTTACTTCCATTACCAATGTGAATAGGCTTACAAGAGGAGTAAATCCATGCATAAAAGGCATTTTAAGAGCTTGCTAAAAAGATGAAAACCTTTGAGAAACAAGAGGCAACTTGGAACTCACAAACTTTGAGTAAGATACATAATAAACCATTGTGCCCATTAATCCCTAGCCCTCCATATCATAAGCACTTTGAGATACCTAGGTTAGAGAATTTTAAAGGTGAAGAGGATGCACAAGAGAATTTCACCAATTTTATCAGTGCCTATTTTCATATTGAAGACAATGACGCTCTCATTCTAAGAACATTCATAATGACATTTTTAGGTGCTACCACTCAATGGTTCAACCAACTACCTAAGCATAGCATAACCAACTTTGAACAACTAGTAAACACATTATTGAAGCGATTCTTCTTTGGTGCTAAGAAGAAGGTGAACCTTTCAAATTTGGCTAACTTGAAATAGTATGATGATGATCCAATAATGGATTATGGGAATAGATGGAGAAAAATCATGGTAAAATTATCATTCTCCATTCCCACAGAAGATATCATTCACATGTTTACCAAAATTTATTCTAAACATATCTCCCTCTTGCTACAAATCCAATAGTATCCTTCATTTGAGGAAGCTTTGGCACATGCCAAGCTCATCAAAGAGATAAAATTAGATGAAGGAACCTTTAAGCTCCAAAATAAAAAGGAGTGGAATAATAATGGCAAAAATAACAAGTATAAGCAGAAGTAGGGTAACCCTACTCCAGTAAATCAATTCGTATTAGCTACACCTAAGGATGGGGGTGCACAACAACCACAAAACTATCAAGCACATCCTCTGCCAGCCAACTACGACCAAAATAACAATCAAGAAATAAACCGAGAATGCAAGCCACCTCGTTATTTCATGCCTCTCACATAATCAATGCAATCAATATTTAATAAATTGAGCGAGGCCAGGAGGATCAAATTTCCTTATATACATCTTATAGATACCAACCATCCTAAGCCAAAAGGATATAGGGAAGATCAATTTTGCCCTTATCATAGGATACCGGGGCATGACATTGAGGCTTATGTCGGGTTTAAGCATCAAGTGCAAAACATGATTGAGGTGGGAGAACTCAAAGTTGAAAACCCACTAGCTCCTAATAATAGAGAAATGGGCATATACAGAAACCCATTGCCCAATCATGAGGCCCCTCGAGAGTAAGGGGCCCAAGTCAACCAGGTTCGAGCTGACATACCTACCCACATATGTGTTTGGATGGTTGAGATCATTAACATAGCAACAAGGACTAGGCAGTATGGTCAACCGCAACTGCTTGCAGCTCCCATGAACATCCCAGCCACTCCTAGGCAAAGGCAAGATAACCTTCCAGGTCCACTGACGAGACCTATGGTAACTATTTGGAGTATATTGGAGCAAAACTTACAGATGACTCCAACTAAGTTATCCATCTATGAGCTCATACAACAGTACCCAAAGCATAGGGAGACTCTGATGGATATTTTAAGAACAATTTAGCTTCAACCACAAGATGTGAATGCATTCACTCACTTTGTGGGACAAGTGCAAGAATGCCAGGAACCTGTAATCCGATTCTATGATCATGAGATTAAGATAGTTTCTACTGCCTTATCGGACCCACCGCTAAATATTGTAGCAACCATCAATAAGTTATCTTTCAAGAGGGTTTTGGTTGATACAGTTTCATCGATTAACATCATTACAACAACTGCAATAGAGCACCTCAAAATACCCAAGACCAATATCATTCTAGGAGCTTACACATTGAGAGATTTTAATGATGCTTTATGCAATACTATGGTAATGATAGTCCTACCCATCAAAATGGGGCACAAGACCATCCTTGTGATGTGTTATGTCTTGGAAGGAACTATGCAATATAACATCCTCTTGGGGCACCCTTGGATAAGGGCCATGAAGTGTGTGCCTTTGATCTTGCACCAGTGTGTCAAGTATGTGCACAAAAACAAAGTATATGTGGTTCTAGCCAATGAAGAACCTTTTAAATATGTTGATCAGGTGGACTTTCTAGTAGAATTTGTGATCCCTTATACTAACCTATATGTGGCACCTTCATCCCCAACCACACAAGTGTATAACAAATACAAGCGGGTAAGAAAAGACCCATGCACATCAACACCTCTTGGTGCACTCAAGACAATCAATGCTTCTAAAGTACCATCAACGTCAAAACCAAAATACAATCAGAAGCTAAAGGCCCCCTAGTTAAGGAAGAAAGGCCCAAATAAGTGCCAATTGTAGCCATTTCTGAAATACCAAGTCCTATGGAAGAGGAAGATCCTCAAGATCAAGATGAAGATAATGATTATCACCCTGCTTCGCCAGTATCATTCGTGGGATCATCCACATCGCATGCATCAATACACTTGGCATAGGCATAGGGGAGTACCTTATGTAGAACATTATCTTTACACCTATCATTGAGTTTGTACAAGACATAAGGAGGCCTAAAGACTTGAGTATGCCAGTAGGAACAGTGGTTCCATTGGGAATCCCTCCCAACCAAACCAATTTTGTCTATGCTGACCTGGAATGTGCCAATAAGTCTTCAGATATAGAAGAGGATGGTGATGAATTATTCATAATTAATGTTCATTGCCTCTATAATCCTGAGTTTGCTCTAACCTACTTTGAGCATTTCCATTGGTATGGCTATGGACTTGGCATATATGATCAAGGGTGCAGGAGGCCTTACGAGCCACTATATCAGCTTTCCTCCAATATATTTGGCTTAGAATATTATATCGAAGGTCGATATGACTCGATTGCAATGGCATTGGAAAGATTAAGCATAGGGTTGGGAGAATACATTGATTTAATTCCTTATCACCCCTTAAGAATAACAAATTTGAGCAATAGAAAAGTGGCCACGATAATCATACCGCATCTAGAAACTTATCATCCAAACACCGCAATTGATTCAACCCTAATAGGGTATAACTTGTGGGATGAGGAGAATGGATATGAAGCAAGTGATGATGAGGCACAATTTGGCTTAGCCTATCAAGGGCCTTGCTATTTGCAAATATTCACATGGTCCATCCATTATGAGAGTGGATATACATCAGATGAAAGTGACTATGAATCAAAAGACTCAACAAAAAGAGCTTACTTAGGCCTAAGCCATCAAACCCTAACTTTGGGGCAAGAGACAAATGCAAATGAATTCTTCATAAGTGATGAAGAATATGAAGATGAAATAGAGATGGTCTACTTGGGGCCAAGACATGAGCCCCTTGTCTTAGTTTCACATACCAATGCTAATGGTTTTTGAATAAGTGATGATAACTTTGAGGATGAGACCGATATGGCTTATCTTAGACCTTACCACTTGCAGCAAGTCAATGATCTAGTAGAGAGAGAGGTGGCACTCCATTCCATAGGCCATCATCTTTGATTTTTTGGGAGACTTATTGACCTAGAAGCCATTCATCGGATGGTCAATCCCCCTCTGCCTACATTCAAAGAGCAATTAGATTCCAATGATCCTATTGTCCACCCTGCTCATGGGCCAGATCCAAAAATTTCCATTCCTCTAGAACCTCATCGCGAGTATGGAAGGAAAACCCCTAAAGCAAGATTGCACCCATGTGGTCTTGGAGATTTCATCCCATCATTCAACATGATCTCCATTGATTTGACCACTCCACTTCATAATCCAATAGATCCTACCAAATCATTGCATCTTGAGGTAGAGGCTATTGATTGGGATCGTTCTAATTCACCCATAGAGCCAAAAGACCTCTTCCCCAATGAAGAAATGTTACAACCATTCCATTTCACATCAAGTTGTACGTATGACGTCTTCCATGTTGGTTTGGAACCTGAGTCAGTAGATCTTGTGAAAACCACCGATGATATTCATTTGATACCCATGCATCATCATTTAGAGGATGGGTCACATATGGCTATAGAAGAAACTTTTGAGGTGGACATCAGTGATGATCCTACCCAACAAAGGAAATTCATGTTTGAAGAAAGTCTATATCCAGAGGAACAAGCCATCTTAATTCCTCTCCTCAAGGAGAGGCCAAATATTTTTACTTGGATTTACAAAGATATGCTAGGGATAGATCCAAAGTTAGTTGTTCACAACCTTTCATTGGATCCCATGAAGAAGCCAGTCAAGAAAAAATTGAGGAAAATGCATCCAATCGTTGCTTTGATGGTGAAGAATGAATTGCAAAAACTATTGGATGCAGTATTCATAGTTCCTATCAACTACCCTGAGTGGGTGTCAAATATGGTACCTATAGGGAAACTTGATAGAAGAGTCTGTATCTGCATGTATTTCAAGAATTTAAATAGGGAAACACCAAAGGATTCATTCCCTTTGCCAAACATAGATGCTCTTGTATACGCAACCGCATGTCATGAAATACTCTCCCTAATGGATGGTTTTTTTGGATACAACCAAATCTAGATTAATCCTGAAGATCAAAAACTACTTTCATTACTCCATGGGGAACATTCTATTACAAAGTGATGCCATTCGGTTTCAAAAATGCTGGTGCCACATATCAACAGTCCATGACATACATATTCCATGACTATATGCATAAGATCTTGGAAGATTATATGGATGAATTACTAGCCAAGTCCCTATTACGACAAGAGCATGCCAAAGTCCTTAGACAAGTCTTCGATCGTCTCATAGAACACAATGTCTGATTGAATCATAAGAAGTGCATATTTGGCATAACTTTTGGCAAGATTTTGGGATTTATCGTATCCAAGAGAGGCATCAAAGTAGATCCTGCAAAGGTAAAGGCTATACTAGAAATGGCCGCCCATACCAACATTAAGGAGTTGAGGAGACTACAAGGCAAGATAGCATCCATCAAAATATTCATCATGCAATTATCAGACAAATGCAGACCTATGAATAGGTTGCTACGCAAGGAAGTCCCCTTTCATTGGGATGAAGAATACCGTCAAGCATTTGTAGAGATAAAAAAATATTTGGCAACACCGCCAGTATTGGCTCCACCAAGGTCAGACATACCATTTTTACTATATATCGGCTATCAATTTTGCATTGGGCACCATGTTAGCCCAAAATAATACACAAGACAAAGAGCAAGTCATATATTACATTAGTCGAACCTTGGTGAGCTATGATCTAGGATATGCGTATGTCAAAAAGTTGTGTTTAGCAGTGGTCTTTGTAACTCGAAAGTTGCAACACTACATGTTGAGCCATACGACCTACGTCATATCAAAATACAATCCTTTGCAGTACATGATGAGCAAGACATATCATAATACACGTACTACAAATTGGATCATGCTATTGACAAAATTTGATCTAGAATTCATAAGTCAAAATTCCATCAAGGGATAAGTCATATTAGATCGATTAGCAGAGGCGCCTCTTCAGGATAACATGCCTTTCACCATAGAGTTGCCTTATTATGCGATATTTACATTATTAGATCTGTCAAAACTCAAAGAACCTAAGAAAGAAAAATACATGTCATTATTCTTCGATGATTAAAAGTGTGAACAAGGAGGTAGAGCAGGTATTGTCTTTATCACATCGTAGGTCATTTCATTGCCCTTATCATTCAAACTAGACTTCTCATGCACAAACAACAATACAGAATATGAAGCATTGATCCTAGGACTCTAAACAGCTATAGCAATGGGCATTAAAATATTTAATATCTTTGGTGACTCCTTGCTCATAGTAAACCAGGTCAAAGGACTATTTCAATGTAGGTGCCCACTCCTGAAGACTTACAAGGAACTTGTTGACAATTACTTCGCCTGGCTAGAATGGTATGACATCGAGGCAATCCCTTGTACATCGAATATATTTGTAGACATCATGGCCTCTTTGGGATCATTAATCCCTCAAAATACATATGCTTATTTTACTATCGTTCATGTAAAAGTGCTTTCGCATTCAGCAATACGTCATGAGGCTTTTGACAATCAAGAATCAGTCAACATGATCAACATCGAACCAAATCAGGATTGGTCCTTCACAACTAGATATTTCTTGCAAACAACACCTTGGGGGTCTTTGATCTCCCAAGGACCTATAGAGTGTGGTGCAACCATATACCATAGATTTGTTCCTCAATCCATGTTCACTACCTCAGAAATACAGGAAGAGTAAGGTATCTATTCTATTGAAGTTGTGGCCTATCAGGATTGGCTTTCCCAACTGTGGGACTTCTTGAAGCTTGGAATAATACCGTAAGGTTTGTCACATACTGAAAGGCAAATGTTAAAATAGAGAGAAACAAGATACACATTGATAGGATAAATCCTCTACATACGAGGATATGATAGAGTATTACTCCGTTGTCTTGAGCCCCAAGAAGCATCTTGGACAATTTTGCAAGCTCATGATGGAACATGTGGAGGCCATTTCAGTGGCATGGCCATCGTTAAGCGCATATTGAGAATGGGTTACTATTGGCCACAATATAAAAGGACCACTACGAGTATGTCAAGAAATGTAACAAGTGCCAACATCATATAAACCTAATGCACTTACCATCACAAGCTTTACAGCCCATCCAGGTAGCATGGCAATTCTCGTAATGGGGACTAGACTTGATTGGAAGATCTCACCCCCGTCCTCAGGTTGACATACATTCATAATAATAGCTATAGAATACTTCACTAAATGGGTAGAAGTGATCCCCTTAACATCAAAAACTGGACCAAAGATTGCGGAGTTTATACTCCACAATATAATAAGTCATTTTGGGGTCCCTTCTAATATAATATCGAATAATGGGCCATATTTTAAGAACAAAAGTATGCATGCTTTAATTAAAAAATACAATATTCATCATAATTTTTCAACACCTTATTATCCACAAGCAAACGGGCAATCAGAAGCCTCAAACAAAATAATAGTCTCCATTTTGAGGAAGATAGTGCAATAAAATCACAAGGATTGGCACATGCAGTTGCCTCTTACACTATGGGCATACAGGACTAGTATACGGATGTCCACTAGGGCAACATCATTTTCATTAGTATATGGCACTGAAGCCATCATGCCTCTAGAGTTGGAAATCCTAACTCTACGTATAGCATTAAAGGACTTCATAGATGATGAAGTCGTGTGACAAGACTGCCTTGATCAGTTGATGCTTCTTGATGAACACCGAGTCAATGCTTTAGAGCATCTTCGTGTTTACCAAGATCGCCTTGTGCGAGCTTACAATAGTAAAGTACACCTAAGGGAATTCAAGGTTGGAGATCTAGTTCTCAAAGAAAACCAGCAGAATTCAAATATGCCCACTGCATCTGCAAGATAAGTTCATGGTAAAATGGGTAGGTCCATATATGATTTCATAGAGAGTTGGACTTGGATTATATTGCCTTATATCATTAAATGGTGTTGAAGAGTCTGAACCTATCAATATCATTCATTTAAAGGTATTTTACACATAAAAAAAAAAAACATTCAAATATTTCAAAAATACAAACAAACCATAAAAACATAAAATTCAAAAAATCAAATCAAAGTCTCCAAGGGTAATTGAAGCCGCTTGGTCAAAAATCAATTCAAAAAGCTCCAAGGATGATTCAAACCGCTTGGTCAAAAATCAATTCAAAGGCTCCAAGGGTAATTCAATCCGCTTGGTCAAAAGCAAATTCAAAAGGCCCCAAGGGCAATTCAAACCACTTGGTCAAATCCCATCAATTCAAAAAGCTCCAAGGGTTATTCAAACTGCTTGGTCAAAAATCAATTCAAATACTCCAAGGGTAATTCAAGCCGCTTGGTCAAAATCAATTCAAAATAGCTCCAAGGGCATTCAAGCCGCTTGGTCAACATCAAACAAAAAGCTCCAAGGGCGCTTCATGCTACTTGGTCAAAAACAAAAATCCCCAAAGGCATAATAAGCCCTTTGGTCAAATAAATCAAAAATACAAAAACAACATAAAATCAAAAATACAAAAACAACATAAAATCAAAAATACAAAAACAATTGCATCTCACATTTTGCATCCACATCATTGCATTGCATTTTCATATCCACTACAATTGCATATGACATAAGAGCCTTAAAAGTGATACCATAGTTTGTCACACAAGTCATTCATATCCATACCTCCATCCACATGTGTGTAATTATGTTTTTCAACACAACCATCATTTGTTGCTATACATAATATAATAATATTTTTCGGTTAATCAACCACAACTAGTAATCTTATCAACTTTTAAAGAAAACAACTTTTATTAGTAGAAGTTAAGGCCTAGTTGTGTAGCCTTGGATATTTAATATCCTATCACTAATTGAAACACTAAAATCCTAGCTGGTACAAGGAAACTGCAAAGTGGTCTAGGTTATCTTAAGCGAAAAGGATTATCCTTGCTTATCCCCATATGCAACCGGTTTAAAGGTGCTGAGAATTGACAAAAGGACAAGCTTTACCCTATCTAAATCCCTTTCTTAAAACAAAATAAGAAAAAATCCCAAAGCAAAGTACATATTCAAAAGGCCAAGCATACAGTCCAGATTTCAAAGCAAAAATCTGATACACAAAGCATAAATTCAGAAATTACAAAAAAAATAAAGTTAAAAAAAAATCAATAAAAAATAAAAAGTGATTTTCATCACTACATATGGGCAAAATAAATAGTGATTATCATCACTACATATGAGCAAAATTCCAAAGCTAAAAAGAAGCCAAAAAGAAGGGAATAAAGCTTGAATCCCTGGAATTCTCAACATTGTACAAAATCGGAAGGAGAAATCCTTACGCATGACGATATGTCTATTACAATTTCTTCATGCATTTGTGTAGACCAATGTTTGAATGTGGATGAGCTAGCTTAGGTAACCAAATATTACCTAGTGGTATAGTCCAACTAAGTCCAACATAAGGATGAGATGAACACTTGAGGATCCCTGATCTTAGCAATGGGCTGAAATAATCCCACCTGACATCAGAGGAAATGTTTGAGTTCTACCTCAAAATATACAATCACATGCACACACAGAGATCATGAAAAACTAGTTCCATGGTAAAAGCTTTACTTTTCAAAAGTCTAAGTGGTAAGTATATAGTTGTTGATAGGGGAACTAGAGTGTTTGAATCTCCGAAAAGCCCCAAAAATTTTGACATAGCAACAAATCATAAAATCATTCCACCATCACTTTTCTTTATAAGATTCTGTAAATTAAGGGGTATCAACATAATAGGATAGATACCGCATATATATTAGAAATAGTATATATACGACCACTGAGTACTTTATATATTTTAATTTACAGAAACTTATTAATAAAATACATTACACACCATTACATCTCATATATGAATACTTAATCAATTCTTATGATAAGAGTGATTATTTAAATTCATGATTATTTTTTTACTTTATGTGGTATCACCCATTAATATTGACAATATCATATGCATTTCGTATGTTTTAAGTGATTAGAGCACATAGGTTCATTTATACCATTCCATCACATAATTTAGATGCATACAATTAAAGCAAAAATTAAACATGCATTTAACAATAACATTTGCATCCACAGAAACATGTCATTAATCATCCATAAACCACATCATAAAACATATAGGCAATATCCATTTACATACAATCATAAATTCACCATTTATCATCAAAACACATTAGATCATATCATCAAAACATATAAGCATCTACACATCCATCTAAGCATCTTCAAATACTATCTATATTCATCAAATCATCATAATACCATCATCGCATCATTTCATAAAATAAAATAATAATAAAAACATAAGCAATAAACGATACACATAATGAGTCATAAAAAACAAAGCTATCATAAAATTATGTGTGTCAAGTCCAATGGATAAAAATGCCCATGGGCTATAGTCATGTAGGTCAGTCGACCTCAAAAATGGATCAAGAACCAAGTAGAGCATTAATTAAATATCAGGCCTAAGCCCCTTGCACCACCTTCTTCAGTGCCACCTCCCCCTATGGCGGTGTTGTGAGTTGAGTAGTGTGAGCCTGTTGATCTCTCTATCTAAGTTTGGGTCCGTTGGATAGGATGGGCAGAAGACTACCCCGAGGTAGAGTGTCTGCTGACTTACGAACCACCTACACCTGCTAGATCCTTAGGGACAAGCCCATTCCTCCTGAGCTACATCATAAGGATGGTGACATGATTCCTAAGTTCTCGAATTTGCACCTCATGCTCATCCAAAAAGGACTAAATTCATCCTACATCTACCCCTGAGCCTATCATGGGAACCTCCTGTGGTGTAGAAGGAGGAACAAAAAACTACATCTTGACATCACCACCCCCAATAATATCCTACAAAGCTTGTATCTATGTTATGAGCTGCTCAATCGTAGCATCTCAACACTACACCTAGATCTTAGTGGCCTGAAGATCAACCTTGATCTCATGCAATTGCACTCTCAAAGGATAGTCTCTCTCCTTGGGCTCTAACTCCTCCTCCTCAGGAATGTCAGGATCCTCTGCTACCATTTGCTTTTTCGGCTGGACCTATACCTTGGTCCTAGCTCAAATATTGCATCCTATCGGATCTGCACCATCACCCTCACCATCATCCTCATGTCCTATTCTGCCAATACCATGCCATGTTACCAACACAATTTTGTAATCGTTCAAGCCGATTACCAAAACTGCCAAATCGGATAAGTTTCTATCAATCGTCTGTTTTACCAAATCAGGTAAGGATTCTATGTATGATTTATACGATGTAGATCTGTACGATACAAAGGTACAACAAGATAGCATTTACAACACTCTTATGCTCCAATATCTCTCTAGAAGGTTTTGTAAGGTTTTAACAGTCCAAACAAGATGATTCCACACACAAGCAAAGCATCCAATCTAGGATTATAAGTGATTCCGTTCAAGCAATTACGCCTAAAAATCATACAGTCTACTTCAATACATCCTTGACAATGTCCTCATGCTCCTAGATCATTATACATGATTCCCACAAGTATCAATTTTCTCACAAGCTGCAATGAAGCCTAAAACTAACATATGACAGTAAGGAAGAAACTCAATCACACAATAATCATCCACAATGCATCAACCATACACACAGGATCATACACTATCATCCACAATATCTGTTATTTATTATTAATGGTGATCAACTCAGTACAATGTGGAAACTCTATCCATACTATAGCAATAACTCAAAAATATGGCTAACTCTCTACCCTAGCAACTATGAACCAGTAAACTAGTAGCCAGACTCATAAATTCAAAAATGGGGCCTTATATAACATTTCCCAAGCCATTCCAAAGCGATTCCTGAGACAATCCATTATTCACAACTGCCCAATTATGACTGAATACATTATTTTGGCCTTTTCCTAAGTTTACACCTTAGGTTAGCAAATCCATGTGACATTTCATCCTAAAATTGCATTTCCTTTACATTTCAATGAATTTCGATGTGCCTTGTATGATTTGCCACTGCTCTATACGGTTTACCACTTCATTTGTATGGTATCATGTACAATTTTCTCCCTACTGTATTGTTTCACAAAACTGGAGCAAATCATCTCCAAAATAGTCAAAACTTTCGTAAATCACTTCTTTCTCTAGGAGGTGGATTTGTTGCCTACAATGGGCACCCCATCGAATGGGATCTGAAAGATCTTGTACACGCCCTTCGATGTGATAGTAATCTCGTTGGGTGGAAGGTGGAATGTGTTGATCTATGGATCCCAATGGTGGGCTAAAGCCATAAGATAAGCTTGGTCGGCCATAATGTGAGGCAACCTAATAATGTACTATAGTCCATGGCCCTTAAACCACTCATAATCAGTGTCATCAAATCCAAGAAGTAAGTCAAGCAGGAGCTTCGGGTCATGAGCCTGAGTAGTGAGGATCTAAACAAAGTAGAAGAGTACGAGTTACTCTAAATATAAGCAAAGGAAGAATAAATTGCACCTAATCAAGCAAAGCAAAAATTCAAAAGTAAAAAAAAAATCATAAAAATCAATACATGAAATGCAAAAAAATAGGGCTTAAGCTTTAGCTACTATTGCCTACAGCTGCCAAAACCTGGCCGCTGAAGGCAATAGCGACCAAGGCCCAACGATCAAATTTTTGACCATTGGGATTCAAGCTTGGTCTCTCTGAGCGACAGTGGCTTAAAGCTGGCTGCTCTAAGCGATAGCGGCCAAGGGGTAGCACAGTAAACCCATGAACCCTTGGCCAGAAAATCAAAAAAATTACAAATTGACAAAATAATTCATAAAAAAAAAAAATGACATAGGGAGGAAAGTAGACAAAATGGAAAGAAAATCCCCTATCCAAGCATCAAAACTAAGCTAAGTTTAAGAACACCCAAATGGCGGTAGCAGGTGAATAATTAAAAGAAAAAAAAAAAAAAACTAGGTTGAAGCCACTAACAGATAGCAAAATTGGGGACTAACCCACTGTAGCAAAAGGGAACCTAAGCCTAATTACAAAATTTTTTCATTGCCATCAGGTTTAGTGAGGTTCGTTTTGCTCATTTCTTAGTGAAGTTCAATTTTACTTAGACAAAAAAATAGAGCTAGGGTTTTGAAGAGAAATACCTAAGAAGATCTGGCTCCCCCAGTAGCTGATGTCTCACCTCATGCAGCCATTTCCTCAGCACAAACAAGTTTTGAAGTCGCAACCATTGATGTTGCACCAAAGCTCTGAAAATGGAATCTTCAACAGTGAAAATGAAAGGTCAAACCCTAGAATTGCAAATTTTATATTTCCTTAATTATGCCTTGGCTACTGCTGATGTCAGTGGCCCAAGATTCTTAGCCACTCAAGGTGATAGTGACCATAGGAAGGAACTCAGAGGTCATTGGACCTGACAATGGCCAAGCCCACAAATCAAAGTAAAGCAGTTCCTTCCATCAGGGAATAACAAAAATAGTAAATAAACACACTTTGGTGGTTTAGGATCATCAGAATGTTAAAAATAATAAAATTACATAAAATCACAATCTCAAGTAGGCATCATATCCAGTTACCTACTCTATCCACTCGATGATTGTAGCGACCTGCACTCCATGTATTTCGGTGAGATGAGTCGGCAACCATAAGGCCACTTGGGGCAAAAACAACTCATTTCAGAATTATGATATGTCACCATTCAAACCCAAAGAAGATCAAGATAGCTGGACTTCTCCATAGGTGCGAAGGGGTCATTCTAATTCTCCTATGACATCAAAAACATTAAGTCAAAGTGATACAATCTAAACATAAATAGAATCACTCATATTAACTCCCTAAGAATGCTATTGATAGTCGAACCGCTCCTTGGGATAGGGATGGATGATTATCATAAGCAATTGGAATCACACTTGGATGTGGGATTCCCCATTAAAAGCAGCAAATGCTAGAAAGGAACCAAATTAGTCATATTGGTCAAGCGACTTGTCACTTCTTTCATTGTCATTTATTCACCAATCCATTGTGTGAATAGGTAGTTCAAAACTTTAACTTAATCATAATAAAAATCAACAAAATATCACTCGATCATAGCAAAATCATGTTTATCCTTCTAATCATTACATACAACAATTACAAATTTCCCTTGTTTGCTAGGAATGTAAGCAAACATGACATCTTTAATTATAGCTCTCCTACCGATCGGAATTGTTGTAGCAACTAAAGCTACCCGATTGAGTTTGAGGAATGAGTGCAATTTAACATGCAAAAGCCACTGAGCTAAGTCCTCCGAACATTGAGGCAATTATTCAAAGGGATGCATGCCATATTGCATGATTGGGCCATTTGACATTGATCAGACCATTGATCACCATACACCCTACAAATAGATTAGTCTATGCTTTTGCTCAACATTGTTTTTTCCACACAACACATCGCAAAAAGAGGCATCTATAGACACCTAAATCGTGTCATGCTTAGGGGAGCTACTTACATAGACACACTCATAATATCATAAGACATAATATTGGACTTTCCAAGCATCAATAGTGGTTCTCACCACTCATTTGGGGCCTTTTCAAGCCATCCAAGCTTAGTTTCTCAAGCCAAGAGCGACCAGATCCTAGTCACTCAAGACTAGAGCGACTAGACCTTAGCTGGTGTAGATGATAGTAGCCAAATCTTAGCTGTTGTAGATGATAGAAGCTAAGCCATAAGAAGTGGTTTGCCAAAAAATAGGCCTAATCATAGGTGAAAGTGGAAGTTTGCATGTAATAAAGGTGAGCGGGAGTGACTTTGCATTCCTTTTCACGACCAGTTCACATAGGAGACTTGAGTTTGCATTTAGACTTGAGTTAACTAACCTCAAAGTATAAACAAAGGACAAAAGCTTCTTATGCTAATGACCAATTCATATAGAAGACTCAAGTGGGCAATTAGATTTAGTTAACTGGCCTTCAAATATAGACGATGGACAAAAGCTTCTCATGCTAACTTGCACTACGCATGAGAATTCATTTCTAGGGATTGGACTTAGACCTAGGGTTTTACACTATAAAAAGGTGCAAACCTATGAGCACTAGGACATATTTGATTTTTTATCACAAGATAATCAAATATAGAATCACATATATAGGAGATCATTTCAAAGAGAGAGAGATATTTTTTAGGAGATATTTCTAGACTCGGAGAGTTCTCTTTGATATCATGTGTACAACAGAGCTTTGAAAAATTGAAGGACATAACACCTACTATCTTCAACATCAGATTACAATCTTTGACCCATAGATTTGGGGAAAATAAGGTAAGGTTTACTTTAGTGTCCGCTATCTTAGAAAGTTTCCTACAGGCTTAGCTTAGATAAACATAGCATATTTTATTTTGTTTTTGTATATCATTAGCATAGATTTACATGATTTCATGGCATAGTTTTATCATATTTCTGTTACATTATTTGATTACTAACAACCTCATCCGTGGAGGCAATCTCGGACACCTAAATGTGTGTTGTTGTTTCATTGCTTATAGGGCCACAGGTACATTGGATGAATATTACAACATACAAGAATAAAAGGGATACCTCTAGGAAACAGACCTAGAGAAGGAGGCATTTGTAATCCCTCATACATTTTCATGTGCATAACTGAGAAGCTTTTATAAGTGCACCACCTCTTAATGGAAGGGGCACTCCTTTCCTATTTGTAATTTATAGTATCAAAATGGGTATCCCTAAGAGGGATCGACATGTAACTGAGCTTCAGTATCAACAAAGATATCCATATTTTGTTATTTCATGTTATATGTTTTTTCCTCTTGTCTTTCCATTTCATCTTTGGTATTTTAAATAAGCATTGCAAGTAGGGTTTTTAGAAAAGGGACCGGTGCGTGCGTTCTCGGGGTCACTACACTCTGGATTCTCCTCAGGTCTTCCCTCGTAAACAAGGAAAGGTAAGGCAAAATTAGGTCTCCTATGGTGATGAGTATCATACTCATCATGATTATGGCACCTTGAGAAAGGGTAGTCTGAAATCATAATATGATCATTCAACCCTACCTTAGGTGAAAAGTCATAATCCTACACAACAGTGTGAGGAGTAGACCGAGCAGGCACGTGAATGCATGGGATTTCTCTATTGGGAAGCATCCCATTGCATGGTGAATCTTCTCAAAAGAAGACATTAAACACATATATATTAGGGAAATGATTTCCCAAAGTGGGACTGTTGCATGTGGGGGTACCCTATGTAGGATTCCCTTGTTGTCTAGGTCCCCTTCTTGCTATTCTAAGACTGACCATCCATTCATCTGCCACTCAATGATTAGATATATGACTTCCTAAGTTGAGACCATCACCTATGGGGGTACCCCATGTGGGAGTCCCTTGTTGGCTAGGTTTCCTTTCAGCCCCTCTAGGGCTAGGAAGAGTGTATGGTCACCAAGGAGGTATGACCATGTCCTTTGGATCAAGGTGAATATTATGTCCTCTTCCCTACTTCTTGTGCAATGACCACCCGTAAATGGGCTTGGATACAGGTATGTACCATAGATATGTACTCTAGACTTCTATATGCTTATCTCCTTTACAATTTTTATGAATTTGAAATAAGAAAACAATAGAAACACACAAGCATAGAAGTGATTATCTCTTTTAAGTATTTTAGATGTGAATCCCTAAATTGTTTGTTTTTGTTTCAAGATGTGTTGATTTGTAAAGAAAATACTTGGTGTGTTTGATTTTGTTGATGTAATACTCAAAAGTTTAAGTGGTTTTCACCTATACACTCATAGCTCAACAACCGGTAATGAACTTTTGGTGATATAAACCAACCAAAGTATGGTTATTAAATCCATACCTGATCAGGGAGCATAGGTCCTTCCGATCCTCACCTAGCACCCTGTGCATATCGATACACCCCTATGAAGAGGAATGCATGTTATTTTGCATGGTTAGGACATATCTTGGAATCGATATTGGCCAATGAAATAGGGTACATGGGATTTGAGTTAATGGATGGAAATTACTACCACTGTCATTGAACTCTATCAGTGGTTGGGAATGAAATCCAACCCACCAATTTTTAAGAAGATAATGGTGTGTGTGTGTGTGTGTGTGTGTGTGTGTGTGTGTGTGTGTGTGTGTGTGTGTGTGTGTGTGTGTGTTTCCTTTTAAAATTATTGAAATAAAATAATACAACATTCAATGATGATTCACTAAATGCGTGAAAGTATGTTTTATATTCAAAATTGTGAGTATGTATAAAAGAAAACTACAAAAGTTGACAAACTATATGAACTTAACCCTTTTGGTAAGTTGCAAGCAGGAAAACCAAACAAGAAGCATATAGAATACTGTTCATTTTCTTGTTTTTCTTGATTTATTAATGTGAAACTTATGAAGATGTAATTCTAACCTTCCAATGCACACAAAAGATAAGAAAACTTGAATTTTAGTTATTTAAAATAGTATAAATGCAAATTGAAGGTTGAGAAAGGTGTATTTTCTAATCTGAAACTTGATGTTTCTGTAATTTTTTGTAGAAAACCTCTGGTTTTTTAACCATCCTAGGGTGGTATGGTTAGCAATTTGGGGGCCATCCCATGGTGTGTCACCTAGTTGGCCATCCCTGGCAAGTTCAACTAGCAGAAAAGGGGTTATTTTTGCTCATAACGGTTAAAACCTACAACATGGAAAATATAAAAAGGAGGTCAAAATTAACACATTCAAAGGGTATAATGAATAATTTCAATCACTGTGATCACCAATGAAGAAGCAAATTTTATGGTACGCCTTAAGGGTTCTTTATTAAAATGTAAAAGCGTGTTAAAGTAAGCATTAAAAGGGAAATATGCACAATATGTAATCTATTGGAATGAAGAATAATGTGCAATAAAAGAGGGCAGATTTCTCCTTATATTTATTTATTCAAGTATTCCTATAGACACCAAATTACAACCACTAAACCTCCATCCTAACCATCCCACCACCCACTTGTCTTCCATTCTACTCTCCCACCAATTATTTGGCCCAATTCCACCTTCCCACCATTTCCTAGCCTAATTGGGATTATTTTAATAATATTTTATATTTTATATAATATTTTATTATATTTTAATATATTTATTATAAAATATATATAAATAAACTCAATTAACCTCAGTCGTCCGATCAGATTTAATCTCCACCCTCCATCTTCATTAATCCATGCCACATTCAAAAAGCAATCTCAACCTTAGGATTCAATTTAATTTCAACCGCACGATTAAAAAGTGTCAAGTCAAAACCCTAAGAGAACCCTAAGTTGAATTATAAGTAAGAGCATTTGTAAATGCTCAAACCCTGGAACCCTGGAACTTGGAGATGAGATTTTGCATTCTGAAGGAATTATTGGTGAAGCCCTAGCATAGAATCCTGAAGATCTGAAGCCCTAGTCCATCGATAATACTTCTGCTATTCCAGCTGCCATCCATTCATCCTCCCTCACTGCCACAACCATCCTCCATCCACCGCCTTCATCGCCATCCCCTCGATCTACTTCTACAGATTCACCCTACCCTGTAGGTGCTATTTTGAGCTTGCAAAGCTCCTAAGAGCCTACGAGCGCTCTCCAGAGCCTATTAGGTGCATGCAGAGCCTACCAAGCTCATTACAGAGCTTTCTAGGTGCTCTCTAGAGCCTACCACATCACTATGTGTGAACCAATGCCTGTGAAGCTCAAGTCTAAACCTCAAGTGCATGCCAGAGCCTACCGCCATCCACAAACCTCAAATCTGAAGCTACTGCATCAACATATCTATGATGCCATCTACAATAACTGATCAATAGCAAGGTAAATCTCATTTTTGTATATCCTATTTAGTAATTTGTTGATCTTGCATGCTCTCTGATTTTATTATTAAACTAGGGTTTTATTAATGTCTGAGGGCCTCACACTATGGAGCCCTCACAGGTATTACTAACTCTCTTTGTTTTATTTTGTGTATGCAGATCTATGAATTCCACACCTTATTTGATGGTTGTTGAAGCTGGAGTGGCCCAACCTTGGATATCCGAAGCCCACTCAACCTGTTGGGATCAAGAACACACCCGAATCTGAAGACACTTCTATTGCTACTAGCTAGGGTTTCGGAGAACCCTAGCACCACTGTAATATATATTGTATCAAATATTGGCATTGAACATTGATTGTAATAAAAGGAGTTTATCGGCTCCCCCCATCTTATTGAATACATTCTTTTGTGCAATCTTTGTGTCTCACTGCATTATTTGATTTTTTGCTATTTTATTTTAAGTGTCGTGTTCTTGCATTCACAAATGGTGATCACGGTGGGACCCCACAAGGGTTTCACTATTTGATAGATCTACCTTGCTAATTTACTATTATTGTTGTTTGTTGCAGGTTTTTCAGAAAACGTAAAAGTCGTCACGTTCGTCGCTAGGGTTTCTGAAGCATTCTACAATAGTTCCAGAGATCACGCAGGCACTCTTCCATGTTACGTAGGCATCCTTCCACATTACGTAGGCATTCTTCCATGTTACGCAGGTGCTCTCCTACACCTATGTAGGTGCTTGACTATGCCTGCATTAATTTGAAGCAGAGCTAAGGCTTCCAAGTGAGTTTCGTAACCCTAGTTGGTCATTTAACAATTTACGTATTCTATTTTTTGCTATTTTTTGTTGTTTCTGGGTTTAACATTAAGTAATCTGAGAAAGAATCTGCAGCAAGTCATATCTAGGGTTTGTGTGTGTTTCAATATTTCAAATTCATTTCTTGTCCTGAAAGTTGTAGATCTAGGTGATTGTTTGCATTTTTGAGTGCATGTGAAGCAGAAAAGCATCCTAGATTTTGCATTTTAGGGTTAAATATCACTTAAATTTTATGTATCTAAATAGGAACAACATTTGGACACTTAAAGTAATCCTGCCCTAGGCTGGCCCCTTTGGCAGAGAGGTGGACGAACCCTCCGATGCTCTTTTGATATCTTCGGGTATCATTTGTAGGCAGGGATTTTAAGGGTGTACTCTACGCTCTTTAGATGAAATTTGCATCTTTGTGTTGGATTCTGATTTAGATTAGTGAAATTAGTCATCTTTAACATTGTCTGCACACCATAAAGAACAAGAAACATAAAATTAACATCACACACTGCACGCTCCACTTTTTAATAGTAGTAGTTGGATTTCATCACCAACTATTGCTTGAGGTTTGGTGATGGTGGCATTCATCTCCATCCATCAAATCTCTACCCCTAGACACCATAGGACTACCCTCGAGCAAACTTGTTGGAGGTCATTACCAACAAGAATCTCGTTGCCTTGGCCAACCATAGCTTTTACCTTTGTTTTTCATTAAACAAGATTAAGTTACATCAAAACACACAAACTCACAATTTTAAAAGGAACTTCACATTAAGGGAAGAAAATAATTAATGAACCTGAGGTAAGCCACACAAGGTGAAACTTAGGATTGGTTGTTTTCTTTGCTTTAAATTTTGAAAAAAAAAGTTGTTAATTTGTGTGGTTTAGATAAGCTTTGAATCTTTGGTTTTACTACTTTATGGTGCTAACACGACAACAAAAGAAAATGATAAACCAAAGTAGTTTAATGGAAAACAATTCTCATGAGCCCGCTACTTTGGTAGCCCCATCCAATATAGTTCAGACCACTTTGTCTGGATCATCCCATCCACCCCACTCTCAAGAGGAGTCCCATTCACTTGATGTGGAGACAACCACCACCTACATAGACATGGATAGAGTTCAGGCCATTTACAAGGCCTCTAACTATGTCTTAGAGCCCCTTAGCCAAGATGGTTTTGAAGAAGCTAAATTGGCTACCACCTACATTGCCCAAGGATATCCTAATTCGAGATATGAATATGGTATGCCTTCCTCCACAAGCCAACCACCCCAAAGCCCAAGTGTTCAAAACACTTATTTCACATCCACCTATACCAACCCCTTGTATGAGGAGCATGTCAATGCTGCCTCGCAAGTCCCTAATATTCAAGTTGCAACATCAAATGCAACTTGCACCATACCCATGTCCTCTCATCCATCATCATCCACACCTCCATCATCTCACTTAGCCAATATCACCATGTCATCCATTCCTCCATCATCTCACTTAGCCAACATGACCATGTCTAATCATCCATCATCATCAACCCAACCATCATCTCATCCAACCTCAACCCCATCATTCGACACATGGTCAAATCAGGAACTTACGGATACATTAGGGCTCATCAATAGATTGCTTTCACAATGAACAAAAGGAAAGCAACCAGTTAACACAAACCCTATGACCCAAGGAGTTCCAAATCAACCTCCACTCATCAATCAAAATTTGGCATGGGTCCCTCAATATTCCATAGTGACCATCCCTAATCCACCACCACTCCACACATCCACCATACCAATCAACATTGCCACCAATCAACAATCCAATCCATTCCTCCATCATCATCATCAATCATCCCCATCCTTCAACCATCCATCTTCTCCGCATACCCAACCCAATTCATTCCACAACACCATGTTGGTCACACCCCAACATCCATCATCTAGCCCATCAACCAACCACCACCTAATCCAGGGTCCTCACATTCCAGTAGAAGACCTTAGACTTCAGGCAATGCAAAAGCAAATCGATCAGTTGATGCAAAATTCATCAGGAACAATGAGCCAAAAACTCACATTAAGCCAACTGATCCATCAACCAATCCATCCATCGGTACCATCACCGCCATATCCGACAGATTTTACGGTACCAAAATTTGACAAGTTCAGGGGAACTGAGGATCCCAAGGAACATGTGAGCTCATTTGTCCATGTATGTTTTTGGATTAGTGATGATAATGCTCTCATGCTCCGAACGTTTCCTCAAACACTAGGGGGAGATGCCATGGAATGGTACAATCAATTGCCCACACATAGTATATACACTTTTGATCAATTGATAGATCTATTCTTGGAATGCTTCACCCTAAATATTAAAAATAAGGTGTCCTTATCAGATATCTACTATTTGAAACAATGGGATGAGGAACCTATCTATGACTTTGGAAACCATTGGAGGGCAGTCATAACGAAGTTGCCATTCTCCCTACCAATGGAAGAAATTATAAAACTTTTTACCAAGAGTTGCTTAAAACCCATCTCTTGGATGCTACAACTAAACACTTATAGAACATTCGAAGAAGCTTTAGCATAGGCTAGTGTCATTGAGGAGATAAAAATCCAAGAGGGTGTCATTAAGCCTAAAAAGAAAGAATGGCAAAATAGGGGCCAATACCAAAATAATCAATCTGGCCAAAACAAATCCACACAAGCCTCAATGGCTAACACAACAAACCAAGTCAATCAAGTGGTGATGAGCCAGCCCGTAGTGGCTCAAAAACTGGTGCAACAACAAATCTCCTATCATGCGGTCCCATCAGTAACCCAAGCACCAATGGTACAAAATATAATGCCAACTATGGAACAACCTATCCACCACCAATTCAATCACCCACAAAGACAATACACTCCATTAAACGAGTCGTATTCATCCCTATTTCGAAGGTTGTATGAAACCAACAAATTAGCCTTGCCAGACATTAGGCCCGATGATCCCACCAAATGGCCTAAGGGTTATAGAGAGCACTTGTTTTGCCCATACCATCGACAAAATGGGCATGATATCAATTCCTGCCACATGTTCAAAAACATAGTGCAAGACCTTATAGACTTAGGGGCCATTAACGTGGATAACCCCTTAGCTCCACAAAATCAAAATTTGGGCATATATCAGATGCCTCTACCTAACCATGGGGAGGTCCAGTATAATGTAGGGGGTAACAATCAACAAGCACCCCCTAACCAAGTAAATCATGTCCAACAATATCAAAACTTTGTAGGAGCGGTCCATGTGGTCACTAGAGGGCAAAGGCAAAATCAACAAAATGTTCAACAACCTTCAAACCCACCTCCCATCCAAACATCACCAAATCCATCTCCACCAATCAATCTATCCAATTCATCCAATCCACCTATCCTTCATCCAATAAGGCCAATGGTAACCTTAACCAGCCGGTTAACCACTAGTTTGAAAATGGCATCGGCCAAACTTTTTGTATATGAGCTTATCCAACAATCCCCTAGGCATAGAGAAGCTTTAATGGAAATACTCAAGTCAATTGAGTTAGAATCCCAAGACTCTAATGCCTTCAAAAATTTTGTAGGGAGTGTTAGAACGTGCATGGAACCATCAATTACCTTCTATGACTTTGAGATAAAACCAATGAGTTCAGAATCGGTGGACCCTCCATTGCACATAATGGCCTTAATAGATAGAAAGCCATTCAAAAGAGTATTAATCGATACCAGCTCATCAATCAATATCATTACTACCACTGCCCTTATCCATCTCAACTTACCTCCATCCCACATTTCCAAATCATCATTCACCCTCAAAGCATTTAACGATGCTTTGTGTACCACAATTGGCACTGTTGTTTTACCTATAGAAGTAGGGGCCAAAATGTTGCACACAATGTTTCACATCTTGGAAGGAGCCATGGCATATAATATACTCCTTGGTAGACCTTGGATGAGGGAAATGAAATGTGTCCCATCAATTCTCCACCAATGCTTGAAATATGTTCATGATGGACAAATCCATTGCATCCCCGTGGATGTTGAACCTTTTAAGTATTGTAATTTCATTTCAAATCCTTATGAATCCATGTTACCTTCCACCCATTTATTCTTGGCACCATCATCAAATCCATCCACGTCATCTCTCAATCCACCTCCTTCTTCTAATCCATCTCCGTCTTCTTCTAAGGCTCCCATCATAGAGGAGCTACCCATCACATCGCCTTCTCAAACATCCATTTCTTCTTGTACATGTAATTGCGGTCAATATTCCATTAACACATCGTACATCACAAAAACTCCTTCTACTACAACCACTTCTTCTACTCCATCTCATCACTCCACACCGCCATCCAATCCAACTCCATCAGCCGATGTGTCACAAGTCAAACTTTTTGATTGTGACATATTTAACTCCCCACCATCCACAACCAATCCAGAGCCATCAGAACCTTCACCATCCACCTCATCAACCCAAGTCAAAGTTCACATCACCAATCCTGGTATAGGTGAGTATGTGATCCAAGACGTCACCATCACTCCCTTAGCCATTCCAATAGCCAAGGATTTTGGATGCCCCAAAGACCATTCTTTATCCATAGGTGTTGTCTATGACATGAGTGCCACTCCAAATAGCATTAAATTTGTTTATGGAGGGTTGGATTGCTCAACTAGGGCAAACCCACCCGAAGAACCAAAAGAGCCTAGGCATGCCAATATACCTAACGTAGAAGAGTTTCCAGCTAGATACTTTAATATGTTCCATTGGCAAGGTCAAGGTCTAGGTTCCCATGAACAAGGAATGCATGATATCCTAGATGTCCCATATAGAGGCGCCCATGATCATTCTGGATTAGGCTATACCCCATTGTCCTCCATCACTTCTCTTGAGCAAGCCTTCAAAAATCTTAGCCTCAATGATGAAGAGCCCTCCATCCATCCATTGCCATCGACATCCTCTCTTGAACAAGCCCTTCAAGAACTTCACATTGACGAAGTAGACGAGGATGATCCCATCAATTTCTCCTATCCCATATTCGATTCCGATGATGAAAGTTATGAAGAGTTTGAGGTTATGTCAAACGCTTCTGATGATTCTGAAGAGGAGTCACATCCCATTGTCCCCATAACCCAATAGGAAGAGTTTTACCTCTGAATGTTCCCCATCCATCATCCCATTTTTTGCTTGCTTCTTCCACAAGAGCAAGATGATCCACCTAGAAATTCACCTTGAGCCCCGCATAAGCCAAGAATTGTAACATATGTACATACTCCAAAAAAAAAAAAAAAAAAAAAAATGTTGCTCTGATGTTTCACGTTCACTATTATAGGGATACCCCGCCTCGACATCGGTTTCGATTCAATTGTTCCATCCCCACATCTATCCAAACCATATTTCCTCCCACTAAGTCAATATGAATCCTATTGACTTATTCACCCCACTCCATAATCCATACGATTTGGCAAAGCCAATTCCCATTGACATCAACCTTATTGATTTGGACCGGATTTCCTCCTCACCCTCCCTCTCGGAGTTCATCCTATCCAAGGAATTGCTAAGGGCTTCAGCCTACTACATTCCTCCTTCACCACCACCTTCACCTCCATCACTTTCTACCAATGGTTCTGAGGTCTTTCAGGAAGAGTTAGGCAATGATAAGCAAGAAGAATTAGATGACAACCTAGACTATCTCGACTGGCTCTCAGGCCTAGTACCCATTCGTAAGCTTAATGGAGTGACACACATTTGTATTGATTTTTGACACCGGTCTTAGCTCTTCCTTGTTTGGGGGTACTTGGCTAGGCATTCTATTGTTAAAGGTAACACTTTATATGTACATATACATGGCTTTAAAAAAAAAAAACAACAAAAACAAATTGCATGCTTTCACATAGGCATTACCACATTGCATTTTCATTTACATCTAGGCATTTTTCATTTTAATTTTTATTCGCATACACTACATCATACATATTCCATTGCATTGTACAAATTCCATTTGCATATCAACACTCCATTGCATTAGGCATATACATTTGCATTCATCCCATCCCATGTTCAATGATCTGGCATAGTAATGATGATATGGCCATAAACAAAAAGTCAAGTTATAGAAATTGGGGGTACCTAATTTGATACAATCATGCACCTTTCACAAACCTCATAAGCCAACAATACCACATGTCAAAATCACAAAGCCTAGATTTTCAGTCACTCAGCCATTACTAGTGTAGCAAGCAACCTCCAAGCGGATGTCCAATTTTCTTTAGGACCAACAACACACTTTACACACTAAGAAAGTCTTGAGCATTATCAATTGATTCCAAACACAATCTTGAACCAATCACATTCTATCACATCTTAAAAACATTATGAGTCAAGGAGGGTTAGTTCCATACTTGGATAGTACCTTGAAGTGAAAAGGGATAATCCTCGCTTGTCCCATCATGCAACATAGTCCAAAGAAAAAATAGTGGTTTTCACCACTACCTCAATTACTCTTCAAACATAAGCATAAAAACATAGAGTAGTAAGGATAGGGTCAAAATTCTCATCACACTTCGGTTGAGAATCCGATTCCCCAAAGCTCTATACAAAATTAACAAATAAAATCCCAAACACCCTTGATCCCTCAAGTCGTAAGGATTCATACTTCACGTCCCTAGCACGGATGGGTAGTCATCCCCAAGGCCTAAAAGATCAAATCCCATTGGACTATGGAGTGAATCTTCATCGGGGCTATAGACGCCTGGCTGGCAGTGGAGTAAGCTCATGCGAGGTGACATGTCTCCTTGGCAAACAGGAAGACCTCTGACCGCACATAAGGACAGGCTAGCTTCAGGTCATCTCCATAACAGGTCATGCCCAATTTACTCATAGTGGGTCAATGAACTTCACATGCACACACACTGGTTCTTGATTAGATAGGGTCATTGTCACACTCAAGATTTGGTAATTGAACCTCACTTGCACACACATTGGTCCTAAAGAAAGTTAGACAACCCAAGTGAGTTTGGTTGATAATACTAGTATGTTTGAGTTTTTGAAAATGTTGTAGTACTCATTCCATATCAACATCCATATCTTCTTCCATATCAACATCCATATCTTCTTCCATATCAACATCCATATCTTCTATCATGCCAACACCCATGTCTTCATAGTGAGTCAAGTTGCATAGCACCACCAAATTTGGTACTCCCGATTGTCAAAATAATGGACAACAAAAGTGGCCAATAACATTTCTGAACTATAAAAGATCATTTGAACAACATGCATTTCTCTCATATAGATCACAATCAATTACTTGCATTAATCATACATAACACATCATCATTAGATTACATATACATTACATTCTTCATACATTTACTTGCATTAATCATCCATAACTCATAATCATTAATAACACATCATTAGATTGCATCATCCATATACACCTTAGGCACAACACATAGTTAGCTTGCATACATCATTCAAATAAATATTAGGCATACACATCATGGTTAACTTGCATTCATCATCACAAACATTAAATAAAGCATTGCATAACACATAAAAACATCCACACAAAAAGATAACACACATATATGAAAAAGCCATGTATATATATATATATATAAAGTGTCCAATGTACAATCAGATGCCAAGAAGGCTACAAAAGGGAGCACCAAGGCTCACATGTACAAAAGAGTGCATCTAAGCACTACATCAACTATCCATGAGAAGACCCCTGAGACCTAGTAGGAGCCCTCGGCCTAGTACTCTACCTCGACTCCGTGTGCCTCGATGACTCGGCCATAGACGATGAAGGAGGATCTGGCAAAGTGATGTGATGCTGCATACACACATCCTCCAAGGAATGTGCATATGCCTCACTAGCATGAAGTCACCGTAGGTCCTTCTGATGATGCGCTCCTTCACCAAAATCTTTTCCTGGAGCCTCGTCACTGTCTCTTGATCCCCAGCTATAGCCACTGCCCGCTCTACCTCTAGCTGAGCTATAGTTACCCTGGCCTCCCTTTGAGACTCTAGCATAGTCTCTCGCTCCTCCCGTAGTAGCTCCAACTCTACCCATAGCCTAGCCACCTTGGATATCTCACCCATATCCTCATCATCCTCCCTCTCCCCCTCTACCAAGTCCACCTTTAGAGCCTGTTGGGCTGCTCCCCTTGACTGCCTCTGACCCATCGACCATTGAGGCCTCATCCTCTTTGGAGTTGACCTCGACCCCATAGCTATTGCATCTACACCAACAACCTTTGGCACCCATACTAGTTGGGCACCAAACCACTCCACATACTCTGGAGTCACCTCGACATCATCCACGTTGGGTACCTCTAGTTGCTCATCATCCTCTAGCTGCACACACCATGGCTTGGGGTAGGGAAGTGTCCCCTCATCCCTCTGATGTCGATATAGCATCGGCTCATCTGGAACACCCTGAGGTAAACCAAACTACCTCAACACCCATGAGTACTAAAAGTACTCCACCTCCTCATCCCTCCATCCAATCAACCATCGAGCCTACCTCACCCGATGTAGTTGCCTCCTATCTCCATCCCATCTGGCTCCTCACCATGGCCTCCACATCACATATTCTCGAGTCATGCCCGACCACATGTCCTAGTACCACTACCTAGTGTGTACCTCTTGACTAGGTTGAACCTCCTCAACCATCGCCCATCACCTCGCATAAGGCTCACCCATCCGCCATGACTCACATGGCAACCCCTCTGAGCTATCACAAAATGCTCCCAAGCCCAACTGTAGGAGGAAGCTACACCCAATCCCCTTCCTCTCCCTCTGCACCACCTCATATAGCTCTTGGTATAACTATGCCAATAAGGTCGGTGCCCATGCATACTCTCGAGGATCTATCAATAGATCACTCACCAAACCCAATAGGTTCCAAGGGAACCTACAACTAGTGCTATTTGGTAGCACTATGTTCGCTAACATGAACATGATCAAAGTGGGGAGCGCATCTAACTCCTTCACCTTATACATGCTTAGGTAGCATATCCCTCCATCCCCCATCTGGGCCTCCCACCATCGATCCCCAAACATTTTCTCCATCTCCACCTTCTTATCCCTCCCAACCACCACCTTCTCTCCTTCTACTGGCACCTTGATAATGTGATACACATCCTCAAGAGTGATAGTAGCCTCCCCAGTCAATAGTTGGAATGTCCCTCTATCTGGGTCCCACCTCTCTATCAAAGCATAAAGGTACCCCTCATTAGCCCTCACCACATCCAGTCTCGCCACTCCCTCTAAGCCCACTCTACCCAACAACCTCCAATATTCCTCTGATAACTTCTTCCTCATCCTCAAAATGAGAGGAGAGAAGCGATGTCGAGGCTCAATATCCCTCAGCTACAACAAACAAAAACACTTTGTTAGTTTTAAAAAATTCAAAAAAAAGAAAGCAACAAAATAAAAATAAATTTTTGCACAAAGGAAACAAATGGTCTTACTAGGACAAATGATGCCTCTACTCCACTAGTAGCACCAAGCCCTTCCACCACCATCACTTCCACACACACACCCACTAGCCTCACTTAGCTCACCAAATCACTCCACCCCTCAGACGCAGCTTCTCGAAGTCAACAACGCATGAATGAGCCTAAAAGTTTACTCAAAAAGCTTTTTATAGCTTTCACTAGTGCATTCAAGCATAGACCCATACCTAAAAATTGGGGGTGCTATTGTGCATCTACAGGTGCACGTAGGCGCACACGGGTGCCTATAGAACATGCTAGGCATAGGCACGTGCCTGGCAACAAAGGAGTAAGAAGACAAAAGCCCTCAAAATGGTAGCTCCACTCATCCAATATGCACCAAATTTCATCCACACATCATACACACCATAAATGTTGATTTTGTGAGATCACAAATAGTTTTGCATGCGTATTTTCTGAGAACTAGCCAAATTCATCAAAATCATGTATCACATTACAAAACATGTCCAACAAAGTCCAATTTTCACAAAATCAACATTCCACAATTCTTCATCATCTACTGCATCATCCCACCCGATTTTATGTATAGTGGAGTTGATTTGACTGCTCATTCACTCATTTCTAACATAATCAATCAACTCCATAATCAAAAAAATCATCATTGCATAAATCCATCAGGCATTCTTCCACAATCATCGTGCATATATCATTCATCATTTTTATCTTGTCCAGTTCATTCAAGCGAACCTCGTATCTAGTATGTTATTCTATAAACTTGGAAATTGCAACGATAATAATCCATGCAATTTGGTAAGATGAATAATCTACAATAAGGACACTTGATCATGATCATAATCAATTATCTCATCATCAGAAATCACAATCACATTTGGCACCTCACATTTTGAATGCAACCTTGCCAAGAACAATTTGCTCGCAATCAATCATTGATGTCCTTGTCTGTGGGGCAAGAAAACATAGATAACCTACAATCACAAACACTCATTCACTTGACAATAGTCATAATACAGGACACCGGTAAGTTTGATTGGTTCCATCATGGAATTGGCGAAGAAATTTCCACAGTCAATACCCAACCCCTGCATTGACTTAGTCAGCCTGCATCTTCATACCTTGCATACTCAATGATGCCATTGCGACAACTTGTTCAACATGCATCAAATCATCCCAAAGTTTGGGGCAACCACATTACATTATGCTTTCCCATGATGGGATACATCTCACATGATCATAACATCTACACTAGACAAATACCCCTATCAACCATTGGGGCAAAAATGGTATCACATTTTTCATCATTCATATCATCTACAATCACATGGTATTATATACCAACCCCCTTCCCACCATTGGGGCAAAAAATGGTATCACATTTTACATCATTCATATCATCCACAATCATTTGCATCTCACATATTTCATTCATCAATTGCACAAATTCATTACATCATTCATTTTTCAATTGGCTTGTGAGATACATTCGTAACTCATTCACCAATTGAGGGGGTAAGCTACACAAATTCCAAAAATTCTTTAGTCTTCAACTTCAGTGCGCAAATCCAATGACAGAGAGAAGCTGCTTCTGTGCCCATAGCCCAAGCAGGTGTCTCATGTTTTTGCACCATATTGTGTTTCATGCAACATGGTACAAAAAGGGGCATCTGTAGACACCAAATTACAACCACTAAACCTCCATCCTAACCATCCCACCACCCACTTGTCTTCCATTCTACTCTCCCACCAATTATTTGGCCCAATTCCACCTTCCCGCCATTTCCTAGCCTAATTGGGATTATTTTAATAATATTTTATATTTTATATAATATTTTATTATATTTTAATATATTTATTATAAAATATATATAAATAAACTCAATTAACCTCAATCATCCGATCAGATTTAATCTCCACCCTCCATCTTCATTAATCCATGCCACATTCAAAAAGCAATCTCAACCTTAGGATTCAATTTAATTTCAACCGCACGATTAAAAAGTGTCAAGTCAAAACCCTAAGAGAACCCTAAGTTGAATTATAAGTAAGAGCATTTGTAAATGCTCAAACCCTAGAACCCTAGAACTTGGAGATGAGATTTTGCATTCGAAAGGAATTATTGGTGAAGCCCTAGCATAGAATCCTGAAGATCTGAAGCCCTAGTTCATCGATAATACTTCTGCTATTCCAGCTACCATCCATTCATCCTCCATCACCATCACAACCCTCCTCCATCCACCCCTTCATCGCCATCCCCTCGATCTACTTCTATAGATTCACCCTACCCTATAGGCGCTATTTCGAGCTTGCAAAGCTCACTGTAGAGCCTATCGAGCGCTCTCCGAGCCTGCCCTATCTACAGGTGCACACTAGAGCCTACCAAGCTCATTGTAGAGCTTTCCGGTGCTCTTTAGAGCCTACCACATCACCAGGTGCAAACCAGAGCCTACGAAGCTTGCATCTGAGCCTGCCAAGTGCATGCCAGAGCCTACTACCATCCACAAACCTCAAATCTGAAGTTGTTGCATCAACAGATCTGCGATGCCATCTACAATAACTGATCAATAGCAAGGTAAATCTCATTTTTGTATATCCTATTTAGTAATTTTTTGATCTTGCATGCTCTCTTATTTTATTATTAAACTAGGGTTTTATTAATGTCTGAGGGCCTCACACTGTGGAGCCCTCATAGGTATTACTAACTCTCTTTGTTTTATTTTGTGTATGCAGATCTATGAATTCCACACCTTATTTGATGGTTGTTGAAGCTGGAGTGGCCCAACCTTGGATATCCGAAGCCCACTCAACCTATTGGGATCAAGAACACACTCAAATCTGAAGACACTTCTATTGCTACTAGCTAGGGTTTTGGAGAACCCTAGCACCACTGTAATATATATTGTATCAAATATTGGCATTGAACATTGATTGTAATAAAAGGAGTTTATCGGCTCCCCCCATATTATTGAATACATTCTTTTGTGCAATCTTTGTGTCTCACTGCATTATTTGATTTTTTGCTATTTTATTTTAAGTGTCGTGTTCTTGCATTCACAATTCCAATGGTTATAATACTTTGAGAGCTTTTCTTTGATACATTTCATACTCAAAATACCAAGGATCTAATCCTTTCAAAATCTTGATGGCATGTTCCAATGTTCATCTTGCAACCCACACTCGAGAGCTAGTCTTGGGCCTATCCTTTTGTGCCTCTTAGCTCCTCCTTCATGTCTAGAATACCTACACCTACACACAATATATTGAAACATATTAAAAGCATATGCGTTTATAGATTGAAAGCTAGGAAAACATATAAAGCATGCATCTAGAAACCACAAAACTTATTTGTAATAAATCTAAACAACTCCAAATGACTTATAAATTTACTATGATGTTATTAAAATTGTTTTGTAAATATCTAAGAATGAATTGAAGGGAAATTATTAGCAGAAATAGTGACCATCCCTGATAGGAACAACTAGACCTACAATCATAAAACTCCAAATTGACCCATCAAAACAACTCCAAATCTCACCAAAATTGAATGCAAGACTAATATAAACATTTCTAAATGATCTATGGTGGAATTGAATCAAAATTCCTTGATATTTTCTAACATTCCCTAACATTTGAAATTACCCACTTCTAACCATCCTAGGGTGGGATGGTTACCAATCTGAATGGAATTTACCACCAATTCCAAAGGGATCTGGTCTGAAACTCTCCTAAATATTGTTTCAGAAAATTTGGTCAAATTACTCTCCAATTTGATCAATTTTGGAATGGATTTAGTGTATTTGGGATACCCTCAAAAGTGCCTTCGAATGAAGAGGGTTTCAAGGAAATATAAGGGAAAATGTGATAGCAAAAATGACGATAGAATTGGGCAACACTTTGTGGTCTATGCTTCAACTCTTCTCTATTGAAATTGGGGTGAGAACACCTAAATTTATAGCCCAAATATGGAATTTGGGGTAAAGGGGTAAGTTATGGCATGCAAGGAAAGTGCTGCCACTTATCGAAATCTTTGATATGCAATGGTGGAAGAGATTGCCCATTTGGGGCCTTGAATTTGGAGTTTCAGCTCTTTATGATAGTTTCCAAATCAATTTTTGATGATTATATAGAGAATATGGTAGTAATTAATTGTAATTTCTCCACCCCTTTGACTTTTGGAGGGTCTTTTTAGGGACTGTCCCACCCAAGGATGGTTTTGATTGGTCATCCCTGGATAGGACGGTCACCATCTGTGATCATCCTAGGGTGGGATGGTCATAAGGATATGACCCAAAACCTCCCAAAACTAATAGAAACCTTACCAAAAGTGCTATGGAGCCTTATTTTACCCTAGAGTATTTCCAAATGGGGCCATATTATGTCAATAAGAATTATGCAAGTGGTACATTAGTAGTCTCATCCAATTTACATGATTTTAGTGTCTACACTAGGCTGCCTACACTAGACTAAACTAAGATGCATCCTCATGAAATCAAATGCTTCCTCATGAAATAAAATATAACCTAATGTGTTGAAAGAAGTTTTGGATAGAAGTATGTTTTTAAATAAATCTAATCTGGAATTCTTCCTAAAGAAATCAAATCTAACCTAATGCTTTTGGAAATTAATGACATCAATTGAAATGACAAGAATTAAAATGATGGCAATTGAAACTAGTCTAGAAAATTTCTCATGAAACCAAATCTATTCTAATGCAATGAAAGTAGGATTGAATAGAAGTATATTTTGAAATAAATCTAACTAGGTGTCATACAAAAATACAAGGGATGATCTCACCTTGCATACGCCATGGCAAGAGGTAGTTTGGGGTGTAGACACCTAAAAGTCGTACATTGCTATACCTACATACTTGTAGATCCTTTTGTACACTTGTAGGTTTACATAAACAATACTAAATACCCCTAGGCTATCATAGACCAACATAGACTATTGTAGATCCTCATAGACATACATAGATTGTTGTAGTCATGCGTAGAATGTCGTAGTCATGCGTAGATTGCCATAGATTATCATAGCATTGTGTAGGCTTCCACATACCACTTTGCTAGTTATTAGGTCCAAAACCCTAATAATCTAGCAGAATCACATCACACACATTTTCCATGCATAAATATACCTTCCACAAGCTTCCCAAGATGATACAAAGCCTATTTGCAATCAATTGAGGCCCCCACGGGCTATTAATGTTGGGACTGAACAAAAGGCATTATTTATTTACAAGTTATCTTACAATATATAAGCATCAAGCTTAGGAGGGAGATATGACAAGTGTCATAAGCTCCACTCCAAGTGTCTTTCAGAAGACACCACTCCAACTCAAGCTGAAGACAGGGACAAGTGGCAGAAGACAAATGTCAACTTGTCAATTATAGGCATAGTGCACATTATAACAATAATATTCTAACATTCCCCCTTAATGTGCACTATCCTAAAAAGATAAATCAACATTAGATAACATTCCCCCTTAATGTTGACTTCTTTTACATAGATATAGCAAATTGCTAAACTAAGAAAACTTGTCTTTCCCAAGTGACTTGGTGAAGATGTCTGCCACTTGATATTGAGTTGGTACATACTCCATGTGTATAATGTCTTCTTGGACCATTTCTCTAATGAAGTGATGATGGATCTCAATGTGCTTTGTTCTAGCATGGAAAAACTAGATTCTTGGTCATCTTGATGGTACTTTGATTGTCACAATATATATATGTTGGACCATGTATGAATAGCCCAATATCCTGAATTAATTGCCTCAACCATATTGCCTCCTTAGTTGCCTCAACTGCTGCTCTATATTCTGCTTTTTTGAAGATAGTGAAACTGTGTGCTGCTTCTTTGTGCTCCATGAAATAGAACCTTGGCCTAATTGAAAGCAATAACCTGATGTAGATCTTCTGGTTTCAGGACAACTAGCCCAATCTGAGTCTATGTATCCAATAAAAGAAAAATTATCACTTGATTTATACATAAGCCCATGATGAGGTGTGGCCTTTAGGAATCTCACAATCCTCTTAGCTACTATCCAATGGCTCTTCTTAGGATCTTGCATGAATCTAGAAATAAGGCCAACTAAATAGCAAATATCTGGTCTAGTTGAAGTTAAGTAGATTAAACTTCCAACTAGTTGCTTGTAAAGTGTACCATCAACCCTTTCTTCTTCATCATTATTTAGCAATTTCAATCTAGTTTCCATGGGATTTAGAGAGGGCTTACACTCCTCCATGCGAAACCTCTCCAAAATAGATTGAATGTACTTATCTCGTGAGATAAAAATCTTACCGAGGTATGTTGCCATACCTCTATTCCTAAGCAATAGTGGAGGAGGCCTAAATCTGTCATCTCAAAGTTCTTGCATAAGTCCTCCTTGAGCAACCTTATTCCTTCTATATCATCACCTATAATGAGAAGATCATCCACATACAATGTAACCAAAATGATGCGGTTCCTCCAATGTTTCACATAGAGAGTAGATTCTGCTGCAGATCTAGTGAAACCAAGGTTGAGAAAATAGGAGTCAATCTTTGCATACCAAGCTCGGGGTGCTTGCTTCAACCCATATAGAGCTTTCTTTAATCTGAGGACTTTGTTGTTTTGGCCTTCAACTGTGTATCCTGGTGGTTGTTTCACATACACTTCCTCCTTCAAATGACCATTTAGAAATGCACTTTTGACATCCATTTGATATATTGGCCAATGTTTTTGAGCTGCCAGAGCAATAACTATCTTGATTGTAGTCATCTTAGCCACAGGAGCAAAGGTCTCCTCATAATCAATTCCCTCTTGTTGCTTATAGCCTTGAGCTACTAGGCGAGCCTTGTAGCGATCTAGTGAGCCATCTACTTTATATTTTGCTTTGTATACCCATTTTGTGCCTATGGTATATTTTCCTTTGGGTAAATCAACTAACTCCCAAGTGTGATTCCTTTCAATGGAATCCAATTCTTGATCCATGGCATGAACCCATTTAGGATCACCAAGTGCTTCTTTGACATTAGAAGGTTTAGGTTGGCTAAGGACTTTGGCCATTAGGGCATAATTCACTTGGTGTCTTAGGGCTGAAGGCCTTTTACCTGTATAGGTGGGCAAATGATTTTGGGCTTCATCTATTGTGGCTTGAACCCACTTGGGTAAAGGATTGGATGATGTTACTTGATCATTAGGAGGAGGAGATGGAGGACATGGATCATTTGTAGGAAGTTCTTCTTGTGGATGAATTTCTTGATTTATGAGTGAAGGAGAAGAACTAGATGATATTGTATGCATGAATGGAGCAACTATTTCATTAGTTATTTCTAAAGTGGGGGCTTTAGGAGGATTATATGGGGGATACTCATGAAAGGTAACATCCCTAGATAAAATGATTTTCTTGGAAATAGGCTCATATAATTTATATGCATTGGCACTATCACTATAGCCAACAAAGATGCATTTTTGGCTCTTATCATCAAACTTCTTCCTTTTCTTATGAGGAATATGAGCATAGGCATCACATCCAAATATTCTCAAATGGCCCACATAGGGCGTCCTTCCACTCCATGCTTCTTCAGGTGTTCTTTCATGTAAGGCCTTTGTGTATGACCTATTAGTCAAGTATGCAGCGATGAAACAGATTCTCCCCAAAATGAGTTAGGTAATATAGTAGCATGTAACATTGATTTTGCCCTATTTGTGATTGTTTGATTCATCCTCTCAACAACTCCATTTTTTTGTGGGGTATAAGGGGTTGTGAATTGCCTCCTTATCCCATGATACTTACAAAAATTAAAGAATTCATTGGAGACATATTCTCCACCATTATATGATCTTAAGGTGGAGATTTGATAGCCACTTTCTCTTTCAACAAGTGCGATGAATTCTTTGAACTTATCAAGGGCTTGCCACTTATATTGAATTAGGTAGATCCATACCTTTCTACTGTAATCATCAATGAAAGCGATGTAGTATTTTGCTCCTGTATAAGATTGAACAGACATTGGCCCACAAATGTCTGAATGAATCAATTGCAAAGGTCTATTAGCCCTCCATGCATTTCTTATTTCAAATGGTTGCCTATGGTGTTTGGCTATTACACATGGCTCACAAAAACATTTTGACTCCTTAAGATGTGGAAGTCCTTTAACTAATCCTTTTGTAGCCATCATTTGAAGATTATTAAAATTTAAATGTCCCAATATTTCATGCCACATGTACTCCAAAGAGAAAGTAGTTGTTGTATGCAAAGATGTTTGTGTTACAGATTTTTTAAGGAGGTAGTAAACACCATCCTTTTTCACTCCCATGGCCTTGACATTGCCATTGGGTTCCTTAATGTAGCATTTTTCTTTTTCAAAATAGACATTATAGCCCTTATCTATAAGTTGTCCAATAGAAAGAAGACTCCTTTTAAGACCAGGCACATACAAAACATCCATTGCGGGAACATTATTACCATCATGCAAAGTAAGTGGTGCCTCCCCAACACCTTCAATGGGTAGAGCACTTTCATCACCAAAAATAATGAATTGATTTTATGTGGGCTAAACCTTGGTCAACCAATCTTGCCTTCCTGTCATGTGCTTTGCTACTCCATAATCAATATACCAACATTCTTTATCTTCAACATTAACTTGGTTGTCTGCATACAATGTGTTCATATTATTATTTTGTGGTTCTCCTTGTTCTCTTTGCCTTTGATAGCAATTAGCAATATTATGATTCCATTTTCCACAATATTCACATCCTTGTTGATTGTTGTTTTGACCCCCTTGAGGTCTTGTTTGCCATCTTCGCTGCTGATGGTACTGCTGCTATTGTGGCTGCTATTGGTATCTTATTCTTGATGTGGTTCTTGTTGGTACTATTGATTTGGCTACTGCTGGTACTGTGTGTATCTCTGGTGTTGTCTACCCCTTTGATTCTGATTATTTTGATTTTGACCCTTATTTTGTTTAAGGTTGTAAAGTTGCCTTGGTGGCAAAAGCTGCTGATGTGGCTTCAATTTCTTCATCTTTGATTAGGGCTTGCTCATGCTTCTTAAGTAGGATCTCAATATCCTCAAGTTTTGAATTCATTGTTTTACCACTCAAGTCTAACATGGTAGCATAGGAGTGAAACTTTGAAGGAAGACCATGCAACATTATTGGAATTAACTCATTATCATCTAGGGTTTTACCAGTGAGCTAAGAAATCATTTTTAATAGACTTCACTTCCATAAGATAATCGGTAAGTGAGCCTTTCATACATAGATTGTGCAATTTTTGTTTGAGATACAAAATATTATCTTGACTTGGCCTATCAAACAATCTATTGAGAGCATCCCATGCTTGTTTAGGTGTTTTTGTAGCCCTTACAGTTTCTCTGCATTGAATTCCTATAGCTAGCTTGATTAAACTTAAAGCTATGTTGGAATTCTTCTCAAATTGTGCTTTTTCTTTAGGGTCTGTAGGTGCAGTGAGTGGGTCTTCATTAGCCTGCCTATCTCTCACAAAGTCCCACATGTCATTCATCATCAATATTGACTCCATCTCATACTTCCAATTTGCAAAATTATGTGCTCCTTCAAGTTTCTTTGTAAGTCCACTTAATAGATTTGTAGTAGCCATGATTTAGAAAAGGATCAAAAGAAAAGGGAGCTCAACAAAGGATGAAGTAAGAATGACAAATGCCAAATTAGAGCCCTCAAAAAAAATCTAGGGTACACCGTTGAAGATCTAGAGGAGGGTTCGCCTAGTTTTTCCACTTCGAATCTTCAAGATATTCCAACAATGGGAGGGTTAAGTTGAACATAAGTGTCTTTTTCTATCCAAAGAGAGTAAGAATTAGAATTTTACCAGACCTTTATACCAAACTTCTCAATATACCCGCCCTTACGTGAGGGATACTGTAAGTATTTGAGCAGTTGATACGTGGAACATAGGCGATTCTAAAAGGGAATAACCTGCCAGACCTTTATACCAAACTACTCAATATACCCGCCCTTACGTGAGGGAGACTATAAGTATTTGAACAGTTGATACATGGAACATAGGTGGTTATAAAAGTGTGATGCTTGCTTTTTGTAGAATTATTACAATAAATGTGCCAATGTATTATTGCTGAAAATGCCTGTATGTGTTTGCTTGCTTCTATATGGCTTAGTGTCAAGTGTGTATGAACTACACTTGATTACAATTATAAAACCCAAAGTTATGCAAGGGTAATAGCAAGCATAAAATGTAGACAAAGCCCAAATAGAAGATGCAAGCAACAAACACCTAGTGGCCAAGAGATTGCCACAAAAAAAAAAAGTCTCCACATGCAAGAGGCAAGGGGCCCTAAATCACCCCTTGATAGAATGATTTGTATTGGAAACTTGGCTAAAAAAAAATTAGCCCCAAATGTACCTCCAAAAGTTTTTACAAGATCAATGCTTTCTCTTACAATTTAACCTCCAAAGTTGCCAAATTTAATGAATAACTTGGCATAATGTCCCTTCAAGGACTTAGAATTGATCCCCTTACTATTTTGCCAAATTATCAACCAAGAGTGTCGGATGGAACCAAAAATGCACTCTGTTTTACAATATAAATTTCAAGTCAAAATTCAGCTGAGTAGAAGGTCTCAAAACTTAAAAATAATTGCACCAATGGATCCCCCTCGAAATTCTCTTTCCAACGACTATAAGTAAGCCTATAGTCGGATACAATTTGATGCTTTAAAAAATTTATAAATAAAGACCTTCTAAATGTGTGCAGCTCTGGGTCATTCCCAAATGGTCACCCATCCGAGTGCTTCTCTCCAAAAGAATGCTTAAGTTGGGAGTTTTTACAAAATTTTGCTACTAGAATAGCAAGCTTCAAATTTTGCTTGCTTGATTATATCTCTGATCAAGAGAAAGCAATAGGAATTTATCAACCCTTACTAGACTATCTGCGAAAGGGATTTATTTCAATATTTGAAATGACTTCAGGGCACGTGTGCAAGTTTCCACAAAAAAAAATTAATTAAAAAAAAAAAAAAGTGCAACCGAGAGATTGGTTTATGGCATGATTCACGGCTGTAATTATAACGTGAGTTCTATTTTATCTCACCTCACCGATTCCAACTATCGCATTGATTATTGTGTGGAATCACGGTCGTTAATCACGTAGTTTTCTCCTAGAGGTCTTCAAGCCCGACGCTTGGCTACTTTAGCTTGCAATTGCCCAAATTCGCCTCCGTTAATTGATGGAAAACAAAAATAGAATCAGAGCAAATCCGCTCAGGCTTACCAAGTTCTCAGTGATCCAGTACAGTGTTCAGCATATGATGCTCATGGAAAAAATAGGTGTATCAATGGAAACAATGATTGACCCAGCTGCGGTCTTTGCTATGCTCTCTCAGATCCACCTTCTGGTCCATCCCTATGTGATTTCTTGCCATTGAAGGCAGAATATTCAAGCTGTCCACCTGCTCCAGCCTGGTCCCTTGATGCAAAAAAATTGACTAAAAATTTTGCACCACTTGTTTATGAGCCAAATGCAGTGATATCAGGCCAATGGAGCTCCAGGAATGAATGCAACAGTTTCAAACCAACCAGTTTTGGGGCCCGATCAAAAAATAGTAAAATACAGCACTGGACGCTTTGTTTGCGCTTCCAATTTCTATGTCTACTGCATGTAAAAATGCAATCAAAGCTTGGGATCCGTAATGCTATCGTAGAAGGTCATGGAGCTCGTTGGATACAATATTATAGCAAATTTCATCATCAACCACACCCACACGAGTACAAGGTAACCACGGTCTTTGCCTTGCAAGGTTGAGCTCCAAGAAAGGCCGTCAAAGGATCGAAAACACTACTCCATTCATTACATCGCTACCAGTGAGGATTTCTAGCCGGGGGACATAGCTTTTTCTGTGCCAAATTCTCTTATCTTCATGTTGGAATGAGTTTTGGGAAATGAGACAATCACAAAGCTTCTTACTGTCGAATCCACGTTATAAAAATCCATGCCCGACGTCCTGTCGAATCCGCGTTATAGAAGAAAATATTAAGCCCTCAAGTTAAGGTGACAAGAATCGATTCCCTGCCTCTACCATGTCAACACAGAAGAAATGAAAGGACAACAATGATTCTCCGCTCTAACTTGGATAAAAAAATCAAACCCTAAAAAAATTTTGAGGCTTGTCCTCGGATGGCAAGGATTGTCCTCTAAATTAGGGAAACTAAAAAAATAAAGAGTTTCTGGTTTCTGATCCACTCAACAAGTGGAAAGCATACTCCCTGACTCCATATTCCACAAGCGGATCTCACCGATCTGATACCAGATGTTGGGACTGAACAAAAGGCATTACTTTATTTACAAGTTATCTTACAATATATAAGCATCAAGCTTAGGAGGGAGATATGACAAGTGTCATAAGCTCCACTTCAAGTGTCTTTCAGAAGATACCACTCCAACTCAAACTAAAGACAGGGACAAGTGGCAGAAGACAAATGTCAACCTATCAATCATAGGCATAGTACACATTATAATAATATTCTAACAATTAATTAGTAAAAGCAATTATCAAGTCAATTCCTAAAATCTAATTTAATGTTGACTTCACTTAAGTCCCATTTTTAGGGCAAAATTGATTAATTAAACTCTTAATCCCTAATTAACACTAATTTCACCCTCCCACATGTGTGTAATTAGGGTTAGTTAGGATATTTTCCTAAGAACCCTAATCAAGCCCTAATTTGACATAGAATATCCTAATCCTAATTAGACCTAATACTTCATCACACATGTGTGAGGATAGGATATTTCCTATGGGGAATGTGAGGAAACCATCTTACAAACCCTAACCTAACCTTCATAGGATCTGACCCTAGAACTTAGTTATCCTAACTACCTCCCTACACCTTGGGTTTTCTTATAAATAGTGGGCCCAAACCCTCATTTATCTCTCTCTCCACTTATGTCCAAAGCATAGAAACTCTACCAAAATGCATACAAAAGCACAAAAACAACAATCTAAACATGCACATCAGTAGTACAGTACCTGAGGAACCTCTCCACCAAAGGGTGTTTGTAGAATAGCAATTATAGTCCAATTCACCTCTCATCGTGCGAATCCAGCACCAGTTCACCCCTCGAGGGGGAAGTGGATCTAAAGGTCCCAAATCAGCTCATATTTGGGAGGTAAGCTTCATTTTACAATTTTATGAGCTCCTGCATCATTTATTTTTATTTTTACCATATTTTTATAGTTTATTTTTCTTTCTTAATATGGGGCCTAATTGAGGAAATCCCCCCAATGAACTAACCCTTTTTTGTAGTTTTATCCTAGAACCAAAGAGGGAAACAACAAACAACTACAACCCCGTGGTGGTACGCAAGCCCATATACATTGAGGAACCCAAAATAAGGCATCAAGCCTATTGTAACATTTGTGAAAAAGAAAGAAATAAGGGGAATTATCCCTATTTGTAACCTATGCAAATCTTATCATGAATAAAATACATTTTTCTAGATAGCATGTGTCTTCAATATGTTTTTGGATCAAATGTTGTCTTTTACCCGTTTCATTCTAGCACGCCCAATGGGACCCCAACAATGTATAGTGTCAAGCTAAATTTTTCTTATAAATATGATAATATCCTATGTTTTTGTGTCTTCCAGGTACCAATTTTGAGTGTCACAGAGACCTAAAAAGCCCTAGGAACCACCTCAGGCCTTCAGAATGGATATTTAGGGTCTCCAAACCCAATTCACCCCCTACCTCATCAATCAGATCTCAATTGACCCCTCGGGTGGTTAAGTCAACCTACAAGCCTCAAAAGTCCCCAAAATTGTAGGGGTGAGTATTAAAAGAGCCAACCAGACCATCTGGAGCATTAGAGTCTAAGTATTCCACAAATTTATTTTTGCTTTGAAATTTATGGGTGTGAAACAATTTACTAATTAAAGCATCAAAATAGTTGATAAATTTCATTTTTATTACATACCTATAATATTATGAAATACATTATTAGTTTTAGAGACCTACACAAAACCAACAAGTCTAATTTCATAAAAATTTGTGTAAATTTCAGTTTCTTTGGCTAACCCAAAATGCAGTATAAGCTTTCCATTACTGCTTTGCTCCATAGCATGCATTTCCATTACAAAATATCTTAAGTTATTAATTCTAAAGTTCATATGTAGGATTAAATTTTCTTCCCTTTATACATACCTAATGTAATACTGATAATTTATCCTTATATAAATTGGTGTTACATATTTTCTATGTGCTAGAATCTAGGATTCCATAAACCCCTACTCTCACACCTTTCACATTACTTGTTTGCATGCGTTGCAAGATAGAGTTAATTTATTTTTCTAAAGGCATATAGGACTAGATTTGTTTTTTACAAAAAAAATCATTCTAGTCTTTTTATCTCAAAAATAAAAATGCATATAAGGCTAGATTTCAATTTGAAAAGGCAATTATCTAGATTTCCTATTTTACATAACTTTGTTAGCAAAAAAGAAATCCACACATACCCACATGGTATTTAAACAAGTGTTGATATTGGATTTCATCCCCAATCCATCACTTGATACTGGTGCTAGTGGAATTTTACCCTCCACCAGCTCTCAACCTCCCTAGACACCTAGCATCCCCACAAGAGCGATTTTATGGGCCTCATTACCTAAAAAACTCCCACTTTTGAGACTGGGTTTTTGTATTTCATCACCAATTGTTATCTTCAGAGTGGGATAGGATTAGATGCATTTTTTCACAAGGCCTACATAATTAGTAAACATAGTAACTATCATTATTGACTAAGCCCATTCGAGGGTAAAGAGAAAGCATGCGGTATGCCAACGATGCCTAGTAGGTCTTAGACAGTTCCACCTCTTCTTGTGAGAGGATATAGTGAACTCAATTTAGCATAGTGGGTTCCCTCCCTGTAAGGATATCATTTTACTACATCTTCCATACAGGTCACCATTCGCACATTGTGGTATCGTTCTATTCTATGCATCTTTGGGTGTTGCAAGAGGTTCTATATCGACAATATTTCTGATCTTCTAGTTTATTCACTCCACTACCTGTGATACTACCTAGGAGGTACCAACATTGAAACACACATAAACAAACAAAACACTTTTATTTTTAGTATTTATAACTGACTCCAGTCTACCATTATTTGGATGATCACAGACTGGTTTTTAGCACACAACACCACATATTGTTTAGCTATACACATCATTACATTTATTTATACTTATATTAGGCATAATTGAGTCTACACCATATAGGATTATTCCTAAACCCCATTTACACAACATACATAAAATTACAAGAGTTAACTCCCACATAGTTCTAAAACCTTCATGGCATTGCATATGCTACCATGTCTTTTGTCACTCGTAGTCGAACACATGAGCAAGCACACCTCATAGGAAGCACCTTCTACTTCTTCTAGTCAACCCCTTCCTACTCCTTCGATCATGAAGATGAATACCATAGAAACATATGATTTAATCATAGGATCTAATGTATAGTTCACACACACGATGCCTCAAGACAAGACGTCCACTTTGAGTTAAGCCCTCGCTACTTCACTTGCAGAGGATTATCCGCTTCTTTCATCCCCATCCTCGCCTAATCCCCCAACCACGTTCTATGACCATGTGATCTACACAACACCAGGATAGCCTCATCCATTCTTTACCATATATGAGGAGGTCATACCTACTTCCCCTACCTTTGCACACCCATTTTTCCAAAGTCTATCTCAATACCTTTTTTAGAATGACTCCTCCCTCTTGAAACATACTCGTCTAGAGGTGACATAATTCACCATAGGTACCCAGAGGCTAGCATTCCAAATTGCGCAACATCAAACCTCCTCTACAAGAACAACAAACACCCTCTCAAACAACACACCCACACTCTTCCCAAGAGTCCCAACCATCATCATCCTAGTAGCCATTTTTCACAATGTTGGAAGACCTAACATAAGAACCTCTGAAAACCTAAACTACCCAATCTCAACAATGACAACCAACAACCCAAATTCATTCATGAGGGGACACATGCACTACCTCCTATTTCCAAGCTCCTACTTTGGAAGTTTACCCCTCCTTTTCTGTAGCATTCCAACCTATGTCTTAGATCCCTAAAATGCATAATTCTCAATCTCATATTCTATCTTCATCATCATTGACCTTTAGGATACCTCCTTATTTCCAAGCACCAGTTTCTAATCCTCTTCATAATTATGAATAAAAACCCATAGCTTACATGCCTACTTCCCTAGGCTATTCCACATTGTTTAGCTTCACTACCACCCATCCCTTAGGGCAAAGGTAGGTCCTAGATTTTGACACATTACCTCGACCATCCCTAGCACCAGTAGCATTGATACCTCCACTCTCACATATTGGTGCTACATTTTTCATACCTACTCCCTCATGATCATCACCTCCTATGGTCCATCCATTATAGCAAGCTACTACCCAGCAAGAACCCATGCCACAAAAACACACATCCCAATCATAGCATTACTATCCCCATCAAATATTTGTTCTACAGCCTAGTATCCCACTAGCTCCTACATCATATGCCACCCAATACCCGACATACCAATACCATCTAGAATAATTCCCTTCACAATATAAGGAAGAATAGTAAAAACCTCACTATCCACCACACTCCTAAGATCAACCAATATTAGCTCAATCACCCACACCCTTAACACCTGAAATTCAACTCCTACGATATGAAGTCAAGATGTTAAACCTATGCAATGCAAGCTACGGGCCACAAAAACCATCTTATGATAAACTTTGCAACAATCCAGTCCATCTATCCATCCCTATCCCACCTTACCCCTACCATTTTGAGATCCTAAATTTTGATAAGTATAAAGGTAAGGAGGACCCTAGAGAGCATGTTAGTAACTATCACTCAGCTTGCTACCAACTTCATAGTAGCAACCCACTTATGTTGCATACCTTCTCCCTCTCCCTTGCAGGACAAGCTTTAGATTGGTATAACATGCTACCACGACATAGCCTTTATACCTTTGAGCAATTAGCAAACACTTTCTTAGAACACTTCTCAATTAACATGAAGAAGAAGATAGCCTTTTTAGATGTCTATACATTATGACAAGCTAATGATGAACCCATCACCGAGTTTTTATCTATATGGAGAGCGATCATCCATGATATCACCCATAGTCTCCCTACCATGGAGCTAGTGACACTCTTTTCCAAGAGTTTCCATAAACACATCTCTACCTCTCTACAACTTCACCAAATCTACACCTCAGAGGAACCCATTTCACAGGCAAAGATTATCGAAGACATAAAATTCCAATCCAAAAAAATTAAGTTAAGATCGAAGCCTAACTACAAATCAAAATTTCATTTTAACAAAAACACACCTAACCAATTGTATCCTTGACCTACACAAAATAACCAAGTGGTAGCTATTACCTTAGCACTAGCACCAAGCCCACCACCTTATGTTCCACAACAACAAGTATTTCAAACTAATGTGCCTCCCCACCTAGGCCTCAACAATATTTTGGCATGCACCCCCAGGGTCCATAATTTAACCTTACACCACTATATGAACCCTTACCAGCCCTCTTTCATAGGTTACATGATAGTGGACATATCCTTCTACCCAAAATCCAACCATTAGACCCAAATATGCCTAAGTCTCATGGATACAATGAGAAACTCTAGTTTTTATACCATAGACAGTGCAACCATGACATCGAGTCATGTTGGTCCTTCTGTGCTCAAGTGTGATGCAGGAGCATCCAGTAGCACCTGATGTAGAGGCATCCAGTGGTAGGAGAGCCATCTTTGAATCGGCAAAAATTTATAAATTTTTGCAAGGAGAAGTTGTTGCGATATATGACAGAAAATGTGTCGCAATATCGTGACACAAGTGGTGGAGATATGCCTATATGGAGAAGCTATCGTGATATCGCGACATAAAATGTGTCACGATATTGTGACACAAGTGGCAGAGATAAGCCTGTAGGAAGAAACTGTCGCGATATCGCGATAAAAAATGTGTCCTGATATCGCGACACAAATGGTAGAGAGAAGCCAATGGGGAGAATGTATCATGATATCACGATAGAAAATGTGTCGTGATATCACGATGCAAGTGGAGTTGAGGAGCCAGTGAGGAGAAGCCATCGCAATATCGTGACAGAAAATGTATCACGATATCGCGACAAAAAATGGAGGGAGAAACCAGCCGGGCCAACTGTCATGATTTCACGACAGGTTTCATAGGAGAAGCAAGGGTGCCCAGGATGTCGCAATTTCATGACATGTCACGATTTCATGACCCAAACAAGGAGAAGGAGGCTACAAGCAAAGATGTCATGATTTCGTGACATGTCATGATTTCGTGACCCGAAGCCAGGATGAAGAGCGAAAGAGGAAGATGTTGTGATTTCGTGACATGTTGTAGTTTCACGACCCATAGAAGAAGAGAAGGCACAGAAGAGAAGATGTCACAATTTTGTGACGCGAAGAAGGAAGAGAAGGCAGAATGAGAAGATGTCGCAATTTTGCAACATGTCACGAAATCATGACCCACAGGGTGAAAGAAAGTAGGAAGAGAAGATGTTGCAAAATCGTGACATGTCACGATTTCATGACCCAAAGTGGAAAAGAGGAAACAAGGCAGAAAGATGTCATGATTTCGCAACCCAAAGAAGAGAGAGAAAGCAAAAAGCAAATATGTTGTGATATCGTGACCTGTCATGATTTTACGACCAAAAAGGAAAAGGAAGGGCAAGAGAGGAAACATGTCACGATATCATGACATGTCGGGTTTTCGCAACCCGAAGAGGAGAGAAGAGGCGATGGAGCAGAAATGTTGTGATATCGTGACATGTCAGGTTTTCGTGACCCGAAGAGGAGAGAGAAGGTAAGGGAATAGAAATGTCGTGATATCACGACATGTTGCAATATCGTGATAGGAAGAGAAGAAGACGAGGAAGAAGGAGGAGATGTCGCAAAATCGTGACAAGCAGCATTTTTAGAGACTGTTACATAATGACACGTGGCATCACAGAACGACACATGGCACGTGCAGTGAAAGCATACAAAGATGAAGAGGCATGAGAAAATAGAAATGACTAGTTGAGGAATGGAAATGAAGAGTCATGCGGAGTAATTTGACAGTGAACGAGAGTTAGACGGTAGTGACAGAGGCCGTGCAAAGTGGAATCATGGAGCGGTTATTGTGATCCGCATTTTGTGTAATGGTGAGCCAGAGAGGGTCGAGGCCTCTATAAAAACCTAGGCATTGTAATAGGATCGGGATGGAGAGTTAGGGAATTGCAATAGAGTATAGTGAAGACTGAGCTTGTGCACCAGTTTCTGTAAAGCCTGCGGGCTATTACTGTGTAAAATATTTGCAAGTTATTGAATGGAAAATCGGGTTTCCTGTTCTTGTAAAGTTTGTTTCCAATTTTTTGCATGAAAATTTGGATTTGGTAGATTGCAATTTTCTGTTCTCCATCAAGTGGTATCAGAGCCAAAAGTTCTTGAGTGTGTAACAGATCGTCGGACGTGAGGCAGTTACACCAGGATCTATGGAAGGGCTTGTGAGAGAGTGAGCAAAATGCCTCCAAGAAGAAACCCTATTGGTGGCAGAGATATAGCAACGACAGAAGATGTCCGAGTTTTGCAGAGGCAAATAAAAGCCATGCAAGAGGAGCTGCTCAGAAGAGATTTGCAGAGGCAAGTGAAAGCCCTACAAAAGGAGCTACTCAGAATGGATTTGCAGAAGCAAGAGGAGCTGCATAGAAAGCGTGAGGATAAACTGAGAAGTAGAGGCCAAAAAATGGAGTTGAAGCGGACTGTAGAGGTAGGTGAATGTCTGGAAGTATTGCAAAAGGTGGTGACCAGATAGCACGAAGTGAGGATCACTTCTCCACCAACCCCGGGTGTCTGATGCAGGAGCATCCAGTGGCACCTGATGCAGAGGCATCCAGTGGCAGGAGAGCCATCTTTGAATCAACAAAAATTTCTAAGTGTTTGCAAGGAGAAGCTATCATGATATCGTGATAGAAAATGTGTCGCGATATCGTGACACAAGTGGCGAAGATATGCCTACAGGGAGAAGCTGTCGTGATATCGCGACATAAAATGTGTCATGATATCGTGATACAAGTGGTGGAGAGAATCTTGCAGGAAGAATCTATCACGATATCGCAACAAAAAATGTGTCGTGATATCGCAACACAAATGGCAGAGAGAAGCTAGTGGGGAGAATCTATCGCAATATCTCGACAAAAAATGTGTCATGATATCGCGACGCAAGTGGAGCTAAGGAGACATCGAGGAGAAGCTACCATGATATCGTGACAAAAAATGTGTCATGATATCATGACACAAAATGGAGGGAGAAATCAGCTAGGCCAACTATCACAATTTTGAGACAGGTTTCATAGGAGAAGCAAGGGTACCCAGGATGTTGTGATTTCATGACATGTCACGATTTCACGACCCAAATAGGGAGAAGGAGGCTGCAAGAAAAGATGTCATGATTTCATGACATGTCGTGATTTCACGACCCAAAGGCAGGATGAAGAGCAAAAGAGGAAGATGTGATTTTGTGACATGTCATAGTTTCATGACCCGCAGAAGAAGAGAAGGTGTAGAAGAGAAGATGTTGCGATTTTGCGACACGAAGAAGGAAGAGAAGGCGGAATGAGAAGATGTCATGATTTTGCGACATGTCATGAAATCGTGACCCGCAGGAGCGAAATAAAGCAGGAAGAGAAGATGTCATTAAATCATGACATGTCGTGATTTCGTGACCTGAAGTGGAACAAAGTAGAAAGATGTCACGATTTCGTGACCCAAAGAAGAGAGAGAAAGAGGAAAGCAAAGATGCTGTGATATCATGACCTGTCGTGATTTCACGACTGAAAATGAAAAGGAAGGGCAAGAGAGGAAACATGTCACGATATCGCGACATGTCGAGTTTTCATGACCCGAAGAGGAGAGAAGAGGCGATGGAGCAAAAATGTCGTGATATCATGACATGTCAGGTTTTCATGACCCAAAGAGGAGAGAGAAGGTAAGGGAATAGAAATGTTGTGATATCATGACATGTCACGATATCACGACAAGAAGAGAAGAAGACGAGGAAGAAGGAGGATATGTTGCGAAATTATGATAGGCGACATTTTCAGAGACCATTATAGAATGACACGTGGCAGCACAGAACGACGCATGGCATGTGCAATGAAAGTAGGCAAAGATGAAGAGGCATGAGAAAATGGAAATGACCAGTTGAGGAATGGAAATGAAGAGTCGTGCGAGTAATCTGATAGTGAACAGGAGTTAGACGGTAGTGACAGAGGTCGTGCAGAGTGGAATCATGGAGCAGTTATTGTGATCCACATTTTGTGTAATGGTGAGCCAGAGAGGGTCGGGGCCTCTATAAAAACCCAAGCATTGTAATAGGATCGGGATGGAGAGTTAGGGAATTGCAATAGAGTATAGTGAAGACTAAGCTTGTGCACCAGTTTTTGTAAAGCCTACGGGCTGTTACTATGTAAAATCTTTGCAAGTTATTGAATGGAAAATCGGGTTTCCTGTTCTTGTAAAGTCTGTTTCCAATTTTCTGCATGAAAATTTGGATTTGGTAGATTGCAATTTTCTATTCTTCTTCAAAGTGTAGGACCTAATCGATAGAGGCACCATTCATGTATCGAACCCCTTGGCCCCACAAAACTAAAACTTGAGGATCTTTAAGAATCCTCTACCAGACCATAGAGGAACTAATCTCCAAAGACCTCCAGCAAACCCTCCAAAACCACCTCACCAAGTGAATAGTATCCAATGTGATCCTCCATAACATGGAGTAGAAGGTATGATAAACCTTACCATGCAAAACCAATGATACCCATCGTGTTAGACCACATCCATTGTATCTCCACATACCCAATTTACATCACTACAGGTCTCCCAAACTCCTAGTGATGTACCACATCCACCCCAAAATTTGATTGCCATCCATGGTAGTCTCACCCATCAATTATGTAATACCCCTACACGATTATCCATATTTTACCTCATACAACAATATCAACCCCACCATGAGGTATTGAATGACATTTTACGGTCTACAGATTTAGAAACACATGATACAAATGCATTTTTAAACTTTTTAGGGAACATCCCGCAATACCTTCAACCATCCATTAGCTTCCACGATCATGAGATAACAAAAATTGTAGGAGAAAGAGTGGATCCGCCTCTCCACATACAAGCCAATATAAATGATATCACCTACAAGCAGGTCCTTTTTGATATGAGATCATCCATTAGTATCATATCTACAGAATCTCTACACCATTTACATATATCACCAACCCATTTCACCACACCTTCACTCGATCTATGAGAATTCAATGATTATATGAGATCAATAGTAGGATTCATAGTACTACCTATCTGAGTAGGTATCTATACCATTTTCATCCTCTTCCACATAATCCAAGGAGAGATGTAGTACAACATTCTCCTTGGTCACCCATGGATTAGAGATATGCAATGTGTCCCTTCCACGCTACACAATTGGCTCAAGTATATCCACAATGGACTTGTTCATTGTGTCCCAACTGATGGGGACCCCTTTAAATTCTACAACATCATAGATCTCCCACCTGCACCTTCCTTCTCATCCACATAACTCTTCCTAGTTTCCTTCCATTAGTTAGTTGAGGCATTGACATATGCTCCTACATCTACTACACTACCCCAATCCTCATCGAGGACACATGCTTCAATGTCAGCACCCTTAGCACCATCACTAGCAATGCCTAATACCACTACCATACCATTCTTGCCTCCCATATTATGGCCACCATCACCATCCCAACCTTCATCCTCTACAAAATCACCCTTGGCACCACAACTGTCGTCGCCACCCATATCATACCCTCTTACTTCATCCCAACCATCTTACTTAATAGAAGCACCTATTATCCCCACACTGTGCACACCTCCTCTTCCTTTTTATCCATAGCCTATGTCATTCACTTTACCACATCATCAAATACCCACTCCACCACCTTCACAATTCCTACAGGCCAATCATCCCATACCAACTACCGTAGCTAAATGCCATGAGTAGGAACAATGAACATCTCACTTAGATGATCAATTGCTACACCCTTATAATGCTACTATCAGAGACTTAGACATCACCATTGTTATCTGACTTGGATTCACCATCGTGTTCACCAGAACATGCGACACCATGTATTTTTATTTTTATGACAAAATCAAGCCCAGGGGATTATAATGTGTGTGATGCCCACATACGCCCACCCATTATTCAATCCATCTAATAATTTGGCCACCCTTCAGCTTTGGTCCTAACTATCAGTATAATCGTACAATTAGGATCCTGAGAATCATACCAATTTTGTATATGTTGGAGTTGATTACTCACTTCCACTTATAGTATCTCCACCACCTCAATCCAACTTGTGTGGTACAATTGATCACTTGGGTAATCCCTACTTTACCTTATACTATCTTAGATACTTCCACTGGTATGGTTTTGAGTTAGCTCATTATGAGCAAGGGTTACATGCACCAATTAACCCTCATGTCCAATCACCTATCGATAAATATGGCTTAGGTTATCATCCAACCACCGTCCATACATTAGAAGATGAACTCCAAGATTTATCTCTACATCCTTCCCCATTTCCAAAATACACCTTGGAAGAATATATTGATATGGAAATTCTATAGGATACCTCCTCACCTAACTCCACAATTATAGTTCTTTACAATTTCTTCCACAAACCCGCCACATATGACACCACATCATCATGTTGTGTTGAGGAATTGACAAACCAATTCAATGTGCTATCCTTAAATATTCACTATCTAGAGCATGACATGATATCCCCACTATCATCATCAACATACTTAGCTCCATTTCCACCTATACATCGTCAACTTCAATGAGCTGCCACTCGACCACGATCTCCACCAATCATCTTGTGCCCTCCTTTAAGCCTTTTAGGATGCTCACAGGTTGTTTAGTTGTCATCACCAAAATATTAACCACCTACATCCCCCATAGAATCAATTAATATGGTTGAAGTGGAAATCTTCTCTCCACTACGATACATGCATTATTTGAAATGAGATTGATACACCAAACCCAAAATTTATTGATCTCACCCACATCTCACCCATATCGACACCCCAAGATTTCCTACTCTCACCACACATTCTACATACCACAAATGCTCCTTCATAATTGGCACCACCTTATATACTATGGGTCCACCACATGGACATTTACCGATATGACAAATATGAAATTATTGAGGCTATCAATGGCCTTCATATTATTCCAATTCTAGAGTAGGTGCATGATGGTTTCCACATGCTTATTGAGGAAACCATTGACATTGACATAGGTGACGATCCTAAAACCCCTCACATAGTGAAACTATCCGCTAGCCTCTCACTCAAGGAGTGCATCCTATTCATAAATTTTCTTCATAAATATATCCGAGTCTTCGCGTGGTCATACAAGGATATGCCAGGACTCGATCCTGCCCTAGTAGTACACAATCTTACACTAGATCAAAATTCCAAACCAGTAAGGCAAAAGTTATACCACATGCACCCAACCGTTGCATTACTAGTAAAAACTAAGCTCCAAAAGCTTTTGGATGTAGACTTCATAGTACCCATCAACTATCCTGAATGGGTCTCTAACATGGTCCCCATACCCAAGCCATCTAGTGAAGTTTGCATCTACACAGACTTTCATGATTTAAACAAAGCTTATCCCAAAGACAAATTTCCATTACCTAACATTGAATCCCTCATCGATTCCATAATAGACCATGAGATGATATTCCTTATGGATGGATTCTTAGGTTACAACCAAATCAAGATCAATACCACTGATCAACACAAGACATCATTCGCAACCCCCTAGGGGACCTTATGCTACAAGGTCATTATGTTTGGACTTAAAAATATTTGGGAAACCTATAAGCGCATCATGACCTACATATTCTATGATTTCATGCATAAAATTGTGGAATATTATGTACATGACCTCATTTCTAAATCCAAGAAATACGTAGAACATCTCGAGGATCTCCATCAGATCTTTGATCATTTATTAGAACATAACATCTGCCTCAATCCAAAGAAGTGCATCTTTGGTGATACCTCAAGAAAAATCCTAGGATTCATCATCACCCAATGATGCATTGAAGTCAATCCTAACAAAGTAAAAGTGATCACGAAGATGCCTCCACCTACTACCTTGAAATAATTGCATAGCCTCTAGGGTAAAATCACTTCTATCCTCTAAATCATAGGACAATTATCAGACAAGTGCAAACCCTTTAACCACATCTTACAAAAGGGAATAAAATTCAAATGGGATGACAACTGCTAGCAAGATTTTGATGACATCAAAACTTATCTTACTTTGTTGCAAGTTATGTCACCCCCACACCCACATCTACCACTCACCCTGTACATTTCTACTACAAATTTTACACTGGGTACACTTCTAGCCCAAAAGAACAAGCTCGAAAAAGAGCAATCCATTTACTACATAATTCTTACATTAGTCAGCTATGAATCCTAATATAGATACATAGAGAAACTATGTCTAGATGTAGTATTAACTATCCAGAAGTTATGCCACTACATACTCAACCATACAACCTTCGTCATTACCCGAGACAATCCTCTCCATTACATGATGAACAAAAGCTACCATAATTCCCGCATAGCTAAGTGGATCATGCTTCTAACTAAATTTGACCTTGAATTCATTTCAAATAAGTTCATCAAAGGATAGGTCATAGCAGACCAACTCGCAGAAGCTCCATTTTCTGATGACCCCTCCTAATTCAACTCATGGATGACTCCATATTTCACATAATAGAATATGAAGAATATGTAGAACCAGAAATGACCACTGACTTGACACTATTATTTGATGGCTCCCGATGCATGCATGCTAGGGCTACAGGCATTGTATTTTTTACATCTGAAGGTGAACCACTACCCTTTTCATTCAAGTTGGATTTCCCTTGTATGAACAAAAATGCATAATATGAAGCCCTAATCCTCATATTTAAGCAGGCCCATTCCATGCATATTAAATGCCTCCACATCATAGGTGATTCCCTTTTAATAGTAAACCAAGTGCTAGAGATATGGAAATGCAATTTTCCAGTCCTCCAACAATACAAGCACATTTCACAACTCTATAAATTTGAATGGTATGACATCAAAGCCATGCCATGATCCTCTAACTATTTTGTAGATACAATGGCCTCCTTAGGATCATTAATTCCATAAAACGCATCAACAACCACATCCATAACAATTCATACACTCACTCAATCTGCAATATCACCCACGTCTCCTAAATATGATGGTGGCATTCATGTGGTCGATACCGAATCACATGACCCATGGTTTGCATAGATCAAATATTATATTAAATTAGTATTTCTACCATGTGAATTACCCCATGCTTAGCACCGAGCATTCAAACAAAGAGCAATTTGCTACACATTATTGGGGGACATCCTCTATCACCACACATATGATTACATGCTCTTGCACTGCTTAGAACCACATGAATCTTAGTGGGTTGTGTAGTGACTATGGGACACATGCACCACTTTAATCTACTTGCAATATTATACCCAAAATGAAATGAAAGACCATGAAAAGCACATAACATGAAAAGTAACAAAGATAGATCTCTTTATTTGTATCGAAACTTGGTTACATGTCAGTCCCTATTAGGGATACCCATTTTGATACAATGAATTACAAATAAGGAAGATGTCCCCTAGCAAGAGGTGGTGCACTTTCACAAGCTTCCTGGTTCCACACATGAAAATGTATGAGGGCTTATAGATTCCTCTTTCTCTAGGTCTTATTACCATAGGGATCCTCTTGCTCTTGTATATTGTGGATTTTCTTGATGAACCTGTAGTCCTATAAACAATGAAACAACACATGCTTATATGTTTGATATTGCCTCCCCGGATGAGGCTATTAGCAATAAAGGAACTTACTAAAAATATGATGAAACTATGCTATGAAATCATGTAAATCTATGCTAATGATGTGAAGATATGAAGAAATAAAAATAAAAGAAGCTAATGTATAAACCCTAACCTAGTCTTGCGAGCAACTATCCAGGACATCGGCTGCCTAAAGTGAAACTTGCCTTATTTACTCCAAGGCTATGGATCAAAGCTTGTATTCGATGTTGAAATGGTGGTCGATTTGTTCGTGTTAAACCCTTGATTGGCTAGTACCTTTTTTCTCCTTAGAGATGCTCCAATATGCTCTCCAATCTGGTAGGGCTTCACTATAATGGTAGTCTCCAATGGAAGCTCTCCAAGTCTCAAAAGCTCTCCTCAATGACCTATCTTGTTCAATATGTGATGATAAATTTTGGATATGTGTTATTCTTTTGGATGAAATCGGATGTCTATTGCAGATCCCTGGTGCTTTTAGGATTATACCTTATAATTGTGTGAAACCTTAGGTCTATGTTCAAAACCCTAGGATTTATTTCCTCATGCGTAGTGAAGGTTAGCATAAGAAGCTCTTATTTTTCTATGTTTAACTGAAGTCTAAATTTGGATTTAAGACTCCTATGTGAACTAGTTGTGAAAGGGGAATGTAAATTTGTCCCTGATCACCTTTATTACATGCATATTTCCACTTTCACCCATGAATGGGTTGATTTTTCGGTAAAATGTTGTTTATGGCTTAGCTTCTATTGTCTACAGTGACTAAGATTTAGCCACTATCGTCTATAGTAGCTAAGTTTTAGCTGCTCTGAGCTTGAGCGACTAGGATCTGGCTGCCCTGGTTTATAGCGACCAGGATTGGATGGGCTCAGAATGCCCTAGATGAGTGGTGAGAACCGCTTTTGATGCTTGGAAATTCCAATATTCTGTCACATGGCCTATGAATGTGCCTATGTAAGTAGTTCCCCTAAACATGACATGTTTTAAGTGTCTATAAATGCCCCTTTTTGTGATGTGTTGTGTGGAAAACACAATGTTGAGCAAAAACATAAACTGATATGTTTGTAGGGTGTATGATGATCAATAACCTAATCAATGTTGGATGGCCCAATCACACAAGATGACACCCATACCTTGAATCATTGCTTCAACGTTCAGAAGGCTTAACTTAGCTCAGTGGCTTGCAAATGTTCACTTGCACTCATTCCTCAAACTCAATCAGTTAGCTTCAGCTACTACAATCAGTTTCGACTGGTAGGAGAGGTACAAATTGATAATGTCATAGTTTGCTTATGTTCCCAACAAAAAAGGGAACCTTTGTAATTATTGTATGAAATGATTCATAGGAAAAACACAATTTTGATATGATCGAGTAATCCTTTGTTGATTTTGACTATGAATATCTTGAAAATTTGAACTACTTCCTCACATAATGAATTGGTGAGGAAATGGCAATGAATAAAGCGAGAAGTCGCTTAACCAATATGACTAATTTTGTCTCTTTCTAGCATTTGCTATTTTAATGGGCGAACCCCCATCCAAGTGTAATTCCAATTGTTTATGATAATCATCCATCCCTATCTCGGGGAGCGATCCGGCTATTACTATCCTTCTTAGGGAGTTATGATGAGTGATTCTATTTATGCTCATATTGTATTACTTTGGCTCGGTGTTTTTTATTTCATCAGGGAATTAGGATGATCCTATCGTACCCGTGGGGTAGTCCGACCATCTCGGTCTTCTTCGGGTGTGGAGTGATACATCATAATTTTGAAATAAATATTTTTCCCCAAGTAGCCTTATGGTGACTTACTCATATCATCGAATTGCATGGAGTGCAAGTTGTTGTAATCATTGAGTTGATAGAGTAAGTAACTAAATATAAGGCTTATGAACCTTAAAAAATGCTAGTGAATTTTTTTTGTTATTTTGATCATTATGATGATTATGAACCTTCAAAAATGTGCTTATTTGATGTTTTTGTTGCTTTTCATGGGAGGATTTTGCTTGTTTTTGTCTATGATCTCGACCGTTGTCAGGTCCAATGACCACCAAATTCCTGATCGTGGTATGATGTGATGTATCATGTAGTGATTTAATGATGTATTTTATGATTTTTGAATATGCAAATTATGATGTGATTTTTGTATGTGAATGGATGAGTTATGATTTATGTATTTATGGATGAAATGTTTATAAGCTAAATGCATATTTGATTTTGGTTTCAATGTGCGCATCTAACTTATGCTATGACATGGTAAATACAATATACAATGTAATGTGAATGAACTTGTATGGTTTAATCACTTAAAACACAAGGAATGCATGTGCTATAATTTCGACAATTCAATGGGTGATACCATAGAAAATATAACAATCATGAATGCTTAATAGTCATTCTAATGATGAGAATTAATTATTTAAGCCATCCATATGTGCAATGAAGTGTTGTGGGATGAATTTATTTTTTGGATAAGCTTCTATAATTTAAAAGATATAAAATAATCAGTGGTCATCTACATATCATTTCTGACATCTATTCGGTATCTAAATATTTTATTATTACCCCCTAATTTATAGAAGCTTATGCAGAAAGTTGATGTTTTGATTTGATGATATGATTTGTTGCTATGTAGGAATTTTTGAGGGTTTTATTGAGACTTCAAACACTCTAGTTATCCTATCAATAGTTGTGTACTAACCACACAAGACTTTTTGAAAATCAAGGCTTTTACCATGTACTTGGATATTCATTATCCCTGTGTGTGCAAATGAATATATATTTTGAGATAAAACTTAAGCATTTCCTCTGATGTCAGGCGGGATTCTTTCAGCCCATTGATAAGATCAGATATTCTCAAGTGTTCCTCTAATCCTTATGTTAGACTTAGTTTAACTATACCACTAGGCAGTATTGCGTTACCTAAGCTAGCTCATCCACATTCAAACATTGGTCTACACAAATGCCAAAAGTTATTGTTATAGACATATCATCATGCATAAGGATTTCTCCTTCCAGTTTTGTACAATGCTGAGAATTCCAAGGATTCAAGCTCCATTCCCTTATTTTCTTGATTTTATTTGAGGTGTTTTCTCATATGTAGTGATGAAAATCACTGTTTATTTTTTATTGATATGTAGTTATAATAATTACTGTTTATTTTTTTATTGATTTTTCTTTGAGCTCTTGGGATTTTTGATAATCTAAATGTGTGCTTTGGGCTCTTGAATTTCTGTGTTATTTAGGGATTTTTTCTTATTTTTATTTAAGCAAGGGATTTAATTGGGTAGGACGAAGCTTGTCCTTTTACAAATTCTCGGCACCTTTAAACCGGTTGCATAGGGGGATAAGTAAGGAAAATCCTTTTCGCTTAAGGTAACCTAGACCACTTTTGTAGCTTTCATCTTTCCCTCGTACCAGCTAGGATTTTAGTGTTTTAATTAGTTATGGGATCCTAAATATCCAAGGCTCTCAGCTTAGACCTTACTCTCTACTTATCATGGTGGCTTTCTACAAAATTTGATAAGACCACTAGATATGGTTGAAGGACTAGGAGACCTCAGTATGTTTCTTATAGCAACATGAAATGGTTGTGTTGAGAAACATAGTTACTCGCATAGATGCATGGATGGAGATGGACTTGATGATTGTGATTGAGATACAAACTGTGGCATCATTTGTAAGACTGTGATCATAACATATGCAAATGCAATGGATATGTATGCTAAAATGCAACTATGTGAATGTGGATGTGAGATGCAAATGTTTTTCTATATTTTTTTTTGTTTTTGTATTGTTTTTGTATTTTTTATTTTTGACCAAAGGGCTTAAATATGCCTTTGGAGCCTTTTATGATGTGACCAAAGGGCTTAAGGATGCCTTTGGAGCCTTTTATGATTATACCAAAGGGCTTAAAGATGCCTTTGGATCCTTTATGACTAGACCAAAGGGCTTAAGGATGCCTTTGGAGCCTTTTATGATTATACCAAAGGGCTTATAGATGCCTTTGGAGCCTTTTTATGATTTTCCCAAAGGGCTTAAGGGTGCCTTTGGAGCCTTTTATGATTATACCAAAGGGCTTACAGATGCCTTTGGAGCCTTTTTATAATTTGACCAAAGGGCTTAAGGGTACCTTTGGAGCCTTTATGATTTGACCAAAGGGCTTAAGGGTGCCTTTGGAGCCTTTTTATGATTTGACAAAAGGGCTTAAGGATGCCTTTGGAGCCTTTTATTATTTTACCAAAGGGCTTAAGGATACCTTTGGAGCCTTTTATGATTAGACCAAAAGGCTTAATTATGCCTTTGGAGCCTTTTATGATTTGGATGTTTTTTATTTTCATGACATATTTGAATGTTTTTTATTTTTATGACATATTTGAATGTTTTTTATTTTTATGATATATTTGAATGTTTTTTGTTTTTATGACATATTTGAATGTTTTTGGTTTTTATGACATATTTGAATTTTTTCATCTTTATGTGTGAAATGCCTTCAAATGAATGATGTTGAGAGGTTCAGGCTCTTCAACACCCTCTAATGATGTAAGGTGATATGTTCCAGGTCCGACCTTTTTTGAAACCATGTAGGGGCCTATCCAATTTGTCATGAATTTGTCTTGCAAGTGCGGTGGTAGGTTTGAATTTTATTGGTTTTCTTTGAGCACAAGATCCCCAACTCTGAATTCCCTCAGATGGACTTTACTATTGTAAGGTCACGCAAGATGACTTTGATAAACATGGAGATGCTCTAAGGCATTGACTCGATGTTCATCAAGAAGCATTAGTTGATCAAGGTGGCCTTGCCATGTGGTGTCATCATCTATCAAGTCTTTCAAGGCTACTCGCAAGGTTGGAATTTCCAACTCTAGGGGCATGATGGCCTTAGTGCCATACACAAGTGAGAATGGTGTTGCCCCAGTGGGCATCCACACACTAGTCATGTATGCCCATAATGCGAGAGGCAATTGCAAGTGCCAATCCTTATGATTATATTTTATTGTTTTCCTCAAGATGGAGATGATGGTCTTATTTGAGGATTTTGCTTGCCCATTTGCTTGCGGATAATATGGTGTTGAAAAACTATGTTGAATATGGTATTTTTCATTAAAGCATGCACATTTTTGTTCTTGAAAGATGGTCCATTATCCGATATTATCTTCGAAGGGACCCCAAAATGACTTATGATATTGTGGAGTATAAAATCCATAATCCTTGGTCCAGTAGTCGATGTCAAGGGGATCGCTTTGACCCATTTGGTGAAATACTCTATGGCCATTATGATGAATGTGTGTTGGCCTAAATATGGGGGAGAGATCTTCCCAATCAAGTCTAGTCCCCACTGTGAGAAGGGCCATGCTACCTGGATGGGTTGCAAGGCTTGTGATGGCAAGTGCATGAGGTTTACATGATGCTGGCACTTAATGCATCTCTTGACATACTCACAATAGTCTTTATCCATAGTGGGTCAATAGTAACCCATTCTCAATATGTGCTTAGTGATGGCCATGCCACTGAAGTGGCTTCCACACATATCATCATAAGCTTACAAAATTGCCTAGGATTCTTCCTGGGGCTCAAGACAATGAAGGAGTATGCCATCATAGCCTCGTATATAAATGATCTCTCCTAGAAAAATATACCTAGTCACATTTTATTTAAATGTTCATATTTCAACATGCGACAGGCCTTGTGGTACTATTCCAAGCCTTAGGAACTCCCACAATTGGGACAACCAATCCTGATAAGCCATCGCTTCTATGGATAAAATGGCATGTTCCCTCTATGGTTCAAAATCTGAGAACACAGATTGAGAGGCAACCCTATGGTAAATGGTTGTACCACACTCCGTAGGACCTTGAGAGATCAAAGATTCCCAAGGTGTCATTTGCAAGAAAGCTCTTACTCTGAATGACCAATCCTGATTTGGTTCAGTTTAGATCATGTTGACTGATTCTTGATTGTCAATAGCCTTGCGTTGTATTGTTGAGTGCATAAGAACTTTCACATGAATGGTTGTGAAATCAGTAGATGGATTTTGAGGGATTAAGGATCCCAAAGATGCCATGGTGTCTACAAATATGTTTGACGTACGAGGGATTGCCTCGATGTCATACCATTCTAGTCGGGCTAGGTAAGTGTCAACAAGTTCCTTGTAAGATTTCAGGAGTGGGCACCTGCATTGGAATAGGCCTTTGACTTGGTTAACTATGAGCAAGGAATCACCAAAGATGTTCAATATTTTAATGCCCATTGCCATAGTTGTTTGAAGTCCCAAGATTAGGGCCTCATACTCTATGTTATTGTTCATGCAAGGGAAGTCTAGTTTGAATGATAAGGGCAATGGAGAACCCTATGGTGTGATAAAGACTATCCCTACTCCACCCCTTTCTCACACTTTGAACCATCGAAGAACAATGACATATCTCTTTCTTTCTCAGGTTCTTTGAGTTCTAGTGGATCTGATAATGCAAATACTGCATCATCAGGTAGCTCTATGGTGAGAGGCTTGCTCTCCTAAAGAGGGGCCTCTACTAATTGATCTGCTATGACTTATCCCTTGATGGAATTTTGGCTTATGAATTCGAGATCAAATTCTATCAATAGCATGATCCACTTTGTCGTACGTGTATTGTGATAAGTCTTGTTCATCATGTATTGCAAAGGATTTTGTTTGGATATAACGTAGGTCGTATGGCTCAACATATAGTGTCACAACTTTTTGGTTGCAAAGACCACTGCTAAGCACAACTTTTCTACATACGCATATCCCAACTCATAACTCACCAAGGTGCGACTAATGTAATATATGACTTGCTCTTTGTCTTGCATGTTCTTTTGGGCTAACATGGTGCCCAAAGAAAAATTAGTAGCCGATATGTATAGTAAAAATGGTATGTCTAGCCTTGGTGGAGCCAATACTGGTGGTGTTTCCAGGTATGTTTTGATCTCTGCAAAGGCTTGTTGGCACTCTTCATCCCAATGAAATGGGACATCCTTGCATAGCAACTGGTTCATGGGCCTACATTTGTCTGACAATTGCACAATGAACCATTTGATGGATGCTACCTTGCCTTGTAAGCTTCTCAACTCCCTAATGTTGGTAGGGGTGGCCATTTCCAATATAGCCTTTACTTTTGTAGGATCGACTTCGATGCCTCTCTTAGAAATGATGAACCCTAAGAGCTTACCAGAAGTTACGCCAAACATGCACTTCTTAGGATTCAATCTGACGTTGTGTTCTATGAGGTGATCGAAGACCTTTGTAAGGACTTGAGCATGCTCTTGTCATAATAAAGACTTGGCTAGTAAGTCATCAATGTAGTCTTCCAATATATTATGCATATAGTCATGAAATATGTATGTCATGGCCCACTGATATGTGGCACCAGCATTCTTAAGGCCAAATGGCATTACTTTGTAATAGAATGTCCCCCATGGAGTGATGAAAGCAGTCTTGTGTTGGTCTTCAGGTTTAATCTAGATTTGATTGTATCCAAAAAAACCATCCATTAGGGAGAGCATCTCATGACCTACGATGGCATCAACAAGAGCATCTATGTTTGGCAATGGGAATGAATCCTTTGGAGTTGCCCAATTCAAGTCTCTAAAGTCTATGCAAATGCAGACTCTTCCATCTAGTTTTCCCATGGGCACCATGTTTGATACCCATTCAGGGTAGTCAATGGGCACTATGAAAATCGCATCCAATAGTTTTTGCAATTCATTCTTCACCATCAAAGTGATGGTTGGATGCATCTTCCTTAATTTTTGCTTGACTGGCTTCTTTAGGGGATCCAATGAAAGGTTGTGAACAACTAACTTTGGATCGATCCCTGGCATGTCTTTGTAAGTCCAAGAAAAAATATTTGGCCTCTCTTTAAGGAGAGGGATTATGATGGCTTGTTCCTCTAGAGATAGACTTTCTCCAAACTTGACTTTCCTTGTTTGAGTAGGATCATCACTGATGTCCACCTCGAAATTCACTTCTATAGCCATATGTGACCCATCCTCTAACTGGTGAGGCGTGGGTATCAAGTGAATGTCATCGATGGGATTTACAGGTCCTACTGACTCAGGATCCAAACTAGCATGGAACACGTCATATGCATAGCCTGGTGCAAAATGGAATGGTTGCAACATCTCTTCATTAGAGAAAATATCCTCAGGATCTATGGGTGAATCAACATGATCCCAATCAATAGCCCCCATATCAAGACACAAAGGTTTAGTGGGATCGACTAGGTTATGAAGTGGAGTGGTCAAATCAATGGAGATCATGTTGATGGATGGAATGAAATCTCCAAAACCACATGGGTGAAATCTTGTCTCAGAGGTTTCCCTTCCATACTCATGATGAGGCTCTAGAGGAAAAGGAATCTCTGGATCTGGCCCATGAGCAGGCCGGATAATAGGATCATTGGGCTCTAGCCACCCTTTGAATGCAGGCGGAAGGGGATTGACCATCTAATGAATGGTAGCTAAGTCAACCGGTCTTCCTAAAAACCACAAATGAGGGTCTATGGCATGGAGTGCCACCTCTCTCTCTACCAGTGCATTGACTTGCTACAAATGGTGAGGCCCAAGATAAGCCATTTCGATTTTATATTCAAAGTCATCATCACTTATCCAAAAACTATTTGCATTTGTATGTGGCCCTAAGATGAGAGGCTCATGTCTTGACCCCAAGTAGGCCATTTTTATCTCATCTTCATATTCCTCATCACTTATGAAGAAGCCATTTGCATTAGTGTCTTACCCCAAGCTTTGGGGCCAATGTCTTGATCCTAGATAGGCCCTCTCTATTGAGTCCTCTAACTCATAGCCACTCTCATATGATATGAATCCACTCTCATTGTGGATGGACCAAGTAAATCTATGTAAATAGCGAGGCCCATGATAGGCCAAGCCCTCTTGTGCTTCATCATCACTTGCCACATATCCATTTTCTTCTTGCTCATCATCCCATGAGTTGTATCCTATTGGGGTGGCATTGATTGTGGATCTTGGATGATAAGACTCGGGTGGTGGTATGTTCACCATGACCACTTACCTGTTGCTCATAATTATTGAACTTAATGGGTGATAAGGAATAAAATTAATGTCTTCTCCTAACCCCAAGCTCAATCTATCCAAGGCTACTACTAGAGAGTCATCCCAACCTCTGATGTGATAGCCTAACCCAAACTTGTCAGTGGGAAGCTAGTATTGTGGCTCAAATGGTCGTCTATGCCCTTGCTCATATATACCAAGATCATAACCATGCCAATGGCAATGTTCAAAGTATCTTAGAGCAAACTCAGGATTAGAGAGGTAACAAACATTAAAAATGAATAATTCATCATTGTCCTCTTCCTCATCAGTAGACTTATGGGTGTAGTCTAGTCCAGCATAGACAAAGTTTATCTGATTGGGAGGGATTCCAAGTGGAACCACTGTTCCCACTAGTGGTCTTAAGTCTTTCGGTCATTCGATGTCTTGTGCAGACTCTATGATAGGCATGAATGTTATATTCTACACAAGGTACTCTCCTATCCCTATACTTGCCAAGTGTATAGTTGCATGTGAGGTGGATGACCCCACGGATGACACTGGCGAAGCGGGATGGTAGTCATCATCTTTGACTTGATCTTGGAGATCTTCTTCTTCCATGGGACTTGGACCTTTCTCAATGGCTATGGTTAGCACTTCCTTGAGCTTCCTTTCCTCACCCATGGGTGCCTTTAGCTTCTGACTATCCTTTGGTTTAGACGTTGATGGTCTCTTAGAAGCATTAGTCATGTTGGGCACTAAATGAGGTATTGATGTGGATGGGTCCTTCCATACCCCTTTGTCTTTGTCATTTAGTTGCATAGCTGGAGATGAAGGTCCAACATACAAGTGGGTAGAGGGAATCACAAATTCTCCTAGGAAATCCACTTGATGGATGTACTTAAATGGCTCCTCATCATCTAACACCATATAAACTTTGTTATCATGCACGTACTTGACACATTGATGCAATATTGAAGGAACACACTTCATGTCCCTTATCCAAGGTCACCCTAAGAGGATGTTGTACTGCATGGCCCCTTCTAAGACATGACACATCATGGGGATGGTCTTATGCCCTACCTTGATAGGTAGGACTATCGTTCCCATAGTATTGCATAGAGCATCATTGAAAGCCCTCAATGTGTAGGCTCCCGGAATGATATGGGACTTGGGGATCTTGAGGTGCTCTATCGCTGTTGTTGTGATGATGTTGATTGATGAACCTATATCGATCAAGACCCACTTGAATGGTAAATCATTGAATGACACCACAATGTGTAGTGGAGGGTCTAGTAAGGTAGTAGGTACTGTCTTAATCTCGTAATCATAAAATTGGATTATAGGTTCTTGGAATTCTTGTACTTGTCCCACAAAATGGGTGAATGCATTTGGATCTTGTGGTTGGAGCTCAATTATCCTTAAGATCTCCATCAAGGTCTCCCTGTGCTTTGGGGACTGTTGTATGAGCTCATAGATAGATAGCTTGGTCGGAGTCGTTTGTAATTTTTGCTCAAGTCTACTCTAAATAGTAACCACAGGTCGGGTTGGTGGACCTGGAAGGTTGTTTTTCCCCTACCTTTGCCTTGGTGTAGTTGGGACATTCATAGGAGCTATAGGAGGTTGTGGTTGACCATAACGTCTACTCCTGGTTGCTATATTGACAATTTTGACCATCCCAACACATTCGTGGGTAGGTATATCAACTCGAACCTGATTGACTTGGGCCCCTTGCTCTCTAGGGGCCTCATGATTTGGTAGCGGGTTTTTGTATATGCCCATATCTCTATTTTCAGGAGCTAATGGGTTGTCAACTTTAAGCTCTCTCGCCTCAATCATGTTTTGCACTTGGTGCTTGAAACCATGGCAAACCTCAATGTTGTGCCCTGGTATCCTATGATACGGGTAAAATTGATCTTCCCTATATCCCTTTGGCTTAGGATGGTTGGGATCTATGAGAGGTATATCAGGGAATCTGATATTTCCCACCTCACTCAATTGGTTGAAGATTGATTGCATTGATTCTATCAATGGTGTGAAATAGCGAGGGGGTTTGTGTTCTCTGTTTCTCCCCTGATTGTTCTTTTGATCATAGTTGGTTGGTAGGGGATGCACCTGATAATTTTGTGGTTGTTGTGCAGCCCCATCCTTAGGTGCAGCCAATACCACTTGATTGACTAGAGCAGGGTTGGCTTGCTTCTGCTTATTTTTGCCATTTTTGTCATTTTTGTTCCACTCCTTCTTGTTTCGGAGTTTGATGGTTCCCTCATCTACTTTTATGTCCTCAATGAGTTTGGCCTGTGCCAAAGATTCCTCAAATGAGGGGTACTATTGTAGTTGTAGCAAGAGGGAAATATGTTTGGAACAACTCTTGGTGAACATTCGGACGATCTCTTCTATGGGAACGGAGAATGATAATTTTACCATGACCTTTCTCCATCTATTCCCATAGTCCATTACTGGCTCGTCATCATAATGTCTCAAATTGGCCAGGTCCGAAAGGTTCACCTTTATCTTAGCACAAAAAGAGAAATGCTTCAAGAAAGCATTCACTAGTTGTTCAAAGTTGGATATGCTATGCTTGGGCAATTGGTTGAACCATTGGGTGGCAGCGCCCAAAAATATCATGATGAATGTCCTTAGCATAAGAGCATCATTGTCTTCAAGATGAAAACATGCATTGATAAAATTGGTAACATGCTCTTGTGCATCCTCCTCACCCTTAAAACCTTTCTAACCTAGGAATCTCAAAATGCTTAGGATATGTAGGGCTAGGAACTGATGGACACAATGGTTGGTTGTGTATTTTTCTTAATGTTGGTTGGTTCCCAGCCATCTCTTGTTTCTCAAAGGACTTCATATTTTCAGTAAGTGCTTGAAATGCCTTTGAGGCGAGGAGTTCCTCTTCTTGTAGACCCCCTCATGGTGGCAATGGAAGTAGCCCTCTATCCACTTGATTTGTTCTATTTTCTTCCCTCCTATGAAGGGATTCAGGATGTGTCTACTCCTGATCTACTAGGTTTACCCTTTCTCCACCAGTTGGATTCCACTCATGATTTGGAGGGTGGTTCTATTGTGGGTTCCCTTCTTGTCTAATATACCCCTCTCTTGGTGAGTCAATGTGTTGATCTCTTTGACGATCATTACCATTTGCTTGTTGGTTGTTATGAGCTAGCTATTCAACTTGCTCTCTTAACCATTGCTCATGTTGGTGTAAGAGCCATTCTCTTTGTTTATCATGTTCAAGAGCTTCTACAAGCTCTCACTCTTTGCACAAGGTACTCTCTAGCCATCACATGTGGTTAAAATACGATTTCATAGAGGACTCATGTTTATCTGACCCTATTCTAGTGGTCTTGACTCACAGATCCCTCGAGGAGGTTTCTACTATTTCCTTGCTCTTGCTAGCTAAGGTCACTTGTTCAGTGTATTATTGAGTATCTCTATGATATGACTCTATATGCTTACTATGGGGTCACCCTGAGGCACCCCTAGTTTGAGAAGTGGGCTTAGAAGTCATGGTTCATGAGCTTCCAGATGCAGAATTCTCCTATAGCTACGGTGTTGGGAGGTGCCCTTGAATAAATCTGATCCAACTCATCTAACTGCCTTGTTCTCCATGGCTGATCCCATGGGGTGCCATTTATCCCAATGAGGTCATAGTCTATTGGAATCCTTCCTCTTGTGTGAAGGATATCTTCTATTTGATGTCTATGACTAGATGTATCTCTGGTTTCATGCCCCTTAGTGGGCTGATCTATTTTGAATATTTCATGTGAATGTTGGGATGTTGTAACCCCTGTGTATCCTTTTGATGATGAAGGTTTTGTGGTCACCCCCCTTCTCCATGAGGATGGAGACGTGGTTGCCTCATCATCTCTATGTGAAGAATGGGTTTTGGAACCCCTCTTATGTCCATGTGGGGAGGAAGCCCTTGAGGCCTCCTCATGGGTCTCTATGTTTTTGGAGGAAGCCCTTGAGGTCTCCTCATGTATCCTTGATGATGATGGTCATAAGGCCTCTTTGTGTTTATGTGATGTAGTTCCATGATGTTTCTCCCTATTTGGGTTTCTCGAGGAGATCCCCCAAGGGTTGAGTTATCACCCCTTAGACTCACGGAACTGCGTCTCACGGTCTTATGAGTAGGTCTTCCAATGTGACTACGACTTCACCTAAGGGTGTGAGTTGTTTCAGGTTCTCCCTCGGTATCAGATCGGGGATGTTTACTTCTTGTTTTGACCATTGTGTTTTTGAGAGTTTAGATTTTGTGTTACACTTAAATGTGACCAAACAATACCAAGCAAATATTTATCTTGATTATCAATTTAAGTGTGCCCTAAACTGTTTGTTGTATTCTGATGATTTGTTGTTTTTTTGATTTCATTTTTGCGTTGGATTAAGAATGAGGATACTCATCCATAGTGATAATCAAGAACACTCATGCCAAACATGATTTCTCAAAAGAGACTAGGGTACACCACTTAAATCCTAGTTGGGGGTTCGCCTAGTTCTTCCACTTTGAACCAATGATTCCAACAATGGGAGATATTTTGAACATAAGTAACTTAGTAACACTATAAGAAAGTTCCTCAATCCATTTCTAGGAAGCTCTAGGGGGCAAACCGATGGAAGGAGATGAATGCCAACATCACCGGATTGAATTGAGGGTTGGTGATGAAATCCAACTCCCCAATGTTTAAATGATGTGTGTGTGTGTGTGGTGTTCATTTTAAGTTTGCAAGAATAAGAATGCATCATACAATAGCAATGAATGTTTCCTATATGCCTAATGCAAAATATATTTCAATTTTTAGAAAGATGCATAGCTACTATGAGATTAATGGATGCACTCTATCAGGTGCAAATATGGCCTTTAGAAAGGCCTCAAGGCAAGAAAACCAACACACAGTTTCTAGCACGTTGGGTTCTAGGGCGGACTTTACAAGCATAATTCATTGTTCCTAGCAATGCCTAGTGGTAAATCTAAAAAGAATCTAAGATGTGCAAGATGCGAGTTCATTATTTTCCATTATTTAAGTTTTCCAAATTGAAATATGTCTTAATTATCACTATTTTTAAGAAAATATAAGCAGACAAAAAACCATAAAATATCAAAAAATATGTACCAACCTTTAATCCAGCTCAGAGAATATAAGTTATGTCCTCTACTGCACTACAGTGTTGGCCACTGTCACTCAGAGTGGTTGATTCTTGGCCACTATTAGCAGGAGCGGATGAGCTTGTGAGCCATTGTCGATCAGAGTGGTTGATTCCTGGTCATTGTAGACCAGAGCGGCCAAACATGCACACAAAACTAAGTTAGTATTCAGGCCAAAAATAAAAAATTAATGGAGGTCCCACCGTGATCGCCATCTGTAGTGACCCCGGGATGCACGCACCGCTTTACTCTACTTGCAATATTATACCCAAAATGAAAATGAAAGACCATGAAAAGCATATAACACAGAAAAGTAACAAAGATAGATCTCTTTATTTGTATTGAAACCTGGTTACATGTTGGTCCCTCTTAGGGATACCCATTTTGATACAATGAATTACAAATGAGGAAGATGTCCCCTAGCAAGGGGTGGTGCACTTTCACAAGCTTCCTGGTTCCACACATGAAAATGTATGAGGGCTTATAGATGCCTCCTTCTCTAGGTCTGATTGCTAGAGGGATCCTCTTGCTCTCGTATGTTGTGGATTTGCTCGATGAACCTATAGTCCTATAAACAATGAAACAACAACACATGCTTAGATGTCCAAGATTGCCTCCCCGGATGAGGTTGTTAGCAATAAATAAACTTACTAAAAATATGATGAAACTATGCTATGAAATCATGTAAATATATGCTAATGATGTGAAGATATGAAGAAAGTAGAATAAAAGAAGCTAATTTCTAAACCCTAAGCTAGGCCTGCAGGCCACTGTCTAGGACAACGACCGCTAAAGTGAAACTTGCCTTCTTTGCTCCAAGGCTATGGATCAAAGCTTGTATCCAATGTTGAAATGGTGATCGATTTGTTTATGTTAAACCCTTGATCGGCTAGCACCTTGTTGCTCCTTAGAGATGCTCCAATATGCTCTCCAATATGGCAAGGCTTCACTGTAATGGTAGTCTCCAAGGGAAGCTCTCCAAGTCTCAAAATCTCTCCTCAATGACCTATCCTATTCAATGCGTGATGATAAATTTTGGATATGTGTTGCTCTTTCGAATGAAATCGGATGTCTATTGTGGATCCCTGGTGCTCTTAGGCTTGCACCTTTTAAAGTGTGTGAAACCCTAGGTCTATGTTCAAAACCCTAGGATTGAATTCCTCATGCTTAGTGAATGTTAGCATGAGAAGCTCTTGTTTTTCTATGTTTAACTGAAGTCTAAATTTGGATCTAAGACTCCTATGTGAACTGGTCATGAAATGGGAATGCAAAGTTATCCCCGCTCACCTTTATTGCATGCAGACTACCACTTCCACCCGTGAATGGGCCGATTTGTCGACAAAATATTTTTTATGGCTTAGCCATTATCGTCTACAATGACTAAGATTTGGTCATTGTCGTCTACAGTGGCTAAGGTCTGGCCGCTCTGAGCTTGAGCGGCTAGAATCTGGTCACCCTGGTTTATAGTGGCCAAGCTTGGATGGGCTTAGAATACCCTAGATGAGTGGTGAGAACCACTTTTGATGCTTGGAAAGTCCAAGGTTATGTCACATGGCCTATGAATGTTCCTATGTAAGTAGTTCCCCTAAACATGACATGTTTTAGGTGTCTACAGGTTGTACAAGAAACCCATGATGGTACTTGTGGTGGCCACTTTAGTGGTATGGCAATCACAAAATACATCCTTCGTGTGGGATATTATTGTCCAAAAATGGAGTATGACTATTGTGAGTATGTGAAACAATGTATCAAGTGCCAACAACATGCAAACCTCACACATCTGCCATCTTAAACACTTAAACCAATTCAATCCATGTGGCCTTTCTCCCAATGGGACCTTGATCTTATTGGAAAAATTACACCTACTTACTCAAGCAATCATAATTTCATCATCACTGCTACATAATACTTTACAAAGTGGTTCAAAGCCATACCACTTGTCCAAATCACAAGAACACATATAGCAGCCTTCATAATAGACCATATTATATGTCACTTCAGAATTCCTTCCCAAATCATTTTTGACAATGGGAAATCCTTTAAGAACAAAACCATCCGAGATCTTTGTAGCAAGTTTCATATTCAACATAGTTTCTCTACCCCATACTACCCACAGGGTAATGGCCAAGTAGAGGCAACAAACAAAACAATTTGCTCCATCCTACACAAAATAGTCGTAGAGTCACATCATGACTGGCATAACCAAATACCCCTATCCTTATGGGTATACCGTACAAGCATTCGTACCCCCACTGGGGAAACCCTAATTTCATTTGTTTACGAGGAAAAATCCATCATACCCCTTGAGCTGGAGATACCTTCCCTAACAGTATCCATAAAAGATTACATTGATCATGACACCGCCCATCAAGCCTACTTATATCAGCTTGCACTCCTTGATGAACATCGTATCCATACCATCGAGCACACACAAGTTTACCAAGATTGCCTTCATGGTGCCTACAATAGTAAGGTACATCAATGCAAATTCCAAATCGATGGTTTGGTTCTCAAAGAAAACCAATAAATCACAAGTTAGCCTCACCAAGAACGAGACAAGTTTACCTTGAACTAGTTGGGCCCATTCATCATCACACATAAATATGGTTCAGGTGTCTATCACTTGGCTAATCTTTAAGGCCTCAATGACACTAAGCCCATTAAAATTTTACACCTTCATACATTCAATGCCTAACACACATAGTCATTTCCTATCACAAGTGGTACACACTACTATGTGCAAACATATCACTCACTAAGCACATCACGATAAATTTATATCTTTTCATTTTCTTACTTTACATATTTTACATGTACTTTCTCCTTTATGTCATTTTTATGTTTTTATTTATTTTCCTTCTTTCAGGATCTACATCATTTATAACCATACTGTTAAAAATGAGATACGATAGTAGTTACATACATCATCATGCAGGACCCTCCACCACCACAGACTATACCAATCATGCCAGTTGACCTGGCCCAACCACCAGTTACTCATCACACTAGGTGATCCTCCCATTCCTTCCATTCATACCATGACACTCCACCCTAACACATGTCCTCTCACCATCGAGACTCATCTTACTCACCCCATTTGGGAGATAGCCAAGTCACCCTATCCTCTTTTTATTAAAAGGAGGAAACATACCATCGTTGAACATAAGGGTCTCCTAATTTTTTTGAAGACACTAGGAATCCTTATTCACCAACTAATTCCCCCCACCATCCTATAGTAGCCTAATACCCTCCTAATAGAGGACACACTCCTCATCTATCCTATCCTTCATGCCTATCAGTCCCACTCCCAAATGGGGAGTCTTCTTATGTCCAAGCATTACAAGCCTGCATGGCTCAAGCTACCAAAGATAGCCGTGTGCACATGCCCCATCCCACTTGCACTACCATCCAAAGCCATATCCTATGCCATCTATCCTTAAGATGCCACCTTCACCACTATGAGTTTTACCTTTCCAGCAAACTTCCCAATTCCCAAGTTCATTCCACTTCTCCCCCTCATCATCACAACCTCATGCATTTTCTCCTGTATACCAAGCCACTCCATACACATTGGAGTCTTTATTGCCACCTTCCTCAATACTATCACCTCCACACCATGACATGCAACATCTCTTCTCTTGTATAAAGGCTCTTGAGCTATAGATGAGCTATTTTTTGTTGTCATGTTTTATCACCTCATGCATCAAGGTCTTATTGACTTACCAAAAATTTAGCCCCTAGACCCCTCGCATCCTAAATCGTGTAATTATCATGAAAGCCAATATTATATCTGTCATCGCCAACTAGGTCATGACATTAAATAATGTTGATTATTTGAGAACCTAGTGCACAACATGTTGCATGGAAATCGAACTCCATCACCTGGATGCTCCATACCATTTAGTTGATTATTGATTCCTTCACGTCGCATTGACCCTAGAACTTTTCCACCACATGAAATTTTAATAGCACCAACCCACTACATTCACAACATCTCCAACTACACCACCCACAAAAATCAAAGTTATACAATCACTTCACCATATTATTCTCGACATAACCCATGCCACTTCACCTATCAGGAGTTCCCATCTTATTCCTTCTTTCTCCTTCTTCTTCCTACTTCCTCACATAGTTGTATGGTCACGCTTCGAGCGGCTAAATACCTATGCTAATCTATCCCCTCCTCTTCTATCATCCTTTGACTTTGGTAATCCCCTTATCTCATTGGTTTCCAAAGACTACTTCTATTTTCTTCTAGTTGTACATTCCACATTCATTCCTTTCCTTTCCTCAACATTACCGTATGCATCTAACATATCATAGTTTTTGCACCTACTACAAACACACTCCACATGCTAGAACAACCATTATTATAGCATTGTGCTTTTCTATTATCATGATACACCATACTTATCTATAAATAAGTTTTTTTAACTTATGTTTCTACACTTCATAAGTTTCCTCTTGTAGATATTGTACTTTTACACTTGCATAATTTACATTACACCCATTGCATATATCCATATGATTTTCATCATAATTTAATTTCAAGTTTGTACATTATTCCTCCAAAAATGTGCCTTCAATAGGAGTAATACATGCACTTTTTAGCATCACCACATGTATGTCCACTCCCCCTTTTTAGGATTAGGGTACACATAGATGTCATGTTTAGCTTTGACTACTTACTAGTTCAGTCAATCAACTATCACCCCTAGCTAACATGTTTTACATTCTTCTTATGGTTCTTTAGGCTGATTCAAATTCTTTCATGAACCATTCACAATAGGTTACACATTAAACACATTTTGAGCCTAGTAAAGATGAAACCTTGAGTATATGTCACCATCTAGAGAATGGTCTCCCCTACTTGTCCTATCACTTAGAAGGTCAACATACGACCTAGGGATAAAAAAAGGGATAAGAAAAATAAAAAGTAAAAGAATGGGGTAGAAAACAAAAGCCAACACCCGTAGAATAGAAAAACAAAAAAAAACAAAACAAAAAATAAAAAGAGTATCACAATAAATAGGCCAACAATAGATGAGGGGCAGAAAACAAAAGAAAAAGCCTCCTAATATCACCCATGTTACGCTTCATCGCATTTGGTCCTTAGGTTTAATATAACACCATGGGATGATTTCCATCACTAGAAATAGGCTCCAATAGTCTGCATACCAGTGGAATAGTCTTACAAGTGGTGATATATCTATTACATTAGCTACCCTCTTTTGTACAAATCATTGTTCACATATGGATGAGCTAGCTAGTTCAGTCACGTCTATAATGGGTTAATCCTACCTTCCTCAAAATGGATAAATTAACCTCACTCATTTACACACATAGGTCCATGACAAATTTTGAACCAGTCTGACTAATTATGAGTTGCCACATAAACTTGCACAGTTTGGATTTTGAAACTTGATTGCCAAAACTACATTGGTCAAAGCCATTACATGTCCCCTATACCATCCTACATCTCTAAGATAACAAAATGGATAACATCCACATAGGTACATGTAATGATACAAGTGCTTCCTCTATGCATTTTAGCACTCCCGTACATGCATCTATGTTACATAGATTCATTACAAATATTACATGTCTCACATCACAAATCACATCATTGCATTTACATTACATGTTTCATATCAAAAACTAAATCAAAGCATTTATCCTACATATACTATTTCACACTCCATAATTACATTCATATTACATGCATCCATTACACATGACATTTCAAAATATATCACTTCGCATTACATTCAAAATACAATCATATAAATTTACTCTACAACATACTCACACTATAGAGAGATAATAGATCTAAACCACAATACACATGCATATCCTTTCATCATACATACCTAAAAATTATGTTATCATATCTATGCAAACATAAAGAGAACACAATGCAAAACCATAACATATGTATACATAATAGTCGAAATCAAAATGTATATATATTTATATAAATCATCCATCAAAAATTCCTGTAGGCTATAAACTAGGACCATACCCATCGTCCATCATCCAAAACACCCATAGGCTATAATCATAAATAAATCTAACTACTACAAAGAGTCTCCCTATGTCCCTCATGGCTCAACTACATCTTCGTAGCTCTGCTCGACTCTACCCTGTCTCTTGTAGCCTAAACCATAGTAGGTGGATCTCGCACCTCAACCCTAGCACCCACCCACTCTACCAAAGTAGTACTACACTGACTATGATGATAAGGTACTTGCACTCATGATCCAAACTCATCCTGAGACACCACCCGACTATAATCAAGAAGTGCAATCCCATGCACCATTAGAGCAGACTCATATAATGACCTCTTTTTAGACTCTACATCCAATAGACTCGTTAGTCGCTCAATACCCTAGGAAGCCTCCTCACATACCTACTACTAGCTAAGCATCTCAACCATTGTCTTCTCCATCTCTATCCTATGCCTCTCCTCCTATAGATGAATCACAACCTCCAACTACTAAACTCTATCCCATAGTTCTTGATTCTTCACCTCTGCATCCTACCCCTCCTGAACCTCGAAGGGAATATCCTCCATATTCGTAAAAGTACCAATATTAATGGTGTCATCCACACCATCCCTAGCAGCAGACCCACCTACCTCCTCTACACCACCCATAGCCACAAATCCACCTCCCTCCTTCGTTGCCCCAACTACTCCTCCCATGGCCACTCCACCCTCCATAGGATCTACCCCAATGGTCAAAGGAATCTCTCCCACTCCCACTCTCTGTGTACTCGGTGCACCACCCAAGTGTCACCAAGACCATCATGGAGGAACCTCTCTCACCACATGATACCTCCTATGGCTAAGCTTGAGTCCTCCTACCTACTCTCCTCTCTGGTGGAGGTACCTCACCAACAAGTGGAACCCATCGATTAACAATACCTTTGTTAGGTACCCAACTTTGCATAGACCACCAGGCCTCAAACTCGGGTGTAGTCCCGATATTATCCACATTTAGGATAACCATAGGTGGGTCACTCTCATCAACCCAGGGCAACACCATAGGTTACTTTCCCCTATCACCCCATCATCTGTAATATAAAATAGGAGCTCCTAGAATATGTTTTTGTAACCCAAACTACTTCCTCACCCAATCAAACTGAAAATACTCAGCCTATTGAGTATACCTCCCTACTAGCCATCTGCCCTACCAAATGGCTTGTAGCTACTCCTTGTCCTATTCCCAAGTCATCCCATCCAACCAAGGCCTCCACTTAATATTATTAGATGTCAAGTCTCCAAATTTGACCCTCCACAACAAAGGATCACTCTCATGAGGCTTCTTGATCTCCTTCTCATCAATCTACCACCTCAAAGCATAGGGTAAATACTCCTTACCCTCAACATGGGCAGGGTGAGGCAATAACGAGGGTCTCTCAATGGATATGTGCTCCCATGCCCATACCTATAGCAATGGAGTCTAGCTCAAACTCTTCAATCCAACACACACAACATCATGCAACTCTCTATACACTTGGGCCAACAATGTAGGTGCCCATGCAAATATAACCTTGTGCTCCACCATGTCACTCACCACATCCAACATGTTCTAGGTGAATAAAACCCCAAAAGTATCAGGTAATGCATAAGTAGATATCATAATCATCATCACACACTTGCGATTAGAGATCTTATCATTCAACCATAACTACTCATACTATATCTTTAAGACATCTATGTCCCTCCACCCCTCACAATAAAACTGCTCCAGTATAACATCCTTACTGGTATCTGGTGCTTCTCTAACTAGAACACCCTCAATTGGTAATTTTTAAATCTGATAAACATTCTCTAAAGTGATCATCATTTCCATAGTGGGAAAATGAAATGTGTTCCTATCTGTGTCCCATCGCTCACACAACACAAATATATATGCCCTATTGGCATGGATACTCTTGCACTCCTAGACACCTCTAAACCAAATGGCATCCAACCATACCAAATCATTAGCATTATTCATCACCTCATAAAAATTGCTTTTCATCCTCCTTACATGATGACGAGGCTCAAACATCTTCACCTATTCATCCACCAACAAACACAATGAAATATACATTAGTCATCAATAAAATGATGCAATCCAATAAAAATCCATAAATCAAATTTACAAATTAAACTATTTAAATTGACACACACTTCGAGACATAAACAGTGCATAATTCACCTATCAAAACACATCAACAAAACAATCACATATTTGTATACCCGTTTTGTCACTTCATGGCAAAATTTTGAATAGATGCAAAAAACAATATATATTTAGCTTCCAAAAGTCAAAAATAAAATTACCCACATACCCACTGTGGCATGCAATTCAAAACAAAGTCAATGCATCGAACATATAAAAACAAACTATATTTTTGAATACCCATTTGCTCACTTTACGGTGAAAATATTGACAAAATTTGAAAACAATATACAAATCATTACGGAGTTCAAAGTCAATCTTACCACACAAACACCCAAATGAAACATATGCTAAAACACACAATACAAAAAAAATAGTCACATTTTTTAACACCCATTTGTCCACTTCGTGGTGAAAGTTCAAACAAATTTTGAAAATAGTATAAATTGGGCTCCCCACAACTCATCTTAAATTTAACACTACCTACATCTTGGCACACAAATCAAATACAGGCCAAATGAAATAATATACAAAAACAAATAACATTTTCGAATACCCATTTTGCCCTTCTACGATGATGGTGGATTGGTAAGTTGGGGTGCTTATCGAGAGGAGACATAGGTTCCAATCCCATAGGTGTGCCCATGCATAGCAGTAGCCCGATCTGAATCCTCTGCATGTTGCACCTGACTGATGACGATGATATGTTTCTTGCTTGTTCGACGGTCCCCTTCATACCATGTGTTGAACTAGATTTATGAAGACGGTGCAAACCCTGTGCGTTCGACGGTCCCCATATCACAATGGGTTACCATTAATGAGATGGTGGATGTTTTGGAAGACTTCGCTGATAGTTTGAACCCTGCCAGCTATGCTAACAGTTACTAAAAATTGTGATTGTAACCAATTCATATATGTAACCAAAAAAGAAAGTATCATCAGTTTCTACAAATGACATACCCACGGTGGAAAACTTAACAATCAAAGTTTACCAATTTACACCTAAAAACAACACATTTAGACAACAAGCTAAATGAAAGCAAAAAAATATAACAGTCATATAACGAGATACCCATTTACTACTTTTACGGATAAAATTTAATAACATTCCAAAAATAGTACACCATTGCTCCAAAAATGGACGGTCAAACTTTACATATACTCTACCGATTACTTGATCAAAATAGCACGAAAACAAGTCAAACCTAAAAATAAACTACATTTTTGGGTACCTATTTGGCTAGTTTTGCACACTGTGTTCAAATTTCAATAAAAAATTACAAAAATTTTCAAAAAGAGATGAAAACCTCCCCACCCTAATTCACTTTTCTATGGAAAATTAAAACACAAAAAATTAGAAAATTAAGGGTACTTACTGATGGATATCCATGCCTGCTACCACCTCCAATTCATTCTCTCACCATATTTGCATCCGAAATCGTCAACCACATTGTCCACATGTCATCGTATACTCCTCCCACATGCTCTCCAAAGCTTATCATCATCAAAATGAGCCCCTCCCACCTCTAAATTGCCTTAAAAATACCTAAAACTCTAATTTTCCCCCTACCCCATGATTTAGGTCCAATTCACCTCTCGCATCATGAATCAGGATCCAATTATTCCCTCGCCCCACGAATTGAGCATATAACCCCCAAATCCCATCAAATTCATTCCAAAACCCTAGGAAATCATGCAAATTTATTCTAAAATCCTAGGAACCCTCCTAAACTATCCTCTCATCTACTTTTTCACCATTTTTCATCATGCATTGGTATTCTATCAATCACTACATCACCAAATCACTACATTCCATTTCCCTCATTGTCGATTCCTCGTTTGAGGGTGTATTCCTATCCAAAGTCGACTTTGCATGCAACCAAAAAACCAAAAATATAAAAGCATGAATATCACATCTGTCTACAATTTTTTTTTCAAAGATTATATTATGATTATAATATCAATCCCAACTAGATATTTGTTAAATCAAGAGAGTTGTGCGTAATAATGGAGAGGTCACTTTGGCATTCATGGTACACAATGAATGACACGGTTGACTAATTCAGCATAACATTTGGAGGAATTCACTTTGGCATTCATGGTACACAATGAATGACACATTTGAATAATTTAAATTTTAACTAACTCAAATGGTTTGATATTTGTCGCCATGTGTTCATGAATCAATCAACAACAAATATTTGAATAGGTATCTGTTCTATTCATACTTTTGGACCATGTTGAACTGGTCATAAAAGCAAAGCAGTCAAAATTTGCCTACCCCAAGCAACTATTATGACATCAAAAATATAATATGGACTCAACAAAACCACTGCATTACATCTGCAATCATTCGTTTCCATTTACTGATATTTTTTGCATTCCATTTTATCTATTTCCTCTTCTCCTCTTCTCCTTCCTCCTTCTTGGCTATCAATCAAGTTGGTATGGTCATGCTTCGAGTGGTTACCAAATTTTTATTGGATATCATTCTCCTTCTATCCCTTCTCTTCTACACAAACCCTTCACATTTTTGTATTAAACTATGTTTCACATAGTATAGTACAAAAAGGGGCAAAATGTAGATACCTAAAAGTCACACATTGCTATACCTAGGTACTTGTAGATCCTTTTGGACACTTATAGGTTTACATAGGTAATCCTAGATACCCCTAGGCTATCGTAGACCAACGTAGACTATTGTAGATCCTCCTAGATATGCATATATTGTTGTAGTCATGCGTAGATGGCCGTAGTCATGCATAGATCATCGTAGATTACCGTAGCATTATGTAGACTTCCACATACCACTTTGCTAGTTATTAGGTCCAAAACCCTAATAATCTATTAGAATCACATCACAAATATTTTCCATGCATCGAGATACCTTCCATCAGCTTCCCAAGATGATACAAAGCCTATTTGCACTCAATTGAGGCCCCCACAGGCTATTAATTGGCAAAAGCAATTATCAAGTCAATTCCTAAAATCTAATTTAATTTTGACTTCACTTAAGTCACTTTTTAGGGCAAAATTGATTAATTAAAATCTTAATCCCTAATTAACACTAATTGCACCCTCCCACATGTGTGTAATTAGGGTTAGTTAGGATATTTTCCTAAGAACCCTAATCAAGCCCTAATTTGACTTAGGACCTCCTAATCTTGATTAGACCTAATCCTTCCTCACACATGTGTGAGGATAGAATATTTTCTATGGGTAATGTAAGGAAGCCCCCTCACAAACCCTAACCTAACCTTCATAGGATCTGACCCTAAGGCTTAGTTATCCTAAATACCCCCCTAAACCTTGGGTTTCTTATAAATAGTGGGCCCAAACCCTCATTTATCTCTCTCTCCACTTATGTCCAAAGCATAGAAACTCTACAAAAATATGTACAAAAGCACATAAACAACAATATAAACCTACACATCAGTAGTACAATACCTTAGGAACCTCTCCATTGAAGGATTTTTGTAGAATAAAAATTACAGTGCAATTCGCCCCTCACCCCGTGAATCCAGCACTAGTTCACCCCCCGGGGTAAGTGGGTCTACAAGTCCTAAATCAGCTCATATTTGGGAGGTAAGCTTCATTTTGTAATTTTATGAGCTCCTGCATCATTTATTTTAGTTTTTATCATGTTTTTATAGTCGATTTGTCTTTCTTAATATGGGGCCTGACTGAGGCAAGCCCCCCAATGAACTAACCCCTTTTTGCGGGTTTATCCTAGAACCAAGGAGGGAAACAACAAACAACTACAACCCCGTAGTGGTAAGCAAACCCATCTACACTGAGGAACCCAAAAGAAGGCATCAACCCTATTTTAACATTTGTGAAAAAAAAAAAGGAAAAAGGGGAATTCTCCCTATTTGTAACCTATGCAAATCTTATCATGAATAAAAATACATTGTTCTGAATAGCAAGTGTCTTTAATATGTTGTTGTCTGAATGTCGTATTTTTCCTGTTTCATGGGGTCTAGGTATGGGCATGCAATCCTCAAGAACATAAGGCTCTTAACCTCTCCTAAATTACCTTGCTAGTTGTTGGGGTGTCTAAAATCGATACTTGTACTTCAGGGACCAATTTTGAGGTAAATTGGGAAGTTCACATGCCCAAGTGTGTACTCTCTAACCTCTTTGAAGCTTGTTGGTGCACCAAAAAACTTTTGTGATGTGGCTTGAGATGTGTTTCAGGGCATTTTTATTTGGGGTTTCTTAAAATATTACAACTACATTCTATACAAAAATAATCTACAAGATGTTTTATATGCAAGGCAAAGGGTGCAACCTTTTTGGAACCTGATGATTCATTGAGAGAGTGAGGCAAAGGTGTAACCTTTTCAACCTAGAAACTCCCCCAAATGTGATGCTAGGCTATGGTTATGCTATCCTAGATGGTGTGACTTGGTACACCTATGCTATGCTAGGCTATGTCTATACTAGACTAGACTAAGATGCGTCCTCACAAAAACAAATGATAGGAATTGAAATGATAAAAATTGAAACTAGGCTAAGAAACTTTCTCACGAAATCAAATCTAACCTAGTTTTTTTTTTGGTGATTAAAAATAAATGGAATGAGTTACAGGTTGTGGAACCAGTACTTATGGCAGTGGTATAAAAAACCTGCTATGTATGAATAGAATTGTGGTGGGGTGGTCATTGGCGGTTGATGCCACAATATCTAATGAGTATAATGAGTGGCATGTTATGGAAGTAGTACTTATGGTGGTGGGACTAGAACCTGCTATGGATAAATGGAATTGTGGTGGGGAGGGAATTAGCTGTTGATGCCTCAGTATCTAAGGAATGAAATTAGTGGCAGGTTGTGAGGCCAGTACTTATGGCAGTGGTACTAGAACCTATAGATGATGGATGAATGGAAATGTGAATGCAAGGCAAAGTATGTAACCTTGTGAAGTTCCTAGCGATGGATGTGTTGATTGAAATATGTTGGAATAAGATGATACTCTAGGAGATGTGGAGAATGATGTGGGAAGGAGTGAAAACTCCCCTAGTTTTGGAAGATGTGGTGGAAGGAGATGAACCTCCATAGATGTGGAAAATTATGGTAAAAGGAAATGAACGGTGATAGATGTAGAAGTGTGGGAGGAGATGAACTTCCCCTAAGTGTGAAATATGTGGTAGGAGAAAGTGAATCTCCACTAAATATGGAAGAATGTGGTGGAGTACCAGTGTGTGTTCTTTTTGCACTAGTACATGATGAATGGAATGAGTTGTAGATTGTGGAACCAATACTTGTGGTGGTAGTACTAGAACCTATAGTGGATGAATGGAATTTTGGTGGGTTGGGCATTGGTGGTTGATACCCTAGTATTTGATAAATAAAATGAGTGGAAAGTTGTGGGTCTAGTACTTATGTTGGTGGTACTGAAACCTATAGTGGATTAATGGAATTATGGTGGGATGGGAATTGGCAATTAATGCCATGGTATCTAATGAATAAAATGAGTGGCAGGTTGTGGTGCTAGAACTTATGGTGGTGGTACTATAAATTGCATTGGATGAATGGAATTATGGTAGGGTGGGCATTTGTGATTTATGCCCCGATATCTTATGAATGAAATGAGTGGTAGGTTGTGACACCAGTGCTTGTTTTTGTTGCACTAGAACCTATCAATGATGAATGGGATGTAGGTGGTAGGACTAGTGCATATGGATATCATACTAGAACTAGATGAGGTGGAATGAGGAGGGGTGGTACAAGAATTGGTGGGTGGATGCCTTGGTATTTGATGAATGAAATTATTGGTATATTGTAAGGCTAGTACTGGTGGTGGTTTTACTGGAAGCTATGGATGATGAATGGGATGTAGGTGGTAGGACCAGTGTATATGGATGTCACACTAGAACCAGCTAAGGTGGAAAGAGGAGTGGTGGTACTGGTATTAGTGGGTGGATTCCTCGGTACTTGATGAATGAAATGAGTGGTTGATTGTGAGGCCAGTACTGGTGGTGGTTGTACTGGAACCTACGAATGATGAATGGTATGTATGTGGTAGGACCAATGAGTATGAATGTTGCACTAGAACTAGTTGAGATGGAATGAGTAGTGGTGGTACCAACATTGGTGGTGGATGCCTTGATACGTGATGAATGAAATAAGTGACAGATTGTGAGGTTAATACTGGTGGTGGTTGTACTAGAACCTGTGGATGATGAATTGATTTGTGGTGGGGTGAGAGGTGAAGGTAAGGCAAAGGATGCAACCTTGTGAAGTGCCTAGTGATGGATGTGGTGAGTGAAATATGTTGGAAGAAGGTGATATTCTGTGAGATGTGGCAGATGAGTGGGAAGGAGAAAAATATGCCTCTCAATTTTGGAAGATGTGGTGGAAGAAGATGAAACTCCTCCAAGGGTGGAAGATATGGTAGGATAATTTGAATCTCTACTATGTATAGAAGAGGTTTTAGAGGAAGAAAGAACTCCCCCCAAGTGTGCAAGAAGTGATATGAGAAATTAAATCTTTGCTATGTATAGAAGAAGCATTGGAGGAAGATAGAAAACTCCTCTAATGGTAGAAGATACGGTAGAAGAGTGTGAATATCCACTAAGAATAGAAGAGGTGTTGGAGGAAGAGATAACTCCCTCCAATGTGTGAATGAATTAAGTGATAAGAGAATGTGAATCTCCACTATGTATAGAAGAGGTGTTAGAGGAATATGAGAACTTCCCCTAAGTGTGAAAAATGGGTTGGAGAGAGATGAAACTCCTCTAGATGTGAGAAATAAGTTGGAAGGAAGAGAAATTACTCAATTGGAAAATATTAGTTGGTAGGGGATAACCTCCCCCAATTGTAGAAGGTGAATGATAAGGAGTCCTCCTAGTTGAAGAACATGGATGGGAAGGAGGAGAAATCCCCCAGTTATGCAAATGAGGAAAAATATGAAAAATGAGAGGTGAAAAGATGTAGAAGATGTGAAATATGAGCATAGATAGCAATATCTAGGCATAAAATGGTGAATTCCATTGAAAAATCAGGTTCACACGGGGGGTGCAAACCAAAATATTCGCACGGGTCAATGCAAATTGTTTTGGGTGACCTAGATGCAATGTTTTAGCTGTTTGGAGTACCAAATAGTGTCAGAATTGGAAAAATATTATACCATTGGAAATATTGTTTCAAGACCAATATCATGGTGGTAGTTTTGCAAAATTTAGAGGTGATTTGATGGGTAAAAACTTAGGTCAAAGATGACCCTTCTTCTAGAAATGATGAATGCGCAATTTCAAGCCTTTTGAAAGGGAAAATTTGGTATTATTGATGAAAGGGATGGGATGATGATAATAGAGTAGAAGAAAATATATTCAGGTGATTAAAAGAAGTAAAATACTCCTAGTTATATAATATGGTTGGTAAGGATGAGGAGTCTCTTAATTGTAGAAGACATATTGGAAGGAGAGAAACTCCCTTAAGTATGAGAGATTAGGTGGAAGGAGGAGAATATCCTCAATTGGATAAGATGAGGTTGTAGGGGAGAAATTCCCCCATTTGTAGCATATGATTGATGAGGAGGAAAAGTCCCCCTAGAAGAAGAATATGGGTGATGAAGAAGGGAGGAAATAAATAATTGAAGAAATAAGGAAGATAGAATATGTTCAAGGAAAGAAGGGGTGATAAGTGAAACCAAGAGAAATGCTATGTTGTTGGAGGATAGAACCTCAGAGGATGGGAAATGCTAGTCAAAATATTGGGATGAATAACACTATTATAAGAAGTGCAGCCATGGACACTATGAACTTGTTGAGGTAGGGTTATAGATGTGGGAGTATGAACATGTGGTGGTGGTATTAGAGGTGGAAATAGATTTGGAGTTGCACCCTCATTATTATGTGAGGAAGTAGTGTCCTCATTACTCATATTATGGACTAAATGTGTGAAAATACAAGTGTTAATATCATACCCTTTTTGGTGATGATAAACACAAAATTGGTGCTCATTGTACCCTTTGGATTTTGGATGATTTGGATTGAAAAATTTGACCTCGGGTAGAATTAAACGACCTATGCAATGTAGTTGTTGGAAGGTTTGAGATATATTCTTAGGATTGGTGGAATAATATGGAGGATTTTGTGTTCAAATGGTATTTGGACTAGGCAGTGATGGATTGAATGCTTGTCTAGGTTGTGAAGAGCCCATTTATTGAGGATGAAGGGTTGGTGGAGGAGGAGGAATTGTGGGACCCACCATAATTATATTTTTGATAAATGTATGACATTGACAGTGGCTCATATGCATCTCAAGTGTATCAAGACATGCCAAGATATATTGCATGTCAATGGGTGGAGGAGATGGAGGTATGGAAATGGGATGAGAACGAATGCTAGTGGTGGAGGGTTATGATTAATATGAATAAAAATATGGAGGTGGATGCTATGAATAATGTGTACATAGGGATCTAAAAGGTTGGGAAATGCCAACCTATTGGATGATTTTAAATGGAAGTTGAGGTGTATAATTAATAGGTGGAAGATGTGATCATGAATGAGGAGAAGCATGGTAGGAAGCATGATGATGCAAAGAGGGGAAAGTGGAAGGATCATCCATGGGAGGAGAAGGAGGAAGAGTATGATTTCTCACATCATGATCATAGGATGAAATCCTAGAGGACGATGTGGGAGGTGGAGAGGAATTGTGTGAGAAAGTGGAAAGAGTATGAGAATGAGTAGAGGTGGCTACCTCTGAGTGACCTGATGAAGTGGTTGGAGAAGGGAGAAAATGATAATATTGCATGATGATGTTTGTAGCTATGAAAAATTTCCAATTATTGTGAATTTTAGACTTTTGGGTACTCTATGACTAGTTTTGGACTGTTCTAGTTTTAAAAACATAGGTTTACATGGGAGGAGGTATGAATCTCTCCTACAATAAAAAAATTGCATGGGGGGTGCAAACCTCGAGAAAATAGAAATATAGGTTGGATTGGTACTATTTTGTATCTTTGTGTGCTCTATGTAAGTTTCTATGCAATTTGGAGACCTATAACAAGGTTTGCACAAGGGGGTATGAACCTCTTCTATAACTAGGAATTCACATAGGGTCATGCGAACCTTGATAAAAAAGGACAGCTATTTTAGATCTCTATGTGCTCTATACAATTTTAATACTAAATAACATGTGCTTATAATGAGATGGGGGTGAACAGTATAAGATAAAACTTTTTACTTTTTAATCCAAATGATAACATCAGCAACATTAAAGCAATAAACATCACACAAATCATCACACACATGAGAGACATGATTTAACGTGGTTCACCCAATGTGTGATACTCTACAAAGAAAATAATCCTTATAAATTTTTCTTAAATAAATTCTCTTGGGAATCCTTTCCCTAAAATATTTATGGACCTCCAAAGGAGATACCAATCCCCTAATCAAGTTCATGGATCTCTATCCATAAGAGAATTCCTTTCTCCTTAGATTTGGTTGGTGATCTTATAGAAGAACTATTACCCCACTACTCTAGCTAATGGATCTCTATCCACTAAATATAACTATCCTCACTGACCTGGCTAATGGATCTCTATCCACTAGATATTGTCATGCTCTATACTCTATCACCTCCAAATCTTACTCTTAGCTCTATCTCAAATCTAAACTAAACATAGTCCTTTGATCTAGCACAAATATACTCAATATTTATCTCTGGTCTGGCACAAACCTATCCTCAAATATGCACCAAAATATATCCTCAATATTTGTCCTCAAATCTATCCTTAATATATGTTCTCAAATATATATTGTAATATTCCACAAAAGCTCACACCAATATGTCCACAAGTCTTCTCAAATACTTACCTAAAATCTACTCAACAAGTCCTCACTAGAACTTGTCCAATCTCATAGAAACATAAAGAGAATTGTTAGAGACTCAATATTATTTTGTCTTCACATTCACAAACTCTCAATCACTTACAATCTAAATTTTTATCATAGAAACATATAGATAATTTTTAGAGACTCAATATGTTTCACATTCATCAACACATCCATTTGACTAGGCTCAACCAACTCTACTCAACCAATCACTCAATGAAATAGTCCTTTCTCATAAACCCTAGTCCAAACTTATGATTTTTCACTCAAATGTTCCAACAATGCTTATCCACCAAGCTCACATAACAATTATACTCATGATTTTTGCAAACCCTAGTTCAAGTTCTTCACTCAATCAATCACTTCAACAATAATGCTTATAAAACAAGGTTTATTTTCTTAACCTCTATTCCAGAAACCTTGAAGCATTAATTCAAAACACACTCAAAAAGGAAAACTTAACAAATTCCTTTTCACTCAAATATTGTTTTCAAAAAACCTTAATCAATCACTTCAACAACAATGCTTATAAAACAAAGTTCATAGCATTCACTTCCACTCAAAAACTCAACAAAGAAAACTTAACCAAGTCCTTTTCACTCCAAACTTTGTTTTTCAGAAAACCATCCAATCAACTCAACCAAAGAAGAATGTGCCCATACCTTTTTGCTTGATGAAGAGTAGACTTCAAAACCTACCTCAACCACAAATAATTCTTTGCCAATCTCAAGGATGTTAGGTGACAATACTAAACAAATAGCAACTCAAAATACACCTTAACACTCCATCTTACAATAATATCCAACACCACAAATCTTTAATAAAAAAAAACTCTTTCAAAACTCAACTCATCAAAAGAACATCTTAACAATTCATTTTTATCATAACCCTTTTTAGAAATATATCTCAAAAATAATCCAAACTTCACTTACGACTCCCTACTTAATATTGCATTAATTAAATAAATCACTTTATAAAATAATGCAATAAGTCAATCTCTCACTTTTCTAAGCTAAAACAAAATTACCCTAACTTTTACTTTAGAAAAAATAACCCTTCATATATCACAAAAAAATTTCCTCAACACTCAGGTTAATTTCATAACTTTACTTCTTTCCACCTTATCCCTCCTAATTAGCAAAACAAGTTAAAATAATTTCAAAAAATTATTACCACTTTTCGAAACTTAGAACAATACTCCCACAATGCCTTGGTCATGGCTTCCATGTCGTGTGAGCCATGTGCTCCACTTGGAGCCTCAAGGCACAACATATGCTTTGACTCCTTCAAACCCATAAGAGACCTTGGCTCTTCCTTCAATGCTGACGGAACCACACACTATGCTTTTCGAAAGTCACACGTTTCAAAATTTCACACAAGATTTTTCATATAAGATGGATGCAAATGAAAAGGATACCAAACCTTAGGAATGGCTATGGTATTTATACCATATGCCTTCCCTTGTCACACATGTCAAAGGAGAGGAAAATTTGTTGAGGAAACATGCTATCGTCGATGCTACCAAATTTACCTTCGAAATATATTTATTTATAATTATTTAAATTCAAAGGAATTTAAATATTATAAATTTAATATTTAAATATTCTTTGGGATTTTAAAATAAAAGCCTCCTTAGGTTTTAGAAAACCTTTTTTATTTTCCCAACCATGGTTTTAATAAAAAAAAATTATTTTTCCCAACCATGGTTTTAAAAGCCTTTTATTTTGTGCTTCACATAATATTTAAAAATAAACATTATGAAGATCTTTTGCCACAAACATTTTGCATTACTCCATTTAACCTTTTGACATCAATGAAAACTTTATCTACTCAAAATGTCCAACAATATCCCTCTTTGTCATTGATGACAACCCAATTATCTTTTCAATTTTTTTTAACATGATTCTATCCTATTTCCCTTGGGAGACTACTCCTGACTCAATGCTATCTTATTAAATCAAATCTCTCCCTCTTACTTAAATCCCTCCCCCTTTGACATCAATGAAAAATGGTCACCTTTGGGGCTCAGGGCTAAGAATGAGTCTCTTAGCTTAGCCCCTCCCCCACATACTCTTGAGGTGGTTAATTCTAGGGTGGGAGTATTACTCTCAATTTTTCTTGAAGATACTCAAATATTTCCTTCGAAAGTGGCTTAGTGAAAATATCTGCTATTTGCTCCTTTGTAGTAACATATTCCAACTTGACCTATTTATTTGTCGCATTTTCTCTCAAAAAATGATACTTGATTGGAATTTTCTTTGTCCTAAAGTGCATCACTAGATTCTTTGAGATACTTATAGCACTTGTACTATCACATAATATGGTAATAGGATGATCATGTTTTATCTTGAAGTTTTCTAGAGTTCCCTTCATCCATAATACCTATGTACAAATGGCTACTACCATGATATATTCTGCTTCTACTATAGATAAGGATACTAATGCCTGCTTCTTACTTAGCCAAGAGACTAAACAATCTCCAAGAAAGAATTTTCCTCCACTTGTGCTTTTTCTATCATCAATGTTGTCCGCCCAATCTACATATGTATATTCTGTGAGTGTGAAACTATCAATTTTGGGATACCAAAGCCCAAAATCCATAGTCCCTTTTAGATACCTAAGAATTCTCTTTATTGCTGCCACGTGTTTCCTTAGGTTTTGCCTTAGACCTTGCCACTAATCCCACTTATTGCACTATGTTTGGTCTTGTAGCTATAACATACAACAAGCTGCCAATCATAGATCTATATAGTCTCTGACCTACCTCTAGGAATTCATCATCCTTACTTAACTTATATCCTGTAACCATGCGGGTACTTACTGGTTTGCAATATTCTAATCTAAATTTCTTTAGCATCTCTTTTATATACATGGTTTGTGAAATAAATACTCCTTTTTTAGATTGTGAGATCTAAATTCCAATAAATAAGGACAACTCGCCAAGCATAGACATCTCAAATTCATTTTGTATGTTCTCTACAAATTCCTTACACATATTACAATTGTTTCCCCCCAAAATGATATCATCAACATAAACAACCACAATTAGTATATCATTCCCTTCATTTTTGATGTATAAGTTATTATCTGCTATTCCTTTTATGAATCCTTATTCCTAAATATACTTATCCAATATTTAGTACCATGCTTTAGGAGCCTACTTTAGTCCATATAGTGCCTTTTTCAATCTGCATACATGATCAAGTTTATCTATTAATATGAATCCCTCTGGATTTTTAATGTAGACTTCTTCTTCTAGAACATCATTTAGAAATGTTAACTTAACATCCATCTGATATACCTTGAAGTTTTGAAAACTTGTGAAGGCTAAAAATATTATTATGGCTTCAAGTTGTGCAACTGGATCAAATGTCTCATCAAAGCCAATTCCCTCTACCTGTGCATAACATTTGCACACTAACCTTGTTTTATTCCTTACTACCTATCCATCTTCATTTAACTTATTTTTGAATACCCATTTTGTGCTGATTACATTCTTGTTCTTTGGTCATGGAAAAAGTTCCCAAGTCTTGATTTTCTCTATATGATCTAATTCCTCATCCATTGCCTTATTCCATAACTCATCTCCACTTGTCTGATTGAAGTCCTTTGGCTAAATCCTAGATAGTAAGGAAAAATTTTCTTGTTGAGATGGTGTTATTATCCTTCTCCTTGCTTGCATTTCATCTAGATTCCCAATGATTAGATCTTTTAGATGATGCTTCTATACATATTTGGATGGAGTTTTAGGAAAAATTATTTGTGTTTCTTATTCTTATTCATCTTATTCCTCATGAAAATCTTCTTGAAAAATTCCATATTCCTAATACACAGTTTCCTAAACTAGTTCTCTTGAATCTATCTTCTCATCAATTGTTACATTTATACTTTCTACAATAGTGCATGATCTCTTGTTGAAGCATCTATAGGCTTTACTCTTTGAGGAATAACAAAGGAAAATTCCCTCATCACATCTTGGGTCAAATTTGCCTGAGTTTTGGTCTTCTCATATTATGTAGCACTTGCTTCCAAAAACCTTGAAGTGCTTTACAGTGGCTGGTCTTACTTTCCAAAGCTCATATGCAGTCTTGTGATGATTTACTCTCATTTGAGCCCTAGTAATTATGTATACTTCTATGTTGACTACTTTCCTCCAAAATCCATTTGAGATTTTGAACTCATTTAACATAGCTCTAGCCATATTATGAACATTCCTATTTTTCCTTTCAACTACTCCTTTTTGTTGACGAGTTCTTGTTGTTGAGTATTCTCTATTGATCCCATATTGTTCACAAAAATATACAAATTCATTTGAGGTAAATTCTCCTCCTCTATCAGATCTCAAACAATTTATCCTCTTTCTGGTTTCATTTTCAACTAGTTCCTTAAATTATTTGATTTTTTCAAATGCATCTGACTTCTCTTTCAGGAAAGCTACCCAAACCATTTTGGAGTAATCATCTATAAATAATATAAAGTAACTCTCACCTTGAATACTTTGTGTTCTAGTAGGACCACATAGATTAGTATGTATTAGACTTAATGGCTCAGATGATATATATACTTTTAACTTAAAGCTTGTTCTAGTTTGCTTTCCATGTTGACAATGTGCACAAATTGTGTTTTGTGGTCTTTTTATCTTGGTTAAATCTCTGACAACCTACTTATTGCTTATGTTGACTATGTTGTCAAAATTCAAGTGACCCAATCTTCTATGCCACAACCAACTCTCATATTCTTGTGATATAAATTACTTTTCCCTTTTGATATCACTAAGCATGTTTAGATTATTTGGAGTTCTTCTTGCATTTGAACTTTTCTATTTTTTTATTTTCTTATCTCACATCTATCTGGGTGGAATGTAACCATATGCCCTCAATCACAAAGTTGACATACACTTAGTAGATTATGTTTTAACCCGTTAACATACAACACATTTGTTTTTATTTTTTTCCCATTATCTAAACTCAGAGTTCCTCTTCCACCAATCTTTGTTGATTCATTATCACCAAAACTTACTGATACTCTATTGGTTTCTTTTAGTACAATGAATTTATATTTGTCTCCTGTCATGTGTCTAGAGAAACCACTATCAATATACCATTGTTCTTCTTTATCCTGAGCATGAAGGGCTATTTGAACTAACATTGATCTAGCTTTTACATTTTCCCTTTCATATTTCCTAGTTGTTGAAATTGTTTTTCTTTTACTAGACTCACGAAGTATCATTTTACACCATCTAGACTTGTGCCCAAAATTATTGCATTTGTAACATATAATATCATTATCCATAAGAGGTGCAAAAGAATTGAAATTTCTATTGACATTGTTTTTTGCATGACCAATACAGTGTACAACTCTATGACCATATTTTTTACAAGAAAAGCAATGACCATGGAAGAAATTATGTAACCTATTTTGATGCCTTTGATATTGTGGTTGAGTGCTTCTCCTTTTGTGACTAACTCTCATCCAAGGTTCTTCTTTACTTTATTCCTTTCTGATATATTTTTCTTTTGAAGTATCCTTTGCTTGCTTATCTTTGTTTGAATTTTTTGCTTCTTGAAGACTTGACTCCTCTTTTTTTGTCTCATACTCTATATCTTGTAGTACTTTGGTCATTTCAACTTAATTCCTTAGATAAACAATTTTTTCTTCCAATATTTCGTATTTTTTTTCTCTTACTCTTAATAGATCTATCATATCCTGCTCAATTTTCTTTCCTTCTTCTACCTTTATCTTGAGTTCATGCGATACTTTGTAGAAGTTCCATCCTTGCTTCTTCATCCTCTTGAATTTGTTCCTTCAAGCTTCAGTTATTCTCTCTATTTCTTTCCAACTTTATGAGAGCAGTAAATTTCTCTTTTATATCAAACATGGTCTCTTCTTCATTTTTTGAATTCATGTGTGTTGTTTATGTATCCTCCTCCAAGATGTTAGTCTTTTCATGGAGATACTTGCTCTGATACCAATTGAAGAATATGTGCTTATACTGAGATGGGGGTGAAAATTATAAGATACAAATTTTTGCTTTTTGATCCAAATGATAAAATAATCAAAATTAAAGTAGTAAACATCACACAAAGCATCACACATATGAGAGACATGATTTAACATGGTTCACCCAATGTGAGCTACTCCACAGATAAAATATTCCTTATAAATTTTTTTTTAATAAATTCTAATGGGAATCCTTTCCCTACAATTTTTATGGACCTCTTTCCAAATGAGACACCAATCCCCTAATCAATTTCATGGATCTCTATCCATAGGAGAACTCCTTTATCCTTAGCTCTGGTTGGTGATATTCTAGAAGAACTATTACCCCCACTACTCTAGCTAATAGATATCTATCCATTGAAGACACCTATCCTCATTTCCTTGGCTAATGGATCTCTATCCACTAGATACTATCATCCTCTATAATGTGTCACCTCCAAAGCTTACTCGCATCTTTATTTCAAATTTGCACTAAAAATAGTCCTTCGATCTAGCACAAATCTGCTCAAACTCTATATCTGGTCTGGCATAAACCTGTCCTCAAATCTACACCAAACTCTGTCCTCAATATCTATCCTAAAATATATCCTCAATATCTATCTCAAATATATATTTTAAGCTTCCACAAAGCTCACACTAATATTTCCACAAGTCTTATCAAAGACTTACCTCAAATATACTCAACAAGTCTTCACTAGAACTTGTCTAATCTCATAGAAACATAAATAGAATTGTTAGAGACTCAATATGCTTCACATTCACAAACTCTCAATCACTTACAATCTCTCTTTTTATCACAAAAACATATATATAATTTTTAGAGACTCAATATATTTTGTAGAAACCTAAAATGTGTCATTCTTAGGGGAGCTACTCACATAGACACATCCATAAGATCAGATGACATAATCTTGAATTTTCCAACCATAAATAGTGGTTCTCACCACTCATTTGTGGATTTTTCAATCCATCCAAGCCTAGTCGCTCAAGCCAAGAGTGACCAGATATTAGCCACTCAAGCCTAGAGTGGCCAAACCTTAGCCACTGTAGATGATAGCAGTCAGATATTAGTCACTATAGATGATAGTGGCTAGACCGTAAAACAATTTTATCGACAAACAAGCCTAATCATAGGTATAAGTGGTATTCTGTATGTAATAAAGGTGATTGGGAGTAACTTTGCATTCCTTTTCATGACCAATTCACATAGGGACTTGATTTTGTATTTAGACTTTAGTTAACTAGCCTCCAAACATAGACAAAGGACAAAAGCTTCTCATGCTAACAACCAGTTTGCATAGGAGACTTAAGTTGGCAGTTATATTTCAGTTAAATTGCCTCCAAACTTAGACAAAAGATAAAATATCCTCATGCTAATTCTCACTACACATGAGGAATTCACTCCTAAGGCTTGGACATAGACCTAGGGTTTTACACTATAAAAGGTGCAGGCCTAAGAGCACCAAGAGAGATCTTTTTTTTATCCATACAATTTATCCTAAATTTATCAGGACAGGTCATTAAGGAGAGCTTTCGAGATTTGGATATTTCCCTTGGAGATCACATTCATGGTGAAGCCCTAAAAATTTGGATAGCATAGCAACCATTATTTCAACATTGGATACAATATTTGATCCATAGCTTTGGATCAAAGAGGACGAGAGTCACTTTAGCGACCATTGTCTTGGACAGTAGCCCATGGGCTTAGCTTAGGGTTTTAGACATTATATTCATTATTTTGTTTAGAATATCATTAGAATAGCATCATTTCATTCATTCACACATATAATTAGTCTAATTTGCACTTTATTTCATTTGTTATATTCATTACTAACAACCTCATCCATGGAGTTATTCTTAGACATCTAAGCATGTGTTGTTGTTTCATTGCTTACAGGGCCAAAAGTTCATTAGAAAAAATCTACAACATACGAGAGCAAAAGGGATCCCTATATGAAATAAGCCTAGAGAAGGAGGCCTCTGTAAGTCCTCATACATTTTTATGAGCGAAACCGGGAAGATTTTGAAAGCACACCACCTCTTTGTGAAAGGGACACTCTTTACCTAATTGTAACCTTATTGTATCAAATGGGTATCCCTAAGAGGGACCGACATGTAATCAGGTTTCAATACAAATAAATAGATCCATCTTTGTTATTTCTGTGTTATATGCTTGTTATTGTCTTCCATTTCATTTTTGGGTTTTAATATATTGCAAGTAGCGTAAAAATAGTGGTGCGTGCATCACCAAGTCACTACATATGGCGATCATGGTGGAAGCCCCACTAATTTTTCATTTTCTACCTAAATACTAACTTAGTTTTGTGTGCAGGTCTAGCCACTCTGAGCTACAGTAGCCAAAAATCAGTCGCTCTGAGTTACAACGGCCAATAGAGCTTTAGCCGCTCCCACTAATAGTGGTCAGGAACCAGCTACTCTGGTCAATAGCAGCCAGCATTGGAGTGCAGTAGAGGTCAAAACACTAACTCTATAAGCTGGATCAAAGTTTGGTACAACCTCTCTGATATTTTATAGCTTATTTTTGCCTCTATGTGTCTAAAATAGAGAACTTAAAGCACATTTATGTTTGGAAATTGAAAGAATAAAAGGAGAAAGAATTAAGAATTTTGCATATCTTGGTTCTTCTTTTAGATTTCCACTAGGTATTTCTAGGAACAATAGCTTATGCTTGAAAATTTTTCCCTAGAATCCAACGTGCTAGACATTGTATGTTGTTGTCTTGCTTTGAGGTCCTACTAGAGGCCATATCTGCATGAAATAAAATGTGCTCATACAAATCATAATAGTCCATGCATATTTCTAAATATTGAAATGTATTTTTTTCACTTAGGCATATAGGAAAGACTCATTGCTGCTATATGATGCACTTTATGTTACGCAAGCGTAAAATGAACACTACACATGCACGTATCATTTAAACATTGGGGAGTTGAATTTCATCACCAACCCTCAATTCAGTTAGGTGACATTGGAATTCATCTCCTTCCATTGGTTTACCCCCTAGAGCTTCCTAGAAATGGATTGAGAAACTTACTTATAGTGATACTAAGTTACTTGTGCTCAAACTGTCTCCCACTGTTGGAACAATCATTGGTTCAAAGTGGAAGAGCTAGGTGAACCTCCCACTGGGACTTCAATGGTGTACCCTAGCTTCTTATGAGAAAATAATTTTTGGAATGGGTGTACTTGATTATCACTATGGATGATTCTTCTCATTCTTAATCCAAGAAAAAGAGCAAGAAATCGAGATAACAACACATCAAAAAACACCAAATAGTTTAGGACACACTTAAATCAATAATAAATATAAATATTTGTTTGGTATTGTGTGGATATTCCTAAAATTACAACTCAAAAGATCAATTCATAAACAAAATGGTCAAAAAAAGAAGTAAAAACCTTCGATATGATATCAAGGGAGAGACTGAAGCAACTCATACCCATAGGTGAAGTCGTAGTAACATTGAATGACCTACCCGTAATACCATGAGATATAGCTCCGTGAGCCTAAGGGGTGATAACTCAACCCTTGGGGGATATCCTTGAGAAACCCCAAGTAGGGAACCACATCATGGAACAAAGTCACATAAACAAAAAGAAGTGTCACAGCCATCCTCATCAAGAATACATGAGGAGACCTCAAGGGCCTCCTCTAAACACATAGAAACATCTCAAAGATGTGAGGAAGCTTCAAGGGCTTCCTCCTCACATGGACATAAATAAGGTTCTAAAACTCACTCTTCATCATAGGTATGACAATACTGCTACATCTCCATCCACATGGAGAAAACATGTCACTACAAAGCCCTCTTCATCAATAATGCAAGCAAGGGTTGCAACACCTCAAGATTCACAAGAAACATATGAAACAAGTCTACCCATTGAAGGGTAGGAAACTAGAGCTACATCTAGTCATGGGAATCAAATAGAAGAAACACTTCATATAAAAGGAAATATTCTCGTAGACTATGATCTCATAGGAGTGAATTGTACCCCATGAGATCAACCATGGAAAACAAGACAGCTAGATGGGTTAGATCAATTTTCTACATGACCAACTCAAAGAATTGTAGCTACTAAGAAATCTACATTCGAAAGCTCACAAACTATGACTTCTAAGCATATCTCTTAGTTTTGGGGGTACCTCAGAGAGACCTTACAGTAGATGTATGGAGTCTGATCATAGGGATACTCAATAGGTTACTGAAAAAATCACATTAGCTAGCAAGGGTACAGGTACAATAAAAACCTCCTCGAGGAATCTATGAGTCAAGACAACAATAACAGAGTCATATAAACATGATTCTTCTATGAAAATGTAAACTGACCATGTGAGATGGTTAGAAAATCTATTATGTAAGGAGTGAGAGTTAGTCGAATCTCTCAAATAGGATAAACAAAGAGAAAGACTCTTGCACCAACATGAGCAATGCTTAAGAGAGCAGGCTAAGCAGCTAGCTCTTAGCAATTTACAAACAAATGGTGGTGACCATAAAATAACTAGATGTTTTGACTTGCCTAAGTAGAGGCACACTAGAGAAGATAGCCCACAACGAAATCACCCACCAAACCATGAATGAAATCCAACTAGTGGGGAAAGGGCAAACATAACAAACCAAGATCACAATCCTGAGTCCCCTCATAGGAGGGAGGAAAATAGAATAAATAAAATGGATAGAGAGTTACCTCCATTGCCACTATGAGTAGACCTACAAGAGGAGGAAATCCGTGCATCAAAGACATTTCAAAAAATTGCTGAAAATATAAGCCTTTGAGAAACAAGAGGCAGCTGGGAACTTGCCAACATTGAGTAAAATACACAACCAACCATTGTGCCCATAAATCCCTAGCCCTCCATATCCTAAGCACTTTGAGATGCCTAGGTTAGAAAAATTTAAGGGTGAAGAGGATGCACAAGAGCATGTCACCAATTTTATCAACGCATATTTTCATCTTGAAGACAATGACACTCTCATGCTAAGAACATTCATAATGACATTTTCAAGTGCTACCACTCAATGGTTCAACAAACTACCTAAGCATAGCATAACCAAATTTGAACAACTAGTAAACACATTCTTAAAGAATTTCTCCTTTGGTGCTAAGAATAAGGTGAACCTTTCAGACCTGGCTAACTTAAAACAATATGATGATGAGCTAGTAATGGATTATGGGAATATATGGAGAAAATTCATGGTAAAATTATCATTCTCCATTCCCATAGAAGATATCATTCGCATGTTCACCAAAAGTTGTTCTAAATACATCTCCATATTGCTACAAATTTAGTAGTATCCTTCATTTGAGGAAGATTTGGCATAGGCCAAACTCATCGAAGATGTAAAATTAGATGAGGGAACCATTAAACTCCAAAAAAAAAAGGAGTGGAACAAGAATGGTAAGAATGACAAGTACAAGTAGAAATAGGGCAATCCTGCTCCAGTCAATCAAGTCGTATTGGCTACACCTAAGTATGGGGGTGCACAAAAACACTAGAACTATAAAGCACATCCCCTGCCAACCAATTACAATCAAATGAACAATCAAGGGTAAAACAGAGAATGCAAGCCACCTCACTATTTCATGCCTCTGATAGAATCAATGCAATCAATATTTAATCAGTTGAGATAGGCTAGGAGGATTAGTTTTCTTGATATACCTCTTATATATCCCAACCATACAAAGACAAAATTATATAGGGAAGATCAATTTTGCCCTTATCATAGGATACCAAGTCATGACATTGAGGCTTGTGTCAATTTTAAGCATCAAGTGCAAAACATGATTGAGGTGGGATAACTCAAAGTTGACAATGCACTAGCTCTTGATAATCGAGACATGGGCATATACAAAAACTCATTGCCCAATAATGAGGCCCTTAGGGAGCAAGGAGCCCAAGTCAATCAGGTTCGAGCTGATATACCTACCCACAGATGCATTGGGATGGTTGATATTGTTAACATAGCAACTAGGACTAGACGGTATAGTCAACTGTAACCTTCTATAGCTCCCATGAATGTCCAAGCCACACCTATGCAGAGGCAAGACAACCTCCTAGGTCCACCAACATTGTCTATGGTAACTATCCAGAGTAGATTGGAGCAGAACCTACATACGACTCCAGCTAAGTTATCCATCTATGAGCTCATACAATATTCCCCAAAGCATAGGGAGAATTTAATATAAATTTTAAGGACAATTGAGCTCCAACCACAAGATGTGAATGCATTCACTCACTTTATGGGACAAGTACAAGAATACCAAAAAAATATAATTCGATTCTATGATTATGAGATTAAGACAATGCCTACTGCCTTACCATACCCTCCACTAAATATTGTGGTGGCAATCAATGACTTATGTTTCAAGAGGGTCTTGGTCGATACAGGTTCATCTATAAACATCATTACAACAATAGCAATAGAGCACCTCAAGATCCCCAAGTCCAATATCATTCTAGGAGCCTACATATTGAGAGATTTTAATGATGTTTTATGCAATACTATGGAAATGATAGTCCTACCCATCAAGGTGGGGCACAAGACCATCCCTGTGATGTGTCATGTCTTGGAAGGGGCTATGCAGTACAACAACCTCCTAGGGCATCCTTGGATAAGGGCCATGAAGTGTGTTCCTTTGATCTTGCACTAGTGTGTCAAGTATGTGCACAAAAACAAATTCTATGTGGTCTTGGTCAATGAAGAGCCTTATAAATACATCCATCAGGTGGAAATTCTAGGAGAATTTATAATTACTTCTACCCACTTGTACGTAGTGCCTTCATCCCCAACCACACAATTGGATAACAAAGAAAAAATGTAAAGAAAAGACCCATGCACATCAACACCTTCTGGTGCACTTGAAATAGTCAATGCTTCCAAAGTACCATCTGCATCAAAACCAAAAGATAATCAGAAGCTAAAGGTATCCTTAGTCAAGGAAGAAAGGTCCAAGGAAGTTCCAATTGTAGCCATTTCTAAAATGCCAAGTCCTATGGAAGAAGGAGATCTTCAATATCAATATCAATATAGTTATTACCATCCTGCTTCGTCAGTGTCATCCGTAGGGACATCCATGTCACATGCATCAATACACTTGGCAAGCATAGGCATAGGAGAATAACTTATGCAAAATATTATGTTTACGCCTATCATTGATTCTGCACAAGACATGGGAAGACCTAAATACTTGAGACTACTAGTGGGAACAATTGTTCCACTTGGAATCCCTCCCAACCAAACCAATTTTGTCTATGTCGACCTAGACTGCGCCCATAAGTCTTCAGACGTAGAAGAGGATTATGATGAATTATTCATGGTCAATTTTTATTACCTATTTAACCTCAATTTTTCTCTAAGATACTTTGAGCATTACCATTGGCATAGCTATGGCCTTGGTATATATGAGCAAGGGCGCAGGTGGCCATAAAAGCCACAATATCGGCTTCCCTCCGATAGGTTTGGGTTAGGCTATTATATTGGAGGTTGAGATGACTCTCTTACAGCAAAATTGGATAGATTAAGCTTAGTTTTAGGAGAAGACATTTATTTCATCCCTTTTAACCCTTAAGAACATGAAATTTGAGCAACAAACAAGTTGCCATGGTGAACATACCGCCACCAAAAAATTATCATCTAAACATCTCAATTGATTCCATCCGAACACGGTACAACTCATGGGATGAAGAGAATGGATATGAAGCAAGTGATGATGAGGCACAACTTGGCTTAGTCTACCATGGGCCTCACTATTTACAAAGATTCACATGGTCCATCCATAATGAGAATGGGTACATATCGAATGAAAGTTACTATGAATTAGAGGACTCAATAGAAATAGCCTATTTAGGCATGAGCCATCAATCCCTGACTTTGGGAAAAGAGACAAATGCAAATGGATTCTTCATAAGTGAAAAATAATATGAAGATGAAATGGAGATGGCCTACTTGGGTCCAAGACATGAGTATTCTATTCTAGGGCCACATACCAATGCTAATAGTTTATGGATAGGTGATGATAACTTTGAGGATGAGACCGAGATGGCTTATCTTGGGCCTCACCACTTGTGACTAGTCAACAAGCTAGTAGAAAAAGAGGCAGAACTGCATGCCATAGATCCTATATTAAGGTTCCTCGGAAGACCTATTGACTTAGGGGCTATTCATCGCATGGTCAATCCCCCTCTACCCACATTCCGAGAGATCCTTGAGCCAAATGACCCCATTCTATAGTCTGTGCATAGAGAGAATCCAACCACTCACATGTTGCATAGGGAGGACCCATTCATCCCCAAACCGCTAGAACCTCATCGTGAGTATGGAAGAAAAAACCTTGAAACAATATTACACCCATGTGGTCCTATAGATTTCATCCCATACATCAACATAATCTCCATTGATTTGACCACTTCACTTCATAATCTAGTAGATCCTACCAAATCATTGCATCTTGACGTAGATGCTATCGATTGGGATCACACTGATTCACCCATATATCCTAAAGACCTCTTTCCCAACAAAGAGATTTTACAATTATTCCATTTGCATCAGGTTGTGTGTATGATGTCTTCCATGTTGGTTTGGATCCTGAGTTAGTAGGTCCTATAAATCCCACCGATGAAATTCATTTGATACCCATGCCTCATCAACTAGAATATGGGTCACATATGGCTATAGAAGTGACTTTTGATGTAGACATCAATGATGATCCTACCCCACCAAGAAAATTCAAGTTTGGAGAAATTCTATCTCCAGAGGAACAAGCCATCCTAATTTCTCTCCTTAAAGAAAGGTCAAATATTTTTTCTTGGACTTACAAAGACATGCCAGGGATAGATCCAAAGTTAGTCATTCACAACATTTTAATGGATCCCATGAAGAAGCTAGTAAATCAAAAGCTAAGGAAAATGCATCCAACCATCACTTTGATGGTGAAGAATGAATTGCAAAAACTACTGGATACAGTATTCATAGTTCCTATCAACTACCCTGAGTGGGTGTCAAACATGTTATCCATGGGGAAACTTGATGGAAGAGTCTGTATCTACACAAACTTTAGAGATTTAAATAGGGAAACACTAAAGGATTCATTCCCATTACTAAACATAGATGCTCTTGTAGATGTAACTATAGGTTATGAGATGCTCTCCCTAATAGATGATTTTTCTAGATACAACCAGATCCAGATTAAGCCCAAAGATCAACATAAAACTACTTTCATTACTTTGTGGAGAACATTCTGTTACAAAATGTTGTCATTCGGTCTCAAAAATGATGGTGCCACATATCAGTGGGCCATGACATACATATTCCATGACTATATGCATAATATCTTAGAGGATTACATGGATGACTTACTAGCCAAGTCCCTATTACGGTAAGAGTACACTGAAGTCCTTAGAAAATTCTTTGATCGCCTCATAGAACATAATGTTCAATTGAATCCTAAGAAGTGTGTATTTGGCATAACTTCTGGTAAGCTTTTGGGATTCATCATATCCAATAAAGGCATCGAAGTTGATCCTGTAAAGGTAAAGGATATATTGGAAATGGTTGTCCCTACCAACATTAGGGAGCTAAGGAGCCTACAATGCAGGATAGCATCCATAAAAATATTCATCGTGCAATTATTAGACAAATGCTGACCTATGAATTGGTTGCTACGCAAGGAGGTCCCCTTTTATTGGGGTGAAGAATACCATCAAACCTTTGCAGAGATAAAAAATTATCTGGCAACACTACCAGTATTGGATCCACCAAGGCTAGACATACCATTTTTACTATATATCGGCTACTGATTTTGCATTGAGCACCATGTTAGCTAAAATAATGCATAAGATAAAGAGAAAGATATATATTACATTAGTCACACCTTGGTGAGTTATGAGCTAGGATATGCATATGTTGAAAAGTTGTGTTTAGCAATGGTCTTTGCAACTCGAAAGTTGTGACACTACATGTTGAGCCATACGACCTACATTATATCAAAACAAAATCCTTTGTAGTACATGATGAGCAAGACATATCATAGTACACATACCGCAAAGTGGATCATGCTATTGACAGAATTTGATCTAGAGTTCATAAGCTAAAAGTCCATCAAGGGACAATTCATAGCAGATCAATTAGCAGAGGTGCCTCTTCAGGATAACAAGCCACTCACCATAGAATTTCTTAATGATGTAGTCTTTGGAGTATTAGATCTGCCATAACTCAAAGAACCTAAGAGAGAAAGAGACATGTCATTTTTCTTCTACGGTTCAAAGTATGAACAAGGGAGTGGAGTAGATGTTGTCTTTATCACACCGTAGGGTGCTCCATTACCCTTATCATTCAAATTAGACTTCCCTTACACAAACAACAATACAAAATATGAGGCATTGATCTTGGGACTCCAAAAAACCATAGCAATGGGCATTAAAAGATTAAATATCTTTGGTGACTCCTTGCTCATAGTAAACCAGGTCAAAGGACTATTTCAATGTAGGTGCCCACTCCTGAATACTTACAAGGAACTTGTTGACACCTACCCAGCTCAGCTAGAATGGTATGACATTGAGGCAATTCCTCGTACATCAAATAGATTTGTAGATACCATGGCCTCTTTGGTATCTGTAACCACATTCATATCTAAAATTGGGTGTGACAATTATAGGGTCACACCCGATTGCGTCTCCTATTGTGATAATTGGTAAAGACATGACATGCATACAAGTAAATGAAATTGACAAAAACTAAAACAAGAAAGAAAATGCTATATTCCATTATATTTGAAGTCAAAACCCACTTACAATTATGTCCCTCTTAGGGATATTCATTTTGATACAATATTACAATAGGAGTCCTCAATTGTTTTCCCTTTTAAGGATAGATGTGATTTCCAAATGCCTCTCAGAATGGCACAAATTGCTCAAGGAACTTGATGGTTTGCTCTCCTTTGAAACTATTCCCTACGGTCAAGAAACAACAAGAATGTCAAAAATATAGGTAGCCTCTCATGATGAGGCCCTTTTAGGTAAAATGCATAATGACACCATTAACATGCATAATCAAGAAAGTATAAAAGGTGCTTCTAAACTATGCAAATCGAATCAAAATTCATAAAATAGCATAAATAAAGACAACTACTCTATGCATGAATCAGATATATGAAATAAGGCATGAAAGTGCATAAATAACTTATTAATGTCCTAATTGAAGCATAAATATAAAGAAACTAAACTAACCTAAATCTATGGTCATAAGTCTACTAAAATATATTTTAACCATGAAAACAACTAATCTAACCTAATTATCCAAAAATAAATGAAATTAGGAAAGTAGTTATACCTCTGATTCAAACCGTAGCTCTGGTGCACGGTCTGCACTATAAAGTGTGGTTGACAGCTATGGTTAGTGCTCTGATAGGCTTATCCTCAATTCCAAGGGTAGTGGGCTTAACCTCCTTGTCCAATTGATGTTCAAGGATCACTTTCGATGTCCTTATGACAGATTTGGTGGTCAAATCACTATGATGGACGCGTATCCTAGAATCATTGCTTCCAACTCTTTGGAGGCTTAAACTTGAAATAGTTTGCACTTGTCATCAGACATTCAAGTAGCTTTGGTGCTATAATGGGAGTTAGGCCTATATAAACGAAAGGATGAGAGTTACAAACAAATTATCATTTTTGCTATTTTCCCAAGCAAAGGGGTAAGCTTATGATAGTTTTTTACAATGATTCGCAAGGACAAATGCAATTTTGACAAGATCAAGGGATCTATGATATTTGGGATCTTCTACTGATTTTGATTATGATTTGATATTATGACTACCCCCTCAACCGATGAGATGATGAGGGTAATGATAAATAATAAAGTGAATATTTCACTTTACTACCATGAATGATTTGAACAAAGTTAGATTTGAGCATATTAATGCCTTGGCTAGGCCTAGTTCAGCTTTTGATTCCAACTGTTAATAGTATTTGCACGCTTCTATCCCATGGAGTAGTTGGGCTACAATAGCTGTATTAGGGAATCAAATTGATACAAATCCAATCATATTTGTGTTGAATCAAATTGTCGATGATTTGCTAAAAAAGAGGTCATAAAATAAATGGCATGCAATGCCTCATTCCCGTGGAGCAAGGCCTTCTTAGGGATTGAAAATAAGTATATCATATCGATGATGACAAATTTTTCCCCAAATTTCCTTAAGGTAATTTACTCATCTTGTCGGATTACATGGGTCACAAGTCGCTACAACTGCCAAGTATATAGGGTAAATTACTGAATACGAGGCGTATTTGTGTTTTAATTTTTTGATTTTTTTTTGTAAATATTTTGAATTATGCATTGAGCTTATTTACTTGGTTGGGAGGTGTGTTGCTCCATGAAAGGATTATCATAGTGATGACCTCGGTTGTACTTTATAATCTTAGCCAAATTTTTAATTTTTGATTGGATCTTAGTGCTTGATTATCACCAAATTTCCAAATTAACTTGCTTTCATTGCATTCTGACTCAATGCAAGGCATTAATTGATCTTTTTGGCCCTTCCCATGGTGGTATTTTCTAAAATTGTCAGCCAGTTGCAAACCGTGGCTAGGTTCTGCAGTTCCCAATTGAAAATTTGAGAACTGTGGCTAGGGCCTATGGTCTGCACTGAATATGAGAAGTCTATAAAATTAAAAAATTTCAAATATCTCATTATTCCTTGATAGTTACCTACAACTGGAGATCTGACAGTGACATCTGACTAAACTGATCTGCAACCTAGTACACCTTACCCGAACACCGACTCACAACATGATGGCAAGGCGCAGGCAAGTGTCTTCTAGCCACGAAGGACGAGGGGAGGGTAAGGTAACTCAAAAACCAAGACCTCACATCCATTACCAGTAAAATGAACCCAATTAAGTAATCGGTAAATCAATCTCACTAAAATGTTGGTAATGAACCTCATTTTAGGCTAGGATAGCTTATGTTTATTTATTTTTTGCATTTTTTGTTGTGGTATTGTACCTGACCGAACTTATATCAGAGATCGTAGGTACCAGTTGTGGTTCTCAATTGGTCAATTAGGGACCGTAGCTACCAGCTATGGTTAGAATTTAAACTTTTGATGGTCAATTTTTAATCGCATGCAGACCGTAGGGTTGACTCATGGTTTGCCAAATTTAGGAAAATTTTACAAAAATTTTATTTTTTCTAAATTTTTAGAGGCAATTAATATCATTTAATCCATTTTTGATCTGTCTGATTGACAAATTTAATTTGTAGGCCTACATGATGACATGTTTTTGCAATTTTATCAGTTTTTACTATTTTTGATGATTTTTAGATCAATTTTTAAATGTTTTTGCTTGTTTTAGTTAGCTTTTTCCTTATTTTATGCTATTTATTCCAGAGATTGACCTCTAGAGCATGAGAGCCTAACATTATAAAGACTCTCCATGCAGAGCTCACTAATGGTGAGTGAGAGTGTTTTGGAGCTGTTGACTTTGGCTACATTCTAGATCTACCCACCATTAGGGTATATCAATCCTATCTGACTGTGTTGGCCCATCATTGGAATATGCGGACCAACATATTTCACTTACCTATAGGTGAAATGATAGTCACACTAGAGGACGTCTATAGGATCTTCAGGATCTCCATTGATGGTGAGGCCATCGTATGCTCCACCTCTAGGGCTAAGGAGTTTGTCTTCGATGCTATATTTGATACTCAAAGTGAGGAGGCTCAAGGTGCCATCGACAACGGAGGGGTCCACATCGACTACTAGTAGGGGAAGAACATATTCTCTATGTGCAAGGAAATTTTCATGCACCTGGTGGTGCAATATGTGCTTCTAGACTCCTTAGGCATTAGGATTGTTTGGAACCTTCCAGCTACTATATGTAAAGTAGTATAGAGATCTATCCACTGACCACTACTCCTAGCCTAGGGGAGCACACTACTAGCTTAACTCTATCAAGAGCTATATTAGATTACTAAGCATGGCTGTAAGGGCATCAATTGTAGTCTACTTTTGTAGATATGGGGCTGGCAGTATATCAAAGTAGAGCATCTTGGGGAGCTAACCTTACCCATTATAGACATTGATGATGAGCATCAATGTTATGCTACCTACTGGCCTCAGGAGTAGGAGGGCATCCATAGCAGGACTCATGCTGGATAGACCCAGCATTCCATTACCCAATTTGTAGCACTCAGGTCAGATGATATCTAGTGGTGGCCCTACATGGATTGTCCTGACTAGCCTGAGGCTAGTGATAGGCTTCAAAGGGCTCATTGGGATAGATGGCTACTTGGTTGAAAGGTCAAATTTAGAGAGTTTCAATTCTTCTCTTACATCCTACAGTAGTTTGACATGGTGTAGGACATCCCAGAGATCCTGTTCACCTATAGGTGCTTGGCTTTGGAGAGGGATCTACCACGGATCCAGCCTATAGTACTAGGTGATGCTCTAGATGACTTCCAATAGACTGGGGTTGATGTAGCGGTGACCACTCTAGATTACGATGGATGGTGGTCTATGTTCCATTGGTATGGGATAGGGGCTCTGGGCTATGCTACAAATCAGGTAGGAGGTTATTGAGATTGATCCTAAGGAGGAGGCTCTAGAGGAGGGTGACGTCCCTCCTAGCAGTGTAGAGGGGCTACTCTTAGCATAGTTGGATGGTTTGCAGAGTTAACTTGATTGATTCTAGATGCAGTATAGGGAGCGTGATACTACTATTGCTACTCTACAAGTGTAGCTAACATAGAGAGACCATCAACTAAAATAGGCAGACCAGTAGATTGATAGCTTGACCACCCAAGCTACTACAACAGGGACCCAGGTTGGCGAGCTCACCCATGCTTATGACTTGGCAGAGGTATAGAGGGATGCAGTCATAGCAGATCAAGATTTTCTCAGGGCATAGAGGGGGGTTCCTCCATCCTCTTAGTTGATTATGGGGCCTCTAGTGGCACTAGTAGTAGTACTACAAGGTGGTTAGGATCCTATGGTAGAGATACAGTGCCTATAGGGTTTACTTATGAGTGCCAATGAGAGGCACGTAAATAGGGTTTCTCTGGTAGACCATATGGTTGGATACATTTAGATGTTGGGCATAGAGGTTCCTGAGGATCCATATGCTATAGAGTTCCAATGGACTAGGTATTGGACTATAGGATAGTCCACTACTAGCTCGAGCCATCACATCCATCAGAGTGAGACGACACATAGGTCCTCCAGTACGCATGGTGCCAGTAGTAATACTAAGACAAGAGAGGCATGGAAGTCTACTACAACATCCAGTCATAGGTCCTAGTGGATAAAGGTGCTCATTGCTCAGGGGGTAGTTGGACGAGTTCTAGGCCTCTTCAGGTTAGGCGGTCCTCAAGGATCGTAGTAGGATCCATAGCAGTCATTAGGGCAGCAGATAGAGTAGGCTCTTGAGCATAATACTAAGGGAGGAGGTGAGAGCTCTAGTACAGGGGGATCCGATTAGAGCTAGAGCTCTACTGCTATAGGACACATTTTTGATGTATCTCATTTTTGGTGTAAGGTTGAGGACCTACATGTTTGTAGCCTACAAGAATTTTTGTACTCCCCATGTACTCTAAGACACACATATTTATATGATATGATCATTATTATGGCTCATTATTGTGTTCTCATTTATTTTTAATTTTATGTTTATATGATGCACATGGATGTGATGCTTATGTTATGTTGATGTTATATGATGTGATGTATGGATGACATACACTAGATAGCTATTTGATTTATTATGATGATATGCAGTAATCTTAGATTCTTAGATGTGTTTTTTGATGTATGCATATGGATGCGATGTTTTTCTTTTAATGCGTATTTTATATTTATTTGTTTTCATGCATTAATGTATGTAATGCTTTATTTACATGATGTTAATATAATGTAAATGAACTTGTATGCTTTAATCACCTAAAACATAAGGAATGAATGCAAATATTTTTATCAATCTAATGGATGATGCCACAAAATGTATAAAATCATGAATGTAATTGAAAATCCTTAAGATAAGGATGTAATCCATTAATCACCCATATATGAAATGCAATAGTATGCAATGTTTTATGATGCAAATGATATAATGTGCCATTTGATTTTCCTTTGCAATTTTGACAAATGTGCATGATATAGTTAGTGGTCATCTAAATATTATTGATAATATCCATCCAGTATCTATATTATATGTTGATTGTACTTTTTATAATGATGTATCATGGGTTTAATACTTTGCAACTTCATGATTTATATGGTTGTCATTTTTGACACTTTGTTGCTATGGGAAAAAATTTTGAGGTTTTCCATGAGACTCAAACACCCTAATAAACTTATCAAAAGTTGCATACTAACCACACTAGACTTCTGATATAAAAGGCTTTTGCTAGGATAGACCCTAACTGTTCATTATCCTTGTGTGTGCAAATGATTATTTAAGATAAGACACAAGCATTCCCCGATGTCAAGCGGGATTATTTCAACCCATTGCTAAGATAAGGGTTCCACAAATGTCTTATCCAATCTCAAGTTTAGATTTTAGTTGCACTAAGCCACTAGGCAATGGAGGACACTTGAAGCTATCTCTTCCACATTCAAAAATTGGTCTTGTTCATAAGCGAGATGCTAATGCATCAGACATATCGTCATGTGTAAGGTATAGAAGTGCTGACAATTCTAGAGATTTAGGCTCATTCCTTTCTATCCTTCAATTTTTGGGATACTTGCTCATATGTAGTGAAGCAAGGGAGTCGATTCTATATTCTTTTTGAACTATTTTTGGATCTTAATTTGATCTCTCTTCAAACTGAATTTTGGATCTTCATTTGATCTCCACTCAAACTTTTTATTTATGATATTTATTTGATATTCACTTTGAAATTTGATTTAAGCCTATTTTTTGGTCTTCACTTGATCTTCACTTTTTGGCATTTTACATTTAATAATCTTCTTCAGAAACTTTCCTTTGGGGAGATTTACTTGGAAAAAAAAAATTGGTATATCGATTGATAATATCGATCTTATGATATCAATATGGGATATCACTCTGGGGAGTCGATCTATGATATCGATCTAAGGTATCAATCATGAGAATTGATTTGGGATATCTCTTTAGGATATGCTCATTTTATCGTAAGCAATGGATTATAAATAGGGAACTAACATGTCCTTTTGCCAACTGCCAACATTTCCCATACCGTTCGCATAGAGGGAAAAGCAATAATAATTCTTTTCACTTTAGGATACCTGGCCTTGTTTCATGGCTTTCATCTTCCCCTAGTCCTTGTTAGGATTGTTTAAATTTATTGAATAGTGAAAGGCTTTTGATATGCTAAGGGCTATAATAACTGAACCTTAGCTACAAAAGTGAAGCAAGCTTTCTACCAACTCTTGATAAGACTTATGTATGATTGAGTGACTAAAAAACCCTAGTATATCTCCATAGCAATATTATAGGTTGTGTTGAAAAATACAATTGCTCACATGAATGATGGATTATGATAAATGCAGAGATGCATGATTTAAACACAAATGTGGCATCGTTTGTAAGACTGAAAAACACAATGCCTTCTATTATAGAATGCAACGTATGATGAATGTCTACATGCAATGCAATAATGCAGTGAATGCATGTGTAAATGCAAAATTCAAATGCAAATGCAAATGTTTTTGGATTTTTTGTTTTACCATTTTTTTGGATTTTATTGATTTTAATATTTTTATGGGTTTTTAGCCTCATAATTTACCAAACGATGAGTTCATGCCTCTGGAGCCTTTAGATTGACCAAAGATATTATGGGTACCTTTGGGGCATTTTGGGATCACCAAGCGATTTTGAGAATCCTTGGAGACTTTGGGGTTCACCAAGCAGTTTTTCTTTCTCTTGGTGCCTTTTGCATTTGACCAAAGGGTTTATAGATTCCTTTGGAGCTTTTGAGTTGACCAAGCAATTTTTCAAAAACTCTTGGTGCCTTTTGAGATTGACCAAAGGGCTTATAGATGCCTTTGGAGCTTTTTAGGATGATCGAGTGATTTTAAGCAACTCTCAGAGTCTTAAAATGACATGACCAAGCGGTTTTAGGGACCCTTGGAGCCTTTTTGGGATGACCAAGTGGTTTTGACCAAACCCTCAAATATTTTTAGGTTGACCAAAGGGTTTACATATGCCTTTGGAGCTTTTTACTTGACCAAACCACTAATGAAAGTGTTTGGAGCCTTTTAGGATGACCGAGCAGTTACAAGCAACTCTCAGAGCCTTTTACTATGCTATTTAAGCATAAAACACCTTAAGATGGATGATGTTGAGAGGTTCAGGATCTTCAACACCCCCTAGCAACGTTAGGTGATAGGTACCTAGACCAACCTTTTCAAATATGATGTAAGGTCCTAGCCAATTGACTATGAATTTGTCTCGCATATCTGGTGGTAAATTACAGTTATGTTGGTTTTCTTTCAAGATAATATCCCTAAATTCAAAGTCTCTCTAGTGGACTTTGACATTGTAAGCTTATTTTAGTCACTCCTGATAAATGCAAAGATGCTCTAGGGAATTCACGTGATGTTCATCAAGTAGCATCAGTTGATCCAGTTGAGCTTGTCGTGTAGTGTCATCATCGATGAACTCCTTCAATGTGATGCGCAACGTTGGAATTTATAATTCCAGGGGCATAATGGCCTCAGTGCCATATACTAGTGAGAACAGTGTTACTCCAGTGGGTGTTTGAATACTAGTCCTGTAATCCCAAAGCGCAAGGGGTAGCTGGATGTGCTAGTATTTATGGTTTTCTTATACCATATTTTTTAAGATGGCTACCACTATCTTATTTGAAGCTTCATCCTACCCATTTGCTTGTTGATAGTATGGAGTTGCAAAACTATGTTTGATTCTATATTTAGATGTTAAAGCTCTCATAGTTTTGTTCTTGAAATACGTTCCATTATCCAATATTATTTTGGATGGAATCCCAAAATGACTTATGATATGCTCTAGTATAAACTCTGCTAGACGGGCTTCGATTGTCATTGTTAAGGGTATTTCTTCTACCCACTTTGTAAAATACTCAGTAGCCATGATTATGAATGTATGCCAACCCAATGATGGAGGAGAGATATTGCCTATAAGATCCAATCCCCACTAAGCAAATGGCCAAGCCGCTTGGATGGGTTGTAAGGCCTGTGATGGCAAGTGCGTAAGATTAGCATGATGCTAGAATTTAATACATTTCTTGACATACGCATTGCACTCCTTCTCCATAGTGGGCCAATAGTAATACATTCTAAGGATGTGCATGATGATGGCCATGCCATTGAAATGGCCATCGCACGTACCATTATGGGCTTGTAAAATTGCCCATGATACCTCTTGGGGATCTAAGCAACGAAGGAGAACTCCATCATAGCTTCTTCGGTACAAGATGTCTCCTATTAAGACATATTTGGCCAATTTCTATTTAAATGTGCACTTTGCAACATGCGACAATCCCTTTGGGATTATACTAAGCTTTAGGAAGTCTTTAATTTATGACATCCAATTTTGATAAATCTCAGCTTCGACTATCAAGACAACTTTCTCCCCCTACGTATTTACTTTTTCAAATGCATACTCGGTAACAACCTCATGGTAAATAGTAGTACAACTCCCCATGGGACTCTGAGAGGTTAATGACCCCAAGGTGCCTTCTTAAGAAAGTCTTCAACTCTACAGAACCATTCAGCTTGTGGTTCTACACTGATCATGTTGACTGATTCTCTATTATCATAGGTTACATGCTTTGCTATTGGATGAGAGAGCATCTTGATATGGATGGTAGTGAAATTAGCAAAAATATTCTAAGGGATTAAGGATCCCAAAGAAGCCATGGTATCTACAAACCTATTCGATGATCAAGGGATTGCCTCGATGTCATACCATTCTAGTTTGGCCAAATATGTATCAACTAGATCTTTATAGGCTTTCAGTACGGGATACTGACACTAGAAAAGCCCCTTGACTTGATTTACTATGAGCAAGGAATCGCCAAATATGTTCAATATCTTAATATTCATGGCAATGGTTGTGTGGATGCCCAATAGTAGGGCTTCATACTCAGCATTATTTTTGGTGCACGGAAATCCAACTTGAATGACAAGGGAATTGGAACTCGTTGCGGTGTGAAGAACACTATTTAGGCACCACCCCCTTGTTCACACTTCGAACTGTCAAAGAATAGAGTCATATCAGCATTTTTCTCTAGTTATTTGGGTTCGAGAGCTTCATATGTGATGAAGACTGCATTGTTCAGAAGCTCAATTGTTAGAGGCCTACTATTTGATAGTGGCACCTCAGCTAATTAATCTACTATGACCTATCCCTTAATGGAATTTTATCTTATGAATTCTAGATCGAATTCTATCAAAAGCATGATCCACTTTGTAGTACGTGTATTGTGATAAGTCTTACTCATCATGTACTGCAAAGGATTTTGTTTGGATATAACATACATCATATGACTTAGCATATAGTATCACAATTTATTGGTAGCGAACACTACTGCTAAACACAATTTTTCTAGGTATGCATACCCGAGCTCATAGCTCACCAAAGTTTGACTAATGTAATATATGACATGTTCTTTGCCTTGCACATTCTTTTGGGCCAACATGGTTCCCAATGCAAAGTCAGTTGCTAATATATATAGTAGAAAAGACACCTCTAGCCTTAGTGGATCTAGCACTAGTGGCATCGCTAGGTATTTCTTTATCTCAGTGAAGGCTACCTTGCAGTTCTCATCCCAGCTAAATGGGACACTCTTATGTAGCAGTCAATTCATGGGTTGACGTTTATCCGATAGTTGGGCAATAAATCATTTTATCGAGGCTACCTTGCCCTGAAGGATCCTTAATTTCTTAATATTGGAAGGAGGACACATTTCCAAATTGTTCTTGACCTTCACTGGGTCTACTTCGATGCCTCTCTTGAAGATGATGAAACCTAGTATTTTTCCATAAGTTATGCCAAATACGTATTTCTTAGGATTCAACCTGACATTGTGCTCTATTAGGTGATCGAAGACTTTCCTTAAGACCTCTACATGCTCTTCTCATAGCAATGACTTGGCTAGCAAATCATCAATATAATATTCAAGTATTTTATGCATATAGTCATGAAAAATATATGTCGTGGCCTGCTGGTATGTGGCACCAATTTTTTTGAGGCCAAATGGCATAATTTTATAGCAAAATGTTCTCCATGGTATTATAAATGTGGTTTTATGCTGGTCTTCAGGTTTAATACGAATTTTATTGTAACCATAAAAACCATCTATTAAGGAAAGCATTTCGTGACTTGCAGTTGCATCTACGAGAGCATCAATATTGGGCAACGGAAATGAATCTTTGGGTGTTGCCTTATTTAGGTCTTTGAAATCTATGCAAATATGAATTCTTCCATCGAGTTTTCCCACAAGTACCATATTGGACACCCATTCTAGATAATCGATGGAAATCATAAATTCCACATCCAACAGCTTCTACAACTCATCTTTCACCATTAAGGCTACTGTTGGGTGTATTTTCTTAAGCTTTTACTTTACCGTATTCTTCGTCAAATCTAGCGAAAGGTTATGAGTAACCAATTTTAGGTCTATACCTGGCATATCCTTATACGACCAAGCAAAAAAATTTAATCTTTATTTTAGCATAGGGATGAGGGTGGCCCACCCATCCAGAGTGAGATTCACTCCAAATTTTACTTTCTTTGCATTGGTGGGATCATCACTAATATCCACCTCAAAGGTTTTCTCTATGGACATATACAGTCCCTCTTCAAGATGGTGAGGCGTAGGAATCATATGAATGTCATCATCCAGGTTGAGTGGTTCCACGTTGGAAGTATTTTTGGCATGATAAAAATCATATGCACAACCTGGTGTAAAATGAAAAGGTTGCAACATTTCTTCATTGGGGAAGAAATCCTCAGGCTCAACGGGTGAATTAGCATGATCCCAGTCGATAGCATCTTTGTTAAGATACAACGGTTTATACGGATCTACTATATTACGAAGTGGAGTGGTCAAATCAATGGAGATCATGTTTATGGAATGGAATTTATCTCCAAGACCACATGGACTGACCTCTACAAAATTTGCATAATCCTCATACCCATGATCTATCTCTAATAGAACAAGCACAAAAGGGTCTTCCCTATGAGAACTGTGAATAACTGGATCCTCCCTATGCACTGAATGCAAAATAGGATCACTCAGCTCACGAAGCTACATGTAGGTTGGCTAAATGGGATTAACCAATTGATGGATTTGATCCAGGTTTAACCATATTTATCTCAGACACGGACCAACATGTAGCTACCTATAGACCTCATCGATGTCGATGGGTTGATGGCGATGATGCAAATAAGGAAGACCAAGGTAGGCCCTCTCTAGCTCATCTTCTTTGTCACTGTCATAATAGAATCCTTCATTCACCCCCACTCCTAGAGGGCACTCCTCTAAGTGAGGCCCCATAAATCTCACTTCTTGCATATTGTCATCACTATCCAAAAAAATCAGATAATTATACCTCATGTACGATGCTACCAAGAAAATTGTCTCGGTCCCTTTACCTGGATGATCAACATTGGAAAGGATCTCTTTAGTATCTTATACCGATTCCATAGGCAATAAATGATGCACATACAAAGGTCTGATATAATCACCTTCAACTTCATTCTTGTATCCATCATCATTCAAGGGATCCTCATCTACATCATAGCCTAGTCCACTCATATCGGAGGTGGACTCTGCTCCATATTCATTACAAAGATCTCCTAACTTGAGATCGCTTGCAATAATGGGGTTGCACCCCTACATGTCTATGTCATTGATTACATCATGGGTTTGGTGTCCCAATTGATCTCTAGGGTTTATTTTTGCCTCAATATGCTCAAGGAGCCCTTCACAATGATCTTCGAGTGGCTCAATGGTGATGGTAGATATCATAGGGTGATTCCTCCAAAATTTGGAAGGATCCGGATGATATGGATTAAAATCCACATCGTCCGCCATGCTGAGGTATAGATGATCTAGGGATACTATGAGCAAATCGTCCTACCCATGTATTTGTAACCTTAAACCAAATCTATTAGTGACTAATTGATAATGAGGTTTTAGCGAAGTCCTTTGTCCTTGTTCAAAGATACCAAGGATGTATCCATGCCAGTGATATAGCTCAAAAATATGCATGGCATACTCTAGATTAGACAAATAATGAATGTTTACCATAAAAGGTTCCTCGTCATATTCATCCATGGGCTCTCACATTGGAAGCTAATCTAGCCCCGCATAGATGAAGTTAGTCTGGTTAGGCGGTTCTCCTAGTGGAACCACCAATCCAATCGAATAATGATGGGTGAATGGTCTGCCCATCTCTTGTGTAGTCTTCATAATTGGTTCAAAGGTCACATTTTGTACAAGGTAATCACCTAATCCAGTATTAGTGAGATGTACTATCACTCGCGATGTGGATGACCCTAGTAAATATGCATGTGAAATAGGCTGAGGTGCCTCCTCGACTTTGTCTTGGGGTTCCTCATATTCCATGGGAATGGGAACATCCTTGATGATTGTCTCACACTCAAGCTCTTTTTCTTTTTTGTCCATCTTCATATTTAATTTCTTATCATCCCGATGCATGACTGATGCTGACAGCTTCAAGGAAGTGGTAGTGGTATGCTCCAATCTGTGTGACACAAATGGCATCAGTTGAGCATGCATTGTCGGTTTACCTCTTGGTTTCCTTATTGGTGATGATGGTTGAACATCCAAGTGTGTTGATGGGATTATGAAACCCCTAAGCAAATATGCTATGTTTAAAAACTTAAATGGCTCCTCATCTGAAGCCACCACGTGAACCAGTCCCTCGTGAATATATTTCATGCATTGATGTAGTATCAAGGGGACACAATGCATTTCATGAATCCAAGGCCTACCGAGTAAAATTTTGTACTGCATGGCCCCTTCTATAACATGACACATTACTAAAATGGTCTTCAAACCCACATATAGAGGTAGGATAATTGTGCCGACAGTTGAACATAGTGTGTCGTTAAACGCTCTCAATGTAAATGTAGTTGGCACAATGTGTGATTTAGGTAGCTTCAAATGACTCAATGCCTTGGTAACTATTATGTTGATCGATGAGCCAGTATCAATCAAGACCCTTTTTAATGGCATGTGATTCACACACATGATTATATGCAATTACGGGTCAGTCGTAGTTATAGAAATCGTCCTTATCTCATGATCATAAAATTGGATCATCAATTCTTGACACTATTGTACATGTCCCACAGTGAATGCCTATGCATCCTGGGCCTGTACTTAAATGGACCTTAAAATGTCCATAAGAGTCTCATTGTGCCTCGGGACTATTGAATTAATTCATATATTGACAACTTCGTAGGAGTTGTCTACAAGTTTTAGACCAACCTGCTCCTTAGGGTCACCATAGGTCTTGTTGGTGGGCCTGGAATATTCTATGTCGGTCGCTGATTCGATGTGGCTTGTATATGGATAGGAGCATGAGGTTTATTTTTTTGTTCATATCTCCTGTGCCTAATAACAACATTGACCATACCTACGAACCCTTGGGTAGGTGGTTCAACTCGTACCTGGTTAACTTGACCAACGTTGTTCTGAGGTGCTACATGATTTGGTAAGGGGTTCTTGTAAATCCCCATATTTTTATTATTGAGAACCTACGGGTTGTAATGCACTACAAGCTCACCCTTGTCGATCATATTTTGCACTAGGTGTTTGAAATACCAACACACCTTGATGTCATGTCCTTTAATTATATGAAATATGTAAAATAAATCATCTTGAAACCCCTTTGGTTTGGGTTGATTGGGGTCTATCATCTTGAATTTAGATAATCTGATTGCCTTGGCCTCACATAACTGATGAAAAATCACCATCAGTGATTTCATCAATGGTGTGAACTGGTGATGCGAGCGTTGCTCTTTATTTTTACCCTTGTATTTATTGCGCTTATCATACTGTGCAGGTAGATATTGGGCCTGGTAGTTCTACTTTTGTTACCCCTTATCCTCCCGTTGGAGATTTAATACCACTTGATTTACATGGGCCTACTTGCCCTGGTGCTTCATGGTACTCTTCTTCTATCCCTCTTTCCTATTTTTGAGCTTCAAGTTGTCCTCTTGTAACTTGATATCCTCAATCACCTTGACTTGTGCCAAAGCCTCTTAAAATGTAGCATACTATTGCAGCTGCTGTAGCAGTAATGAGATGTGCTTGGCACAACTCTTCATGAACATTTGAGTTAATTTCATGGTAGGAATGGGGAATGGCAACTTTGCCATTAATATTCTCCACCTCTTTTTGTATTGTTCTATGGGCTCATCATCGTGTTGAGCTAGCATAGCCAAATAAAAAATATTAGCCTATTTCTTGATGCCAAAGGAATAGTATTCAAGAATGGTATCAGCTAATTACTCGAAGCTTGTTATACTATGCTTCTTTAGCTAGTTAAACCACTCTTGGGTAAGCCCTTAAAGTGTCATGATGAATGTGTGCAACAATAAGGCATCATTGCTTGCTATCTGAAAGAAAATGTCTAGAAAGATCATTACATATTCTTGTGTGTCTTCATCACCCTTGAATTTATCTAACCTAGTCATGTTAAAATGCTCAGGGTAGGCCAAAGTAGACACTAAAGGATCCAAAGGCTCATTATAAATTTTCCTTAGAGTCAGCTTTTGAATAGTCATGCCTTGTCTCTCAATAGCTTTAATTTTCTTGGACAAGGCCTTATAGGCCTCTGAAGATAGAAAGTCCTCCTCCCTAAGTTGATGCATAGGTGGCTTAGGAGGTACTATATTCCTTGTGCAATATGGAGGTCTTTGCTCTTTCTCCTCTTTAGCTCAGGAGCTTTCAATATATTCATGTTTGTATCCATCTCCCACTACTACTTCATGTTATCTCTACCTTTGAATATTGAGTGGCAGTAGTCGCTCCCTTTGTTCGACAGTAACATGAGTATGAGCATCTCTATGCTCTTGATGCATCTTAGCTTGTGATAAAGCCTTCCTATGTGTGTGCTCATAATGCTCATCTTAATGATATAGGCCAGCCTGAGCTAGCTGATCCTCTTGTTCTATGTGTTCCTTTTGAGAAAGCATACGCTCCTCAAGCATGCGCTACTCATATAACCTATGTCTTATGAGCCTTTGCACTTGAATATTTTCATATTCGATACACTACCTATCTAGGCGGGCATCCTCTAATTGGTATTGGAGGAGTTGGCATTTTTTCTCTAATGTCAGTCGATGTGACCTATCGATCTAATCGATCTTGCGAGGCCTTTGATACCCCTTCTCTATATGATCAACTTTGTGGGTTTTGTACCCATCATACTGATATGTTGTGCCTTTACCTCTACCTATAAATATTACATTGGCATCCTACTATGTCCTATATTGTGACCCACCATGCATAGATAGCGGGTGTGTGACATACAGACACTGGACAAAATTCCCACTATGCTCACTCGGGGCTCAAGTGGGTGGAGTGGAAGATTTTTAGCCTATCTACTCTATAATACTACCTAGAACTTCTAACTACCTAGTCCACCATCGCTCACTCGATGATGTACCATTATATCCCACCTTTGATATGTCAATGATGATTTTGCATGTTGGACCAGGCATGGGAGTATGGCTAGTTCTATGCTCGATAGCGATCCTATTTGCCTATCCCTGAATGGGCTGGTCTTTAGTCCTTCTATACTCAGAATGTGGAGCCATATATCCTCTAGTAGACTTAGTATGTAGGGGCACCAATCTGGTTCCCTGCATAATAAACTCTTTAGCCGACCCCATGGATACGTGCATTGTAGTCTCGATAATGTCTCTCAAGTGGAACACCCTCGTGCTAGAAGGTTTCCTATTCTACTCTATGCCTAGAGGAGTGTACTGAAGCTCCTTTATTTGGGGTTTGCTCTGTTGGCTCCCCCCATATCAAGTTGTCTCCTCGAATGGTATCCAAATGACATTCGGTTCACTAATGTGGTTGAGGATTCGACACATATTGTTGTGAACTAGTTAGGGGTTGGTCATCAGTGTTGGCCTTGTACCATTTCTGATCACCCCATGTTTCCACCATTGTGTACCTAGATTCTAAATGTATTATTATTAAGAAAACAAGGTATACAACAATGATTATATCGTTTTAAGTTTTAAAAGTGAGTCCTAAACTTTTTGATGTGTTTTCAATGTGTTGTATCAATTGTAGAAACTCTTATCATGTTTTTGTAAAACTTTTTGTATTTTATTCTTGGTTTAATGGATTTCACTTATACGCTCACAGCTCGACAACTTGGATATGAACTTCAAGTTACGTAAATCCCCCATGTGTGGTAATGAAGCCCACACCCGAACAAGGACCATAGGTCCTACCAGATACTCACCCAATATCACCTAGTCCATTTTATACCCTTTGAAGAGGATTACATGCAAATTTTTTGAGCTACGAATGGTTCTTGGATCCGATATTGTTCTATTTATCAAGGGTTCATAGGATTTGGGCCAGCAGATGGAAGTTACACCCACCATCATTGAACCCTACTAGTGGTTGGATGTCAAGCCCAAATTACTAGCATTTAAGTGTTTCATGGTGTGTGTGGTTCTTTTTAATGTACATAAAATAAATGCATCATATAGCACACATGCTCATTTTCTAAATGCTATGCAAATGAAAGATGTTTTAGATTCAAAAAATGCAGGCTACTCTAGATGATATTTAGTACTATGCACATTACGATGCTAAATGGCCACTAATCGGGCCTCACATATGCAAACCATAAATACATATTTATCAAGCATGTTGTAGTCTATGGTGGACTTCAATAAGAGATCCGCTATTCCCAGTAGCACCTTTCTAGTGAAATAAAAAATACAAAAAGCAAACTAGGATAATTGATTTACCATTTTCTTTTAGTTGCTTTCCTAATTTGCATTCGAAATTGACCTACTATAAAAACACAAAAAATAGAAAAGTGATAGAGGGCTGGAAAAAGGACCTACCTCATGTCTTGCACTGTCTAGAATTCTGGAATTGGTTGTCTGTGCTATCAACAGGAAACTGCAGGTCTGACCTAAAGTTTTGATTGTGAACCGCACCATGTACCTACGATTTAGTTTTTGGGCCATAGTTGATAGTTGTGGTATGTACCTACAACTACAAAATCCAAAAAAACACCTAAAAATGTGGGGTGTCACCGTGATCACCTCTATAACCATGATAAAGGGTCACACCCGATTGTGGCTCCTATTGTGATAAATGGTAAAGATATAACATGCATACAAGTAAAAAAAATTGACAACAAATGAAACAAGAAATAAAATGCTTTATTCCATTATATTTGAAGTCAAAACCTAATTACAAGTGCGTCCCTCTTAGGGATATTCATTTTGATACAATATTACAATAGGAGTGTTAAATTTTTTTCCCTCTTAAGGGTAAGTGTAATTTCTAAATGCCTCTCATAATGGCATGAACTACTCTAGGGTGGAGTTGCCCTCTTCTTCACAATGGGGAAGTAACTTGATGGTTTGCTCTCCTTTGAAACTATTCTCTGTGGTCAAGAAACAACAAGAATGTTAAAAATATAGGAAACCTCTCATGATGAGGCCCTTTTAGGTAAAATGCATAATGACACCATTAACATGCATAATCAAGAAAGTATAAAAGGTGCTTCTAAACTATGCAAATCAAATCAAGACTCATACAATAGCATAAAGAAAGACAACAACTACTCTATGCATGGATTAGATATATGAAATAAGGCATGAAAGTGCATAAATAACTTATTAATGTCCTAATTGAAGCATAAACATAAATAAGCTAAAATAACCTAAATCTAAAGTCAAAAGTCTGCTAAAATGTATTTTAACCATGAAAACAACTAATCTAACCTAATTAGTTGGATAGAAATGAAATTAGGAATGAGGTTATACCTCTGTTACAAACCATAGCTATGGTGCACGGTCTACACTGTAAACCATGACTGACAGCCATGGTTAGCACTCTGATAGGCTTATCCTCAATTCCAAGGATAGTGGGCTTAACCTCCTTGTCCAATTGATGTTCAAGGGTCACCTTTGATGTCCTTTCGATAGATTTGGTGGTCAAATCACTGTGATGGGTCTTCATTTTCCTGAATTTGCATTTCTTGGCTCTCTTAGACTCCTAGGGCATCCATAATGCAATTCATCATGAATCTTGGCAAGTAGGTAGGGGATAAGTGCAATAGCTCTCTCAATATACTCGGTTGAGTGTATAATTTTATAGGGCTCCGTTGCTCAAATATCCAATGATCTCTCCCCTCGTTTGTCCTAATTTTTAGGGGTACTTATAGGACTACCCAAGGGCTAGGGATGGCTTCCTGGAGAATCCAATATCAAGAAGGGGTGGTTAGGATAGTTGGAATGCAAGCTTTTGCCCTTTAACCACCTTCTTCTAGATCCAATGGTTGTTTCAACCGATTTGGCTCAGATTGAAGGCCAACTAAACTTTAGTTAAGATCATAGGTCATAGCTATGGTCTAGACTACAAATCGAAGGTCTCAGTTGTGATTCAGCTATAAACCATAGATCTGGGCTATGATTCAGACTGATTAGGCCAATGAGCCCAAATTGAGTGGTTATAACCACTGCTCTATCTTGGATTCTATCCAAGATCTTCCATATGGTCTTGTAGCATGTTCATATGAGTAGTCACCCTCGACATTACACATTTTAGATGTCTACAGTATCCTTAATCCCTTAGAATATGTCTACTAATTTGACAACCGTTCATGTAAAAGTGCTTTTGCACTTAGCAATACACCATGAATATTTTGACAATCAAGAATTAGTCAACATGATCAACATCAAACCAAATCAAGATTGGTCCTTCACAGATAAAGATTTCTTAAAAATGATACCTTGGGGGTATTTGATCTCCCAAGGACCTATGGAGTGTGGTGAAACCATACACCATAGAGTTGTTCCTCAATCCATGTTCACCATCTTGAGAATGCAGAAAAAGTAAGCCATATTTTCTATAGAAGTCATGGCTTATCAGGATTGGCTTTGCCAATTGCAAGACTTCCTAAAACTTGGAATAGTACCTCAAGGTTTATTGCATACTTAAAGGTGAACGTTCAAATATAAAGCAACAAGATACATATTTCTAGGAGAAATCCTCTATAGACAAGGATATGATGGAGTATTACTCCGTTGTCTTGAGCCCTAGGAAGCATCCTGGGTGATTTCGCAAGCTCACGACGACATGTGTGGTGGTCACTTTAGTGGCATGGCCATATTTAAGCACATCTTGAGAATGGGTTACTATTGGCCCATAATGGAAAAGGACTACTATGAGTATGTCAAGAAATGCATTAAGTGCCAGCATCATGCAAATCTAATGCACTTACCATCACAAGCCTTGCAACCCATCCAGACAGCATGGCCATTCTCGTAGTGGGGACTAGACTTGATTGGGAAGATCTCACCCCCATCCTCAAGTCGACACACATTCATCATAACGGCCACTGAATACTTCACTAAATGGGTTAAAGTGATCCCATTAACATCAAAAACTGGACCGAGGATTGCGGAGTTTATACTCCAAAATATCATAAGTCATTTTGGGGTCCCTTCGAAGATAATATCGGATAATGGGCCATATTTCAAGAACAAAAATGTGCGTGCTTTAATGAAAAAATACCATATTTAGCATAGTTTTTCAATGCCTTATTATCCACAAGCAAATGGGCAAGCAGAAGCCTCGAACAAAACAATAGTCTCCATCTTAAGGAAGATGGTGCAAGACAATCACAAGGATTGGCACATGCAGTTACCTCTTGCACTATGGGCATACAGGACTAGTATAGATGCCCACTAGGGCAACACCATTTTCACTAGTATATGGAACTGAGGCCATCATGCCACTAGAGTTGGAAATTCCAACTCTACGCATAGCATTAAAGGACTTCATAGATGATGATGTCGCGCGACAAGGCCGCCTTGATCAGTTGATGCTTCTTGATGAATGCTAAGTCAATGCTTTAGAGCATCTTCACATTTACCAAGATTTCCTTGCATGAGCTTACAATAGTAAATTCCACCTAAGGGAATTCAAGGTTGGAGATCTAGTGCTCAAAGAAAACCAACAGAATTTGAATCTGCCACCACACTTGTGAGACAAGTTCAAGATAAATTGGATAGGCCCATACATGATTTCACAGAGAGTTGGGCCTGGAGCATATCGCCTTATATCATTAGATGGTGTTGAGGAGCCTAAACCTCTCAATATCATTCACTTGAAGGCATATTACACATAAAAACACAAAAAACATTCAAATATCTCAAAAAACAAAAAAATCAAATATATCAAAAACACAAAAACATTCAAATATGTCAAAAATACAAACAAATCATAAAAAACATAAAAATTTCAAATTCAATCAAAAATGCTCCAAGGACATCCAAGCCACTTGGTCAAAATAAAATTCAAAATTCTCCAAGGACATTCAAGCCACTTGGTCAAAATCAAATCAAAATGCTCCAAGGGCATCCAAGCCGCTTGGTCAAAATCAATTCAAAATGCTCCAAGGGTATACAAACCGCTTGGTCAACTCCAAATCAAAAATCTCCAAGGGTACTTCATGCTACTTGGTCAAAATCAAAAATCTCCAAGGATACTTCATGCTACTTGGTCAAAAACCAAAAATCCCCAAAGGCACAAATAAGCCCTTTGGTCAAATTAAGCAAAAATACAAAAACAACATAAAAATAAAAAATACAAAAACAATTGCATCTCATATCTTGCATCCACATAATTGCATTGCATTTTCAAAACAATTACAATTGCATATGTCATGAGAGCCTTAAAAGTGATGCCATAGTTTGTCTCACAAATCATTCAAATCCATACCTCCATCAACACGTGTGTAATTATGTTTTTCAACACAACCATTATCTGTTGCTATACATAATATACTAAGGTTTTTCGGTTATTCAACCACACCTAGTGATCTTATCAACTTTTGTGGAAAACCATCTTGGTTAGTAGAGAATAAGGTCTAGTGGTGACAAATCCTAGCATATCTCAGGATCCCACCACTAATTACAACACTAAATTCTAGTTGGTACACGGGAAGATGAAAACTACAAAGTGGTCTAGGTTACCAAAAGCAAAAAGGAACTTCCTTGCTTATCCCCCTATGCAACCGGTTTAAAGGTGTTGAGAATTGGCAAAAGGACAAGTTCTTCCCTACCCAAAAATCAGTGATTATCATCACTGCATACATCCCTTGCTTTCATAAAACAAGAAAAATCCTAAAACAAAGCCAAATTCAAATCTCAAAATCAAAAGTTCAAATTCTTCAAAATTCAAACATCAATGCCCAAAGTCAAAGTTCAAAATATCAAAAGCAAAACAAACAGTGATTATCATCACTACAGAAATCCCTTGCTCAAAATAAAACAAAAAAAAATCAGTCAAAATAAACAGTGATTTTCATCACTAAGTATGAGCAAGTATCCCAACTGAATGAAGAAAAAAAGGGAATAGAACTTGAATCCCTGGAATTCTCAGCATTGCACAAAATTGGAAGGAGAAATCCTTATGCATGATGATATGTCTATCACAAAAGCTCCTAGCATTTGTATAGACCAATGTTTGAATGTGGATGAGCTAGCTTAGGTAACTCAAAACCACCTAGTGGTATAGTCCAACTAAGTCCAACATAAGGATGATATGAACACTTGAGGATCCTCGATCTTAGCAATGGGCTGAAAGAATCCCACCTAAAATCGAAGGAAATGCATGGGTTCTATCTAAATATATTCATTTGCACACACAGGAAGAATGAGTATCTAGGACCATGATGAAAGCCTAATTTTCAAAAGCCTTAAATGATCAGTACACAGTCATTTATAGGGTAACTAGAGTGTTTGAATCTCCGAAAAGCCCCAAAATTTCTTACATAGCAACAAATCATATCATCATCACTTTATTTATAAGATTCTATAAATTAGGGGGTATCAACATAGTAGGACAGATACCACATATATATTAGAAATAGTATATAGATGGCCACTGACTACTTTATATCTTTTAATTTATAGAAACTTATCAAGAAAATACATTTCACACCATTACATCTCATATATGAATACTTAATCAATTCTTATGATAAGAGTGATTATTTAAATTCATGATTATTTTTTTACTTTATGTGGTATCACCCATTAAGATTGTCAATGTCATATGCATTCCTTATGTTTTAAGTGATTAGAGCATACAGGTTCGTTTATACCATCCCATCACATAAGTTAGATGCATACAATTAAAGCAAAATTAAACATGCATTTAACAATAACATCGCATCCATAAACATAAAAACCAAATCACCCATCATTACATCATAAAGCACATCATAAAACATATAGGCAATATCCATTTGCATACAATCATGAATTCATAATTCATCATCAAAATACATCACATCATACCATCAAATGATATAAGCATACACAATATCATCTATCATCTAACATATATATCAAATCATCATAATGCCATCATCACATCACATCATAAAACAAAATAACAACAAAAACATGAGCAATAAATGATACACATAATGAGTCATAATGCAAAGATATCATAAAAGTATGTGTGTCAATGGATATACAAAAATACCCATGGGCTACAGTCATATAGGTCAGCCGACCTAAAAAATGAATCAAAACCAAGTGAACCATCAATAAAATATTGGGCCTACGCCCCCTGCAACACCACCCCCTATGGATAGATCTCTAGGAGAATGGTGCGAGCTGGACCCTGATGGTCTCTCAATACGATTCCAGGCCCCATGACCAGGCTGGATGGAGGACTACCCTACTATAGAGCTCCTGCTGAACTGTGACCCACTTGTGGCTCCTCTCTCTCTAGGGATGGCTCCTAGCCTCCTGATCTACCTTGAGAGAGCGGTAATATGGGCTGCATCCTCAATAATATGTACATCACTCTCATCTAGAAAACCCTATAAATGACTGATCTCATCCTTGAGAGCTACCCTCGAAGGACCCTCGAGAGTAGGAGGAGCAACAATAACCTGCATCCGGGTAGCTCCTCCCATAGCAACCTGCAAAGCCTATATCTGGTCTGACAACTGTGCTATAGTAGTATCCCTCTGAGCTATGATGGTATCACACTGCTATACCTGTATCTTGGTTGACTAGAGCTTGGCCTCCACATCATGTAGTTGTGCCTTGAGAGGAGAATCTCTCTCCTTAGGCTCCATCTCCTCCTCCACCTCCTCAGGAGCCTCCTACTCCTCCACTACCACCTACTCTACCTACTAGCCCCACGCCGTAGTCCTAGCATGAACCCTATGCCTCGATGGATCTACCCCATCTCCTCCATCATCCTCTCGGCCCATACTGCCCTCACCATGCCACATCAGGTCACCCCACCACCGTGCAAATACATCTATGACTCCACCAGCTACTCCAGGATCAATAGTTGGGGCATCCTCCTCATCAACTAACTCTATAACCTATCGAGGAGGGAGGTATCTCTCTACTCCGATGTACCTATACAAAAATGGTACTAATGGCACATCCTGCTACAACCCATACTGACAAAGAACCTAAGAGTAGAATAAGTACTCCTAGATGTTGATCTTGTGGTCGATGAGCCATCACTCATGTTGCATCCTAGCAGTAAAGCTATCAGGGTCATCCCAAGTGGGACACTCATGATATGGGTGCCATATGACATCTCCAACTCAAATTCCAATGAAAGTATCAGTATAATGAGGCAAATCCCCTGCAAAAGTGTAACTCTTGTGCTCCTCACTCCCTCTAGCCCATATAGCACCATAGCACTACATCCACCTATCCACAGTTGTGATCTTAATAGGAAGCCCCTTAGGGTGATCTACCCTAATGTGCTCCCATCCCCAGATCTGCAAGAGCCAACTACAGGTGATGTTGACATGACCCCTTCGATGGATGTGGTACAACTCATCATAACACTGAGCCAATAGAGACCTACCCCATGCATATATAATGGGTTCCTCACTATCCATCAGGTCCTGAACCATCACAAGGAGGTTCCAAGGGAACCTCAAGCCTGAACAGTCTAGGATAAGGATGTTGTTGATGACCATCAGCAACACCACATGCCTCATTGTGAAAACATGCTCTCTATACCAGTGGATGATAGACACTCCCCCAAACTTGGTGTCCTTGAGAGCATCCTCAGAGAACCCTCTGAACACCCGAGTGAAGACAGCCACCTGATCATTAGTGGCCAAAGAAACAATCGCCACTCCATAAAAAGGGATCCAAAATATCCTATACACATCCTTCGGCGTAATGGTCATCTCACCGGTCGAGAGGTGGAAGGTATTAGTCTAAGGGTCCCAGTGATGGGCCAAATCCATAAGGTAAGCCTGATCCGACATAATATGAGGTAGTCTGGTAACATACTAGAGCCCGTGAGCCTTAAGCCACCTCCAATCCATGTCATCCAGAAGAGGTAGAAGGTCATTCATGAGCCTCAGGTCCTGAGCCCGAGTAGTAAGGATCTAAGCAAAGCAAAAGAAAGATGAAACATAACTATAGTGCATCTAAGGCATAAATCCTAATAAAACATAAAAAATCTAACACTCTCCTAAATATGAGCAAATAGGGGGGAATAAATGCACCTAGGCATGCAACACATGCTAAAGAGTAGTTCAAAATTCCAAAAAAATTATTAAACTATCTCAAAAAATCCAATAAAAAGCAAAAATTTGTGCAAAATTGGCTAAGGGGATTAGTCGTTGTCGCCTACAATGGCCAGAATCTAGCCACTGGAGACAGCAGTGACCAAAGCCCAGTGGTCAAATTTTTTATCATTGGGGTTCAAAATTAGCCGCTCTGAGCAATAGCGGCTAAATTTTCGCTACTCTGAGTGACAGTGGCTGAAAGGTAACACAGCAAACCCGTGAACCCTAGGTCATAAAATTCAAAAATTTTGAAAAAAAATAAAAATGGGGACCAACCCACCACTTAAAAACCTATACTAAGCCTAACTACGGATTCCGTTCATTACCAACAGGTTTAGTGGGGTTCATTTACCATTTACTTAGTGAGGTTCAGTTTTACCCAAGAGCAGAAAAGAGGGTAGGGTTTGAAAGAATACCCGAGAAGCTTTGGCTCCTCCAACAGCTGATGCCTCACCCTGTGCAACCATGTCCTCGATGTAGGTAACTTCAAAAATCATAATTGTCGTTGTCTCACCAGAGCTCTGAAAAGTGAATTGATAGCAAATGAAAGTGATAGGTCAAAACCCTAAAAGTGCATTTTATATGTTTTCAAATTATGCCTTGGCCACTGCTGACATCAGCGGCCTAAACTTCATGGCCGCTCAAGGCGACAGTGGCCATAGGTAGAGACTCAGAGGTCGTTGGACCTGACAGCATCTTGCTCCACAGATAAAAAATAAGAAAATTCCTTCCATGGGGGATAACAAAAATATTAAATAAACATATTTTGATGAATTGAAGTCATATTAATGACCAAAATAACAAAAAAATTGCATATAAGCATAATCTCGAGTAGGCCTCGTATCCAGTTACTTACTCTATCCACTCGACGATTACAGTGATTCACACTCCATGCATTTTGATGAGATGAGTAGGTTACCATAAGGCCACTTGGGGAAAAAACATTTCATTTTGGAATTACGATGTGCCACCCTTCAATCCCGAAGAAGACCAAGATGGTCGGACTGCTCCACGGGTGCGAAAGGATCATCCTAATTCCCCTATGATATCAAAAACATTAAGCCAAAGTGATACAATATGAACATAAATAGAATCACTCATCCTAACTCCCTAAGAAGGCTATTGATAGTTGGACCGCTCCTCGGGATAGGGATGGATGATTATCATAAACAATTGGAATCACACTTGGATGTGGGATTGCCCATTAAAAGCAACAAATGCTAGAAAGGAACCAAATTAGTCATATTGGTCAAGTGACTTGTCACTTCATTCATTGTCATTTCTTCACCAATCCATTGTGTGAGGAAGTAGTTCAAAACTTCAACATAATCATAATCAAATCAACAAAATATCACTCGATCATAACAAAACCATGTTCATCCTATGAATCATTGCATACAACAATCACAAATTTCCCTTGTTTTCTGGGAACGTAAGCAGACATGACATATTCAATTGTAGCTCTCCTATCGATCAAAATTATTGTAGCAATTGAAGCTACCCGATTGAGTTTGAGGAATGAGTGCAATTTAACATGCCCAAGCCACTGAGCTAAGTCCTCCGAACATTGAGGCAATGATTCAAAGGATGTGCACCATCTTGCATGATTGGGCCATCCGATGTTGATCAGACCATTGATCACCATACACCCTACAAAATAGATCAGTCTACGTTTTTGCTCAGCGTTGTGTTTTCCACACAATGCATCACAAAAAGGGGCATCTGTAGACACCTAAAATATGTCATGCTTAGGGGAGCTACTCACATAGACACATTCATAAGATCATATGACATAATCTTGGACTTTCCAAGCATAAACAGTGGTTCTCACCACTCATTTGGGGCCTTTTCAAGCCATCCAAGCCTAGCACCATTAAGCAAGAGTACATCTTAGCCCTCAAGCTAGAGTGCACTTAGCCACTGTAGATGATAGCGATATTAGTCATTGTAGATGACATCGACTAAACCATAAAAGTAATTTTGTCGACAAACAGGCCTAATCACTGGTGGAAGTGGTAGTTTGCATGCAATAAAGGTGAGCGGGAGTAACTTTGCATTCCTTTTCATGACCAGTTCACATAGGAGACTTGAGTTTACATTTAGACTTTAGTTAACTGGCCTCCAAACATAGACAAAGGACAAAAATCTTCTCATGCTAACTCTCACTACGCATGAGGAATTCATTCCTAGGGCTTGGACATAGACCTAGGGTTTCACACTATAAAAGGTGCAAGCCTAAGAGCACCAAGATAGATCTTTTTTATCCAGACAATTTATCCCAAATTTATCAGGATAGGTCATTGAGGAGAGCTTTCGAGACTTGGAGAGTTCCCTTGGATATCACATTCATGGTGAAGCCCTAACAAATTGGAGAACATAGAAACCATTATTTCAACATCGGATACAAGCTTTGATCCATAGCTTTGGAGCAAAGAGGACGAGAGTCACTTTAGCGGCCGTTGTCTTGGACAGTGGCCCATGGGCTTAGCTTAGGGTTTTAGACATTAGATTCATTATTTTATTTAGCATATCATTAGCATAGCATCATTTCATTCATTCACACTCATAGCATTAGTCTAATTTGCACTTGCTTTCATTTGTTATATTCATTACTAACAACCTCATTCGAGGAGGTATTCTCGGACATCTAAGCGTGTGTTGTTGTTTCATTGCTTACAGGGCCACAGGTTCATCGGATGGAATATGCAACATATGAGAGCAAAAGGGATCCCTCTAGGAAACATGCCTAGAGAAGGAGGCATCTGTAAGCCCTCATACATTTTCATGTGTGGAACCGAGAAGCTTTTGAAAGCGCACCACCTCTTTGTGAAAGGGGCACTCTTTGCCTATTTGTAACCTTATTGTATCAAAATGGGTATCCCTAAGAGGGACCGACATGTAACCAGGTTTCAATACAAATAAAGAGATCCATCTTTGTTATTTCTATGTTATATGCTTTTTATTGTCTTCCATTTCATTTTTGGGTTTTAATACATTGCAAGTAGCATAAAAAGAGCAATAAATGCATCCTAGGGTCACTACATGTTTCACATGCATCAACACATCCATTTTACTAGGCTCAACCAACTCTACTCAACCAATCACTCAATGAAATAGTCTTTGCTCTCAAACCCTTGTCCAAAATTATGAAATTTCACTCAAATGTTCCAACAATTCTTATTAACCAAGCTCACATAACAATGATACTCAATATATTTGTAAATCCTATTTAAAGTTTTTCACTCAATAAATCACTTCAACGATAATGCTTATAAAACAAGGTTGCTTTTCTTAACCTCTATTCTAGAAAACCTTAAAGCATTAATTCAAAACACACTCAACAAGGAAAACTTAACAAAGTCCTTTTCACTCCAATCTTATTTTCAAAAAACCTTAATCAATCACTTCAACAATAATGCTTATAAAACAAAGTTCATAGCATTCACTTCCACTCAAAAACTCAACAAATAAAACTTAACCAAGTCCTTTTCACTCCAAACTTTGTTTTACAGAAAACCATCCAATCAACTCAACCAAAGAAGAATGTGCCCATACCTTTTTTCTTGATGAAGAGTAGACTTCAAAACCTACCTCAACCACAAATAATTCTTTGCCAATCTCAAGGAGGTTAGGTGACAATACTAAACAAATAGCAACTCACAAATACACCTTATCACTCCATCTTAAAATAATATCCAACACCACAAATATTTAATCAAAACACTTCTTTCAAAACTCAACTCATCAAAAGAACATCTTAACAATTCATTTTCATCATAACCCTTTTCAAAAAGATATCTCAAAATTAATCAAAACTTTACTTATGACTCCCTACTTAATATTGCATTAATTAAATAAATCACTTTATAAAATAATGCAATAAGTCAATCTCTCACTTTTATAAGGTAAAACAAAATTATCCTAGCTTTTACTTTAGCAAAAATTACCCTTCATATATCATAAAAATATTTCCTCAACACTCGGGTTAATTTCAACACTTACCTTCTTTCCACCTTATCCCTCCTAAACCTTAGCAAAACAAATTAAAATAATTTCCAAAATTATTACCACTTTTCGCAATCCGCAGGGCTCGAAACTTAGCACAATACTCCCACAATGCCTTGGCCACATCTTCCAAACCATGTGAGCCATGTGCTCCACTTGGATACTCAAGGCATAATGCATGCTTTGACTCCTTCAAACCCTTAAGAGCCTTTGGCTCTTCCTTCAACGTTGGTAGAACCACACACTATGTTTTTCAAAAGGCACATGTTTTAAAATTTTGCAGGAGATTTTTCGTATAAGGTAGATGCAAATGAAAAGGATACCAAACCTTAGGAATGACTATGGTATTTATACCATATACCTTCCCTTGTCACACACATCGACGGAGAGGAAAATTCATCGGGGAAACATGATGTCGTCGGCGCTACCAAATTTACCTTCGAAATATATTTATTTATAATTATTTAAATTCAAAGGAATTTAAATATTATAAATTTAATATTTAAATCTTCTTTGGTATTTTAAAATAAAATCTTCCTTAGGTTTTAGAAAACATTTTTTATTTGCCCAACCATGGTTTAAATAAAAACCTTTTATTTTGTGCTTCACATAATATTTAAAAATAAATATTATAAAACTCTTTTGCCACCAACCTTTTGCATTACTCCATTTAACCTTTTGACATCAATGAAAATTCATCTTTGACATCAATGACAACTTTATCTACTCAAAATGTCCAAAAATCTCCTCCTTTGTCATTGATGGCAACCCAATTATATTTTCAAATTTTCTTAACCTATTTCTATCCTACTCCCCCTGGGAGACTGCTCACCCTGTGTCAATGCTCTCTTCTTAAATAAAATCTCTCCCCCTTACTTAAATATCTCCCCCTTTGACATCAATGGCAAAGGATCACCTTTGGGGCTCGGGGATAAGAATGAGTCTCTTAGCTTAGCCCCTCCCCCACCTCCTCTTGATGTGGTTAATTCTGGGTTGGGAGTATTACTCCCAATATTTCTTAAAGATACTCAAAGGTTTCCTTCGAAAGTTGCTTAGTGAAAATATCTGCTATTTGCTCCTTTGTAGTAACATATTCCAACTTGACCTGTTTATTTGTCACATTTTCTCTCAAAAAATGATACTTGATTGAAATTTTCTTTGTCCTAGAGTGCATCACTGGATTCTTTGAGATACTTATATCACTTGTACTATCACATAATATGGTAATAGGATGATCATGTTTTATCTTGAAGTTTTCTAGAGTTCACTTCATCCATAATACCTATGTACAAATGGCTACTACCATGATATATTCTGCTTCTACTATAGATAAGGATACTAATACCTGCTTCTTACTTAGCCAAGAGACTAAACAATCTCCAAGAAAGAATGTTCCTCCACTAGTGCTTTTTCTATCATCAATGTTGCCATCCCAATATGCATATGTATATTCTGTGAGTGTGAAACTATCATTTTTGGGATACCAAAGCCCAAAATCCATAGTCCCTTTTAGATACCTAATAATTCTCTTTATTGTTGCCACATGTATTTCCTTAGGTGTTTCTTGAGACCTTGCCACTAATCCCACTTATTGCACTATGTTTGGTCTTATAGCTATAACATACAACAAGTTGCCAATCATAGATCTATATAGTCTTTGACCTGCCTTTGGGGATTCATCATCCTTACTTAACTGACATCCTGTAACCATGGGGGTACTTACTGGTTTGCAATATTCTAATCTAAATTTCTTTAGCATATCTTTTATATACTTGTTTTGTGAATGAAATAATCCTTTTTCTGATTGTGAGATTTGAATTCCAAGAAAGAAGGACAACTCACAAAGCATAGACATCTTAAATTCATTCTACATATTATTTGCAAATTCTTTACACATATTATCATTGTTTCCCCAAAAAATAATGTCATAAACATAAAAAACCATAATTAGTAGATGATTCTCTTCATTTTTGATGTATAAGTTATTGTCTGCTATTCCTTTTCTGAATCCTTATTCTTGAAGACACTTATCGAGTCTTGAGGACCATGCTCTAGGATCCTGCTTTAGTCCATACAGTGCCTTTTTCAATCTGTGTACATGATATTGTTTATCTATTAATATGAATCCCTTTGTATGTTCAATGTAGACTTCTTCTTCTAGAACACCATTTAGAAATGTTGACTTAACATCCATCTGATATGCCTTGAATTTTTTAAAACTTGAGAAAGATAAAAACATTCTTTTGGCTTCAAGTTGTGCAACTGGAGAAAATATCTCATCAAATCCAATTCCCTCTACCTATGCATAACCTTTGCACACTAGCCTTGCTTTATTCATTACTACCTATCCATATTCATTTAACTTGTTTTTGAATACCCATTTTGTGTCGATCACATTCTTACTTTGCTCTATCTGATCTAATTCCTCATCCATTGCCTTAGTCCAAAAATCATCTCCACTTGCCTGATTGAAGTCCTTTGGCTTAATCTTAGATAGCAAAGAAAATTTTTCTTGTTGAGATGGTGTTATTATCCTTCTCTTTGTCTGTATTTCATATGGATTCCTAATGATTAGATCTTTTGGATGATGCTTCTGTACATATTTGGATGGAGTTTTAGGAAGAAGTATTTGTGTTTCTTCTTCTTCATCATCTGATTACTCATGAAACTCTTCTTGACAATTTCCAACTTCTTGATACATAGTTTGCTGAACTAATTCTCTTGAATCTATCTTCTCATCAATTGTTACATTTATACTTTCTACAATAGTGTGTGTTCTTTTATTGAAGCATCTATAGGCTTTACTCTTTGAGGAATAACCAAGTAAAATTCCCTCATCACATATTGGGTCAAACTTGCCTAAGTTTTGATCTTCTCGTCTTATGTAGCACTTGTTTCTAAAAACCTTGAAGTGTTTTACAATGGTCGGTCTTCCTTTCCAAAGCTCATATGGATTCTTGTGATGATTTACCCTCATTTGAGCCCTAGTAATTATGTATACTATTGTGTTGACTACTTCCCTCCAAAATCCATCTGAGATTTTGGACTCATTTAACATAGCTCTAGCCATATTCTCAACAGTCCTATTTTCCCTTTCAACTACTCCATTTGTTGAGGAGTTCTTATTGTTGAGTATTCTCTCTTGATCGCATGTTGTTCACAAAAATATACAAATTCATTTGAGGTAAATTCTCCTCCTCTATCATATCTCAAACACTTAATCCTCTTTCCAATTTCATTTTCAACCAGTTCCTTAAATGCCTTGAATTTTTCAAATTCATCTGACTTCTCTTTTAGGAAAGCTACCCAAACCATTTTGGAGTAATCATTTATAAACAATATAAAGTAAATATCACCCTGAATACTTTGTGTTCTAGTAGGACCACATAGATCGGTATGTATTAGACTTAATGGCTCATATGACATATATCTTGTTGACTTAAAGCTTATTCTAGTTTGCTTTCCATGTTGACAAGGTATACAGATTGTGTTTTATGGCATTTTTATCTTGGGTAAATCTCTGACAACCTGCTTATTGCTTATGTTGACTATGTTGTCAATCTATGCCACAACCAACTCTCATATTCTTATGATAGAAAATACTTTTCCCTTTTGATCTCACTAAGCATTTTTAGATTATTTGGAGTTCTTATTTCATTTGCAATGACTTTTCTAGTTTTTTATTTTCTTATATCACATCTATCTGGGTGGAATGTAACCATATGCCCTTGATCACAAAGTTTACTTACACTTAGCAGATTATTTTTTAACCCCTTAACATACAACACATTTTCTATTATTATTTTCCCATTATCTAAACTCAGAGTTCCTCTTCCACAAATATTTGTTGATCCATTATCATCAAAACTTATTGATCCTCTATTGGTTTCTTTTAGTATAATGAATTTATATTTGTCTCCTCTCATGTGTCTAGAGAAAACACTATCAAGATACCATTGTTATTCTTTATCCTGAGCATGAAGGGCTATTTTAACTAACATTGATCTAGCTTTTATATTTTCCTTTTCATATTTCCTAGTTGTTGAAATTGTTTTTCTTTTACTAGACTCAGGAAGTATCAATTTACACCATCTAGCCTTGTGCCCAAAATTATTGCATTTGTAACATATAATATCATTATTCATAATATGTGCAAAAGAATTGAAATTTCTATTGACATTTTTTTTTTGCATGACCAATACAGTGTACAACTCTATGACCAAATTTGTTACAACAAAAGAAATGACCATGGAAGAAATTATGTAACCTGTTTGGATGCCTTTGAGATTATAGTTGAGTGCTTCTCCTTTTGTGACTAACTCTCATCCAAGTTTATTTTTTTATTTCTTCATTTTTGATGTCTTTTTCTTTTGAAGTATCCTTTGCTTGCTTATCTTTGTTTGAATTTTCTGCTTCTTGAAGACTTGACTCCTCTTTCTATGTCTCATACTCTATATCTTGTAGTACCTTGGTCCTTTCAACTTCATTCCTTAGATAAATAATTTTTGCTTCCAATATTTCACATTTGTTTTTCTTACTCTTAACAAATCTATCATATCCTGCTCAATTTTCTTTCCTTCTTCTACCTTTATCTTAATTTTTGTGAGACTTTGTAGAAATTCCATACTTGCTTCTTCATCCTCTTGAATTTTTTCCTTTAAGCTTCAGTTCTTCTCTCTAATTATTTCCAACTTTCTAAGAGCAGTAAATAATTCCTCTTTTATATCAAACATGGTATCTTCTTCATTTTCTGAAGTCATGTGTGTTGTTTATGGATCCTCCTCAAAGTTGTTTGTCTTTGCATGTAGAAACCTGCTCTGATACCAATTGAATAACATGTGGTTATACTAAGAGGGGGGGTGAATAGTATAAGATAAAAAAATTTGATTTTTAATAAAAATGATAACATCAACAACATTAAAGCAGTAAACATCACACAAAGCATCACACATATGAGAGACATGATTTAACATGGTTCACCCAATGTGGGCTACTCCACGAAGAAAATATTCCTTATAAATTTTTTTTAAATAAATTCTCTTAAAAATCCTTTCCCTATAATTTTTATGGACCTCTATCCAAAGGAGACACCAATCCCCTAATCAAGTTTGTGGATCTCTATCCATAGGAGAACTCCTTTCTCCTTAGCTCTGGCTGGTGATCTTCTAGAAGAACTATTGCCCCCACTGCTCTAGCTAATGGATATCTATCCACTAAATACACCTATCCTCACTACCCTGGCTAATGTATCTCTATCCACTGGAGACTATCATCATTTATACTCTATCACCTCCAAATCTTGATCTCAGCTCTATCTCAAATTTGGCCTAAGCATAGTCCTTTGGTTTAGCACAAATTTACTCAATCTCTGTCTCTGGTCTGGCACAAACCTGTCCTTAAATTTTTACCAAACTCTATCCTCAATATCTATCCTCAAATATATCCTCAATATCTATTCTAAAATATGTATTATAAGCTTCCACAAAATCTCACATATATCTGGGTGGAATGTAACCATATGCCCTTGATCACAAAGTTGACTTACACTTAGCAGATTATGTTTTAACCCCTTAACATATAGCACATTTTCTATTCTTGTTTTCCCATTATCTAAACTCAAAGTTCCTCTTCCACCAATCTTTGTTGATCTATTATCACCAAAACTTACTGATCCTCTATTGGTTTATTTTAGTACAATGAATTTATCTTTGTCTCCTATCATGTGTCTAGAGAAACCACTATCAAGATACCATTGTTCTTCTTTATCCTGAGCATGAAGGGTTGTTTGAACTAACATTGATCTAGCTTTTACATTTTCCCTTTCATCTTTCCTATTTGTTGAAATTATTTTTCTTTTACTAGACTCAGGAAGTATCATTTTACACCATCTAGCCTTGTGCCAAAAATTATTGTATTTGTAACATATAATATCATTATCCATAAGAGGTGCAAAAGAATTGAAATTTCTATTGACATTATTTTTTGCATGACCAATACAGTGTACAGCTCTATGACCATATTTGTTACAAGAAAAGAAATGGCCATGGAATAAATTATGTAACCTGCTTGGATGCCTTTGAGATTATGGTTGAGTGCTTCTCCTTTTGTGACTAGCTCTCATCCAAGGTTCTTCTTTGCTTTATTCCTTTCTGATGTATTTTTCTTTTTAAGTATCCTTTGTTTGCTTATCTTTTTTTGAAGTTTCTGCTTCTTGAAAACTTGACTCCTCTTTCTGTGTCTTATACTCTATATCTTGTAGTACCTTGGTCCTTTCAACTTCATTCCTTAGATAAATAATTTTTGCTTCCAATATTTCACATTTTGTTTCTCTTACTCTTAACAGATCTGTCATATCTTTCTCAATTCTCTTTCCTTGTTCTACCTTTATCTTGAGTTCTGTGAGACTTTGTAGAAGTTCCATCCTTGCTTCTTCTTCCTCTTGAATTTTCTCCTTAAAGCTCTAGTTCTTCTCTCTAATTCTTTTCAACTTTCTGAGAGCAATAAAGAATTCCTCTTTTATATCAAGCATGGTCTCTTATTCATTTTTTGAAGTCATGTGTTTTGTTGATGGATCCTCCTCCAAGTTGTTAGTATTTTCATGGAGAGATCCACTCTGATACTAATTGAAGAACATGTGCTTATACTGAGAGGGGGGTGAACAGTATAAGATAAAACTTTTTGCTTTTTAATCCAAATGATAACATCAACAATATTAAAGCAATAAACATCACACAAAGCATCACACACATGAGAGACATGATTTAACGTGGTTCACCCAATGTGGGCTACTCCACGGAGAAAATATTCCTTATAAACTTTTCTCAAATAAATTCTCTTGGGAATCCTTTCCCTATTACAATGTTTATGGACCTCTGTCCAAAGGAGACACCAATCCCCTAATCAAGTTCATGGATCTCTATCCATAGGAGAACTCCTTTCTCCTTAGCTCTAGCTGGTGATCTTCTAGAAGAACTATTGCCCCCACTACTCTGGCTAATGGATCTCTATCCACTGAAGACACCTGTCCTCACTACCCTTGCTAATGGATCTCTATCCACTGGAGACTATCATCCTCTATACTCTATCACCTCCAAAGCTCTATCTCAAATCTGCACTAAACATAGTCCTTCGATCTAGCACAAATCTGCTCAATCTCTATCTCTGGTCTGGCACAAACCTATCCTCAAATCTGCACCAAACTCTATCCTCAATATCTATCCTCAAATCTATCCTCAATATTTTTCCTCAAATCTATATTGTAAGCTTCCATAAAATCTCACACAAATCTATCCACAAGTCTTCTCTAAGACTTACCTCAAATATTCTCAACAAGTCCTCACTAGAACTTGTCCAATCTCATAGAAACATAAAGATAATTGTTAGAGACTCAATATGCTTCACATTCACAAAATCTCAATCACTTTCAATCTCTCTTTTATCATAGAAACATATAGAGAATTTTTAGAGACTCAATATGTTTCACATTCATCAACACATAAAAAAAAATTAAACAATCCACTTGACTAGGCTCAACCAACTCTACTCAACCAATCACTCAATGAAATAATCCTTGCTCACAAACCCTAGTCCAAGCTTATGAACATTCACTCAAATGTTTCCAACAATGCTTATCAACCAATCTCACATAACAATGATACTCATGATCTTTGCAAACCCTAGTTCAAGTTCTTCACTCAACCAATCACTTCAACAACAATGCTTATCAAACAAGGTTACTTTCCTTAACCTCTATTCTAGAAAACCTTGAAGCATTAATTCAAAACACACTCAACAAGAAAAACTTAACAAAGTCCTTTTCACTCCAATCTTATTTTCAGAAAACCTCCAACAATCACTTCAACTAAAGAAGAATATGCCCATACCTTTTATTTGATGTAGAAGTGACCTTAGAAAACCTGTCTCAATCACAATTTTCTCTTTCCAATTTCAATAGTTAGATGATAAAATATCACACTAACACTCTTCACAAAATAATTCTCAATTACAAAAAATAATCAAACTTAATTACACCTTATTTCTCCTTCTTAAAATAATATCCAACACCACAAATATTTAATCAAAACACTTCTTCCAAAACTCTAACTCATCAAAAGAACATCTTAACAATTTAATTTCATCATAACCCTTTTCAAAAATATATCTCAAAAATAATCCAAACTCTACTTATGACTCCCTACTTAATATTGCATTAATTAAATAAATCACTTTATAAAATAATGCAATAAGTCAATCTCTCACTTTTCTAAGGTAAAAAAAATTACCCTAGCTTTTACTTTAGCAAAAATTAACCCTTCATATATCAAAAAAATATTTCCTCAACATACAACATAACTTCCACCTTATCCCTCCTAAAACCTTAGCAAAGCAAATTAAAATAATTTCCAAAAATTATTACCACTTTTTGCAATCCATGGGGCTCGAAACTTGGCACAATACTCCCACAATGCCTTGGTTATGTCTTCCATGTCGTGTGAGCCACGTGCTCCACTTGGAGCCTCAAAGCACAATGTATGCTTTGACTTCTTCAAACCCTTAAGAGCCCTTGGCTCTTCCTTCGATGTCGGTGTAACCACACACTGCGCTATTCGAGAGGCACACATTTTAAAATTTTACACGAGCTTTTTTGTATAATGTGGATGCAATTAAATTGATTCCAAACCTTAGAAATGGCTATGGTATTTATACCTTATGCCTTCCTTGTCATACACATTGATGAAGAGAAAAATTCATCGAGGAAACATGATGTCATTGGCGCTACCAACTTTACCTTCGAAATATATTTATGTATAATTATTTAAATTCAAAAAATTAAATATTATAAATTAAATAAAATTTTTTATAATTATTTAAATTCAAAAGAATTTAAATATTATAAATTAAATATTTAAATCTTCTTTGGGATTTTAAAATAAAAGCCTCCTTAGGTTTTAGAAAACCTTTTTTATTTTCCCAACCATGGTTTTAATAAAAAAAATTTATTTTGTGCTTCACATAATATTTAAAAATAAATATTATGAAGCTCTTTTGCCACCAACCTTTTGCATTACTCCTTTAACCTTTTGACATCAATGACAATTCATCCTTGACATCAATGACAACTTCATCTACTCAAAATGTCCAACAATCTCCCCCTTTGTCATTGATGGCAACCCAATTATCTTTTCAAATTTTCTTAACCTGTTTCTGTCCTGCTCCCCCTAACTCAATGCTCTCTTCTTAAATCAAATATCTCCCCTTACAATCTCCCCCTTTGACATCAATGGCAAAGGGTCACCTTTGGGGCTCGGGGCTAAGAATGAGTCTCTTAGCTTAGCCCCTCCCCCACCTCCTCTTGAGGTGGTTAATTCTAGGGTGGGAGTATTACTCCCAGTTTTTCTCGAAGATACTCAAAGGTTTCCTTCGAAAGTGGCTTAGTGAAAATATCTGCTATCTGCTCCTTTGTAGTAACATATTCCAACCTGACCTATTTATCTATCACCTGTTCTCTCAGAAAATGATACTTGATCGAAATGTGCTTTGTCCTGGAGTGCATCACTGGATTCTTTGAGATACTTATAGCACTTGTATTATCACATAATATGGGAATAGGATGATCATGTTTTATCTTGAAGTCTTCTAGAGTTCACTTCATCCATAATACCTGTGTACAACTGGCTACTGCCATGATATATTCTACTTCTATTGTAGATAAGGATACTAATGCCTGCTTCTTACTTAGCCAAGAGACTAAACAATCTCCAAGAAAGAATGCTCCTCCACTTGTGCTTTTTCTATCATCAATGTTGCCAGCCCAATCTGCATCTGTATATGTTGTGAGTGTGAAACTATCACTTTTGGGATACTAGAGCCCAAAATCCATAGTCCCTTTTAGATACCTAAGAATTCTCTTTACTACTATTACATGTGTTTCCTTAGGTGTTGCCTGAAACCTTACCACTAATCCCATTGATTGCACTATGTCTGGTCTTGTAGTTGTAACATACAACAAGCTGCCAATCATAGATCTATATAATCTCTGATCTACCTCTGGGGATTCATCATCCTTACTTAACTTGCATCCTGTGACCATGGGGGTACTTACTGGTTTGCAATCTTCTAATCTGAATTTCTTTAGCATCTCTTTTATATACTTGGTTTGTGAGAGAAATACTCCTTTCTCTGATTGTGAAATCTGAAGTCCAAGAAAGAAGGACAACTCACCAAGCATAGACATCTCAAATTCATTCTGCATGTTCTTAGCAAATTCTTTACACATCTTATCATTGTTTCCCCCAAAAATGATGTCATCAACATAAACAACCACAATTAGTAGATTATTCCCTTCATTTTTTATGTATAAGTTGTTGTCTGCTATTCCTTTTCTGAATCCCTATTCCTGAAGATACTTATCCAATCTTGAGTACCATGCTCTAGGAGCCTGCTTTAGACCATACAATGCCTTTTTCAATCTGCATACATGATCTGGTTTATCTGTTAATATGAATCCCTCTGGCTTGTTCAATGTAGACTTCTTCTTCTAGAACACCATTTAGAAATGTTGACTTAACATCCATCTGATATACCTTGAAGTTTTTAAAACTTGAGAAGGCTAAAAATATTCTTATGGCTTCAAGTCATGCAACTGGAGCAAATGTCTCATCAAATTCAATTCCCTCTACCTGTGCATAACCTTTGCACACTAACCTTGCTTTATTCCTTACTACCTGTCCATCTTCATTTAGCTTATTTTTGAATACCCATTTTGTGTCGATCACATTCTTGTCCTTTGGTCATGGAACAAGTTCCCAAGTCTTGCTTTTCTCTATCTGATCTAATTCCTCATCCATTGCCTTAATCCAGAACTCATCTCCACTTGCCTGATTGAAGTCCTTTGGCTCAATCTTAGATAGCAAGGAAAAATTTGCTTGTTGAGATGGTGTTATTATCCTTCTCCTTGTCTACCTTTCATCTGGATTCCCAATGATTAGATCTTTTGGATGATGCTTCTGTACATATCTGGATGGAGTTTTAGGAAGAAGTCTTTGTGTTTCTTCTTCTTCTTCATCTGATTCCTCATGAAACTCTTCTTGACAACTTCCATCTTCTTGATACACAGTTTGTTGAACTGGTTCTCTTGAATCTATCTTCTCATCAATTGTTACATTTATACTTTCTACAATAGTGTGTGTTCTCTTGTTGAAGCATCTATAGGCTTTACTCTTAGAGGAATAACCAAGGAAAATTCCCTCATCACATCTTGGGTCAAACTTGCCTAAGTTTTGATCTTCTCGTCTTATGTAGCACTTGCTTCCAAAAACCTTGAAGTGTTTTACAGTGGTCGGTCTTCCTTTCCAAAGCTCATATGGAGTCTTGTGATGGTTTACCCTCATTTGAGCCCTAGTGATTATGTATACTATTGTGTTGACTGCTTCCCTCCAAAATCCATCTGAGAGTTTGGACTCATTTAACATAGCTCTAGCCATATTCTCAATAGTCCTATTTTTCCTTTCAACTACTCCATTTTGTTGAGGAGTTCTTGTTGCTGAGTATTCTCTCTTGATCCCATGTTGTTCACAAAACTCTACAAATTCATTTGAGGTAAATTCTCCTCCTCTATCAGATCTCAAACACTTAATCCTCTTGCCAGTTTCATTTTCAACCAGTTCCTTAAATGCTTTGAATTTTTCAAATGCATCTGACTTCTCTTTCAGGAAAGCTACCCAAACCATTCTGGAGTAATCATCTATAAACAATATAAAGTAACTCTCACCCTGAATACTCTATGTTCTGGTAGGACCACATAGATCAGTATGTATTAGACTTAATGGCTCAGATGACATATATCCTTTTGACTTAAAGCTTGTTCTAGTTTGCTTTCCATGTTGACAAGGTGCACAGATTGTGTTTTGTGGCCTTTTTATCTTGGGTAAATCTCTGAAATCTTGCTTATTGCTTATGTTGACTATGTTGTCAAAATTCAAGTGACCCAATATTCTATGCCACAACCAACTCTCATCTTCTTGTGATAGAAAGCACTTTTCCCCTTTGATCTCACTAAGCATGTATATATTGTTTGGAGTTCTTCTTGCATTTGCAATGACTTTTCCAGTTTCTGATTTTCTTATCTCACATCTATCTGGGTGGAATGTAACCATATGCCCTTGATCACAAAGTTGACTTACACTTAGCAGATTATGTTTTAACCCCTTAACATACAACACATTTTCTATTCTTGTTTTCCCATTATCTAAACTCAGAGTTCCTCTTCCACCAATCTTTGTTGATCCATTATCACCAAAACTTATTGATCCTCTATTGGTTTCTTTTAGTACAATGAATTTATCTTTGTCTCCTGTCATGTGACTAGAGCAACCACTATCAAGATACCATTGTTCTTCTTTATCCTGAGCATGAAGGGTTGTTTGAACTAACATTGATCTAGCCTTTACATTTTCCCTTTCATCTTTCCTAGTTGTTGAAATTGTTTTTCTTTTACTAGACTCAGGAAGTATCATTTTACACCATCTAGCCTTGTGCCCAAAATTATTGCATTTGTAACATATAATATCATTATCCATAAGAGGTGCAAAAGAATTGAAATTTCTATTGACATTGTTTCTTGCATGACCAATACAATGTACAACTCTATGACCATATTTGTTACAAGAAAAGCAATGACCATGGAAGAAATTATGTAACCTGTTTGGATGCCTTTGAGATTGTGGTTGAGTGCTTCTCCTTTTGTGATTAACTCTCATCCAAGGTTCTTCTTTACTTTCTTCCTTTCTGATGTCTTTTTATTTTGAAGTATCCTTTGCTTGCCTATCTTTGTTTGAAGTTTCTGCTTCTTGAAGACTTGACTCCTCTTTCTGTTTCTCATACTCTATATCTTGTAGTACCTTGGTCCTTTCAACTTCATTCCTTAGATAAACAATTTTTGCTTCCAATATTTCACATTCTATTTCTCTTGCTCTTAATAGATCTATCATATCCTTCTCAATTTTCTTTCCTTCTACCTTTATCTTGAGTTCTATGAGATTTTGTAGAAGTTCCATCCTTGCTTCTTCATCCTCTTGAATTTGTTCCTTCAAGCTTGAGTTCTTCTCTCTAATTCTTTCCAACTTTTTGAGAGCAATAAATAATTCCTCTTTTATATCAAACATGGTCTCTTCTTCATTTTTTGAATTCATGTGTGTTTTTGATGGATCCTCCTCCAAGTTGTTAGTCTTTTCATGGAGAGACCCACTCTGATACCAATTGAAGAACATGTGCTTATACTGAGAGGGGGTTGAATAGTATAAGATAAAAATTTTTGCTTTTTAATCCATATGATAACATCAACAATATTAAAGTAATAAACATCACACAAAGCATCACACACATGAGAGACATGATTTAACATGGTTCACCCAATGTGGGCTACTCCACGGAGAAAATATTCCTTATAAATTTTTCTCAAATAAATTCTCTTGGGAATCCTTTCCCTACAATGTTTATGGACCTCTATCCAAAGGAGACACCAATCCCCTAATCAAGTTCATGGATCTCTATCCATAGGAGAACTCCTTTCTCCTTAGCTCTGACTGGTGATCTTCTAGAAGAACTATTGCCCCCACTACTCTAGCTAATGGATCTCTATCCATTGAAGACACCTATCCTCACTACCCTAGCTAATGGATCTCTATCCACTGGAGACTATCATCCTCTATACTCTATCACCTCCAAATATCTATCTCAAATCTACACTAAACATAGTCCTTCGATCTAGCATAAATCTGCTCAATCTCTATCTCTGGTCTGGCACAAACCTATCCTCAAATATGCACCAAACTCTATCCTCAATATTTGTCCTCAAATCTATCCTCAATATCTATCCTCAAATATGTATTGTAAGCTTCCACAAAATCTCACACAATCTATCCACAAGTCTTCTCAAAGACTTACCTCAAATCTGCTCAACAAGTCCTCACTAGAACTTGTCCAATATCATAGAAACATAAAGATAATTGTTAGAGACTCAATATGCTTCACATTCATCAAAATGCTCAATCACTTTCAATCTCTCTTTTATAGAAACATATAGATAATTGTTAGAGACTCAATATGTTTCACATTCATCAACACTTTTTTTTTAACATCCACTTGACTAGGCTCAACCAACTCTACTCAACCAATTACTCAATGAAATAATCCTTGCTCACAAACCCTAGTCCAAACTTATGAACATTCACTCAAATTTTCCAACAATGCTTATCAACCAATCTCACATAACAATGATACTCATGATCTTTGCAAACCCTAGTTCAAGTTCTTCACTCAACCAATCACTTCAACAACAATGCTTATCAAACAAGGTTACTTTCCTTAACCTCTATTCCAGAAAACCTTGAAGCATTAATTCAAAACACAACAAAAATACCAACCAATCTTCAATTCACATCAAAATCATCCATAAGAAGAATATGCCCATACCTTTTTTTTGATGTAGAAGTGACCTTAAAAACCTGTCTCAATCACAATTTTCTCTTTTCCAATTTCAATAGTTAGATGATAAAATATCACACTAACCCTTTACAAAGTAATTCTCAATTGCAAAATTAATCAAACTTAATTACACCTTATTACTCCTTCTTAAAATAATATCCAACACCACAAATATTTAATCAAAACACTTCTTCCAAAACTCTAACTCATCAGAAGAACATCTTAACAATTCAATTTCATCATAACCCTTTTCAGAAATATATCTCAAAAATAATCCAAACTCTACTTATGACTCCCTACTTAATATTGCATTAATTAAATAAATCACTTTATAAAATAATGCAATAAGTCAATCTCTCACTTTTCTAAGGTAAAACAAAATTACCCTAGCTTTTACTTTAGCAAAAATTAACCCTTCATATATCAAAAAATATTTCCTCAACACACAACTTAACTTCCACCTTATCCCTCCTAAACCTTAGCAAAATAAATTAAAATAATTTCCAAAAATTATTACCACTTTTTACAATCCATGGGGCTCAAAACTTTGCACAATACTCTCCACAATACCTTGGTCCATGGCTTCCACATTGTGTGAGCCACGTGCTCCACTTGGAGCCTCAAAGCACAATATGTGCTTTGACTTCTCAAACCCTTAAGAGCCCTTGGCTCTTCCTTCGACGTCTCATGGAACCACACTTCACTTTTCGGGAGGCACATGTTATTAGAATTTTGCACGAGCTTTTTGTATAATGTGGATGCATTAAATCGATACCAAACTTTAGGAATGGTTAAGGTATTAATACCTTATGCCTTCCTTGCCACACACATCGATGGAGAGGAAAATACGTTGAGGAAAAATGTTATCATTAGCGCTAACCTTTACCTTCGAATTATATTTATTTATAATTATTTAAATTCAAAAGAATTTAAATATTATAAATTAAATATTTAAATCTCCTTTGGGCTTTTTAAAATAAAAGCCTCCTTAGGTTTTAGAAAACCTTTTTGATTTTCCCAACCATGGTTTTAATAAAAACCTTTTATTTTTCCCAACCATGGTTTTAATAAAAACCTTTTATTTTGTGCTTCACATAATATTTAAAAATAAATATTATGAAGCTCTTTTGCCACCAACCTTTTGCATTACTCCTTTTGACCTTTTGACATCAATGACAACTTCATCTACTCAAAATGTCCAACAAAGACCTGTAAGCTAGGTTCGCACAGGGGGGTGTGAACCAAAATATTCACACAGGGTCGTGGGAATGTTTCTGGTCAATCTAGATGTAGTGTTTTGACAATTTGGAGGACCAAATGATGTCATAATTGGGAAAAAATTATACCATTGGAAATATCTTTTCAATAAAAATATAATGGTGGTAGTTTTACAAAATTTGGAGGTGATTTTATGGGTGAAAAGTTAGGTCAAATATGACCCTTATTTTAGAAGTGATGAATGCACAATTTCAAGCCTTCAAAAAGGATAAATTGGCATAAATGATTAGAAGATCAATGAATGATGATGATGGAGTAGAAGAAAAGAAAGAATTGAATAAGGGGGTGTAAATTTCAATAAAATAGATAGAGTGAAGTGCATGTGATGTTACCAACTATGGAAAACTAGCAAGTGAGTTGTGAGCAATTTTTGTATGTTGTTGTAACCACTTTTGTGACTCGAACAATAAGCAAATGTTTTTGGATTTTTATGTATTTTTATGGGAGTATTATATCCATCCTAAGAAAAAACCATAGGTATGGGTGAATTCTACATGAAACATGTATGTCATAGCATAGAACCCCCTACAACACCCAAAGGTGTGTAGAATAGAACTACGTTTCCAACAGGCGAATGATAACCTAAATGGAATCTGCTATAGTAAAATGGTATCCAAAATGGGGAGACTCAAAATTCTCTAATGATTCAATGTACTCTCACGAAGAGAGATCGCACAGTCAATGTGCTGCTACTAGCCCTAATCAAGGTTTTCGCTTAACCCTCATGTTTAAGGCATGCACAGTAACAATCAACTATGCCTAGTGATTATTTTTTAAAAGCCCTATGGTAAAGGGGCTTTCTAGAACTAGCCCACTTCGAAGGTACCTTCCAATTATTAAATATAGATAACCAACACTTGAAACTGAGGTACTTCCCAGGGATTAAGGTCGAAATGATCACACATGGGGGCTACTATGGTGACTAAATGGGTAGTGATCCAATGGAGGGTAGAACTCCTACCTCACCAAAATATAGTGGATAATTGGTGATGAAATCCAACCCTTACACTATTTTTTATAACGTGAGTGTGTGGTGTTTGTTGTGCAGAAAAACTATCCTAAGTACCTTTTTGAAATAAATTCTACTTAGCCTAAGTGCTATTGAAAATGAATCTAGGCTAGGGTGTTTTTGAAAATAAATCTAAGCTAAGACATGTCTTCATGAAACCAAATTTTACCCTAGCAATAAACCAACCTTGAAAAGGTACAAACAATTCATGCCAAAGCAAAATACCTATGTCCTAGTAGTTGTAGAGGCCCTTGTCTGTCTCTGTGCACCCAAATTTTGTATTTTTTAGAAGTTTACACAGGTGGGTGTGAACTTGTCTGTGTTAGGAAGTTTGCACAGGGGGTGCAAACCTAGAGTTGAGGCCTACAATCATGCAAGGATGGGCCTAAAGTGTTTCTCAAGGATTTTGTGGTATTCATTGTGGGTTTTTAACACCTGAAACACAAAAAAACAACCCACAAGATTTGTTAGTTAGCGATTAATCTAATGCTCAATGGGGGTCCCACCGGGTGTGCCAAAATTAAACCATTCAAAATACTATGATTTAAAACAAACTGTAGAACCACTGCATTTGTATTGAAATAAAAGGAGGTTACAAGATGGATCCTTTTACAACTTTTTCCCTGAAGGCTACAAGAGGGTCTTCCCTAAGGAAGCCCTTATCAAGATGTTCAAAAATAGGAGGATTCATCTTTTGGATGTTCCTCAGTGCAGGTGGGCTTCTTGCTCATGGGCCATCGCTGGTTTGATTTGTCCTTTGCACCTGTTGGACCTACAAAATATAGTTAGAACATTTGGGGGCTTGCCTCAGTCAAACCCCATGTTTATATAGACAAAAAGACCTTAAAATATGCTTATAAATGTATATAATGATGGTAGATAGGGTTAGGAAGCATATTTACCCATTTTTGGAGCCTCTGGACTGTCAAAATTAGGTTTTTACGGGGGCCTACAAATTTTTTTGGTACCAGGAGGTTTGCACTGGGGGATTTGAACCTATATTTTTCAATCGAACTTGTCAGATATGAAGTAAAAGGTGTCATGATGCTACTGCTTTGTTGATTTTTTACTGAATCATCTCTAGAAATCACCTTCTTTGTTGATAACCTATCTAAATCACAAAGAACATAGTAGATTTGATGGAGACTCTAAAGCTAGATGGATATGATGGATGTGTGATGGATGTTGGATGGCTAGAGTGATTTCTACAGAGTTTTTGTAAGCTAAACTTGATATATCCTAAAATGGTGAAAATGGCCTTCTATTTATAGACTTGGCCAAGGTTAGGGGAGGGTTTGAGGTGTCCCATGAGGTGTACATTGTGAGGTGTCTACTATGAAGTGTCCACTGAGGTTTCCTACCTCATAAATGGAATTGGGTGAGATAATCTCTCACCCATCCACATGCCATGATGACCTGGAGGAAAGTCTTCAAATAGCATTAATTGCATTTGAATTGAAAATATTTGGATTGAAGAACACAAGCTTATACTGAGAGGGGGGGTGAACAGTATAAGACCTCTTTATACTTTTTCCATTATACTTCAAAATAGTAAAGCAATATACCCAAAGCAATATCAAAGCAATGCACAATATCATCCACAAAGTGACACCAATTTTAACGTGGTTCACCCATAATGGCTAGGCTACGTCCACAAAACTTTTCTCTAAAAGTTATCTCAAAGTTCTTTGGGAATCCTTCCCAATTACAATGTTTATGAGCCTCGGCCCAAAGGAGATACCTTCCCCCAATCAAAATTTATGAGCCTCTCCTCAAAGGAGATACCTTCCCCCAATAAAAATTTATGAGCCTCTCCTCAAAGGAGATACCTTCCCCTCTCGCTCTGGAAATGATCCCTCGAAGATCAACCGCCTCTACCTCTTGCCCAGCACGTGGAACTCCTTTCCACCGAAGACCTCCTGTCCTCAATGCTTAGCCTAAGAGACCTTCGCCTTCTATGATCACGTCCACAGTAGCTCAAAGAACCTGTACCAAACACAATCAATCGGTCTAGTACAAGTCTTCCTCTCGTCTGTCGGATCTGTCCAACTCTTGAACAAATCAATCCTCTGCATACAAGCCTTCTCAAAGACTTGCCAAATCTGTCCTCGTGTTCTTCTCATAGAACCAATGCACCTCTGTCCTCAAGTTCTCTGATAGAACTATCAAACTCAGCTCACAAGTCCTCTCCTAGGACCTGTCCAAATCTGCTCACAAGTCCCCACCGAAACCTGTCCAAAACTGCTCACAAGTCCCCACCGGAACCTGTCCAAAATCACAAAGTCCCCACCGAACCTGTCCAAAATCCACAAGTCCCCACCGAAAACTGTCCAAAAACTCAGCAAGCTCACCAAGAAAAACTTTCTTAGTAGGAAATCACAAAGTGAATTGTTAGAGACCCAATGTGATTTTTCAAACTCATAGAAGCATAAAGAGAATTGTTAGAGACTCAATATGTTCTATACTCAACTCCCAATCTCAAAACTCAACTCAAATCAACTCAGCTCAATCTCAATCTCAAATCTGAAAACTCAACTCAATATCTGAAATGGATAGGATAGAATGCTTTCTTTCAAGAACATGAAACCCCAACAATTGCCAACTATGCAAAGAATCACATAACAATGATACTCATGTTCTTTTCACCATCAATTAGGGCTTCAACAACAATGCTCATCAAACAAGGTTCAATCAACACCATTCAACTCAAAACACAACCTTGAAGCATTTCACAATCAACATCAGAAAAGGAAACAAGTAGAACTCCTTTTCTCTCCAATATTGTTTGAACAAAAAGCATCCACCAACTCAAATCTCAATAGCACAAAACAACTTTTCAAATCATCAACAAAGGAGTAAGCCCAACACTTTAACCAAGTAAAGAATAGCTTGATTATAACCAATTTAATGAAAGCTAATGTCAATCTCAAAGCTGCCCACTTAAGGTTTCACAACTTCACACAAGAAGCAATTCTAACCTTAAAACATCATGCTTTCATTTCCATAATCAACCAAAAGCACTCTCAACATTACAAGAAATATTTATCCCTTATACACCTTATTTCTCCCTTATAGTCTTATCAACAATAAACTTTATCTCTCATAAGAATGCAATAAGATAATGCAAACAACACTTTCAAAAGAATATTTTATCAAAATAAAGCAAGCTTCAAACTCCTTATAACTCCTAAGCTATTTTTCTCTCTAATAAACTTCCTCCATCCACAAAATACACTAGCAAAAATTAATTTCGAAAATACCTTGGCCAACACCAAAAATCATGCTATGGAGAAATTGCACACGAACTCTAACACCACCCACTGCGTCCACTTCAATGAAGAAAAACCCTTTCACGTTATTCGAATGTGAAACCTCCCATTCGGGTAGCACGCCAACAGCCTAGCCGCTACCGGTGCGCCAAAGGCGTCCGATGAGGTTTAAACCTCACTCTGTTTCCCTTGTACCTTCTACGCCAGGGCTAAAATAAACAATAGGCCTCCCTATCTTCTGACGTGAATGACGACGATGAAACCTTACGATGGATACAAAAAATGAACGACGGATATCCGAACAACGGATCACGAAATCTCAGCGAGGAAGAAATCGAACATCAGATCACGAATTCACAACGAGCAACACTTTTCAAAAATGCGGATGGGATAATCTTTGATCTTCATCATGGGAGATTTATATGCATATTTCCCATAAACTCTTGACGTCGACGAGGAGTTTAACACGTCGACGGAGGAGTTTAACACGTCGACGGAGGTCTTGGCTAGCGCCCACAAACTTAGAACATAGCGCCATCAAAGTTAAGACATTTGCGCCATGGGTTAGGAGAACCCAATGCAAACAAATATTTATTTAAAAATAATTAAAAGGAACCTTAACAAGGTTTTTAATTATTTAAATAAATACTTCCTCCTGGACCCAAATGCATTAAACTAATGCATCCACCTGTAATCTTTAAACCTGCCAACTTGGGGTTTACAAAAGACCTTTGAAACTGTCATGTCGTAACCTTCATCAAAACAAATTGTTTGACATCAAATCAAATTCCTTCAAGAGCTTCTTGACATCAATGACAACTTATACACTTGAGCAAAGGCAATGTACCCAAAGTACCCAAAATTGCCAACAATCTCCCCCTTTGTCATTGATGGCAAACCTTTATTGAAAACACTTCTCAAGAGCCAAAACTAAAACCAACTGTGCTAACAACTGACCAACTGTGCCCACAACTGAGAATCTTCCTTTGAAGTTTTGCTCCCCCCGACTTGAAGCTCTCCTCTTCACTTTGAAGCTCTCCCCCTTACTCATATCTCTCCCCCTTTGTCATCAATGGCAAAGGGTCACCTTTGGGGCTCGGGACTAAGAATGAGCCTCTTAGCTTAGTCCCTCCCCCACCTCCCGATGAGGTGATTAATTCTGGGGTGGGAGTAAAACTCCCATTAGGCACTCGATCATCATCAGCGTCTATAACTTCCTTGTCGGGCCTTCTCTTGAACTCTTTGCCCATATTCCTATTCTTGTCACTGTTCTTGTTCTTGTTCTCATCCCTCGTTCTTGTCCATGCCTTGATCCTTGGACCTGATCATGCCACTGTTCCTGTTCCTCGTATTCTAGAATTTCAGCTCTACACTCGTCTGATTATGTGACCTTCATTGTTGCACTTGAAACACTTGACGATGTTGTTTCTCCGAGGTAAACCTGATCTTTGAATCCACCAGCTTCGACCAAACCTCGTTCGACCAAACCTATTCCAAACACCAAACCTGTTCTGACCAAACCTGTTCTGACCAAACCTGTCCTGACCAAACCTGTTCCTGTTATTTGCCTTGCAATAAACTGCCTTGTGCCCAAACTGTTGACAAGAGTAGCAATACCCTTGAAAGTAACTAGCACTTCTAAAACTGTCATTTACCTTCTTCACTTGAGCCATGCAATGTGAAGCCATGTGACCAAACCTGTGACAAGCAAAACATCTGCCTTGAAACTTTCCTTTATTTGACCTCTTAGGTTCTGAAAACTTCTTCTTCTCATTCTGAATTCTGTTTTCTATTTCTGTGCATCTATCATTCAAGGACTCCTTTTCTGAAATACTTTCCTCATCAGAACTCTCTTCCTTTTGGAGTCTCTTACTAGACTCTCCAACTTGTTCCTTGTGTGGCTTAACAAAACCAAGGCCTATTTTATCTCGTTGTCTTTCTTTGACCTTTGATGAGTGACTTAACCTTTTTGGAGCTATCTTGGAACCTGTAAAGCTTATCCTTGTACTCTTTAGTTTCCTCTTTCAAAGAAGCCATTTTCTGTTCTAACTCACTATACTCAAGAACCTTAGACTCTAACTCATCCTTGAGTTCCCGTGTCTTAGCTATAGAGAAGTCAAGACTTTCTATAAGATCATCTCTCTCCATACAACATTCATCTAACTTATCCTTGAGTCTAGCATTCTTCTTTCTTTCCTTTTTCAAAGCACTAAGAGCACTAATAAGTTCACCTTTAAGATCTACTTCACCTTTCTCTATATCTTCCTCTATTTGTTTGCTTTTTGAATCATCAAAGCCTTTTTCAGATTTCTTATCACTAGAGGTGCTACCCTTTTCAAAAACCATACATGCATCTTCCTTATAGTTTTCTGAAGCATCCTCATACATACTAGAAACCAAATCATTATTTGTGCAATCATCCTCAAGGTGACCAAAGTTTCCACATCTAAGACATTTCATGATAATGAATCTATGTTTCGGTTCTTCCTCTTTTCTTGATATGAACAACATCTCATTTTCATCATCACTTGAAGAACTTTCACTATCACTACTAGAACACTTACTTGCTTTGTCTAGGTAGAAACTCTTCTTGTGCTTGTGAGAATACCTCTTTCCTTGATTGTTGTGCTCATCTTTGTTTTTCCTGTGATGCTTGTGCTTTTCAGAATCCTTGCTCTTAGAATCCTGTTTATCTTCATCACTTTCATTCTTGGGAACAATACATTCAGTAGCATAATGACCAAACTTTCCACAATTGAAACATCTTACATTTTTCATACTTTTGTGCTTTCTAGAGAACTTGCCTTTCTGTCTGTAATATGCCTCTTCATCACTAGAAGACTCATCACTATCTTGAAGTTGTTTACCCTTGGATTTCTTGGTAGCCTTGAAAGCCGCCTCTTTCTTGACATCAACCTTCACTTGAGTTCTCAACTCAAATGCTGCAAGTATACTATGGAGCTCATCCTTTTTCAACTTATCCAAATCTTTAGCTTCCTCAATAGCAGAAATATTTTCACTAAATCTATTAGGAAGAGATCTTAAAATCTTATCACAAACATCATTTTCAGCAAGCTCAAGACCTAAGTCTTTCATGGAGTTAACAACCTCATCCATACGAAGCATGTAGTCACTAATATTTTCATCATCATTCATCTTGAGTTGTTCAAACATACCTTTGAAGTGTCTCAACTTGGCCTTTCTCGACATTTGTATCACCCGTATGAACCACCTTCAACCGATTCCACATTTCACTATCTGTCTTGCAGTGAATCACTTTGGTGAGATCTGCTTTCTGTAAGCCTTTCAGGATTGCATTCATTGCTTTTGAATTGCTGTGATGTAGGAGCCTTTCTTCTTTAGTATTAGGACCATGTTCAGGAATAGTGTACTCATCTTCAATCACTTCCCAAACCTCATTCCCAAGTGCCATTAGATGAACCTTCATCCTTGCACTCCAAAGACCAAAATCTGACCCATCAAGAATAGGTGCTGCATTGCCACTTGAATGATCCATTGTGTTCTTTACTAGCTTTTCCTTCAAGTTGTTAAACTTTTCGAAGGCACCTGCTCTGATACCAATTGAAGAACACAAGCTTATACTGAGAGGGGGGTGAACAGTATAAGACCTCTTTATACTTTTTCCATTATACTTCAAAATAGTAAAGCAATATACCCAAAGCAATATCAAAGCAATGCACAATATCATCCACAAAGTGACACCAATTTTAACGTGGTTCACCCGCAATGGCTAGGCTACATCCACAAAAATTTTCTCTAAAAGTTATCTCAAAGTTCTTTGGGAATCCTTCCCAATTACAATGTTTATGAGCCTCGGCCCAAAGGAGATACCTTCCCCCAATCAAAATTTATGAGCCTCTGCTCAAAGGAGATACCTTCCCCCAATCAAAATTTATGAGCCTCTACTCAAAGGAGATACCTTCCCCTCTACTCTGGAAATGATCCCTCGAAGATCAACTGCCTCTACCTCTTGCCAGCACGTGGAACTCCTTTCCATCGAAGACCTCCTGTCCTCAATGCTTAGCCTAAGAGACCTCTGCCTTCTATGATCACGTCCACAATAGCTCAACAACTTGTACCAAACATAGTCAGTCGATCTAGTACAAGTCTTCCTCTGTCTATCAGATCTGTCCAACTCTTGAACAAATCAATCCTCTGCATACAAGCCTTCTCAAAGACTTGCCAAATCTGTCCTCAAGTTCTTCTCATAGAACCAATGCACCTCTATCCTCAAGTTCTCTGATAGAACTATCAAACTCACTCACAAGTCCTCTCCTAGGACCTGTCCAAATCTCTCAAGTCCCCTCATGTCCAAACTACAAGTCCCCACCGGAACCTGTCCAAAACTCACAAGTCCCCCGAACCAAAAACCGCTCACAAGTCCCCACCGAAACCTCGTCCAAAAACTCAAGCAAGCTCACCAAGAAAAACTTTCTTAGTAGGAAATCACAAAGTGAATTGTTAGAGACCCAATGTGATTTTTCAAACTCATAGAAGCATAAAGAGAATTGTTAGAGACTCAATATGTTCTATACTCAACTCCCAATCTCAAAACTCAACTCAAATCAACTCAGCTCAATCTCAATCTCAAATCTGAAAACTCAACTCAATATCTGAAATGGATAGGATAGAATGCTTTCTTTCAAGAACATGAAACCCCAACAATTGCCAACTATGCAAAGAATCACATAACAATGATACTCATGTTCTTTTCACCATCAATTAGGGCTTCAACAACAATGCTCATCAAACAAGGTTCAATCAACACCATTCAACTCAAAACACAACCTTGAAGCATTTCACAATCAACATCAGAAAAGGAAACAAGTAGAACTCCTTTTCTCTCCAATATTGTTTGAACAAAAAGCATCCACCAACTCAAATCTCAATAGCACAAAACAACTTTTCAAATCATCAACAAAGGAGTAAGCCCAACACTTTAACCAAGTAAAGAATAGCTTGATTATAACCAATTTAATGAAAGCTAATGTCAATCTCAAAGCTGCCCACTTAAGGTTTCACAACTTCACACAAGAAGCAATTCTAACCTTAAAACATCATGCTTTCATTTCCATAATCAACCAAAAGCACTCTCAACATTACAAGAAATATTTATCCCTTATACACCTTATTTCTCCCTTATAGTCTTATCAACAATAAACTTTATCTCTCATAAGAATGCAATAAGATAATGCAAACAACACTTTCAAAAGAATCTTTTATCAAAATAAAGCAAGCTTCAAACTCCTTATAACTCCTAAGCTATTTTTCTCTCTAATAAACTTCCTCCATCCGCAAAATACACTAGCAAAAATTAATTTCGAAAATACCTTGGCCAACACCAAAAATCACGCTATGGAGAAATTGCGCACGAACTCTAACACCACCCGCTGCATCCACTTCAACGAAGAAAAACCCTTTCACGTTATTCGAACGTGGAACCTCCCGTTCGGGTAGCGCGCCAACAGCCTAGCCGCTACCGGTGCGCCAAAGGCATCCGGTGAGGTTTAAACCTCACTCTATTTCCCTTGTACCTTCTGTGCCAGGGCTAAAATAAACAATAGGCCTCCCTGTCTTCTGACGTGAATGACGACGATGAAACCTTACGACGGATACAAAAAATGAACGGCGGATATCCGAACAACGGATCACGAAATCTCAACGAGGAAGAAATCGAACATCAGATCGCGAATTCACAACGAGCAACACTTTTCGAAAATGCGGATGGGATAATCTTTGATCTTCATCGTGGGAGATTTATATGCATATTTCCCATAAACTCTTGACGTCGACGAGGAGTTTAACACGTCGGCGAAGGAGTTTAACACGTCGACGGAGGTCTTGGCTAGCGCCCACAAACTTAGAACATAGCGCCATCAAAGTTAAGACATTTGCGCCATGGGTTAGGAGAACCCAATGCAAACAAATATTTATTTAAAAATAATTAAAAGGAACCTTAACAAGGTTTTTAATTATTTAAATAAATACTTCCTCCTCGAACCAAATGCATTAAACTAATGCATCCACCTGTAATCTTTAAACCTGCCAACTTGGGGTTTACAAAAGACCTTTGAAACTGTCATGCCGTAACCTTCATCAAAACAAATTGTTTGACATCAAATCAAATTCCTTCAAGAGCTTCTTGACATCAATGACAACTTATACACTTGAGCAAAGGCAATGTACCCAAAGTACCCAAAATTGCCAACATGGATGAGAGTTGGCAAGGCTAGGCTAGGCTAGTCAAAGTAGACTAGGTGAGGTGACAGGCTTAGATTAAATCATGATTAGATCTAATTAAGCATGTGATTTAGCCATAAAGCAAGTTTTGACCAAAAAAGGTTGACTTTTAACCATAAAGTATTTTTTTACCATGGTGGAGAATTCAACCTTAGTTGAGTTATGATGGAGGTCACATGAGGACCGATGGTTAGGCGTATGAAGGGGTTTGGCTAGCCCAAGGGGGCTAAGGATGACGAATAGTGATTTTGATAAAAGAATAGTATTTTAAGCCAATTTATGCAATTTTTGAGGGTTTTGTAAATTGATTGACCATGAAGATGAGGAGAGGGACAATGTGCAACTTTTGGGTATCTACAGTAATATTTGCTTTATTTTGTAACATTAATGTGTTTTCATATAAACTATTTATTACAATTTTTGTGGTTGCACTTATGCTTTAGGAAGGAAACTAGCAATCAAGATTTGGTAAAGCAAACTATGATAATATAATTTTTGAAAATATTACTTTACTAAGATGCAATGTATAAATAGTAGAGGTGGAGTTTTAGTATTGTGAAGGTTGTTGTAGGAAATATCAAGAATGATTCTGAATTCTAGAATATTTGTATTCAAAGAAAAAATTAAAGAAGATTAAAAAATGAAAATCAAGATTTTAGATATTTTATGAAAAATGTGTTGGAAATTTGAGTTATTTTATGTTGTCATTGATGTCACATGAATCATTGATGTCATATGGATCACATTGAGTTTTGATGGGCAAATGATATTTTGGAAAGCATGGATAAATTTAGGGTTTTTGTGAAAACCAAGGTAGGCAAAATAAAAGGTTTTATTTAAAACCATGGATGGCAGATTTGAAATGGGTTTTTCTTAAAACCCAGGTTGGCCTTTCGTTTCGTCGAAAAAGGTGCCCCGATGATGGAGATATTTAATTTTAAATATTTAGTTTAAATTTTAATTATTTAAAATTTAAATTTTAATTTTAAAATTAAAATTAAAGTTAGCGCCGACGTCTAAAGAAAGAGGGAAAATCAATAATGCATCGACGTCATCGAAAATGAGGAGAAGACTATATAAAGGGGGATCCTAAGGTTCATTTGAAAAATTAATCCTTGCTCGTGTTAATCGTTGGCTAAGCATCCGAAGAGAGCTCGTGCAAAAATCATTTTGAAAAGGGAGACAACGAATAAATCCAAGGTTGGTCGAAATCCCAAGACATTGTGGGCAGAGTGGCACATTGGCAATTGGTTTTTTGTTAAGGTGTGTGGCAGCACTTTACGTCAAGGTTCGAATCTCCTTGACTGCATTTGAAGGCATTGGAAGGAAAGCGCTCAAAGCGCTTTTGGTTTGTGTGGAAGGGAGGAAGGACTTAAGGCACATCGTGCCTTTTCCTTTCGAACGAGCGGCTAGCTCGTGTGGCAACCTTAGCCGTGGCTAAGGCACTCGTGGTGTGTGCAAGTTGGGGGTTCGAATCCCCTTGAGGAGGTAATTACGTTTTTGCTCTAATTAATTTTGTTGATGCCCTAGGATAGGAGTTATAAGGTGGTTAAGGAATAATTAAAGTTTTTAATTAAACTTTATTTTTATAAGGGTTGTGATTATTATTTCAGAGGTGGATGAGTTGTTGATTTATTTTGATATTCATGAAATTGAAAATTAAGATTTAGGAGAAATAAGGAGTTGTTATAAAATATTTTTGAGAGCCTTATTGATTATTATTTTTGATAAGGGTTTTTATTAAAAAGGACTTTGGTGGATGTGTTTATTAAGTTGGAGTAAAAAGGTGTAAATTGAGTTATGCTTATCTTGTGATTATTATTTGAAGTCCACTAACCCTTATTGAGATTGGAAAGGAAAGTTGTGTTTAGTGTGGCAGATTTTGTGGATAACTTCTTGGCATCAAAAAGGTATGGGCACATTCTCCTATTGATTGTTTATGGTGGTTGATTTCTGAAATATCATTGGAGTGAAAAGGATTGATTGTGGTTTCCTTTTCGAAAGTGGTTGGTTGAATGCTTCAAGGTTTTTTGGTTTGAGAGTTGTGTTTAAACCTTGTTTTATAAGCATAGTCATTGAAGCCCATTGGTTGTGAAAGAACTTGAAAAGAACATGAGTATCATTGTTATGTGAGATTTGTGGTTGAGCATTGTTGGAAACATTTGAGTTGGTTGATACATGCTTGGACTAGGGTTTTTGTGAGAAAGAGTAGTCCCTTGTGGTGATTGGTTGAGTTGAGTTGATTGAGCCTAGTCAAGTGATTGTGTGAGGTGATTGGTCAAGTTCCATGAAACAAACTATTCCATAATTTTGATTTGAGTTGAGAGTGAGATTAGAACATATTGAGTCTCTAACAATTCTCTTTATGCTTCTATGAGTTGACTTGAGTTGAGTTGAGATTTATTTGAGTTGATTTGAGTTGAGATTGATCTTAGAACATATTGAGTCTCTAACAATTCTCTTTATGCTTCTATGAGTTGATTTGAGTTGAGTTGAGTTGAGATCATTGTGGATCATTGTTGTCATCCATTGAAGAGTACATTGCCATTCATTGTTGAGTTCATCTTTGAGCTTTGCCTTGATAGATTTGTGGATGAGATTTGAGTGCTACTTGAGCATGATTGATTGAGCCTTTGAGAAGGCCTTTGTGGATAGTTTTGGGATAGCCTTTGTGGATATTTTTGGGACAGCTTTGTGGACAGTTTTGGGACAGCTTTGTGGACAGTTTTGGGACAGCTTTGTGGATAGATTTGTGGATAGTTTTGGGACAACTTTGTGGATAGCTTTGTGGATAGTTTTGGGAGATACTTGTTGGAGCAGATTTGAACAAGTTCTTGGTGAGCTTGTTAGAGCATATTTTGGACAAGTTCTTGGTGAGCTTGTTAGAGCAGTTTTGGACAAGTTCTTGGTGAGCTTGTTGGTTCAATTTTGGACAAGTTCTGTGTGAGCTTGTTATTCAGATTTGGACAAGTTCTGTGTGAACTTGTTATTCAGTTTTGGACAAGTTCTGTGTGAGCTTGTTATTCATATTTGGACAAGTTCTGTGTGAACTTGTTATTGCCTAGCTTTGAGCAGATCAAAGAAATCATTGTATTGGATAAGGATCCTTATTTTTGTGTGAAATATTATAAGGATATTATCTAGTGGAGTACCCCACATTGGGGGAACCACGTTAAATCTTGTGTCTCAATTGTGTGTGGTGACTTGTGCTCTTGCTTACTACTGCTATCTAAGTTATTAATGCACACTGCTATATTTGGTTATTGCAATTAAGGACATTAATTGATATTGATTTGGAAAGAAAGTAAAAATTGGTCTTATACTGTTCACCCCCCTCTCAGTATAAGCTTGTGTTCTTCAATTGGTATCATAGTGGGTTCCTTCAGAAAAGCTAACAACTTGAGGGCAGATTCTACAAGAACACAGATGGCTTCACATAATGGATCATCTACAAATAAGGCTCCATTGTTTGATGGTAACAATTATGCTTTCTGGAGCATGAGGATGAAGAACTACTTGATATCACAAGGATATGAGGTATGGCAAATGGTTGAAAAAGAGTATAGGGTTGAAGGTGATCCCGAGGCAGATAAGACTATCAGGAAATTGGTTGAGATCAATGCAAGAGCAATGAATTGTATTTTGAGTGGGCTTCGTGAGATAGATTTTGCAAAGGTCATGGTATGTAATTCAGCTAATGAGATGTGGACCAAGTTGCGGAATACTTATGAAGGAGATTCCAAGGTAAAGTTGGCAAAACTACAAACTCATAGAAAAATATTTGAGGAATTGAAAATGGAAGATTCTGAAGATATTGCAAAGTTTTTACTTCGTGTTGATGAGATTACTAACACCATGAGAGGCCTAGGTTTTGAGATGAAAGAATCAAGAAGTTACTCAAAATGTTTTGAGATCACTTCCCATGAAATATGATTCTAAGGTTTCAGCAATAGAAGAGACAATGGATATCAACAAGCTAACAATGGAAGAATTGCAAGGTACTCTCACAGCTTATGAGATGAGGGTAAGTAAGCATCAGGTTCCAATAAAAGAGATTGCATTCAAGGCTTCAGAGAAAGAGAAAGGGAAAGTTTTAGAAACAAGTAGAGGTTCAGATAATGATGAGGAAGCTAACTTCATCAAAAGGAATAAGGACTCAAAGAATTTTAGGGATATAAGGAAAGTCAGATGCTACAAGTGTGGTGATCTTGGTCACTATGCATACAGGTGTCCACATGAAGAAAATGGTGATGATGAAAAATAGGGTCAAAGAAGAAAAGAATATGGAAAGCATAAGCATGACAAAGATGACAGATACAAGCAAAACAGGTATGAGAAGAAGAAAAATTTTTGTAAGGCAAAGAAATCTTACTACATTGTAGAAGCAAGTGATAGCTCAGATCATAGTGATAAAGACAAATCAGATGATGAAAAAGAAGAACATCTATTCCTAGGAATAGAAGGTGAAAGAGAGCAGTGCTTTGTGTGTGGTCAAAGAGATCACAGATCAGGATATTGCAATGGTTTCAGTGATAGTGAAGATGAGATGACACATCAAGGAAACAAGCATGGTCAAAGAAATCTTGAGAGTTTGTTTGCTATAGAATATTATAATGGTCTCAATGATAGTGAAAACAAAGAAGTCTCACTTTTGGTTATAGAAAAGGAAGAGGATGAGCTAAGTAAACAAAAATCAAAAATCAAAAGGCTAAAAGAAGAATACAAGAATCTTGAAAACAAGATTCGAACAGATGTCAAAATCAGAGAAGAACTACTTCAAACAATCAGTAATCTCAGAGAAGAGCTTCAAAATGCAAAAAGGATAGAAGAAAGGATGAATGAAGAACTAAGGGTAACCACGACAAGACATGATACATTAGATGAAAAGGTTCAAAAAGGAGTGGAAACTTATTTTAAGGTTGTATCTTACTTCCAAGAAAAATCACACTCAAAAGGAAAGGAAGTTCTAAAAAATGAAAGCAAGGAAGCACCTAAGATTTGTGAGGAAAGTTCCAAAGTTCATATGGCTCCAAATATTCAGTTTGATTCTTGTTTTGAGAGAGGTGAATCAAGCTCAAAGGGAAAATAAATTCTTGAAGAGAAAATAAAGGAAGAAACTAAGGAAGAGGATTTAGATGCTACAAAGAAGGTTCAAGGATGCAATGCACAAGTTGAAAATGATCATAAGGATAATGGTCAAGAAAGGTATGAAGAACCAAGGCATGAACAAAGGGCTTTTCAAGGACATTATTTTTCTTGTAATGGATTTGGACATAGGGCTATACACTGCAAGGTCTATGGATCAAAGAAGTTTGATTTTTCTAGAAGAAACCTCAAAGGAAGAAGGTATGGTTTTTAGGGGCATTGCTTCTTATGTAACAGGATTGGTCATAGAGCTTTTCAGTGCAAAGGAAATGAGCAACATGGTTTTGGTTTTAGAGCTTCACAATTCAGAAGTCATGGTCATAATGGTCATGAAAACAGAGCTTCACAATACATGGTTCAAGAAAGGAATGGATATGGAAATTATTTTAAGAATGAATTCAGGACATGGGCACCATCCAAAGGCTACAATATCAAGTGTTTTAATTGCAATAACTTTGGGCATATTGCAAAATGGTGTAGGACTCAATTCCAAATAGGTTCAAGGCAAGAAGGTCAAGGCAAGAAGGTCAAACAGGTTCTAGACAAGAAGATCAAGTAATTCATCAAGAGAAGGATATCATAAAAACATGGAAGGAAGTTGATAGAGGAAAGAAACAATGTGATATGGGAGTAAAAGTACTCCCACCCCAAAATTAATCACCTCAAGAGAGAAGGTGGTGAGGGGGCTAATTTTAAGAGTCATATATTTTAGCCCCATAGGTGTCCCTTTTGCCATTGATGTCAAAGGGGGAGAGATTTGAGTAAGGGGGAGAGCATTGAGTTAGGGGGAGCAACCTCCAAAGAGAGCATTGAGTTAGGGGGAGTAGCCTCCATAGATATTATTGAGTCAGGGGGAGCAACTTTGATTCTTAGAGATGGTTTTTGTAGTGATTGTGGTTTTTGCTTTAGAGGTGTTGCCATCAATGACAAAGGGGGATATTATTGGCAATTTGAGTTATTTTATGTTGTCATTGATGTCACATGAATCATTGATGTCATATGGATCACATTGAGTTTTTATGGGCAAGTGATATTTTGGAAAGCATGGATAAATTCAAGGTTTTTGTGAAAACCAAGGCAGGAAAAATAAAAGGTTTTATTTAAAACCATGGATGGCAGATTTGAAATAGGTTTTTCTTAAAACCCAGTTTGGCCTTTTGTTTCGTCGAAAAAGGTACCTCGATGATGGAGATATTTAATTTTAAATATTTATTTTAAATTTAAATTATTTAAAATTTAAAATTAAAATTAAAGTTAGCGCCGACATCTAAAGAAAGAGGGAAAATCAATAATATGCCGACATCATCAAAAATGAGAAGAAGACTATATAAAGGGGGATCCTAAGGTTCATTGAAAAAATTATCCTTGCTCGTGTTAATCATTGGCTAAGAATCCGAAGAGAGCTCATGCGAAAATCATTTTGAAAAGGGAGACAACGAATAAATCCAAGGTTGATTGAAATTCCAAGACATTGTGAGCAGAGTGGCACATTGGTAATTGGTTTTTTTTTAAGGTGTGTGGCAGTGTTTTACATCAAGGTTTGAATCTCCTTGACTGCATTTGAAGGCATTGGAAGGAAAGCGCTCGAAGCACTTTTGGTTTGCGTGGAAGGGAGGAAGGACTTAAAGCACATCATGCCTTTTCCTTTCGAATGAGCAACTAGCTCATGTGGCAACCTTAGACGTGGATAAGGCGCTCATTGATGAGTATCTTTGAGTCTCATCATTTAATCTCAATGATTTATCAATTCGGGGTGGTGTCTAAGGCTGTCTATGATAGAAATTTAGGGCAGAGTGCAATTTAGACATTCAAATTTCAAGCATTTATTGGTGAAGCAGATTTTGGTTTAGCCTTTTGGTGTCACATTAAACATAGTCTGCAAAATGGAAACTAAAATAAATTATAGGAATTGAAAACTAAATATAAATTGTAGAATTTAACAATTAACTATAATTGCAAGAATTGAAAATGGTTGAATTAAAATATAATCTACTTTTGTGGAATTGAAATAACAAAATTGAAATTGCTAAATTGAAATGTTGCTGAAATGAAATCCTAAATTACACTTGCAAAATTGAAACCTAGTTTACTCTTGCAGAATGGAAGTGATACTTGGAAATGAAACACCTATCAATGCCCTGCCACAAAAAGTCATCAAGCTTCTGCTACAGGAATTGACAGCAAAATGAAATATGCTGAAAATGGAAAGTTGCTAAAACAAAAAAGTAGGGAAAACATTGAAAGCAAAGGAAAAATGCTTAATATAATTTTTCAGCTGACACACACACAAATGTTGTACACAAACATAATAGAAAACATAAAGAACATTATATGAACTTAAAATAAGAAAAGTAAATTTGACAAATAATTTGTTAATTCAGTTGTAGTAAAATTACAGATTAAAACCTGCCATAAAAATCCTCCTTCTAGATCTAAAAGTGGGCCCATAATTCCTGATCTAGAAGGAGGTGAAAAGCACTCCTTAACTAATTAACACTCAGAACAAAAAATGATAAAATAATTGCATTTTTATTGATGATAAAACATGCTGAAAACTATTACAAAAAATTACTATACAGTCCTAATTGTTGCTATTGAAAACTCTCCTCTATTCTAATTCCTAATTAGCTCAACTAAAGAGGGAGTCTGTGTTATTTATATAAATATTTACAACATATCCCATGCTCAAATCAGCCTATGTGCTACTTTAAAGTGATTTGCCAATAATTCTTGATCTGAAATAAATGCAAATCTGGACAGTTTGTGTTGCAATAATAGTCATTGGCCCTTAGAAAGCATCTTCAGTGGTGTGAGTACGTAGGAGGAGTCTAGAAATATATCACACATCTTTATCCACTTTATAATATATCATTTTTATCTTGCAAACAACTTTCTATTATGCTACAGTTTTTTCTAGGTTTATCCTAAAAGAGGATCAAAATTGATCTTTTCCATGAATGGTGCCTTTGGACGGCAAAGTCAGATGGGAGATATTTTCCTTTAACCTTTTCAACCTTCTTTCCCTTTTTCCATCGTCAAAAATTAGTCAACAAATCAAAAAGCACTTTTTGTTCTCATTTCGAAGATAAGTGGCTCATTTCGAAGAGACTGTATTTCTCATTCCAAAGATGTCCGCTCATTCCGAAGAGACTATATTTCTCATTCTGAAGATGTCTGCTCATTTCAAAGAGACTATATTTCTCATTTCGAAGATGTCTACTCATTTTGAAGATCTTCGGAATGAACAACTATGTTCTCTTCAAGTGATTTCATCTGCATTTCTCAGGTGGGTTAGCTCTTGGGATTAGATTGCAATAGCCTTCATCTCTCTCCATGTGTGAATTCCATGCCTTGTCATTCATTGGTAGCTTGCTGAAATTTACATGGTAAATTACTGCATTTTCCAACTCTGCTGCACAGTTGTAAAATATTGGTATTTTTTGCAAATTCAAACAAATTAGAACATGGAAAAATTATTCAAATATCAACATGAAGGAGTACATCAAGTTGCTATTGAATTTATACACTTCATTCACCAAGTAACCATGTTGAAATAGTGCAATAGTGCTGCACAATTGTCCCTGCTCTGTTATACCCTGTTGCTGACTATTTAGACCATGTGGGAATGCTTATAAATAGGTCAGATGTCTTCTGTAGTCCTTTTGATCTCATTCCATCTATATCCTCATGCTTTTCTTGACAACTTCAAGGTGTTCCTATAAAGTGATAGCTTGTTGATTTTTATATGGCTATTTTTTTTAGATTTTCAGATTTATGACAATCCTAATAATTGGCTTCAATGTGGACTTCAAACAAGTTGAAGGGCAGAAAAACATTCATAAACCATTGTGAATTTAATGGATATACACATACCACATTTGGCTGTTTGAAATGCATATTTTTATTTGCTGCTTAATCAAGCAAAAGCAGTGACAAAATGCTGAAAATAGTCAAAAATAGAGATATAATGATCCTAACATAAAATCATGCAAACACTTAACAAATATATATACTAATCAACTATTTGGCATTTAACTTAATAATATTACAGTTTTTTATATGTCAAACATAGTGTAAAAATAAGGCAATTTTAGGCCTCATCATCCCCCCAGCTTGAACTGATGCATGCCCTCATGCATCCTAGTAGGCCATAGTAGTATGTTGGTTTTATCCTTGTGAAAAAACATCTTTTGCCACCTACTACCTGAGAAATTTCTCCTTGCTGCACTACACCAAGCGTTTTTTAATTTAAACACAGGTATTTCACTTTTCTACAACCTTGCAAAAAAAGTTTTCAATCAATTTTTTTCAAAAAAAAAAAAAAAAATTATTCTATTTTTTTTTCTTTTCTTGCATATCTCTTTTTTTTTCATTTGCAACTTGCAACTTTTTAACTTCTGCACTTTCATCCTTCAATATTGTAATTTCTGCAACTACTGCAATTTTAACTCTTTTTTTGCCCTTCTACAAGTTTTAGTGTTGCAAGGTACCTCTTAAAGGCTTGGTATCATGTGATTCATCTTGCAATAGCCTTATTGTGGAACCATATTTAGCAAATGCACTACTACTGGTGAAATTTTCTATTCTTAACAATATTTCAGCCTGAATGTCTATTTCTATTGTTTGCACCTTTTGAACAAAATTGATAAAATTTTAATTTTGAAATGCTTGAGGGATGTACTTACTTGTGGTAGAGCCTTATAAACCTCAATATTTGATGTACCCTACTATTTTTGCTATTCTATAGCATTTTCAGCAGAATTCAGCAATTCTGGTGTAGTTTCTGCTCATTTCGAAGATATGCATGTTCATTCCGAAGATATGACTGTTCATTTCGAAGATGCATAAAAAAATGCAAAAATGACCCCCTATGCAAAAGTTAGCTACAGATTTTATTGTGGGCCCATATATAGAGTGTATAAGCCTTCCATAACATCAAAAATCCCTTCTTCATCCTTTTGTTTAGATGTTATTATTTGTTTTGTATGTTGTTGTTTTATTCCAGTAGTACTAAAATAGAAACTTCAGGTGCATTTTGCTGATTATCCTCCTTCAATTTATCAGACGAATGTGAGATAAACTTGCATTCCTACTTCTAAAACCTGCCCTACTAATTGAGATAGAATTTATGCCATGTCTGTCCCAAAATTAGGTTTTTGTACAGTTTTGAAATTCTCATGCAACTAAGGGCAAAAGGGGGTGTTTCTTGACATTTTGATCATGTTCCATTTTCAACTTACCAATATTGTATGAATAGTTTATTCTAAATACCGATTATCATACATTAAATGCTAAATGCTTACTATGACTTAAATGTAAGAAACGCATACCTTACTGTCCTAAAAATTAATCATGCACCTTACAAGCTGCTTCTGATGATTGTTAGTAGGCTATCTAAAAACATAAAAATAACACATGTGCAATGTGAGATTTGTACAATGGTGGAATAATGATGGGTAGATCAACAAGGCAATGCATACCGAAAAATCGGTTTTCATGCAAGCCAACTCAGTAGCGCCTCCAAGAAGGTTTTCACTACTAAATTATTCATTTTTTTTTTCCTCTTTTTTTTTCATTTTTTTTCATCTCTTTTTTTTTCATATTTTTTTTCATCGGAAGAGGCTGCAATTTCTGGTTTTCAACCAACTTCTGTCCCTTTTTTTTTTTAAGTGCTTCAATGAGAGAGAACATCTCTCACTCTTATTTTGACAAGACCAATCCTTATTCTGCAAAAACATGTCAATTTTTGTATGAAAACACCATCTCTTTTTGTTGAAACCTGCAACATTTATGCAACCTTCCTTTCTATATGAGCAGTAAGAATTTTCATACATCATAATTGCCTCCTTAGTGTTGGAAATGAAGTATTGGCTCCATTTTTTTGCTGAAATTGATGCTTATCATCATGTATCCCCATTTTGTGGGACATGCCTTTACTGCAAAAAAAAAAATCTCTTTTTTTTTCAATTTTTTTTGTCTTGCTTGTACCCAAGAAGGAAGCTCACAAACAAGACTATTCTTTTTTTTGCTTTTCTTGTATTTTATATTTTTCAAACTTTTTATCATCACTCTAAATTTGATATTGAAGAGAAATCCTCTTCCATTATGTGTACATCCAATGGAATCTCCTTCAAGAACTCCTCCTTAGTTAATGGTACATGGTATACCCGAAGGCAATGTCCATTCACCACTAACATCCTCTATGAATTACCAATGGGAGAAAGAAGCACTACTCCATATCTGAAAACTTCTTCAATCAAGTGTTGTCCATGCCTCCTAGTCTGCAAAATTTTGTCAATATGTTCTTGAAACAATTAAATACCAATTCCCAAAAGATGTTAAGTGCTTACATCAAGATAAAATCTTGATATACCCTTGTAATTCCATGTAAAGGGATTGAAATATTGTTTCAAAATAGCAACAATTTTGCTTTTTGTTTATAAGTCATCCAGCTAATAATGTTCAAGAATTTTCTTGGCTGCACTTCAATTTGTTTCATTCCTAGGAGGACAAAATTTACCCCTTTGTAATTTCTTACTAAGGAGTTCAATAGAAGTAAATTTTCTATGTGAAGTTTTTCTAGTTTTTCTCCTTTATCCAAGGCTAATTTTTGTGTGTTTGAACTAAAGGTTTTTTGTGTATCTCCATTGATTTTTGTCTCTTCAAGCTCAGGTAAGTTCTTGTTTGAGCATAGTTGGATGTTGCTGCAGTCAATAACATTTTTTGTAGGTTTTTTTTTTTTATACTAGATTCAGCTACATAGACAAGGGTTGCATATCCTGTATTATTCAGAGTGATCACAGGTTGGGCTACTAAAATATATATATATTTTTGGTTTGCACAATAAGACAAGAAGTGTACAACTTCAGCAGATCAACTACTTGTCAGGTAGGATCACCTCTAATGAGATCAACTATTGTCTATGTAGGCTAAGAATTGATAGGTTACGATTTAGCACGGTAAAATCCTAACAATATTTAAGTAATAATGGAAAACTCTAAGATCATAATTAAGTTGTAAACTCCTATTTTGATTATGCAAAATTTTTTATGATTTTTTTTTTAATAGATTCAGCTTACATAGACAGGGGTTGTCTGTCCTGTATTATTCATAGTGGCCATAGGTTGGGCTGAAGGTGGTGGTTGATTTATTTGCCCTATTTGTTGTTGTTGGGATCTCTCTTTGAGAAGAATTCAGACTAGGAAATAGATTTTGCATCTCTAAGTTGTGAAAGTAAATGACATTTATTAATGATATGTCCATATGAACAAATTCTACAGGTAGCTAATATGGCTATTTTGTTCAAGAGATAGTCTTGTATATCTACCATGATATCTTCCCAACACCTAGTACAATTTTTTTTATACTACCCTGATGATATGGATATAAAAATGGCAGTACTAGCAGATGGCTCTTCTAAATATTTTAAGAGATCTTATGTTTCTTGATAATGAGGATGATGAATTCTTTCAATTTTTATCAAGAATTTCAAACATAGGCAATTTAACCCTCAAGTGTGAAGATCACCTCCCCGTGGTTGCTTATTTTCTAAATGGACTGAAATGCAACTATCAATAATTATTATTTATACCATCTATTACATTCATATTTTACTCTGAATTTCATAACTTAGCACAATAATAATTATTTGACTACTTTTACCCTTTAACAACAGCATGATCCTCGACAACGGTGCCAAAATGATGTGTCGTTGAATCTCATAATTTAATATCAATGATTTATCAATCTGGGGTGGTGTCTAAGGCTGTCTACGATAGAAAGTTAGGGAAGAGTGCAATTCAGGCATTCAAATTTCAAGTATTTATTGGTGAAGCAAATTTTGGTTTAGCCTTTTGGTGTCACACTAAACCTAGTCTGTAGAATGAAAACTAAAATAAATTACAGGAATTAAAAACTAAATCTAAATTGTAGAATTTAACAATTAACTATAATTGCAAGAATTGAAAATGGCTGAATTAAAATATAATCTACTTTTGCAGAATTGAAATAATAGAATTGAAATTGCTAAATTGAAATGTTGCTGAAATGAAATCCTAAATTACACTTGCAAAATTGAAACCTAGTTTACTCTTACAGAATGGAAGTGATACTTGGAAATGAAACACCTGTCAATGCCCTGCCACAAAAGGTCGTCAAGCTTCTGCTACAGGAATTGACAGCAAAATGAAATATGTTGAAAATGAAAAGTTGCTAAAATAGAAAAGTAGGGAAAACATGGAAAGCAAAGGAAAAATGTTTAATATAATTTGTCAATTGATACACACACAAATTTTGTATACAAACATAATAGAAAAAATAAATAACATTATACAAACTTAAAATAAGAAAAGTAAACTTGACAAGTAATCTATTAATTCTGTTGCAGCAACATTACAGATTAAAACCTGCCATAAAAATCCTCCTTATAGATCTAAAAGTGGGCCCATACTTCTCGATCTAGAAGGAGGTGAAAAGCACTCCTTAACTAATTAACACTCAGAACAGAAAATGATAAAATAATTGAACTTTTATTGATGATAAAACATGTTGAAAACTATTACAAAAAATTACTGTACAATCCTAATTGTTGCTATTGAAAACTCTCATCTATTCTAATTCCTAACTGGATCAACCAAGGAGGGAGTTGTGTTATTTATATAAATATTTACAACATATCTCATGCTCATATCATCCTATGTGCTACTTTACAGTGATTTGTCAATAATTCTAGATCTGAAATAAATGCAAATCTGGACAGTTTGTGTTGCAATAGTAGTCATTGGCCCTTAGAAAGCATCTTCGGTGGTGGGAGTACGTGGGAGGAGTCTAGAAATATCTCACACATCTTTCTCCACTTTAGAATATGCCATTTCTATCTTGCAAACAACTTTCTATTATGTTGTAGTTTTTTTTGGGTTTATCCTAGAAGATGATCAAAATTAATCTTTTCAATGAATGGTGGCTTTAAACGGCAAGGACGAAAAAGTTAGATGGGATATATTTTTCTTTAACCTTTTCAACCTTCTTTCCCTTTTTCCATCATCAACAATCAGTCAACAAGTCAAAAAAGCACTTTTTGTTCTCATTTCGAAGATAAGTGGCTCATTCCGAAGAGACTGTATTTTTCATTCCGAAGATGTCTGCTCATTTCGAAGAGACTGTATTTCTCATTTTGAAGATGTCCGCTCATTTCAAAGAGACTATATTTCTCATTTCGAAGATGTCTGCTCATTCTAAAGATCTTCGGAATGAACAACTGTGTGCTGTTTAAGTGATTTCATCTGCATTTCTCAGGTGGGTTAGCTCTTAGGATCAGATTGCAATAGCCTTCATCTCTCTCCATGTGTGAATTCAATGCCTTGCCATTCATTGGTAGCTTGCTAAAATTTACATGGTAAATTACTGCATTTTCCAGCTCTGTTGCACAGTTGTAAAATATTGGTATTTCTTGCAAATTTAAACAAATTAGAACATGGAAAATTATTCAAATATCAACATGAAGGAGTACATCAAGTTGCTATTGAATTTATACACTTTATTCACCAAGTAACCATGCTGAAATAGTGCAATAATGCTGCACAATTGTCCTTGCTCTGTTATACCTTGTTGCTGCCTATTTAGACCATGTGAAAATGCTTCTAAATAGGTCAGATGTCTTCTATAGTCCTTCTGAACTCATTTCATCTATATCCTCATGCTTTGCTTGACAAATTCAAGGTGTTCTTATAAAGTGACAGCTTGTTTATTTTTATATCGTTATTTTTTTTAGATTTTTAGATTTATGACAGTCCTAATAATTTGGCTTCAATGTGGACTTCAAACAAGTTGAAGGGCAAGAAAACATTCATAAACCATTATGAATTTAATAGATATCAGCATACCACATTTGGCCATTTGAAATGCATATTTTTATTTGCTACTTAATCAAGCAAAAGCAGTCACAAAATGCTGAAAATAGTCAAAAACAAAGATATAATGATACTAACATAAAATCATGCAAACACTTAACAAATATATATTCGAATCAACTATTTGGCATTTAACTGAATAATATAACAGTTTTTTATATGTCAAACATAGTGTAAAAATGAGGCATTTTTAGTCCTCATCACTCGCGGTGTGTGCAAGTTGGGGGTTCGAATCCCCTTGAGGAGGTAATACATTTTGCTCAAATTAATTTCGTTGATGCCCTAGGATAGGAGTTATAAGGTGGTTAAGGAATAATTAAATTTTTTAATTAAAATTTATTTTTATAAGGCTTGTGATTATTATTTCAGAGGTGGATGAGTTGTTGATTTATTTTGATATTAAATAAATTGAAAATTAAGATTTAGTAGAAATAAGGAGTTATAAAATATTTTTGAGAGCCCTGTTGATTATTATTTTTTATAAAGATTTTTATTAAAAAGGACTTTGGTGGATGTGTTTATTAAGTTGGAGTAAAAATATGTAAATTGAGTTATGCTTATCTTGTGATTATTATTTGAAGTCCACTAACCCTTATTGAGATTATAAAGGAAAGTTGTGTTTAGTGTGGCAAATTTTGTGGATAATTTCTTGGCATCAAAATGGTATGGGCATATTCTCCTATTGATTGTTTATCATGGTTGGTTTTTGAAATATCATTGGAGTGAAAATGATTGATTGTGGTTTCCTTTTCAAAAGTGGTTGGTTGAATGCTTCAAGGTTTTTTGGTTTGAGAGTTGTGTTTAAACCTTGTTTTATAAGCATAGTCATTGAAACCCCTTGGTTGTGAAAGAACTTGAAAAGAACATGAGTATCATTGTTATGTGAGATTTATGGTTGAGCATTGTTAGAAATATTTGAGTTGGTTGATACATGCTTGGACTAGGGTTTTTTGAGAAAGAGTAGTCCCTTGTGGTGATTGGTTGAGTTGAGTTGATTGAGCCTAGTCAAGTGATTGTGTGAGGTGATTGGTCAAGTTCCATGAAACAAACTATTCCATAATTTTGATTTGATTTGAGAGTGAGATTAGAAAATATTGAGTCTCTAACAATTTTCTTTATGCTTCTATGAGTTGACTTGAGTTGAGTTGAGATTGATTTGAGTTGATTTGAGTTGAATATTGAGCTTAGAACATATTGAGTCTCTAACAATTCTCTTTATGCTTCTATGAGTTGATTTGAGTTGAGTTGAGTTGAGATCATTGTGGATCATTGTTGTCATCCATTGAAGAGTACATTGTCATTCATTATTGATTTCATCTTTGAGTTTTGCCTTGATAGATTTGTGGATGATATTTGATTGCTACTTGAGCATGATTGATTGAGCCTTTGAGAAGACCTTTATGGACAGTTTTGGGACAACTTTGTGGACAGTTTTGGGACAACTTTGTGGACAACTTTGGGATAGACTTTTTAGAGGAGATTTGAACAAGTTTTGTGTGAGTTTGTTATTCAGTTTTGGACAAGTTCTGTGTGAGCTTGTTATTCAATTTTGGACAAGTTCTATGTGAGCTTGTTATTCATTTTTGGACAAGTTTTGTGTGAGCTTGCTATTCAAATTTGGACAAGTTCTGTGTGAACTTGTTATTCAATTTTGGGCAAGTTTTGTGTAAGCTTGTTATTCATATTTGGATAAGTTCTGTGTGAACTTGTTATTGCTTAGCTTTGAGCAAATCAAATAAATCATTGTATTGGATAAGGATCCTTATTTATGTGTGAAATATTATAATGATATTATCTAGTGGAGTACCCCACATTGGGGGAACCACGTTAAATCTTGTGTCTCAATTACGTGTGGTGACTTATGTTGTTGCTTACTACTGCTATCTAAGTTATTAATGCACACTGCTATATTTGGTTATTGCAATTAAAGACATTAATTGATATTGATTTGGAAAGAAAGTAAAAAGTGGTCTTCTATTGTTCACCTCCCCCCTCTCAGTATAATCTCGTGTTCTTCAAAATGATGTAGGTATCTAGCTATAACATGTCAATCGATATGAGAATTATGACTTGAAGGGTGGGAGACCCGAGTACAATTTCTTGTTCTCCAACAACATATATATATATAATTTAAATTAAAAAAATTATAAAACAATATCTTAGTTAAATTCAAATTTTAGAAAGTGATTTATTAATCATGGATCATTGGGGGAATGCACCCTGCGCTATGAGTCGTGTGCCTCTTACTTCCCCTTCCAAGTATCGGTTGTTGACTCACTGTGGGACCCATCACCGATCATAGCCCTCTGCTACTAGACACTGGTCCTAGTCCCCCCCGTAATGCAAATATGGAGAATCTGAGTTGGAGGCCCGTTTTTCCCAACCTCTGGTTGGGATGTTCGTCCTCTTGAGCAAGATGATGCCCCTGGTTGGGGTGAAATTGTACCAAATGCACAAACTTGTAATGTTAGTGGTACTATTGTTGATGGCTTGGGGGCTCTGAATTTGGATGGATTTATGACCTTATGGAGGAAAACTTCAAGCCTTCCACCTGGTAGTGATTTCTCGACTCATTTATTTTTTAATGCATATTTGACACTATTTTGGCGGTTGTTATCTAGCTTTTGTGGACTATTTCTTACACTCTTGTGTACTCCTAATCACGGTGATTAGTGTGTTGGTTTACGGGGTGTGCTAATCCTATCTGCCCTTATTTTTGTATGATTAGACATTATTTTATACATATAATGACTTTTTCATCCAAAAATAATATATCTCTTAATAAAAATATATCAAAAATTTAATTGCAAGAACATAATAATTCAAAATATATAGAGTTGTTGTGTACCATAGTTGGTTAATGTCCTGGTGCTGGTAGAGGCTAACCCAAGTTCCATTCTCCCTACCTCAACCTTATAGATACGTGGTGTAGTTGATGAATGTCCTGTGTGGGTAAAGACTGATACAAGCTCCATTTTCCCTGCACTCCACCTTGTAGATACTCAAATAACAATCCCTTATGATTGATACCACATGGTATACCTAGATGGAACAACTACGAGTCACCACAGAGCTAGGTTCTTGGGGTTTTTTTTTCATGTAAAAATTTTAGTCCCAAGGACAACACAATGATTCAAGCTTTGGCTCTTCTTTAGGGAATTCAAGGTTCAAACCGTAGTGTGGGTAAGTGTGTGAAGGGCTAGGTGTGTGTATAGTTGTGTTTGGTCCCTATTGATAAACTCAACTCTCCCTCTTATGGGAAGTCATGGTGGGATGGAGATGTCCAACCCTGAGAGTCGATTGTAGGGATTTTTCATACTAACCAAATCTAAAAAAAAATTATATATATAGCTTATTAAAAAAAGACTAATTGGTTGAATTTGGTTGGTCTCGAGGATTATCGAATTCTACTTTACACTTATATATATATATATATATATATATATATATATATATATATATATATATATATATAAAGGATGCTTTAAAAATATTCATTTTTAAGCAGGTTCACTATTATTTTTTTTTATATAATAGTAGAATTGGTAATAGTCTCTGTCGTATTATTTCCATGGGTACGATTCGAATCTGAAAAGCTACCACTATAATCCCCACCCCACCTACGTAAAATTTTTATTCCAAGTGAGGGAACCCTAATGGTAAAGAACAACCCTTTCAAAACCCAACCCTTTAAAAAAATAATATGAGAGAATTCAATTTTGATTGAGTTGACAAGGACAATTACCATAATAACTATAATTTTGATCTAATTAATTACTATTATAAATAAATTTAAAGCATATAACCTTAAAAATACTATTAGTAAAGAAAAGAATTGAAATTCAATGATCATATTTTTTATATATATTACATTCGCATGATAAGAGATATATACGGGTATGGTTCGAATCTGGAAAGCTACCACTATAACCCCCATCCCACCTAGGTAAAATTTTACTCCAAGTGAGGGAACCCTAGAGGAGCTCCGAATTGGAACGACTAACCTTAGTAAAAATTTTACTCCAAGTGAGGGAACCCTGGAGGAGCTCCGAATTGGAATGGCTAACCTCAAACTGGAAAACACTCACAGTATATTACAAGCTATTGTTTTCAATAATGGTAAAATTTGATTTATTTTTTAATATTTTTTTCTAATAATTTATTATGATACTCTTCACATTACTATCATAAAATTTTGCTCCACATTAATAATCTAGTCTGGTTTGTTCTGTTTTTTTAATGAATTAAAGCATTTGTAACATGTGTTGTCACTATAAATATTAAACAGTTGGATTAGATGAAGTCAACTGATCCCGAATCTTTTTCTAAGTATATCATGGTTTGAACCTTAGACCTCCCTAAAGAAAAGCTAAAATCCTAACCAGACCAAAGTAACATCCTAGATTTTATGAGGGTCCTAAATAATTGAGGCAGATTTGGTAGACTTTTTTTGGTAACATCCTTTCATCTTTAACAACTAGGCATAGGGGACAAACATTCTCCCCGTGGTTTTTGCCTCTAAACATAGGTCAAATCATTGAAGTTGCATTTATAACCCTTGCTTCTCCTCGGTAAACATGGCCCGGAGTGAGGGGGTCCACAACATCAAATTGAACAGGGGGACAAACATTCTCCCCAAGCTTTCTACCTTCGAATACAGATTAAATCATTGAAGCTACCTTTATAACCCCTACCTCTCCTCATTAAACGTGGCTTGAAGTGAGGGGCTCTACAACATCAAACTAGACAACTAATAGGTAAATACTCAATCGCTACCATCCAACCTATCGTTTTCTAAGTATGTCATGGTTTGAACCTTAGACCTCCCTAAAGAAAGGCCAAAACCCTAACCACTACACTGTTCCTATTAGACCAAAGTAAAACATCAAGATTTTATGAGGGTCCTAGTTAATCGAGGCAGACTTGGTAGATTTTATTGGTAACATCCTTTCATCTTCAACAACTGGGCACGGGGGATAGACATCCTCCCCTAGGTTTCTACCTTGGAACACAGGTCAAATCATTGAAGTTGCCTTTATAACCCTTGCCTCTCGTCGGTAAACGTGGCTTGAAGTGAGAAAGATCCTCGATGGGTCGGGGTGGGCATCGACATCATCAAGCTGGCATGCACTCAGTAAACTCAAATCAAACTACTACCTTTGCCTTTATTGGGCATGCCCCCAAGGTTTGAACCTAGGATTTTTTGAGGGTCCTAGTTAATTGAGGCAGACTTGGTAGACTTTATTGGTAGCATTCTTTCATATTTAACAATTGGGCACGGGGATAGACATTCTCCTTGAGGTTTCTGCCTTCAAACACATGTCAAATCACTGAAGTTGCCTTTATAATCCTTGCTTCTCCTCGATAAACGCGGTTGGCGCGCACTCAATGGACTCAGGTCAAACTGACTACTACCTTTGCCTTTATTGGGCATGCCCCCAAGGTTTGAACCTAGGATTTTATGAGGCTCCTAGTTAATTGAGGCAGACTTGGTAGACTTTATTAGTAACATCCTTTCATCTTTAACAACTGGGCATGAGGGACAGATATTCTCCCCGAGGTTTTTGACTTCAAACACAAGTCAAATCATTGAAGCTGCTTTTATAATCCCTACCTCTCCTCGGTAAATGTGGTTGGCATGTAACCGCCTTTATAATCCTTGCCTCTCCTCAGTAAATGTGGTTGGCGCACACTCAACGGAATCAAGTCAGACTACTACCTTTGCCCTTATTGGGCATGCCCCTAAGGTTTGAACCTAAGATTTTATGAGGGTCCTAGTTAATTGAGGCAGACTTGGTAGACTTTATTTGTAACATCCTTTCATTTTGAAGGACTGGACACGAGGCACGAGGGACAGACATTCTCCTTGAGGTTTCTGCCTTCGAACACAGGTCAAATCATTGAAGTTGCCTTTATAACCCTTGCCTCTCCTCGATAAACATGACCTAGAGTCTGAAATGTTGAGCAAGGTGCAAAAATAGTATTGTCATTGTTGTCAACACAGACAGATAGATCAATTGATGATGCAGTGGACAGGAGTTCAGAGGTTAGTCAGAGCATGTACAGTGAATTTCCAAGAAGACAGAAGTGGCCCGATTCAAAGGATCAAAGAAAAAGACAAGTAAGAAAATTGTCGCGATATCGCGACATGTTTTTTGTCACGATTTCGTGACATATCAGAGGAGAGAAAAATCTAGGAAAAAATGTCACGATTTCGCGACATATCGGAGGAGAGAGAAAATGCTGCAAAAAGTTGTCGTGATTTCGCGACATATCGGAGGAGAGAGAAAAAGCTAGAAAAACTGTCGCGATTTCGTGACATATTGGAGGAGAGAGAAAAAGCTAAAAAGCTGTCGCGATTTCGTGACATATTGGAGGAAAAGAAGCCAAGTAGAAAAATTGTCATGATATCGTGACATGTTTGAGGAGAGAGAAAGCACAAGAAAAACTATCGCGATATCGTGACATGTTGAGAAGAAAGAAGGCAGAAAGAAAAACTGTCGCGATATCGTGACATGTTTGGCCAGAAAGAAAAACTGTCACGATTTCGCGACATGTTGGAGGAAAAGAAGCCAAGTAGAAAAACTATCGCGATTTCGCGACATGTTGGAAAAGAGAGAAAGCGCAAGGAAAACTGTCATGATTTCGTGACATGTTGGAAGAGAGAGAAAGCGCAAGGAAAACTATCATGATTTTGTGACATGTTCGGAGAGAAGGCGCAAGCAAAGAAAATTGTCGTGATTTCGTGACATGTTTGGAGAGAAGGCACAAGCAAAGAAAAAAGTGTCACGATTTCGTGACATGTTTGGAGAGAAGGCAAGCAAAGAAAACTGTCATGATTTCCTGACATGTTCGGAGAGAAGGCGCAAGCAAAGAAATGTCATGATTTCGTGACATGTTTGGAGAGAAGGCAGCAAAGAAAATGTCACGATTTCACTGTTTGGAGAGAAGGAAAAGAAAATGTCACGATTTCGTTAAGGAGAAATATCGATTTCATGACAATAAGAGAGGGTAGGATGAAAATGTGTCACGATTTCGTGACATGTTTGAGAGAAGGAGCTCGCAAAGAAAAGTGTCACGATTTCGCGACAATCTAAGAGAGGCAGTACGGATGAAAAATGTGTCACGATTTTGCGACATGTTTGAGAGAAAGAGCTTGCAAGAAAAAGTGTCACGATTTCATGACAATTTAAGAGGAAGGCACTAAGGAGAAAAAGTGTCACGATATTGCGACATGACATGTTTTTCTGACCCGAAGGGAAGAAAAGCACTAAGGCAAGAAAGTGTCACGATTTTGTGACATGTTTCGTTTTCATGGGCGAAAGGCAGAGAAAGGCACAAGGCAGCGAAAGTGTCACGATTTCGTGACATGTTTCGTTTTCGCGGGTGAAAGGCAGAGAAAGGCATAAGGCAGCGAAAGTGTCACGATTTCGTGACATGTCATGTTTTCGTGGGCGAAAGGCAGAGAAAGGAATAAGGAAGCGAAAAGTGTCACGATTTTGTGACATGTCATGTTTTCATGGTGCATGTCGAGAAGAGTGCAAGGAAGCAAAAAGTGTCACGATTTTGTGACATGTCATGTTTTCGCTGGTGCAAGCCAAGTAGAGTGTACGAAGGCAAAAAGTGTCATGATATCGTGACATGTGTTTTCATGTAGGCTGAGAAGAAGACAAAAAGGTTGTCAGAGCGGTGGTTCTACTGTTAGAGCTATAAGAGAACAAAAAAGGTTGTCAGAGCTGTAAATGAATAGATAAGAGATTAGAGTCGATAAATGAGAAGATAAATCTGTCGAAGATGGATATTTGTAAAGCACGAAATGAGCAGAGAAGGCTGTCAAAGCGTAGAGAAGGTTTTCAGAGTGTAGTAAGTAGAGCCGAAAGAATGTTTTCGTGTATAGTAAGTTAGGGTTAGGGTTGAGCTCTACACGAGGCATGAGTGTTGTGGATTGTCGAATAAAAGGAAAAAGAGCTGTGAAAAGAAACAGTGTATAGTGCTGAAAAAGATACAGAAGAGAGGGCTGTAAGAGAGAATAGCAAAGCTGAAAGAGAAAAATATAACAGAGTTGTAAGTATATGCAGTTCTGGTTAAGAGGCATTAGACCAGTGAGGGTCTTGTAGAAGAGAAGGCATTTTTATGTCATTGAAACAGTTCAAAACTAAAGTCCAAGTTGGTGCTTGGCATTAGGGGGTTGGTGCTCCTTTCTGTTGCTACAGATAAATAAGGGGTTGGTACTACTTCCTATGGGTACTAAAAATTGTTTGTAAAGTTGGTGCTTTGCAAAGGTTGGATTTGGATGGGAGTCCAAGCAGTCTAATTTTTGAGGAGTAGCCAAAATTGGTGAACCTCGTTAAATCGTGTGTTGTGGAATGCTCTCTTGTTTAATTGCTTTATCTATTTTTAAGTTCTCCCTGCTTAAGTTTTAAAGAGTTGTAGATCTGAATTTAAATAGCTACCTCTGATTCACCCCCCTCTCAGTGTCATTGTGAGAATATCAATTGGTATCAGAGCAAGGTTCCTGAACAAGCTCAATCAGCTAAGGTGATCTTGGAAGAAACACAATGGCCGGTGGTGAAGGATTTTCATCCAACAAAGCTCCTTTGTTCGATGGAACTAATTACTCTTTCTGGAGACTCAGGATGTAGACATATCTGTGTGCTTTGGGATATGACATTTGGGAGTCAGTAGACGGTGGATACACAATACCCTCTACTCCTCCAACAGATGCTTCTTGAGAAGAAAAAGTTTGAGAATAACTCTAAAGCAAAGAATGCTATAATGTGTGGGTTAGTAGACAGTGAACTGATAAGGATCATGAGCTGTAAAATGGCAAAAGACATGTGGGACAAACTGTAGAGCATTCATGAAGGAGACGGACAAGATCAAGGAATCCAAGCTACAAACGCATCGAGCTCAGTTCGAAGCATTAAAAATGAATGACGATGAGAACATAGAGGCCTATATGTTGAGAGTCAATGGAATCATTAATGCGATTAGAGGACTCGACGAGGAAATGGAAGATGCGATCATCGTGAAAAAGGTACTAAGAACTCTTCACAAAAGATTTGATTCTAAAGTTTCTGCTATAGAAGAAGCTAAAGATCTAAATACTTTTAGCATGGATGAAATGCATGGTTCTTTAACTGCATACGAAATGAGAATAGGACAAACTAAGCCCTCAGACGAGAGAAGCTGCTTTTAAAGCACACAAAAATATAAAAGCTAAACAAGAATCCGAGGAAGAAGAGTCTTCGAGATGAAACAGAAGCAAACTTTGTTAGGAAACTAATAAAGGGAAAAGGAAAGTATGAGAGGAAAGTTACCGTTTAAGTGCTTCAACTATGGAGGCATCGGGCACTTTGCGGCTAAATGTCCAATGAATGAGAAAAACAAAAATGATGAAGGGTCACACCAAGAAAGAAGTGATTGGAAGAAGAAACCACATTTTAGAAAAAGCAACTTCAAGAAGAAAAGTTTCATATCCAAGAATGTCAGCTCTTATGAAGGCTGCTCCGGTGAGGATTACGAAGAAGAAGCGGGTGAAGCTCTGTTCATGGCATTTGAAGAAAGAAAAACGAGAGGAAAAATAGGAATGTAATGAAAAACCCGAGGATGAGGCTGAAGTATATCTGGAAGGTGAGTTGGTTGCTGCACTTAAAGAGCTGAGCACAGAAAGGAAAAAGAATAAAAAGGTTTCAAGAAAGCTTGAGGATGCCAATGAAATAATAAACAACTTGAAAGTACAGACAGACGAATTTAAGAAAATGTCTAAAGTTCTCGAAGTACAATTAACCATAAAAATAGATGAGTGCAGCAAGCTAGAAGAAGACATTGTTAGGTTAAGGATGCGGCTAGAGGAGATGAATCGGAAATTGAGTTGTTATCATAAGTTTGAAGAAAGTTACGTAAAAGTTGGATAAAATTATCAATAACCAAATGCCTACGAGGCATCAAATTTGGTTTGGGCTTCGATGAAGGAGAATCATCAAAGGGATCAAAGGCCATAAATGTAGAACCCATAAAGAAAGAAGATAAGATCAGGGTTGATCAAGAAAAAACAAATCATGCCAAAGAAAGCAATAATGCCGGACTCAAGAGGAGTATCGACAAAGATGGATTCACAAAAGTCACACATCCAAGAAGGAGAAGATTCATGGCTCCTACTTCAAAATGGCAAAGACCTTCACCCGGGTTTAATCATTCCTTTTTTGGTTATTGTTTTAAATGCAATGCTTATGGTCATAAGATTTCAGATTGCGGTTATAATGTAGCACAAAGGAATTTCACCAGTAGAAATGTCTTTTCACCATTGATGGATTATGCGGTAGAATGTTATAAGCTGTCATAATTTTGGACACATTGCAAGAAACTGTAGAAGCACTTTTGCAGCAAATAAATATCGGGGTAGAAAATCTCAACCAAATGGATTGAAACAAAACAAAAATTTTCTTGAAAAACAGGCACAAGCTAATGAAAGGGGAAAGGCAAAACAAGTAGCCAAAACTGCTATCAAACCAGAATGGAAAGAAAAGGAGAAACTCCAGAAAGAAAAGGAGAAACTCCAGGAAGAAAAGGAATCTTTGATTGTTCAGACTGCTTTTAAAGCACAGAACAAATCTGCACCATGGATACTTGATAGTGGATGCTCCAGTCACATGACAGGTGACAAGCAAAAATTTGAGAAGTTACGAGAATTACGAAGGTGGTTACGTGAAATTTGGAAATAATGATGGAGCAAAGATAGTTGGCAAAGGATCAGTCAAGATCAGTGATGGAAAGATCAAATCAAAAGAAGTCTTGTTTGTGATTGGTCTGAAGCATAACTTGCTCAGCGTAAGTCAAATCTGTGACAGAGGTCATGAAGTAATTTTTAAGAAGCAGGGTTGTGAAGTGAGAAAAGCTAACAGTGGGAAGTTGATTGCTACTGGATCAAGGACTTCTGGAAACCTGTATACTCTCTCAGAGACTTCAGAAGGAGCATGCTTGATTGGACAGGAAGATGAAAATTGGCTGTGGCACAAGAGGCTCGGTCATATCAGCTTTGACAATTTGGTAAAAATAAGCTCAAAAAGGGCAATAAGAGATATACCCTCCATTGGCAAACCACTAAATAGTATTTGTGCTTCATGCCAAAAGGGGAAGCAAACTAGAGCCACATTTAAATCAAAGGAGTACTTTACCAACAAACCTTTAGAACTAATACATACTGATTTATGTGGACCCATGAGAACACAAAGTATAAATGGTGACAAATACTTTATGTTGTGCATAGATGACTATTCCAGAATGACCTGGATATTCTTTTTGAAGCAAAAATCTGAAGCTTTTGAAATGTTCAAGACTTTCAAAAACCAAGTTGAGAATGAAACAGGAAAGAGGATCAAATGCTTAAGATCAGATAGAGGAGGAGAGTTCATCTCAGAGGAGTTTGTAGAATACTATCAAAAATATGGGATCAGAAGACAGTTTTCAGCAGCAAGGACACCTCAGCGAGAATGGTGTTGTAGAAAGAAAGAAACAGAACTATGCGAGAAATGGCACGGACGATGTTGATTGAGAGCAAAATTACAGACAGATTTTGGAAAGAGGCAGTCCATACTACAGTTTATATCCAAAACAGGTGCATGTTGAGGACGCATGAAAGCAAAACCCCTTATGAGCTATGGTTCGGCAAGAAGGCAACAGCAAAATACTTCAAAGTCTTTGGCAGCAAGTGTTACATCAAAAGAACTGAAGATAATCTTGGTAAGTTTGAAGATAGAGCTGATGAAGGTATTTTTGTTGGCTATTCGTCAAAAAGCAAAGCTTACAAATGCTACAACAAAAGGCTAAAGAAAATTGTAGACAATGTCGATGTTAAATTTGATGAAGATAGGAAACGAGCAGTCAGTTGTGAAGAAAACTACCCTATTTATGAAGAAGTTATTGAAGGAGATGAAGAAAAGGAAACAGAAGAGAATCAAAAAATTGACCCAGATGATTTAAGTATTGATTCAGAAGTAGAAGAAAACAATAAATTCAAAACAGGAAGGTAGCGGAAAAATCATCCCAGAGAGCAAATTATTGGGGACCCCATGGTTGGTGTTAAGACAAGAAGAAGAGTAGTAAGTAACTACTCCCTATTATCCAACATTGAGCCCAAAAATATTGTTGAAGCAAGCACGAGATGAAAGTTGGATGAAGGCAATAAACGAAGAACTAGATCAGATTGAGAAAAACAAAACACTGGGAGTTAGTACCAAGGCCTACAAATAAAAACATAATCGGTACTAAATGGATTTTTCGAAACAAATTGAATGAAGACGGACAAGTTGTAAGGAATAAAGCAAGATTGGTCTGTAAAGGCTATGCTCAAGTTGAAGGTATTGATTTTGAGGAAACTTTTGCACCAGTGGCTAGACTCGAGGCAATCGAGAATGTTTCTGGCTTTAGCAGTCCACAGGAATTTCAAAGTTTATCAGATGGACGTGAAATCAGCATTTTTGAATGGAAATCTTGAAGAAGAAGTTTATATTGAGCAACCAGATGGTTTTCAACTCGGTGATAATCCCAACTTTGTTTGCAAGTTGAAGAAAGCTTTGTATGGCTTGAAATAGGCACCCAGAGCATGGTATGCAAGACTAGACAACTATCTCACTGAACAAGGGTTCAAGAAAGGTATGGTGGATAGTAACTTGTATGTCAAAATAGACAATGGCCATCTTATTGTCCTTGTTGTTTATGTAGATGATATAATTTTTGGCAGCAGCAATGATGAGTCATGTAGAGACATAGCAAATAAAATGCAGAAAGAATTTGAAATGTCTATGATTGGTGAACTTTCATATTTCCTCGGATTGCAAGTTAACCAAAATGAAAAGGGCATTTTTATTTCTCAAGTTAAATATGTGAAAGAAATGCTAAAAAAGTTCACAATGGAGGATTGTAAACCTGTTAGCACTCCCATGACAACAGGTTGCAAGTTGAGCAAGGATGACAAATCTCCAGATGTAGATCAAACCATGTACAGATCTATGATTGGAAGCTCGTTGTATTTGATAACTACCGGACCAGATATCTTACGGGCGGTATGCATGGTAGCAAGATTTGAGGCTAGTCCCAAAGAGACTCATGTGACAGCTGTGAAGAGGATTTTTAGGTACCTCAAGGGTACTATGGAGTATGGGTTATGTTACCCAAAAGGTAAGGACTTCACTCTTATTGCATATTCGATGCAGATTGGGCGAGGATGTATAGATGACAGAAAGAGTACCGGTGGAGGTGCATTCTATCTTGGAGACGAGGTTGGTAGCATGGCACAACAAGAAACAAGAATCGGTCTCTCTATCCACGAGCAGAGGCGAGAATACATTGCGGCAACAACATGTTGTACACAAGATTTTATGGATGAGACAAACCCTGAAAGATCTTGGTATTAACTTCAAAGAGCCAATTTCGAGTTAAATGTGATAATACCGGTGCTATTAACATCTCAAAGAATCCGGTTATGCATTCTCGCACCAAACATATTGCAATCCGGTATCACTTTTTGAAGGATAAAGTTGCAGAAGGTGAGGTTAAATTGGATTTTGTTCCGACCATGGAGCAAGTAGCGGATATCTTCACTAAACCGTTGCCCAAGGAAGTTTTTGAATACCTTCGCAGTAAGTTGGGAGTGGTCACACTACCCAAGAACTGACTAGCTATCGGGAACACATTCTCAGGGGGAGCATTTATATATTTGATTATCTGTTTGCTCATGTTTGTAATTTTTGCTAACTGTAATATTGTGTGCTCGAGAATGTTGTGCATGGAATCAGGGGGAGTCTGCGCGAGCCCTTTGGTATTATTGTCAAAGGGGAGAAGAATTACAGGAAATTGCACATGTGTTGCCAACAATTCCAAAGGGGAGATTGTTGAGCAAGGTGCGAAACAGTATTGTCATTGTTGTCAACACGGACGGATAGATCAATTGATGATGCAGGTGGACGGGAGTTCGGAGGTCGGTCGAGCATGTACAGTGAATTTCCAAGAAGACGAAGTGGCCAGATTCAAAGGATCAAAGAAAAAGACAAGTAAGAAAAGTGTCGCGATATCGCGACATTGGAAAAATTTTGGGAAAAAAGGGAAAAAAAATCGCGATTTCGTGACATGTTGGAGAGAGAAAGAAAGAAAAACTATCACGATATCGTGACATGTTGAGCAAGAAAGAAAAGAAAAATTAAAAAATTTCGACATGTTGGAGAAAAGAAGCCAAGTAGAAAATGTCATGATTTCTGACATGTTGAGAGAAAGCGCAAGGAAAATGTCATGATTTCGCGACATGTTGGAAGAGAGAAAGCGCAAGGAAAACTATCATGATTTCGTGACATGTTGAGAGAAGGCGCAAGCAAAGAAAATTGTCACGATTTCGCGACATGTTGGAGAGAAGGCGCAAGCAAAGAAAACTATCACGATTTCGTGACATGTTCGGAGAGAAGGCGCAAGTAAAGAAAATTGTCATGATTTCGTGACATGTTTGGAGAGAAGGAGAGCAAAGAAAAGTGTCACGATTTCGGACATGTTTGGAGAGAAGGATAAGCAAAGAAAGTGTCGTGATTTCGTGACATGTTTAGAAGAGAGAAAAGTGTCATTTTGGACAATAAGAGAGGGAATACGGACGAAAATGTGTCACGATTTCGTGACATGTTTGAGAGAAGGAGCTCGCAAAGAAAAGTGTCACGATTTCGCGACAATCTGTAAGAGAGGTAGTACGGACGAAAATGTGTCACGATTTCGTGACATGTTTGAGAGAAAGATCTTGCAAGAAAAAGTGTCACGATTTCGCGACAATTTGCAAGAGGAAGCGCTAAGGAGAAAAAGTGTCACGATTTCATGACATGTCAGGTTTTTGCGACCCAAAGGGAAGAAAAGCGCTAAGGCAAAAATGTGTCACGATTTCGCGACATGTTCCGTTTTCGCGGGCGAAAGGCAGAGAAAGGCACAAGGCAACGAAAGTGTCGCGATTTCGCGACATGTTTCGTTTTCGCGGGTGAAAGGCAGAGAAAGGCATAAGGCAACGAAAGTGTCACGATTTCGTGACATGTTTTGTTTTCAGGCGAAAGGCAGAGAAAGGCATAAGGCAGCAAAAGTGTCACGATTTCGTGACATGTCATGTTTTCGTTGGTGCATGCCGAGAAGAGTGCAAGGAAGCAAAAAGTGTCACGATTTTGTGACATGTCATGTTTTCGTTGGTGCAAGCCAAGTAGAGTGTACGGAGGTGAAAAGTGTCGCGATATCGTGACATGTGTTTTCACGCATGCGAGCCGAGAAGAAGACAAAAAGGTTGTCAGAGCGACGGTTCTACTGTATGTAAGAGAACATAAAAGGTTGTCAAAGCCGTAAATGAATAGATAAGACGGTCAGAGCCGTAAATCAGAAGATAAATCTATCGAAGACGGATATACGTCGATGAAATGAGAGAAGGTTGTCGAGTACGTTAGTAAGGTTGTCGAGCATAGTAAGCAGAGCCAAAAGAATGTTTTCATGTATAGTAAGTTAGGGTTAGGGTTGAGCTCTCACGAGGCATGAGTGTTGTGGATTGCCGAATAAAAGGAAAAAGGAGTTGTGAAAAGAAGAGGTGTATAGTGCTAAAAAAGATATAGAAGAGAGGGTTGTAAGAGAGTAATAGCAAAGCTGAAAGAGAAAAATATAACAGAGCTGTAAGTATATGCAGTTCTTGTTAAAAGGCATTAGACCAATGAGGGTCTTGTAGAAGAGAAGGCATTTTTATGTCATTGAAACAGTTCAGAACTGAAGTCCAAGTTGGTGCTTGGCATTAGGGGGTTGGTGCTCCTTTCTGTTGCTGCAGATAAATAAGGGGTTGGTGCTCCTTCCTGTGGGTGCTAGAAAATTGTTTGTAAAGTTGGTGCTTTGCAAAGGCTGGATTTGGATGGGAGTCCAAGTAGTCTAATTTTTGAGGAGTAGCCAAAACTGGTGAACCTCGTTAAATCGTGTGTTGTGGAATGCTCTCTTGTTTAATTGCTTTATCTGTTTTTAAGTTCTCCTTGCTTAAGTTTTAAAGAGTTGTAGATCTAAATTTAAATAGCTACACTGATTCACCCCCCCTCTCAGTGTCATTGTGAGAATATCACGAAAGATCCTGATGGCTCAAGGTTAGTACTGCCGTCGTCAAATTGGGGCGCACTCAACGAACTTAAGTCAGACCACTAGCTTTGTCTTTATTGGATATGCTCCAAGATTTGAACTAAGTCTCTTTTTGATAAATGCTCAAAGTTTTACCAATCCACTTAACCCTTAGAGACTTTCGTATGGTTGTTATTCGTCCTAAACAAGGATTTTATACATCCTCGTCATTTTCGCGGGTTCTTGTACAAAATGTCGTTTAGTACTTTAAATAATATGGGCTTCTGCTACGCCTTTTAGATGTGAGTTCTCTATCGTGGATTTCTGACCTCAAATCTGATAAAGTCAGTGGACAATAGGTATAAATTTTGTAAGGTCCGCATCATATTGTCTGTATAATTTTAGTAAGGTCCTTATCATATAGTCTTTCATAACAGTTGGAGCTAATGATTCCAGTTGCCACTAAAGTCCACCTTGCAGTTGGCAACTGAGAACATGTACTGCTTTTAAAAAGCCCGCTTACTTAAAAGCAAGCTTACATACTCAAAGATATAGTGATAGAAGCATAAAAGACATCGACTAAACAAAACAATAAATGAATAAAAAATAAAGTATTAAAATTTATAAGGTTATAAATTAAAAAAAAAAAAGATTTGGTTGCTCAATAAAATATTTTACATCAAAACGTCGAATCGCTTCGCTGACACTTCTGTCTCCATTATAATAATTATATGAAAGTGTTAGCATTCAACATTGTAGATATCGCAGATCTTTTGAGCGGGACAGCTCTTGTCCACAATTTGATTGCGGCTCGTACGGAGCCCAGTACCGCGCAAGCTTTGCCAGCAAGCGTGCCAGCAGGGCATGCGAAAGCAATAAAGGCCAGGCCCCGCAACACCTCACACGTCCACATCCGTCTCCGCCTTTCACGGCCTTTCCATTCGACCGCGACGCCCGTGCCAACCGTGCCCCATTATTCTCCGTGACATCATGCTGTTATCCGTATTCATTCGTCAAAGCTGTCCGCGCTGGTGACGCTGACTCAGCAAGAGACCTGATTCTTGTATTTCCATTGGACCTCACCTATTACATTCGTCCCATTGTGCTTTTCAATACAAATATACGTGACAGCGTGTCAGTTACGGCCCGGAAACGAGGGAGTTCGTGGGCCCCGCCATTGCCGCCTTACAAATAAATACAGTTTGTTCACGACTGAACTTATTGCATGTCATTTTAAAGAGATCGTCTAGAGGATACGAAGAATTTATGAGATGTATACTTGTTTTGTACCTTCTCGACCTTTTTGTTTGAAAAATCATAGTTAGATATTACAGGTTTGTGTTAACATTATAATTCCACGTCACCGTTTCTTTGGGTCTATTATATATATTTTTTATTTTTATTTTAAGACACTAATTTAAACTTGAGTTTTTTTTAATGTTTTGTATATATAAGATGCTTTCTATCATTTGCATTAATGGCCAGATAGTTGAATACATTAAAAAATATGAGAACAAAACTCATAGACAACATTAGCACAGATGACGTGGTCACATTTAAGGTTTATAACCATTTGACTCTAAATGCATGTATTGCCATACGTTTAATCCTTACCTGTAAATGTTCTTATGACCTTACAAAGTGTATGTACATCATTTTCAAAATCTTAGCTCATACGGTGAGACTTTGTACTTTCAACTGTTTATGGTATTCTTTATATATCATTATATATAATTTTACCAACTTAATAAACATATATAACTCCCCTTAGTGAAGTTCTTTATTATAATAAGATTATCATCATTCTAAATTAAATATATAAATTTTAATTTATTGTAATATATTTTAATATATTATAAGTTAGAAAGAATTTATTTATGGTTTACCATACACTACTTATACTCATAAATCTCATAAGCTTTTCCTATAGAACACAAGTTATTTCAACCACTCAAATTTAATATAGAAAGTCATCGCTTTAATTGAATTATTATTCTTTTTTTAATTAAGGTTAATGTGAGAAACCTTTACAACCGATAACGCGTTCACTGTTGAGCATCCTCATCTCAACCATGACCTCTCGTAAGGGTAAGAGCTGAGCTTATCAATAGGGACCAAACACACAACTATACACACATCCACCCCCTCACACACTCGCCCATGTTGCGGTTTAAACCTTGAAGTTCTTGAAAATGAGCCAAAGCTCGAACCGTTGAGATGTCCCTTGAGAACATTATTGTTTATTTTTAACTTATATTAAAATTATTTGGGAGCATCATTTTGTATATTTTTCTCTTTATATATCTATATCTATTTATATATGTAATTATATAAAAAATTAAAGTCTCATGGATAACGCAACGGTTCGAGGTTTGACTCTTCTTCGAAAGGCTCAAGATTCAAATCTTGACATGTGTGTGGCTTTGTGTTAATCCCATATTGATAAGCATAGCTTTTGGCCTTATAAGGGGTCATAGTTAAGAGGGGACTAGTCAGTCCTATGTGTCAATCATAGGGGTTTATCACAGTACCTAAATAAAAAAAATTATACAAAAAATTTAAGAATAAAGATTATTTAAATCAAAATGATAGTGAAATAAGTGCAAGATTAAGAAAATATATAACTAATAAATAAAAAAAATTTATTGTCCTGGGGGACAGTGCAACGGTTTAAGGTTTGGATCTTCTTTGAGAGGTCCAAGATTCAAACTGCATCGTGTGTGTGGTTGTGTGTTAATTCCCTATTGATAAGCATGGCTCTAGGTCTTACGAGAGGTCATGGTTGGGAGGGAACTGTTCAACCCTATGTGTCAATCGTAGGGGTCTATCACACTATCCAAATTAAAAAATAATAAATAAATAAAGTTGTGTGTGGTTGTGTATTAATTCCCTATTGATAAGCATAGCTCTAAGCCTTACGAGGGTCATGGTTGGGAGGGGATTGCTCAACCCTATGTGTCGATCATAGAGGTTTATCACACTACCCAAACTAAAAAAAAAAAAAAAAAAAAATAATTACTAAATATACTTTTAGAAAAATATATTAAGTTTTAATTAACAATATTTTGTTTAGATCACAACCTAATATAGAAATGAAAGTGTCTTTCAAACCTATTTAGTTGTCTCCCTTTGTCTCCTCACTGGACCTCCTGATCCCTTGAGGCCCATCAAAGCAGATAGGTCAAAAGTTAAATGGACTCTCCCCCCTCTTGGATGGTTAAAATTAAACTTTGATGGGGTATCCAAGGGCAATCCTGAAGTTTCTAAAGTAAGAGGAGTTCTTAGAGATGACAAGGCGCACATTATTCTTGCTTAAGCAGAAAGCTTGGGTCTCCAAACTAGTCATTTTTCTAAGGCAAGAGCTTTTTATCAAGGTTTAAAGTTGCTGTAAAACCTCCCTATTCAAAATATTATCATTGAAGGAGACTCCATGAATATTATCAACATGCTGAAAGGCTCTCAGTCTTTGGCTTGGAGCATTGAAAACATTGTGGAGGAGGCTAAAAAAATTATTATGCAGTCGAAAACACCTAAATCCAGCATGTCTTCCATGAAGGCAATAAAGCTATAGATTCTCTAGCCAACCTTGCTATTTCTCAAGGGGACCTCTCCATTTGGATAATGTAACAACCCTAATTGTTACTACTCATCCACTATGTTTTTTTTTGTGTGTTCTTATATTTATCTTCTAAAGAGCAAAGGACATAATCTTGATCTAAGATGAAGTTATTCCAAATAGACTGTAAGTTATCAATGCATCACCCATCAAGAGCTATTAAGACTTGGTCAGAGTCACTCTTGAGTAGAAGTGATCAACTTCTACAAAACCTTCATGCCACACTGACGGTATGAATATATGCCTTGAATATTGAGAAACCACACCAATGGTTAATCATCAATCTCTATTACTTAGTTACTACCCTCATCTCCATGATGGGGCAACTAAGATAATTATCACTCCATGTGATCAACTTACATAGGCCTTGGAATAATCATCTTAAGCATGATTATCTTCCCTTCTCATTCTTAATAATTATCGTTCATCTTTCTCATCTAAGGTATCCCTTTGGTTATATACCTTAATTAATTAATTAATTAATTACATTACCATGAGGTATTTTACCTTAATATGGGAGCACCTACTCCACATATACATTCGAACTGCTACTTAGAATGTGAGGCTTTTTTTGAGCTACAACCCAAACATAAATTACAATCATTGGGCTACAACCCCTCCGAGCTCCAACTCGGATTATATCAATCTAGTTATCATTTTACATTTCATTAATATAATATCTTTAGGTTAAAACATCCATAAGTGTTTATAAAGTGATTAGTGCAACATAATTCCATTTATATTTCCATCCTAATACTTAACCATATACTACCATTAAAGCAAAACATACAATCCATTACATCATACTCTTTGAGACTACACATCAATTACATATTAAAACAACTTCTTAAAGTAAAGAACATTTAATAACCATTGATACTAATTGATTACAACATTCATAATCTATCTAATTAACATTGCATTAGAAAATAATTGCAACATCCATCATCATAGGTAAACCATAAAATAATGTGATACAATATTTATCTTGGAAACCCTCATGAGGAATAAACCCAGCCTCCAAAATATATTTTTCCTCTTATTTCATAAAATTTAAATGTCATAAATACAATATAGAAAAATGCATCCCTGAAATAAAATGTGAACTAGAAATGTATTATTGAGCAATGTTTAAATACATTTTACAATGCCGTGAATAGCACACCGGCTGAACGGCTGAAACAGAGAACTGTTACATGGTTGTAACAGTGAGCTAAATAATGAAATAGACAAAGTACGCTAACATCCCCCTTTATTACATTATTTGGGTAATGTAATAACTAATAGCTATACTAACATCCCCTTACATTATTTTGCAATACAAAGTGAGCTGCGAAACAATTCAAATTTGACACGTCCAAGTGCCTTAGTGAAAATGTCTGCAACTTGAGCATCGGTGGGAATGTGTTGAAGCTGAATTCGATGCTTTGGAACTTCATCTCGAATGAAATGACATTGTGTGTCAATGTGCTTTGTTCTTTCATGATGGACTGGATTCTTGACGAGGTTCAGAACACCCTGATTGTCGCAAAACAAGTGTATTGGAGATTTTGATGGATGGCCCATACTTGTCAGAATGTGACGTAACCATATCACTTCGCACACAGCTTCACGTGCGGCGCGATATTCTGCCTCTGTTGATGAAATAGCAACTACCTATTGCTTCTTGCTGTGCCAAGAGACAGGACCGGATACCAGATGAAAAATGTATCCAAAAGTTGACTTGCGATCATCAAATGATCCGGCATAGTCGGAGTCCGTGTATCCTTGCAAGAAGAATTTGTTGTTCCTCTTGTATTCTAGGCCATATTCCATAGTACCACGGACATAGTGAAGAACGCGTTTTACTGCTTTCCAATGAGTGGTCTTAGGCTCTTGCATGAACCTCGAAAGATAGTTGACAACAAATACGAGATCTGGCCTAGTATTGGTCAGATATATGAGACTCCCAATCAACTGTCGATAGAGAGTACCATCTACCCGAGGTGAATCATCATATCACGATAACCGAAGTCCATTCTCCATCGGAGTTGCCATTGGCTTGCAATGAGTCATGCGATATTTTTCCAAGCAATGTCTTGGCATATTTTTTCGAGACACTTTGATGGAGTGCTCCTTCCGGCTAAATTCCGGACCAAGACGATAATGGAGAAGTCCGAGATCTGTCATCTCAAAATATTTGCACAAGTTTCTTTTGACAGTAGAGATCATAGTTTCGAACTCCCTGTAATGAGCGAGATCATCCACATAGAGTACAAGCAACACTATCTCGGAACCCCTGTTTCTTGAAATAGAGGTTTGCATCCGACGGACATCTCTTAAATCCATGTTGCATAAGGTGATTGTCCATTTTTATATACCAAGCTCGAGGAGCTTTTTCGGACTCATATAAGGATTTGACCAATTTGCAAACTTTCTGCTCTTGGCCTTCCACTTCAAATCCTTCGAGCTGAGTCATATAGACTTCTTCTTGGAGATCACCATTTAGAAAGGCACTTTTGACATCCATCTGGTGAAATTTCCACCCATATTGTGCTGCCATAGCACACATAACCCGAATTGTGGTCATCCGAGGAGTCGGTGCAAAAGTTTCCTCATAGTCAATGCCTTCCTTTTGAGCATAGCCCTTTGCAACAAGACGGGCCTTATGCTTATCAATTGTTCCATCTGCCTTGTACTTGACTTTATATACCCATTTGCAGCCAATGGGCTTCTTTCCATGCGACAGATCAACAAGCTTCCAAGTTTTATTTTTCATCAAAGACTCATACTCTGTATCCATAGCGGCCTTCCACTGAGGCTCACTGAGAGCATCTTGCACTGATGCAGGTTCAAGATCATCTATGGTAGACATGAACGCCACTGTCATCATCAATATCCATATCCTCTACTTCTGTACTTGGAGTTACAAAAATTTCCTCAAAAGATTGACAAAGATCATCAACCTCACCAGTTTCTTTGGCTTCTTTTTCCTTTTGAGCCATACTGTGTGTACGAGGTCTATCCAAGTTCAAATTGGGAGGCGTGGATAAATTTGCATCTCTGATTGTATTTGTACACCATTTTGGGTTCTTCTTCGGTGGTGGTGAAGAAGATGTAGAAGGACCTCCTGTCTGTGTTGACGAAGGAATCTTCTCTTCCTTAGATTCCATAATATCTTGGTGTACTTTAGATGTGCTCTGTGATGTGAAAGCTTCATCAAAGACAACATCTCTGCTGATATGAATTTTCTTGGTCAAAGAATCTATCAACTGATATCCTTTAGAGTGCTCATCATAACCAAGAAAAATACATCTCAGTGTTTTCTCATCTAGCTTCTTCCTTTTCTCTTTTGATATGTGCATGAAAGCGTGACATCCGAAAATACGTAGATGAGATATGGAGGGTTTTCGACCACTCCATGCTTCTTGTGGAGTCATTCCTTTTAGGGCCTTTGTGGGTGCCCTATTCAATAGATATACTGCAGTGGTGACAGCTTTTGCCCAATATTGTTGCCCAAGAGTAGCTCCTGTGAGCATACAACGAACCATTTCCATGATAGAACGGTTCCTTCTCTCAGCAACTCCATTTTGTTGAGGAGTATAGGCAATTGTTAACTGTCTCTTGATTCCATGCTTATCTAAGAATGCAAAAAATTCATTAGAGGTAAACTCTCCCCCTCGATCTGAGCGGAGGGTTTTAATAGAAGCTCCTGACTCCTTCTCAATAGATTTATTGAACTGTTGAAAGAATGCGAAAGCTTCAGATTTCAGTTGGAGAAAGAAAACCCACATCTTTCGTGAGTAGTCATCTACGAATAACTGAAAGTACCTCTTCCCTCCACAGCTGTTGGGTGTGAAAGGACCACACGGATCGGTGTGAATTAATTCCGGAGGTTTTCGTGCTCTTGTTGAGCTCTTCTCAAATGGTACTCTATGCTGCTTTCACCTTAGCGGTCAAAGCACACTGGCAATGTGGCGAAAGGGAAGGAAGACCCTTTACCATCTCATACTTATCGAGCTCAAGTAAGTAGCCAGAACTAAGATTCCCATATCTCTTGTGCCATAGGGAAGTTGCCTCCTTGGTAGAGACAGTCATGGCAACATGTGGAGTAGAGATAGCATCTAGTGCAAATAATTCGTGCTTATATGAAGCTGTTGCAATCTGCTTACCCTTCCTGGTAATAGTACAACACTTCTTGCCATTCTCAACACGAAAGTTGACAACCATATTTCTATCCAAGATTTGTGTGACTGACGACAAATTGTTAGCCAATCTCGGAACATAGAGGACTTTGTCAATCGACACTTGCCATCGGGAAGAGTGGCTGAAGCTGTACCCTCTCCCCGAACCCCGTAGGTTTTATCATCGGCAATGGTGACGAGGTTTGCCCTCTTTGGCCACAAATGATTCAAACCACGATCTGTCGCCAGTCATATGTTTGCTAGCTCCAGAATCGACATACCAAACAGGATCCCTCTGTGTGGAATCTGTGGTAGTCATGAGCACCTTGTGTGCCCATTTAGAATCTGAGTCAGATTCTTCAACAGCAACATTCACCTGATGTTGCTTGTTTTTATTTTGTGGTTTGTTTTGGCCTTTCTGCTTGTTCTTATGCCAACATTGTTGGTGTCATGGTTGTCTTTCTCACAGATCTTGCACCACCTCTTCTTCTATTGAGGTTGTTTGCCTTTTCCTTTCGTATCCTGTTGAGAATTTCCTCCTTTCTGAAAGTTGCATCCTTTTTGCCCATTACCTTTCTTCCTAGAACCCTGCCTGTTGGTGTATAGGGTTGTATTGGAAGAATCATCCTTGTGAAGTTGGCGTGCCTCCTGTTGTTGAAGCAGATTGACCAACTCGATGTAGGTAATTTGTCGTTGAGACACCTGGATGGAGGTTATCAACATATCAAATGAAGAAGGTAAAGCTCTCATCACAAGTGAAATGAGAAGCTTTTCGTCCACAATATCTCCCAAAGAATTCAATTTCTCTTTCAATTCAGAAACTCTGCACAGAAAGAGTTCAACTGCTTCACCCTGTCTCAAACTCAGGTTATGAAGTTGTTGTTGAAGATGAAGAATGGTTGAATCATTCTTTCCCTCATAGATGGTTCTAAGGGCATCCCATGCATTTTTACCACTTGCTTTGTCAGCTATATGAGGTTGCACTTCATCTGAAACAACAAACAAAATGAGCACCTTTGCTCGACTGTCTTTCTTGTCAAAAGCTATCTGATCTGCGGAAGGACACGTGTATCCTCGCTTGTTGGTGAAGGCCTAGTTGCTACTCCAGATAACAATATCCCACAAATCTTCCATTTGGAGAATTGCCTTCATCTTATGTTTCCATGGTGTATAATTTGGACCTTTCAATAACCGATGCGGATCGGTCATCAACTTTGCAACGATGCCATAGTGAAGGTTCCTTATATCACCAATTGGTCCCCCTTTCGATATACCTTTTGCTAGGCCGTTATATCGTACAAAATACCCGCCATTACGTGAAGGAAACTATAGGTATTTAGAAAGATCAACAAAAATCACTCGCCCTTACGCGAGGGAGACTATAGGTGAGTTTTAGAGATCATACGATACGTGGAACATAAGCGGTACTGAAAGGGAATCGCCTTGTTGATGGCACCTACCATAGAAGATTCTTCTCATGCGTGGGGCGTAACTTCCCCTAAACACTATGAAGAATACTTCATCAGGATTTACGCCTAAACACAAGTCGATAAAGGGTAGTGGATGGAGTAAAAAAATGCAAAAAATGGCAAACTTATCTCTCCCCGACGATTTATAGAGAACAAGCTCAGATGTCGTTGTAGCAGCTATATTTGGCGGTGGATACAGTAGCCAAATCACGACAGCTTTACCTGTAAGTGCTGGCGGAGGTATCACAAATACCGAGCAGCTGCCAGTGCAATAAATTGCACGGATGGGTTTTAATTATTTCGGGGACTTAGGGAGTGTTTTGATTTTAATTTTTAATGTTATAGTGCAAAAATGAAATATGCAACATACAACAAAAAAAATGCCCACAAGAATAACCCACTAGGTGTCGGGCACAGCCAAAAATGCACCTATTACAATTCGCCAAATTGCCTTTTCAGAAAATTACTCACAATCCCCCTTTGATTTTTTGAAAAAATATCCCCCCTTAAAAAAAAATTTCTTTAACAAAACATTTTTAATAATTATTATTTATTTAAAATTAAAATAAATAATTTTCATTTATATAGTTTTAAAACTTATCAAAAAATAAATTAAAATTAAATTTTAATTTATAAAGTTTAAAAACTATTAAAAATAAATTAAAATTAAAAATTTTAATTTAAAAAATAATAATAAAAAAAAAACTTTGAAAAAAAAATTTATACCTTAAGGGGGAGTCGGCGGGATTTGAACCCCCGACCTGCAGGCTCCCTGAGCCTTACCGCACAGCTCACTGCCAAGTGAGCTAGCGGGCTGATCCGAAAGGATCAGCGAGATCCTCCTTCTTCAACCCCTGCTTCTGCCTCCTCCTCTGCAGCGGCCTCCGCTCGCGTTCTCCTCCGTTCTCCTCCGCTGCGTCTTTTTTTTTTTTTTTGTTTTTTTTTTTTAATTGGCGCACCGGGGAGGGGGGGGGGCACTAACGTCGCTTCCGCCCATAACGCCGAACTCCATCTCGCAGCGCTGGACGGGGGGGGCTTTCCGTCTGCCCAAGCGCTGGACGTAAATATTACGTCCGCCCATAGCACTGGACGGGGGAGGGGGCTTTCCGTCCGCCCACGCGCTGGACGTAAATATTACGTCCTCCCGTAGCGCTGGAAGGGGGAGGGGGGGGCTTTCCGTCCGCCCACGCGCTGGACGTAAATATTACGTCCGCCCACAGCGCTGGACGGGGGGGGCTACAGTGCGTAGCGTTTTCACTACGCAGGGGGGGCTGCGCGGACGTCAGTCCGCTTGCGGCACTGACAGACGATTACGGCTAGCGCGAGGGGGGGGCGGGGGCACCGCAGGCTGAGTCCTGCGCTGCGTCCAAAACAGGGACACCGCAGGCTGAGTCCTGTGCTGCGTCTGCGTCCAAAACAGGGACGCAGCAGGCTGAGTCCTGCATTTGTTTTTTTTTTTTTTGATCACGCGATTGCGTGAATTAAAAAAAATCACGCGATTGTGTGATTTAAAAAAAAACACGTCGCAAAAAACGCAGCAGCCTACTCCCAGCAACCTTCAGGAAAAAAAACAACCTTCACGCAGTAGCCTGCTCCCAGCCTCCTCTCACAGCTCCCTGCAATCTGGCTCTGATGCCATGAAATAAAATGCAAACTAGAAATATATTATTGAGCAATGTTTAAATACATTTTACAATGCCGTGAATAGCACACCGGCTGAACGGCTGAAACAGAGAACTGTTACATGGTTGTAACAGTGAGCTAAATAATGAAATAGACAAAGTACGCTAACAATCCCATGGATCCTTTTTCAATTATACAATTCAAAGGAATCAATCTGTTTCTTTTCAAATCATGATGCAATTAAGGAAATTCTGCATTTCCTTTCTCTAAGCCATAAATACAGTACATAATAATCTTGTAAATTTTTATATCTATATGTTTATGAATGATCATAAAATTTATATTAAGGATAAATCTCATCCATTATCAAAGAATAAACCCCATAATTCCCTTGAGAATGAATCCACATTCATTCTCCAGGGTTGATATGCATTCAACCCTTCATAAGTAGAATTCACTAAGAATCCATACTAAGCATATGAAGAGGAAATCTTATAATTTCCTCAAGAATGGATCTTCCATCCATTCTTATCACAACCACATTAAGAACCTTAATCTAATTAAGGTAGTAATATTCCATATAATCTATGCTAACCCAAGAATAGAACTCTATCTATTTTTCCTTTAACCAATCATTATAGATTTCATGATTTGAGAGGGTTCCAAACTCCTCTCATCTATTCTACCTTTACAATATCAAAATCATACCAATTTCACCAGCCCATAAATCCTAGAAATCATAACTAGAAAAGGGTCATAAAGGATCATTAATTGTATGATTGATATATAGTGAGGAAACCCCATAATTTCCTCAAAGAATAGTTCCACACTCATTCTTTTATTAGCTACACTACATCCTTTTGTACTAGAGTGTGTTTCTAAATTCAAATAAGTATGATCCCAATTCACTTAATCAATGATATTGTCTACCAATTATACTATTCCCTAAGTTAGATTTCCACATTCTACTTATTATTTTGTATCTTCTTCCCACAAGAAAATACTCCTTTGATTTAATATATTCATAACAATTATACATCATAATGTAAATTAATCAAAACATCAAAGGAAGGAAAATCCCATACTTTTCCTTAGGTATAAATTCCTCCAAGAATGAATCCCCTCATAATTTGCTTTATTTCCAAGTTTACACATAAATAATTCCTTTAAATCTAACTCTCCAAATTATAGATAAATCATTTATCTTCTCCTTTATCTAATCATACATATTTCATCTAATCTATCCTTTAATCTCCAAATTAAAGGAATTCTAAGAGAAGTCCATACTTCTCTTATTTAATTTTCAAAAGGCAGAGTAAGAGAAACTCATACTTCTCTTATTCAATATCCAAAATACAATAAATCTTGCCTTCCAAAATATGCATTCCTTAAAAAAAAGAAGAAGAGATTATTCTTCTCAATTTATTATTAAATCCAAGAGAAGAGATTAGATCATTCAATATCTAATTACACCAAAAGGAAGAGGTTAGTCCATTTAATCTCTAAGGTCAACTAGTCTTCAAGCAATAGGGTTTTCCTTTCCCTATCAACTATTCATATATCCACTATTCATTTACTATTCATTATTCACTATTTAATATTCACTATTCACTATTTACTATTCAATATTCACTATAGAACGAACTCCATGTTCATCCTCCTATCCATAACCGATATCTGCAAATATCAAATTCTAGTCATTTGCACTAGAATTACTATTCATATTCCACTATTCATTTACTATTCACTATTCATTATTCACATAACCCCCTTGGCTACCTAAGCTCTCTCTCACCTCTAGCTCCTGGTCACCATGTGACACATAGAACATTCTTCAATGAAGGTTGTTGTTAGCGGTTATGTAGGTCGAAACAAGACTGGATGCAAGGTGTCTTAGAGTATTCACAGGGGACTGATTTCAAAGGCTAATCAATGCCTTAATACCTATTTTCTTAGCAAGATTATAAAGGGATTAAAAGAAGGCAGATCTTGCATTCTAAAATAAAACATTGATATTCCTTAATTGTACTCCATCAAAATATCTTGAAGAGATTATATTTTAATGAGCTATTAAAGGATATAAGCTTTACATATCCCAATTTAAACAACGATTAGAAAGAGTTTGATATACTATCAAACTTCTTTAAAACAAGACATCTAAGCAAGCAATTTAGTGCTTCAATACAGTCATAAGTATTTTGGAATTGTTAGCACTTAAGACCTCAAAACAAGCACATTTCATTATTGTAAAGAAGGAAGATATGAATCTCCAACCAAGTCATATATGATTTTCTAACAATCAATCACAAGGGCCTTCTATATATCATAGAGGTCTAATTAAATTAGATGTTTAAACTCAATAATTCCTAATGCTACCAATATAAGAAGGGAAGAGAATAATATTATCACCATATTGCATAAAATTTTCCAGTTTCTTTAGCAAAACTAAAATTATCTCACTAGAGTGCAATAAAAATAACTAAAGATGATTTTCAAATTAAATTAAGGAATAAATTAAGCACTCACTATTAATTAAAGAGGACTTAGAGAGGAATCCTCCAATATTCATCTCCTGTAAGGCTAGGAATATCCTTCCTCTTTCTCTCCTCTTGCTTGCCTCCTTTCTTGGCTCCTCCTCTTAGCTAACCTTCTCCTCATGCTTATCCAAGATTGTCTTGGCCTAATACCTCTACCTAAAACTTAGTACTCTCCCAAAGCTTTTTGGTTTCTGATCCAACAAAGTGGAGAGCATACTCCCTAAGCTCCAAGATTTCCTAGCTCTTTCTTCCCAAGAGGCTCTCAATTTATAGGAAAACTCTTCCTATCATGAGTCATCAAATGGCTCTTTTTAAAATATTAAAAGATGTCACTTTTAATTAAAAATTACTTTCTCCCCTTGATATGCCATAAAGGTGATCTTTTATTTAATTAATAAAAGATGATACTTTGATTAAAATATTTATTCCTCCTTTACGAGTCGTAAAGGTGACTCTTATTAATTCAATAAAAGATGCTACTTTTTAACCCTTTAATCTCCTCCATCAATTTGGAGGTCCTATCCAATTAGTCTTCTCCCTAATTTGGATTTTTCTACTAAATCCAAAAGGGCTACTATTTAAATAGTAAGATGCTTTGATTTATTAAATATTAAATTCTCATGAAGTGGAAAGAGATCCTGACTTAAAGCATCTATTTAAAAAGGACTACTATTGAAATAGTAATATGCCTTCTAAGACAAGCCCATATGAAGTATCTAGGTGGCTATTATTTTATAAAAAATATGCCTCTAGGAGACATATCCCTTTTTATCCCATATGAAGAGAAATCCAATCAACAATATATAATTGAGTGAGGACAATGTGAATGACCATGCTTGAATTTGTGTTCCCCCATCCTCAAAATATTCCAAATTCCATACTATTTGGGATTAGAGAGGAGAATCTCTATTTAATTATACCAATAAGAATAGGCCATGGAGAAGAGGTAAATTAATAAAATAATCCTTTTTATTTAATAATTCTAGTGCTCAATTTGGTCCAATTAAAATTAGACAAATTGTATGAGCACCTATTTGTATTAAATTAGGTTACTTAACCCTAATTAATTAAATGAATTACTTTTTGTAAAGGCTAATCCTTCTAGTTAGTCTTTTTACAAAATCCTTCAAAATTTCACAAAATCCCTTTAATTAGGATTTTGTAGGTATGATTAGGGTTTATGACCCTTAGATAGGTATTAATTGATTTCCAAAATCAATTAATACCTCCTTGAAAAAATTCCACTGGTATTTGGACACCTAATTATTCTCCAAATCCTCAAATTTGGAAGTAATTAGGTTAATTAAGCCTAACTAACTAATTAAATTATTTTTTTGTAAAAGATAAACCCACCAATATATCTTTTATAAAATCATTATTTAACTTCTCCAAACCTTAGAAAATCCCATAATTAGAATAATGTAGAAATATTTAGTACTAGTGACCCTCAAGTTAGGTATAAATTGATCCATCAGATCAATTAATATCCTTTTGAAAAGATCAATGAGGATGGGCTATGACATACACCGCCCTTAGACTAAACACAATCCTCTGTGTTTCTCACAATTCCTAGTTTAGTTAATACATAATGGAAATAAAACTAGTATTAATTATTTACAAAATAGTTTGATCCATCAACATTTTTCTTAATTATAGTGTCTCATTCCTAATGGCAAGCAACATCTTCCATCCATGAGAGTACCTGGTCCTGCAAAAATACAAAACATCAGTAGTACCATATCCTCAAAGCAATAAAACATCCATATTGCATAAACAATAAGTATTGAAACATCATCAATACATAAATCTCATCATAGAATCAAGGTCATTGAAACATCTTTCAATGCATAACTAACTACAATAGTGTAGTGCAGTAATAAATTTACAATCTATTCTCATAGAGATGATATGAATTTCTTGTCTTTTGGGCACCAACCCAGAAATATGCAGGCTACAACACCACATGTACATTCGAGTCACCACTCTAAATTTAAGAATTTTGTTTGAGCTCAAACTCAAACATGGATTAAAGCATTTACAAGTGTTTATATAACATTTATTTGCATAACCAAAACATTGTTCCTTTCAAATTTCCATCTTAATGAAAGACTATGCATAATAATTAAGGTAAAGCATATAAACCATTGCATCATAAACATTTAAGTTTACAATTTTATAATTCATTTAAAAATCTCATTGGAAACAAGTGTCATCAAAGACAAAAATATATTGTCATAAATCTCACTTTAGGATATTCACATATCCTAAAATTTGTTTTGGCAAACCTATTTGCCATTACCAGTGCATCCTCCTAGATGTCCCCTGGTTTACATCAACATAAAATCATGGAGAAGTCCCATACCTTCTCCAAGAATGGACTCCACATCCATTCTTTTGATCTAGAAGCTTTACATTCATGTTTTCTAATTAATTAAATTTGTTTAACATTTATGTTATAATCACAAAAAAACTTCGTTACCTATTTCTACTCAAAATATTAGAAATATACAAACAAAAGTATATAATCCAAATGTTTATTAATTACATTTTGCCAAATTTCTTGGCATACATACTATACATCCTTATAGCCTACAAAGTGGTGGCTTTATGCCCAATGAAAGGATCTCAAGGTTGTTGCCTCTCGGTCCTTTCACCACTTTTTGCGGTGTCTATACCTTCTGTACGAGAGACTACTGGGGAAACTACTTGAGAAATTGTTCGGGCTCTACTCCGTGTTGTTGCTCTAGTTGTTTGAGTTGTTCTCCCATGCTCATGTTGTGCACTAATAGTTGGCTGTGATGGGGTAAGAAAACCATGGTTCACTAGTGTCTCAAAACTGGATACCAAGAATGCAATATTGTATTCTTCCCTTGCTTGTCGTAGTTGTGCATTTTCTATATATAAGGTTGCCATTGTTGTTGCTCTCCAATTATTTCTTTGTGCTATCTCTAATTTGAGCCTATCTCATTCTGCTATGATAGCATCTCTTTCAACCTCTAGCCTCATCCTTTCTTGAGTCCATAAATCTCCTTTATTAGATATGGAACCATTAGAATTCATCTTCTCTTCTTAAGGTATATATACCAATAGATCAACAATAAAAAGCAAAAGAATCATGAAGAACACAATGGGATTTACTCCACTCATAACCATTATCATCTAGGTAAACCCTGACATAAATATATCGTATTATATGTCATGAGTAGACAATTTTAATCCTTTCTCCGATGTTGAATTAAAAATTCTATAAGTTGTTGCATGCATTCAACCTATTTTCTCTATATTGTCAAGTTAAAATTACTCCATCGATCAAAGTGACCATTTAGTTCGATTTACGATATATATATAAATCTCATTCATAAGTTTAGTCGATCACATCTTGTTGATTTTGAGGTTGTTCATTTAACTTCCATGGTGCATGTCTCATTCGGTTTGGATTGCCTCATCGATGATTTTGTTTTGATTGATCAAAGGCTCATTATACCTCTTCACTCCTCGAGGTAATAACATCTTTTAACATGCTTGAATATTATTGTGACATGCGTATCCCTTCATTATGGCTATTAACTTTACATAAAGTCCCATCATCATCCCTTTGATGACTCCATCAGTCGGTTTCGTACACACTTATTTAGGTATCTTATCCTTAGGTACTATTTTCAAATCTGGTCATTATTACTTTGTTGACACTGAGCATATTACAAGAAAGAAAAATATTCTCGCAAATTTTCTTAGCAAACAACCAGTTTAGAAAGAAATCAACATGTTTCATTATGAAGAAGATCAATATGAGTTTTATGACTCCTTTGTCTAGATTCCCTGAAATCTTCTTTGACAAAAAGAAGATTTGTAGAATTCACTCCAAGGTCAAGCTATTGAATCCCATAATGCTCTCATATCCATGGATCAGATCTATTGTGAAACCTCTATTCGAGACTCACACTATGATGTTTGGCTAAGAAATAATTCACAAAATTATTTTGCTAATGAAAGTCCTTTAAGTCATTTTGAATGGTTTGAAAGATTCTTCAGTTGGCCAAATTGGACTTTTCATGTCCATTTTGGAGATTCTTGGTTATCTCCTATAAGATATCCTTTAAATATTCCATTTGAGTTTCTGCCTCAATGTTATTTGGATGTTGTCAAGAAATATGTTCCCACAAGAAAAGTTGCATTTAATAGTGAGCTATATCAGAGTCTTCTTTATCAAAGATATGTGCAGACTAACTTACCATGGGAAATTCAGAATAAAATTTCTCAGACTCGATGCTTGACAGAAATGGATCTTCTCATATATGGACATCATGGCACTCCTTGGCCATATTATGTATTCAACAGAAATATAAAAATTTGCTACAATGTTCCACCTCCACTTGTCTATTTAGAACAATTTTCTCCAGTTGAGGATTTTGATAACTCATATTCTAATTGAAGACATGGTGGTTTTCCATTCATATTGCATTATTTTTCCATGGCTGAGATGTTCAGCTCCTTACTCTGGCCAATGGCCATGTTTGTATTCAGAGACTACTTAGTCTCTCTAAATAAATAATAATATAAAGTATTATTTTATTGATCACATGATCAGAATCCCAATTATTTGGTTTTTACATGATATTTTTCCAAGTTCTAGGTTAACTCCACCTATATTCAAGCTTAGCCTCTATGGATTTTCTCCAAAATATTCCTCTTAGGGGGTTACTATCAACTTCTATTGTCATTTTTACAACACTTATAGTAAAGAGGAAGCTTAGCTTGAGAGATTCAAATGCCAAGTGAGATCCTCAAAAGAGTCTAAGGTACACCGCTTAAGACCCACATACATGGAGGGTTTGCCTAGCTCTTCCACTTGGATACACCAATGGTTCCAATAGTGGGAGGAAATACTTGCACATAAGTAATCTTCAAGTATTTGCTTCTTCCTTACAAAGTGTGTATTGACTAATCATCACTTCCTCATACACAGTCTTGTTTACTTTTCAATTAAACTTTCAGTAATTAGTTTTTAATTTCTAACTTAGATGGTTATCTTAACACTTTGTATCCCCACAAGGTGCTAACCATTCATTTTCCAAATATATCACTCTTTCCACATAGCAAGATATTATCACGAGATTGTATTTCCAAATGGGGTTGATTCCTTACTCTCCTTAATTTATCAAATATATTATCTTCCCAAGATAATATCAATGTTGCACCAATTCATGTAATATTTCATTTGTAGATAAGCTTATAGTTATCCTAAGAATTTTAATATCAAATACAATATTATTAATTGGTTTAACAACTATATATCAAATTGAGCAATCAATGGATTTGAACCAACTCAATGGTTCTTCTTAACCGTATATTTTGATAACATAGACCTAACTAGAATCCATTAGTTAGCCTAGGCTCTGATACCAACTGTAACAACCCCAGTTGTTACTACTCATCCACTATTTTTTTGGTGTTATTATATTTATCTTCCAAAGAGTAAAGGACATAATATTGATCTAAGATGAAGTTACTCCAAATGGACTATAAGTTATCAAGGCATCAATCATCAAGAGATATTAAGACTTGGTCAGAGTCACTCTTGAGTAGAAGTGACCAACTTCTACAAAACCTTCATGCCACACCGACGGTATGAATACATGCCTTGAATATTGAGTAACCACACCAATGGTTAATCATCAATCCTTATTACTTAGTTACTACCCTCATCTCCATGATGGGGCAACTAAGATAATTATCACTCCATGTGATCAACTTACATAGGCCTTGGAATAATCATCTTAAGCATGATTATCTTCCTTTCTCATTCTTATTAATTATCATTCATCTTTCTCATCTAAGGTATCCCTTCATTTTGTTATATACCTTAATTAATTAATTACATTACCATGAGGTATTTTACCTTAATATGGGAGCACCTACTCCACATATACATTCAAGCTGCTACTTAGAATGTGAGGCTTTGTTTGAGCTACAACCCAAACATAAATTACAATTATTGGGATGCAAACCCTCCGAGGTCCAACTCGAATTATATCAATCTAGTTAAAATTTTACATTTCATTAATATAATATCTTTAGGTTAAAACATCCATAAGTGTTTAAAAAGTGATTACTGCAACATAATTTCATTTATATTTCCATCCTAATACTTAACCATATACATCCATTAAAGCATAACATACAATCCATTACATCATACTTTTTGAGACTACACATCAATTACATATTAAAACAACTTCTTAAATTAAAGAACATTTAATAACCATTGATACTAATTGATTTCAACATTCATAATCTATCTAATTAACATTGCATTAGAAAATAATTGCAACATCCATCATCATAGGCAAACCATAAAATAATGTGACACAATATTTATCCTGGGAACCCTCACAGGGAATAAACCCAACCTCCAAAATATATATTTCCTCTCATTTCATAAACTTAAAATGTCATAAATACAATATAGGAAAAGGCATCCCACGGATCCTTTTTCAATTATACAATTTAAAGGAATCAATCTATTCCTTTTTCAAATCATGATGCAATTAAGGAAATTCCACATTTCCTTTCTCTAAGCCATCAATACAATACATAAGAATATCATAAATTTTTATATCTATATGTTTATGAATGATCATCGGATTTATATTAAGGAGAAATCTCACCCATTATCAAAGAAGAAACCCCATTATTCCCTTGAGAATGAATCCACATTCATTATCCAGGGTTGATATGCGTTCAACCCTTCATAAGTAGAATTCACTAAGAATTCATACTAAGCATATGAAGAGGAAATCTTATAATTTACTCAAAAAGGGATCTTTTATCCATTCTTATCACAACTACATTAAGAACCTTAATCTAATTAAGATAGTAATATTCCATATAATGTATGCTAACCCAAGAATATAACTCTATCTATTTTTCCTTTAACAAATCATTATAGATTTCATGATTTGAGAGGGTTCCAAACTCCTCTCATCTATTCTACCTTTACAATATCAGAATCATACCAATTTCACCAACCCATAAATCCTAGAAATCATAACTAGAAAAGGGTCATAAAGGATCATTAATCATATGATCGACATATAGTGAGGAAACCCCATAATTTCCTCAAAGAATGAGTTCCACACTCATTATTTCCTTAGCTACACTACATCCTTTTGTACTAGAGTGTGTTTCTAAATTCAAATAAGTATGATCCCAATTCACTTATTCAATGATATTATCTACCAATCTATACTATTCCCTAAGTTAGATCTCCACATTCTACCTATTATTTTGTATCTTATTTCCACAAGAAAATACTCCTTTGATTCAATATATTCATAACAATTATACATCATAATGTAAATTAATAAAAAAATCAAAGGAAGGAAAATCCCATACTTTTCCTTAGGTATAAATTCCTCCAAGAATGAATCCCATCATACTTTCCTTTATTTCCAAGTTTACACATAAATAATTCCTTTAAATATAACTCTCCAAATTATAGATAAATCATTTATCTAATCATACATATTTCATCTAATCTATCCTTTAATCTCCAAATTAAAGGTATTCTAAGAGAAGTCCATACTTCTCTTATTTAATTTTCAAAAGGTAGAGTAAGAGAAACACATACTTCTCTTATTCAATATCCAAAACACAATAAATCTTGCCTTCCAAAATATGCATTCCTTAAATTAAAAAAGGAGATTATTCTTCTCAATTTATTATTAAATCCAAGAGAAGAGATTAGATCATTCAATATCTAATTACACCAAAAGGAATAGGTTAGTCTATTTAATATCTAAGGTCAAGTCTTCAAGCAATAGGGTTTTCCTTTCCCTATAAACTATTCATATATCCACTATTCATTTACTATTCACTATTCACTATTCACTATTCACTATAGAATGAACTCCATGTTCATCCTCCTACATGCAACTGATATCTGCAAATACCAAATTCTAGTTATTTGCACTAGAATTACTATTCATCTTCCACTATTCATTTACTATGCACTATTCACTATTCACATAACCCCCTTGGCTACCTAAGCTCTCTCTCACCTCTAGCTCCTGGTCACCATGTGACACAGAACATTCTTCAATGAAGGTTGTTGTTAGAACTTATGTAGGTAGAAACAAGACTGGATGCAAGGTGTCTTAGAGTATTCACAAGGGGTTGATTTCAAAGGCTAATCAATGTCTTAATACCTCTTTCCTTAGCAAGATTATAAAGGGATTAAAAGAAGGCATAGCTTGCATTCTAAAATAAATCTTTGATATCCCTTAATTGTACTCCATCAAAATCTCTTGAAGAGATTATATTTTAATGAGCTATTAAAGGACATAAGCTTTACATATCCCAATTTAAAAAGCGATTAGAAAGAGTTTGATATACTATCAAACTTATTTAAAATAAGACATCTAAGAAAGCAATTTAGTGCTTCAATACAGTCATAAGTATTTTGGAATTGTTAGCACTTAAGACCTCAAAACAAGCACGTTTCATTATTGTAAATAAGGAAGACATGAATCTCCAACCAAGTCATATATGATTTTCTAACAATCAATCACAAGGGAATTATATATATCATAGAGGGCTAATTAAATTAGATGTTGAAACTCAATAATTCCTAATGCTACCAATCCAAGAAGGGAAGAGAATAATCTTATCACCATATTGCATAAATTTTTCCAATTTCTTTAAGCAAAACTAAAATTATCTCACTAGAGTGCAATCAAAATAACTAAAGGTGATTTTAAAATTAAAGGAAGGAATCAATTAAGCACTCATTATTAATTAAACAGGACTTAGAGAGGAATCCTCCAACCTCCATCTCCTGTAAGGCTAGGACTCCAAGATCTTTCTTCTCCTTCATCTTTCTCTCCTCTTTCTTGCCTTCTTGATTGGCTCCTCCTCTTAGCTAACATTCTCCTCATGCTTATCTAATTTTGTCTTGGCCTAATGCCTCAACCTAAAACTTAGTACTTTCCCAAAGCTTTTTGGTTTTTGATCCAAAAAAGTGGAGAGCATACTCCCTAAGCTCCAAGATTTCCTAGCTATTTCTTCCCAAGAGGCTCTCAATTTATAGGAAAAATCTTCCTATCATGAGTCATAAAATAGATCTTATTTAAAATATTAAATGATGTCACTTTTAATTAAAAATTATTTTCTCCCTTTGATATGCCATGAAGGTGATCTTTTATTTAATTAATAAAATATGCTACTTTGATTAAAATATTTATTCCTCCTTTATGAGTCATAAAGGTGATTCTTATTGCATCAATAAAAGATGCTGCTTTTAACCCTTTAATCTTCTCCAGCCATTTGAGGGTGTCCTAGCCAATTAGTCTTCTCCCTAATTTGGCTTTTTCTACTAAATCCAAAAGGGCTACTATTTAAATAGTAAGATGCTTTAATTTATTAAATATTAAATTCTCATGAAGTGGAAAGAGATCCCACTTAAAGCATCTAGTTAAAAAGGACTACTATTGAAATAGTAAGATGCCTTCTAAGACAAACCCATGTGAAGTAACTAGGTGGCTATTATTTTATAAAATATACCTCTAGGAGACATATCCCTTTTTATCCCATATGAAGAGAAATCCAATCAACAATATAAAATTGAGTGAGGATAAGGTGAATTACCATGCTTGGATTTGTGTTCCCCCATCCTCAAAACATTCCAAATTCCATACTATTTGGGATTAGAGAGGAGAATCTCTCTTTAATTCTACCAATAAGAATAGGCCATGGAGAAGAGGTAAATTAATAAAATAATCCTTATTTATTTAATAATTCTAGTGCTCAATTTGGTCCAATTAAAATTGGACAAATTGTATGAGCACCTATTTGCATTAAATTAGGTTACTTAATCCTAATTAATTAAATGAATTACTTTTTGTAAAGACTAATCCTTCTAGTTAGTCTTTTTACAAAATCCTTCAAAAATTCACAAAATCCTTTAATTATGATTGTGTAGGTATGATTAGGGTTTATGACCCTTAGATAGGTATTAATTGATTTCCAAATTCAATTAATACATTTTTGAGAAAGGTCCACTGGTATTTGGACACCTAATTATTCTCCAAATCCTTCAATTTGTAAGTAATTAGGTTAATTAAGCCTAATTAATTAATTAAATTACTTTTTTTGTAAAAGATAAACCCACCAATATATCTTTTACAAAATCATTATTTAACTTCTCAAAACCTTAGAAAATCCCTTAATTGGAATTTTGTAGAAATATTTAGGGCCAATGACCCTCTAGTTAGGTATTAATTTATCCCTCAGATCAATTAATACCCTTTCAAAAATATCAATAGGGTTGGGCTATGACAGAGAAGCCCGACCTTTTTAAACAAAGTATCATATTTGATTCACTCAATGGGACAATATCGAACCCATTGTCATCTAGAGAGGTGGATAAAAGGACACACATGACACAACCTCCTCGAAACTAAATGAAACAAAAAATTAAACTACATACCTTTAGATGACTTGAAAAATCCAATGTAATCATTAAGAGGAAAAGGGTCCAAATTACAATTTTGAGGTAAAGCAAAAAGGGAGTCTATGTGACTAGTGTTGGATTGCAAGTTGATGTGGCCCACCAAAGTGGGGCCCAAGAGAAAATTGGCAGCCTTGAAGTGGAGAGTAGCCTAATAGATGGCAATAGAGAGAGGGCAACAAGTCCTCTACCCTATCAACAAACTTTCCTACCAAAATGATCCTATGAGCCAAGAAACCATGAGTGGGTTGAAAATTGAGATATGACACATGGTAAGATAGGGGAGGATAATCTAGGTATGAGTCACCATCAACTTTAAATAAATTCTAGAAAAGTGGGATTGGGACCATACGATCCATGAAAACCTTGAGGACATCCTCAAGAGATACCAAAAAATAGGAATAGCAAAAGAAGAGGTTGATCGGGCCAAGGATTTAGACTAAGAGGGACCATCTACCCAAATAAGAAGATAAATATTAGTATTAATCATCTTGATCCAAAACATCAAGGTTGCAAAACTATTGCAAGATTGGAGGAAAGTTGTTTCTCTGTCATAGCCCAACCCTATTGATATTTTTGAAAGGGTATTAATTGATCTGAGGGATAAATTAATACCTAACTAGAGGGTCATTGGCCCTAAATATTTCTACAAAATTCCAATTAATGGATTTTCTAACATTTTGAGAAGTTAAATAATGATTTTGTAAAATATATATTGGTGGGTTTATCTTTTACAAAAAAATTACTTTAATTAATTAATTAGGCTTAATTAACCTAATTACTTACAAATTGAAGGATTTGGAGAATAATTAGGTGTCCAAATACCAGTGGACCTTTCTCAAAAATGTATTAATTGATTTTGGAAATCAATTAATACCTATCTAAGGGTCATAAACCCTAATCATACCTACACAATCATAATTAAAGGATTTTGTGAAATTTTGAAGGATTTTGTAAAAAGACTAATTAGAAGGATTAGCCTTTACAAAAAGTAATTCATTTAATTAATTAGGATTAAGTAACCTAATTTAATACAAATAGATGCTCATACAATTTGTCCAATTTTAATTGGACCAAATTGAGCACTAGAATTATTAAATAAAATGGATTATTTTATTAATTTACCTCTTCTCCATGGCCTATTCTTATTGGTATAATTAAATAGAGATTCTCCTCTCTAATCCCAAATAGTATGGAATTTGGAATATTTTGAGGATGGTGGAACACAAATCCAAGCATGGTCATTCACCTTGTCCTCACTCAATTTTATATTGTTGATTGGATTTCTCTTCATATGGGATAAAAAGGGATATGTCTCCTAGAGGCATATTTTTTATAAAATAATAGCCACCTAGATACTTCACATGGGCTTGTCTTAGAAGGCATCTTACTATTTCAATAGTAGTCCTTTTTAAATAGATGCTTTAATTCAGGATCTCTTTCCACTTCATGAGAATTTAATATTTAATAAATTAAAGCATCTTACTATTTAAATAGTAGCCCTTTTGGATTTAGTAGAAAAATCCAAATTAGGGAGAAGACTAATTGGCTAGGACACCCTCCAAATGGATGGAGGAGATTAAAGGGTTAAAAAGTAGCATCTTTTATTGATTTAATAAGAGTCACCTTTATGACTCATAAATGAGGAATAAATATTTTAATCAAAGTAGCATATTTTATTAATTAAATAAAAGATCACCTTTATGGCATATCAAGGGGAGAAAGTAATTTTTAATTAAAAGTGACATATTTTAATATTTTAAAAAGATCCATTTGATGACTCATGATAGGAAGAGTTTTCCTATAAATTGAGAGCCTCTTGGGAAGAAAGAACTAGGAAATATTGGAGCTTAGGGAGCATGCTCTCCACTTTGCTGGATCAGAAACCAAAAAGCTTTGGGAGAGTACTAAGTTTTAGGTAGAGGCATTAGGCCAAGATAATCTTGGATAAGCATGAGGAGAAGGTTAGCTAAGAGGAGGAGCCAAGCAAGGAGGCAAGCAAGAGGAGAGAAAGAGGAAGGAGAAGAAAGATCTTGGAGTCCTAGCCTTACAGGAGATGGAGGTTGGAGGATTCCTCTCTAAGTACAATTTAATTAATAATGATTGCTTAATTGATTCCTTCCTTTAATTTGAAAATCATCTTTAGTTATTTTTATTGCACTCTAGTGAGATAATTTTAGTTTTTCTTAAAGAAATTGGAAAAAATTATGCAATATGGTGATAATATTATTCTCTTCCCTTCTTGGATTGGTAGCATTAGGAATTATTGAGTTTCAACATCTAATTTAATTAGACCTCTATGATATATAGAAGGCCCTTGTGATTGATTGTTAGCAAATCATATATGACTTGGTTGGAGATTCATATCTAAAGGTATGCAGTTTAATTTTTCAAAAGGGTCGGGCTATGACAGAGAAGCAATCTCTTTCCTTCTCTTAATGATTACATTGGATTTTTCAAGTCATCTATAGGTATGCAATTTAATTTTTTGTTTCATTTAGTTTCGAGGAGGTTGTGCCATGTGTGTCCTTTTATCCACCTCTCTAGATCACAATGGGTTCAATATTGTCCCATTGAGTGAATCAAAAAATATTGGCGGTAGAATTTACACCTTCCTCTCTCATGTTTCTTGATGGTGTTTGGCCTGAGATATCTCTTGCAACATGGCTTGGATTCTCATCTATTAGGGAAGATATTAGCCCAAGATCCGATGGCTCACATTTCAAAAATTTTAAGCATCATGATTACGACGAACATGGGTTTTTAAAGGATTGCTTGAGCCTTCATTTACCCAACCTTAGTTCTTTGATTCCCACTTACTTCCTTGCCATTGATAGCATCTATTACAGTGCTCCTTTGAAGATGTATGAAATTGATTCTAAATTTGAACCAACTATTCTGGTCCTAGATAAGTTGGTGGAGAAGATTATTGAGGATGTGGGCTTTATATCTTTCCTAAGGAAGTTTTGCAACCATGATAGGGAACTCTCTAAGGAAATGGTGGATAGTTGGAAGGAAGGTCAGGTTAAGGTTAGAGGTTTATGCTTCACCATAAATCTGTCTTTGGTAGTTGAAGTTTTTGGCTTCCCTGTCTCTGGTGATAGTGTTAACAGAGATAAGCACTCGTTAGCCAGCGAGCTATTCAAAGATAAGGGATAAAACCTCAAAAAGAATAAAAATGGAATTCTAAAGAAGTTCCTACCCAAGCCTTAGGATAATGTATTCATACCCATAATCTCGTATTTCATTAGATGGGTAGATTAACATTCTCAAGAGCTTCCATTTTACATTTCTTAACCACATTCATGGCAAGAAATACATTAATCATCAGGTTCCTCTACAAATACATGGATAAGTCTATGAATTAGGATCATAAGGTAACCTCCTCTTTTCTAATTCATTAAGGTCTACACATGATTTTGTTTCAACATGTTATAAAAAAAGTAGGTAAGAACCACATCTTGAGCATCGAGCAGTGCATTGGGAAAACTTGGCATAGCTAAGCTTGATTCTCCTTAGTATTTTGAAGGTAAAATGAAATTAATACAATTGGAGGGTCCCATGTATGATGTATCCATGGATATTTATAAATAAGGTATCACTAATCATGAGATCACCTCTGATCTCCAGAAGAGTGGTCGTGAGATTGAGTTTGACCAAAAAGGTGAAGCAGGGACTCCCAATGTCAAAAATTAATCTCAAAGATGCTTAGTTTGGCTAAAAATCTAAGCTATGAAGATAAGGAGGTCTCCTATCTAGGTCATGTTTGACCATAATTCAAAGAGGTGACTGAATCTCTGTCAATTGTGCAGAAGATTAAACGTGGAAGCCCATCCATGAGGACCCCCTATCAAAAGTTGATAATCCAACGTAGCTCGAATTTATATCTAAAGTCCCCCTATAGATCATGGTGGTTATATTTTACAGTAGAAGGGGTTATATACAAGCTTCCAATTATCTTATTGGTGCCATGTAAAAAACCAAAAAATATATATTTCTTGTGCAAAAGAGACGAACTCCTTAATGGAGGAGTATAAGACCAAATATGGGGATGAGGACCCTAAAGACTCAAAAGATACCCTGCTATTGTTTGTGGTGATTAGACCCTTCTGTAGCTCCTAAACCACCTAACTTGCCTTCCCTTGTTTATTTTTAGGTTGTAGTTTTTTTTATTGTTTGGTTGTCTTGGAGTTTGCTGCTATTTTTTTTTAGACTTAGAACTTCTTCTCTGTTGTTGTTGGGTGGTTACCCTTCTAGCCCATCTCTGAGGGCCTTATATAGTTGTAAAAGGTTTGAGTATCCTTTCAAAATACCTTCCTTCTATCATAAAAAAACCTTTTATTTATATAAATAATTTATCAAAAAAATCAAGACAATCAATTCTACAATAAAATATTAAGTTATTCTTATTCAAAATAAAGTAAGTTTTGATTTACTAATATCCATTTATTTAATTTTACTCTATTCCAATTTAAAGAGATAAAATTAAAAAATCCATTTAAATATTATAAATGCACACACAATTTAAAAAATATCATGCTTACCCCTACTTAACTCATGGGGTTTGAAACAATTTATAGGATGAAATAATTTTACATTATAATGTAAGGTTCAAATCTTCAAACAAATTATAACATGTTTTTTTATAAATTTGAGTGGACCTAAAGGAATGGTAAAGCAGTTTTTAATGTTCATGGAGTTCATAGACCATATGAGAATCCAATATATGGTTATCCAACCATACTTTAGTTACTGGAACATTTCTTTTTGGTCAAATTATATTTCTTTAAGCATATGTTATGAAATTTTCTTTCAATGTACTATTTGTTTTTAGTTTTTATATTTGATAATATATTTTTTTTATACATAAGGGAGTTGATTACATCCACACTATTTTTTAGTAATTTTCAAGTGTAGGACTCAAATCATAGGGGTTGCTCCCAAAAAGCCTATACCACCTTGTTATTGTTGACCTAGCATGAGGGAGACCATCAATCGCTATTTTTTAGTAATTGCCAAGTGTAGGGTTATACCACATTGTTACTATTGACCCGACACGAGGGAGACCATCAATCACTATTTTTTAGTAATTGCCAAGTGTAGGGTTCAAACCATAGGGGTTGCTCCCAACAAGCCTATACCACCTCGTTATTGTTGACCCGACATAAGGGAGACCATCGGTCGCTTGAGATTCATATTATCATAACACTCTTTATTTTTTATTTTTTATATTTGATAATATTATTTTTATTTATTTTTTATTTTTATACATAAGGGAGTTGGTTACATCCACACTACTTTTAGTAACTGTCAAGTGCAGGGTTCAAACCACATGGGTTGCTCCCAACAAGCCCATACCACCTCGTTATTATTGACACAACATGAGGAAGACCATCGATCGCTTGAGATTCGTATTATCATCATCAGTTTGGCATACACTCAAAGGATTCAAATTAGACTAGTACATTTGCAACAAGTATACCTTTGAGGTTTGAACCTAGGTCTCTTCTTGGTAAATATTTGATCAGACAAAAAATTACCAATCTACCTAACCCTTAGAAGATGATAATATTATTTTTATTATAATATATTGGATTATTAGTTTTTGATAGGTAAAATATAGATAAATATTTCAAATAATATAAAAGAAGCTAGATTTTACATTAATTTAGATAAAACCAAATAACATGAACTCATTTAGTTAAGTGCATCCACATTTAAGGTAGATATATAACTTTATTATTACTAGATATCTATGTATATAATTACCAAATATTTTGTTATAATACTATTAAAATACTACAATAAAGCAATTATATTGTAACACATATTTGCATCTCATATAACCATTAAAAATAAATATTATGTTTATTAGTTATGTTGGAATATTGACTTGCATCTCTTCTTCTTTGTTAACTTTTATTTTTTTCAATTTAATACTCTTCAAAATCTTATTCATTTTTTAATAATAATAGTTTTATTATAATATGTTATATTATAAGTAATTTTAAAATAAGGTTTTCATAAAATAGATAAGTTCATTTATATTTATTTTAATTTAAAATAATTTATTATAACAATTAATAATTGAATTGATATTGATATTGTGAAATATTAGGGTTTTTTATGAAAAATATCTTATCTTTTAAGAGCCATATCTTCGCAAAGAGTTATCCGATTTAGCTGCTTCTTGGATCAACTTGTGCAGAATTTGAATAGCTTTAGAATGAGTGGTCATATACAAAAATCTGAGGAATATTGAGGGAGATATGATCCTATGAATTCAACAATTTAGAACAAGGGTAGTGATGAATTTTCAAATCATGAAAAATAAAATTGCAAAGTGTGAAGGATTAGGGTTTTTCCTGAAAAACATCTCATTTTATGAGCTATATCTTTGCGAAGAGTTATACGATTTAGCTGATTATTGGACCAATTTGTGCAGAATTTGAATAGCTTTAATATGAGTGGTCATATACAAAAATCTAAGCAATATTGAGGGAGATATGACCCTATGAAGTCAACCATTCGAAACAAGGGCAGTGATGATTTTTCAAGTCGCAAAAAATAAAATTGCAAATATTTGTCAAATAGGGTTTAAATGATGGGAAGAGCAATGAAGGGCTAGGACCTTAGTGAGACAAGACATTCTATCTAGACAAATAATTTTTTAGCTAATTTTTTTTTCTTTTCTTTATATTAGAAATTGTGCATGAAAAATTTATAAAGTTTTTATCAAATATTATATTTGCTATAGGACTTTCAGATAAATTTCAATAGATTTTGAGTTTTAGTTTCCTTTCCATGGATTAATTTATAGTTAAATTCTTATAATCATATCTAGTGATAGAGGTTAGTGAGCGCACCTCAGAGAGATCCTCATTGCTCCAAGATAGGGTAATTTTTGGTAAATTTAATGGGTATTGGCCAGGGGCTTCAGCCTTGAGAAAATGGATCAATAGGAGTTGGAAGTCTTTAGGAGTGATTATATCATTTTTTTCCAAAGGTTTCTTCCTAGACATTTTTTATTCTAGGGAAGAGAGATAAATAATCCTAAAAGTGGGTCCATGGTTTATGGGAAGAATATGACTCTTTCTTACCCGTTGGTATGAAGGCTTTTCACCTGAAAATGTAAATCTATCCCTAGTACTAGTCTGGGTTAGGATGTTTGGGTTACCCATTGAATTTTGGGAAATATATACCTTCAAGTCAATAGGTAACACTCTAGGAGAATTCCTTGAGATTTCAAATACAAACAAAGATGGATTTTTGGCTATTTATGCTTGAATATTGGTCATGATTGATATACGTAAAGCTTTACCAGAATAAATCATTCTTAAGTATGGGGATAATATGTGGATCCAAACTATAGATTATGAAAAAATATCTTTTATATGTAGAATATGTCATGAGGTGGGACATATTGAGAGATCATGCCCTAAGAAGAGCCCATCAAAATTATTTGTAGAAAACCGTAAGAGAAATTTACAAATGGTTATGGATGAAGATGTTTTTCAACTTCTAAAAAATAGATCTAGAAAAATAGAAGAAATAAAGAATGGAGACAAATAAGGAAGGATATTGGAAGAAATACAAACTCTTTTGATGCTTTAGCCTATGAAGAAAAAGCAGATCAAAACTTAGAGGACACAATACATCAATTTCAACATATTAGCAAGGAATCATCTTTTCAGTATGATCCTAATTTAAGGAAGAACATTCTCGATGAACCTAAGGAATGTGTATAATTATATTTTGAAGACTCTTGAATTAACATGCACCATTCAAGAGAAAATAATTGGTAATGAAAATGCAGTTTTAGAAGTTAATACCTCTACAATTAATAAGGAAATACCAAAACATGAGCAGCACAAGTCAAAAGCTTCTATAACAAAGCCAGAAGAGGATAAATATGTTGAAAAACAAAATTGTGAAAGAATATTGAGGAATAGAATAATAATATCTACTCCTAATATAGGCAAGGCAAAAAGAGGAAAAGCCTCAAATTATCAAGCAAGATCCAGGGAAGTAAGATCTAACATAGAGAAAGGAACACAAACTAAGTTGGTTGAACTTCTCTTTACCAAACAACAAAATTATATTAGTAATATGCATGAGGGGCCAAAAGCCCCTAATGAGACATGATTATTATCTCATGGAATATAAGGGATGCTAATGCCCCCTCAAAGCATAGGTGTATTAGGGACCTATGTTTAAGTAATAAACTTGATTTTCTCTATATCCAGGAAACTAAAATAACAAAAGAAGTTTCAAAAATTATGAATGTAGTTTTGGCTAGATTTGAATGGGATGCTATGGATTCCGAAGGAGTGGTAGGGAGAATTCTAACTTGTTGTAATCCTTCTAGAAACTCTTGTGTAACCATTCATAAAAACTAGGCATTGGATAACCTTTTTAGTCACTTGCTACTTTGCAAATATTCATTTCATCCTTATTAATGTCTATGGACCTACAATTCAGTCAAGTAGATTAGAATTTTGGAGTGGGATTGAAGCCTTTGTGAGAAGTAAATACCAAGAAACCTGATTCATGATCATTGGATATTTTACTGCCATAACCAAGCTGAATACAAAATTTGGGAGAATTAGGAAATTGACCCAAAGTATGAAAGATTTCTCAACTTTTATTTAAAACAATAATCTATGGGAAGTTGAGTTTGAAGAAGACAACTATACTTGAACCAACAAAAGGAGAGGCCAAAACCTAATAGTAGAAAAATTAGATAGACACATTCTCTCAGATCATTGGATAGATAAAGGAACTTGTGCTAGAATTAATACCTTAATAAGGATTGGTTTCGATCAAGGGCCAATAAGAGTTACAATGGTGGTAAGTGAATACAAAAAATATCATATTTTAAATATGAGCAAATGTGGGAAGACCATCCTAAATGTTTTGATATGATAGCTCAAACGTGGATTTTTGTAGTTAATGGTGGTTTGTATGCTCTTCCAAACCAAAATAAAGCTATGAAATCTAGATTAAAATAATGGAACAAGAACACCTTTCGAAATATTTTTGAGAAGAAATAAGAACTAAAATATAAACTTTAAAAATTCCAAAAAGGTAATAATTCAAGCTTAGAGGAAAGATAGTTGCTTAGTGAATATCATAATATTTTGAGTAAGGAAGAAAATTTTGGAGATTAAAATCAAGATAAACTTGGTTAAAATAAGGAGATAAAAATACAAAGTTTTTTCATAGGATGGCTATAGTACAAAGTCCATATTCTAGAATTAGTAGAATTAAATTAATAGAAGGGTTTTGGATTGAATATGAGAGTTAAATTAGAAAAGAGGAAAAGTCATTTTATCAAAATATTCTAGGTTCATAGGAGACCAAATTTCTTAGTGATAAACTTCTTCAAGATGTTCCTTCAGTTATAACGAATGAAGACAATAGGAAACTGATGGAGCCTATTACTCTAGAAGAAGTTCATTTAGATTTTTTATCTTTTAATAAGGATAAATCCCTAGGTCTAGATGAACTCTATATAAATTTTTACCAACATAATTGGGATATAGTGAAGGATTATTTATTGGTGGCAGTGGATCAGTCTAGGGTAAAACAATACATTCCTTATAATATAAATGCAACTTATCTTATCCTAATTTCAAAAAACAAGGATGCTGAATTGTTTGATTCTTTTAGCTCCATAAGCCTATGTAATATGACATATAATATTATTTTCAAAGTGATGGAAAATATATTAAGGCTATTGCTAAACAAAATTATTTCAGAAGATCAAGAGGATTTGTAAAAGGGAGATAAATTTTGGATGGGATCATAGTAGCTCATGAAGTTATACATTCAGTAGCTTCAAGAAAAGAGAAAGCTATGATATTAAAACTTGATGTGACTAAAGAATATTATAGGGTTAAATGGGATTTTATTTTTACAATTTTAGATAAGTTTAGTTTTGGGAAGAAATGGGTTACGTGGATTAAAGCTTGTGTCTCTATAGTTTCTTATTCAATGTTGGTCAATGGGTTAGTGACAAAATCTTTTAAAGCCAAGAGAGGCCTTATAAAAGGAGATCCTGTATCTCCTTATTTGTTCATTATTATGGTAGAATTTTTGAGTAGGAAATTAAATAAGGCTTATAAACATGGGGTTATAAGTGGACTTAAGGTTAGTAATAACATCGATAACATTACCCATCAACAGTTTGTAGATGATACAAATATTTTTGGAAGGGTAAGGATAAATGAGGCCAAAAATTTGAATAAATTTTTAAAAGAGTACGAAAGATATTCACGACAAAAATTTAATAGGTTTAAATCCAAAATTTACTTTCTTAACACTCCTCCTAATATCAAAGCACAAATTTACAAGTTTCTTCAAATGGAGGAGGTAAATTTACCAACAACTTATCTAGGGATACCTTTATTTGAGGGGATAATGAGGATATATTTATGGAATCTAGTTATTAGTAAAGTTCAAAATAAACTTCTAGCTTGGAAAGGTAGATGGTTATCATTAGAAGGAAAAGTGCAATTAATTAATTTAGTCTTACAAGCCATTCCAATATATTATATGTCATTGTATTCTATGCCAAAATTAGTTGAAAAAAGTTTAATCTATATTATGTGATCCTTTTTATGGTTAGGTTTACATGATAAAAGGAAATTTTCTTTGGTGAAATGGAGCAAGTTGTGTGATGACAAAACTAGGGGAGGTCTTGGTTTAAGAGTTATTACAAATGCAAACTTAGCTCTTAGGGGAAAATTTATCTGGAGATTGTACAAAGAGAGTCAAAGATAATGGACAAGAATTATTCTAAGTATGTTGATCCCAATGACCCAAGTTTAATATTTTATGCATTCTCTCTTACAAATGGTTCTACTCTTTGAAATGATTTAAAAAATATATTGATATTATGATTAAAGGTTTAAGATGGGTGGTGGTAACTAGAGAAAAAAATTCTATTTGGATGGATACTTGGTGTGATAAAAAACCACTCAATTTAAATCTAGTTTTGAAACCTTGGATGAGATTACTTCAAGACAAATATGGTGATAGGGTTTCAAATATTTTGTAGAAGGATCGATAAGGAAGATACAAATGGAAAGAAGATATTTTTACAACTATACAAGAAATTTATGCTAGGAGGTAATTGAATAGAAAGATAACAATTGTGATTATTTCAAGGGGTTATAAGGATAAATTGATTTGGGAGTTGAATATATTAGGAGAATATACAACAAGAAGTGGATATAATGTTCAAAACCAAAACTAGAATATGGAGAGATATTTGGGATAGCCCAAGCATTCCTAAAGTCAAAACATTTGTTTGTCTAGTAGGTCATAGAAGAATTGCATCCAAGGATAACATTATGAAAAGGGGTATTCATGGCACCTCAATGTGTTTTCTATAATAAGGAGGAGGAGAGTATAGACCATCTCTTGGGACATTGCTCAATAGTATGGAATCTATAGTAATGGATTTTTAATATATTTGGTAAATTTATGGTGATGAATAGTGAAATTAAAGATTGGTTAAAGCAGTGACAAAGCACTTATAAAAGCGAGGCTTTATAGACAATATGGGACATATCAAAATATATAATAATTTGGACTATATGGCTAGAAAGGAATAGAAGAATATTTAAATGAAAGGAAAGTAGTTTAGAGGAGTCTAAACCAATCCTATCAAATCACCTAGTCCCTAATTTGGAAGCAAAGAGTCTTGATAGATGGATTCAAGTCATGAAATGGAATTATGATGTTGGGTACAAGAGAAGCAAAAAAAAAAACAAAGAATATAAAGTGGAAACCACCATATGTGGAGTGGGTTAAATTGAATTTTTATGGAGAATCTAAATGAAATTTAGGACCAGCAGTAGGAGGAGGAATAATTAGTAATAATAGAGGAAAGGTTTTGTCTCATTATGCTTTCAATACTAGATTTAAGATAAATAATGAAGTTGAAGCTTGGGAAGCTTTAGAAGGGTTAAAAATATGTAAACAAATTAAATACAATAGAGTATGGATGGAATATGTGGGTGATATTTTGCACTGCTTTATCACCCACTATTTTTCTTTATATGATGCCTTTTTATTTTGGCTAAAATTTTGAAGTATTGATGGATAGGTGGAAGATCATGCACTAGTTTTAAAGGGCAAAAACAAGTGGTATATGAGTGAAAGACTTCAAGGTGGTCACGACCAAATATTTTTTGAATGGATGGGGTAAAATAAAGTTCGAGAAAAAATTTCATCTCTGTCGTAGGGTGGAGGTATTCTAAAAACCTGACTGACTAGCTGGGTGGAGACCCTGATTGTTTAACAAGGATGGAACTATCATAAATATCAACCCTCAAAGAAGGTAAAAATCCCACCCTCAGGTAGGCAAAAATTTGGGTCTTTAGTTTGGTGAAACCTAGGTAAAAAATCTACCCTCCTTCATAAATCCACCATGGGTGGAAAGTTGTTTTCTAAATGACCGTCCGACACCTGAACTCCCACCATAATATAGAAATTCAAAAGAAGAGGAATTAATACCAATTCCAACCATCCATGCATAGAAGTGATTGATTTGAAATGTGCTCCCAAAAAGATAATTAATTTTAGTCATTCACCACCTAACCAAAAGATCATCGGTTGAGAGAAGGGGCAGAGTAGATCAAAATTTAATGATCTGGGTAGAGGCGACAAAAATATCAAAGGCCTATATTGATGGAAGAGCATATTACCCTTCTAGAATATTATTGCAATCCCAAGGAGTAGTGTAATAGCTAAGCACTTATCTTCTCCAGTGTAGTTTTCTCGCCTTCTGATGAGGATTGATTAATGCTTGTATTTTAAATCCTTTGTAATTTTACTTTAAATAATGGAATGCTAATCATTTCCAAGTGTAGCTCTTTGGCCATTACAATTCACATGTAATACTTGGTATTTCTATATGAAACAAAAATATTACTATTTGGCTTCCATTATCATTTTGCATTTTTATGTTAAGTGTGAATACTTATTTCTACTTTGGTTGTTTGAGTGATTCTTATTTTATTTTGCTAAACTGGATTTTATGGGGGTCATTGGGTAGCTTCTAGAATTTGTATTTGAAACTTGAGTTGGATGTTTATTTTTGTAATAAGTTGATTGAATGGGAGTAGTTTAATTTTGAATCTTGGATTTCATGCACCTGTTCATCAGTCCTAGAATTCACTTCTAAGTATGCTACATCAACTACTGAGTAAGAACTTGGATGGGTAGTCTATTAGGTAATATGCTTGTGTCCACTCCTAGTGGTGTTGAGGGTGTATGCATCTTGATGCATCCATAATACATCCTTGTGAGTTTTGGCTATGACCTCCCTTTTTACATTCTCTCCTTGTGACCTTTTACGTTTCCCTATTTATGACTTAGGTAGCTAGGACCACCATAGAGGAATCAATATTCTTCAAATATCAACTGCCACCACCCTGCCCTGATGGTGGTGGTCATTTAATGTTGGTTTTGGTCCATCCATGCCTTGATGCTAGATTTTAAACCAACAGTTTTGGTGACTCTATTGGAAAAATCATTGAGTTTCCATGTTTTAGAAAGTCAAAGGTTAGTGATACTCCGATTTACCCATATCTTATCAAAATCACATGGTGACTTCAATTGTGTGGTATATCTAGATCATATGACTGATTGCACCATTTAATGCACTAAAATATCCAATATATTGGAGGATTCATGATTCAATGAGTAGCCTTGACATCATTAATCAATTAAAGAAAACAATATGCTCATTTGGTGACTCTAACTTGTTGGTTGGAATCAAGTGGTCTAAAGAACCATTGCTATGATGGCTCATATTGCCTATCCTAGTTGTAATGATACAGGCCCATTGAATATCTCTAGCCCCCACATCATTCCCAAGGAGGCCTTCAAGACACTTCCTAGTTATGATGGCACTGAAGGCACTGCATGTGAACACTATCAAGATGTAGTCTCCTTATTCATAATCCATGGTATTACTTCTAAAAGTGTGATGCTTAGACTCCTTGCTCTTTCCCTTAAAGGAAGGACATTATTATGGTTTGAAACCTTGGAGCATGGAAGTATCAACACATGGACTGATCTAGAATAAGCTCTCACTAGAACATTTGACACCTCTATAGACCCCTTCCTACTACTCACACAAATCACATTCATCAAGCAAACTTGTTCTAAAACCATGATTGACTTCACTGTCTACTTTATCATAACATGGAGGAGGATACCTCATAAAGCTAGGCCATATTCTACTCAAGCATACATATAATATGTTCATGCCTTTGAGCCTGACATAAGCCTCCTCGTGCAACAATCAGGAGAAAAATATTTTTTCAGATTTGTAAGGAAGCATCTTGAGCAGAGAGGAAGCTGATCCAAGTTGGAAAACTTCATGATAAAAGCCCTCCCCAGAATTTCTACCTAACATATCTACAAATTTGCTACCTTTAGAATTTATATCCGTGAAACCTCATTATAAGATATATGCCTCCATATTACATCCTCATGAGAACACACAATAAATACAACAAGAATTAGGAATGAGAATTCATTGGCTAAATAAAGAAGTCAACAACATGAGTAGGGAACTCTCAGATGAGGAAATACAATTAAGTGGTCTAGAATCCAATGGGTAATACTCCTACATATAGCCACAAGGGGAGGGAAATTGGTCCCCTAGCTCATGCAAAAATAATAATTATCTATTTCTTGATATGGGGAACCTTATTTATTACTACTCTTTACAGGAAAAAGAGTCTAAACAATAGGTGAATCTCCCTAAGAAGGAGCAATGGCATGATGACACTACAATGATAGCCCTCCAGCAAGAAGCGACCTCCAAGGAGGAAAATAAATTTTCCAAGGAACCTAGTGACGAGTCTAGGTTATATTCATTTAATGTGACAATAGTTGAGCACAAGCTATATCATAAAGACCTTAGTTAGTACCTTGGTAATAGTTTTGAGATCCAAGAACTACCAAAACAAAAAGAGTGAATCCTAGTTGAGAGTGTCACCCATACCAAAAGGGATGAAGTATGGATCACAATGTATGTTGATCCATGCACTATACATTTTTGGTACCACTTCCTAAAATTACATCATCCAAATCATGGGCTAATATTATGAAAGGAGTCTTTGCACAAGTGGCCTTCGAGTAGAATGCAGAACCACTAAGGCCAAGCATGAGACCTGGAGGAGTTTTTGGATCAACTAATAACACCAACTAGTAGTAGAAAGTTGAGTGCAATGAGCAACTCAAATTTTATATCATTTGGTTTGGACACTACAAATTTATCAAATAAGCAGGAAAAAGACCTCTGGTCATAGTGTGCCAACTGCATCACAATTTTGTGTAAACATATTGACATTTAAATAAAATTTGTGGCATGTGCATAGCCACATGGTAGCTGGTATCGTATTGAATCAAAATTACATGGGATCTAAGTGTGTGATAATTTTTAGGTAGTTCCCCCCTTTATCTTCAAAAAGGGCATTTCTTCCCCCTTGTATTCTATTTTTGTTTTGACTCTATAGCCCAATGGACAACATCCCCAGAAGCTCGCTAGCCTGTAAGGCAAGTACATCAAGATTTGGAGGTATGAAAAAATGGAATTCACATAAAACCAAATATTCCAATCCACTTTAACTAGGGTAGTCACCCTATAAATGTCTCATATGAAATGAGTCAGGATATGCGATCAATAATTTTTAGGATGTATATTCACAAGTTGAATAGGTGCTTGCTAAATTGTGTAAAGAAGAGAGGTTGTATCAAGAAGGACAAATGTCTTTGGAATTCTGTTTGTTCTTGAAATAACTAAGGGCTATGATGGAGTATGTTAATGGGGATATTATTTTTGAAGATGTCCCATGAATAAAGAAGGTTTCCCTGGTTGTGCCATGGGATGTATTTGAGGTCACCTTCCCTTTGATTTCTTCCTTTTCTTCTCTCTCTTCCTCCTTTGTTTACCCCATTTTTTGGATGCTACTAAATCCTCTGGTTAGTAGCATTTTCTTCTTTCCCCTATATTTTTGTTCTTATATCCTAGGATTTTCATTCTATGCGCTTCTTCTTCTCTTATTTTCCCCATTGTGTCCCACATTGTTAAAGGTGTGTTTCCCCACATTTGACCCACCACTCTTCTATGTCTTATGGCCTTTCTTGGTCACCTTAGTTTCTGTTGAGTGGTGTTTTCACCCGATTGTGAAAGCACACTCTCCTGTAGGATCCGAGTCCTAAATCCTCTGCTTGCAAAGAAAAAACAATTTCTCCAAGGTTCCTGTTATGCTAATTTTTGATTACCAATGATGCTGTTAAAATAAAATGCTAGGAACACCTTAGGGTTTGCAAATGGATGTTAACAAGGGGCACTATGGTCTATTAACCTTGAACTTTCATTGGACTCAAAATGAATAAAATCTATTTTCATCTTTAGTTCCGATGGATTTTCAGCTTTTTTATTTGAATATAGTAATTAAACTGCTGAAAACAAAGTACGGGTTTGAAAAGCAAAACAAAATAAATAAAAATAAGAATAAATTATAGTCAGAAAGCTGTCATTAATTAGATGAAACCGAAGATACTAAGGCTTTCTACATACAACCTAACCTAATGAACCTGCACATTCACACAATCCAAATAGGCTAGGTGCGGCTCTCGAGGGTTTCTACTATAATTCCAGATTCAAGCGTTCGCATGAAGCAACCAAGAGATCTTGCATTAAAATTCACCTAAAAGCCTAAGAAATCTGGAAGGGAAAGATAGACATTAAAATCATGTATGCAAAAGTGACTCCTTCTTTCTCATCAATGAGATGCCAACTTTCTGTATTTTATATTAAATGATAACTCAATTACACTCAAAAAATGTTCCAGGGCATAAAAGTTCCAGAACAATGAAGGAAATTGCCCAAGTACAGGCCCAGAATAGCACGAAGCTCTTGTCTCTGCAACTCTGTAATCAGAAATTTCCAACCCCTCCTTCAATCTGCATTTCTGGTTTTATAGTACTGCAATGGCTCTTCGATTCCCTTTGTCGCTTCACTTCGTCTTCCTGCAAATGACCTTTCAAATTCCTGCTTTTCCTTGCTTTTAATTCACACTGGATGCCCAAACACGCGAAATATTCCACTGCATGTAACGTTCCTGCAATTCTGACACTTGTACGCCACGTGTCCTGCATTTCCTGTGCCTTCCGTAACGTTTTTCTACGAAAATCCTGACAAAAATTGCATGTTGCCTGTTCAGCTTCTTAACCGCGATAACGCGACATGTCGCGATATCGCGACATGTCACGATATCGCTACACTCCTTTTGGCCGTATGTCTTTGGCAGCTCCTCGTAGCGATATCGCTACCACTTTTACCTTAAGCTTCCTCTTCATGAAATGGTAGCGATATCGCTACCACTTTTTAACTTAAGCCTGCTTTCCCCGAATGGTAGCGATATCGCTACCACTTTTTAACTTAAGCTTCCTCTTCATGAAATGGTAGCGATATCGCTACCACTTTGACTTTGGGCTTTCTTTTCATGAAATGGTAGCGATATCGCTACCACTTTGACTTTGGGCTTTCTTTTCATGAAATGGTAGCGATATCGCTACCACTTTGACTTTGGGCTTTCTTTTCATGAAATGGTAGCGAAATCGCGACCGTTGTCATCCATACACCTTCGCCGAAACACGTCACGAAATCGTGACCACTTTCTCCATTGGGCCGCTGATAGGTCGCGATTTCGCGACACCTTTTCTGTTCATGCCACCGACACGTCGCGATTTCGTGACACCCTTTTTGTTCATGCCACCGACACGTCGCGATTTTGTGACACCCTTTTTGTTCATGCCACCGACACGTCGCGATTTCACTACGGTTTTCCGGTTTTTGTCATGATGGCGCAGTGTGTCGCGATTTTGCGACCCTTTCTACACTTATGCATTTTTCTTTTTTCTTCATTTTTTAGCATCTAGGTGATTGAGATCTGCTCAGTAAGCCTACAAAAAATGTGGGTCCCCACTTTTGGGGTGTGTTGTGGATCAACCACAACAGTTTCCTTTTCATATTTTTGCCCTTCTCCTCTTTCTTCCTTGTTAGTTCTACTTTTTTGAGTATAGGAGGCTTGCTAGGTATCTATTCCCACAAGTGGAAAAACCCTGTGAGTCACCAAGAGTGTGGGTGAGATTTTGCACTACTTTATCACCCACTCTTTTCCTTTAGATGATGCCTTTTTATTTTGGCCAAAATTTTGAAGTATTTATGGATGGGTGAAATATCGTGTGCTAGTGTTAAAGGGTAGCAACAAGTGGCATATGGAAAAAATACTTCAAGGTGATCAAGACCAAATATTGTTTAAATGAGTGGGGTAGATGAAAGGTCAGGTGGATGTTTCAACTCTGTCACAGGAAAAAGGTATTATAAAAATCATACGACTAGATGGGCAGAGACCCTGGTCATTCAACCAGGATGGAACTATCATAAATATCCACCCTCAAATAAGGTAAAAAGCCCACCCTCGATTGGGCATAAATTTGGCTCTTTAGTTGGGTGAAACCTAGGTAAAAAGCCCACCCTCCTTCATAAAGCCACTATGGGTGGAAATTTGTTGTCTAAATGACTTCCTGACACCTGAACTCCTACCATAATCTAGAAATTTAAAAGAAGAGGCATTAATGCCAATACAAATCATTCGTACATAGAAGTAATTGATTTGAAACATGTTCCTCCAAAAATAATTATTTTCAGCCATTCACCACCTAACCAAAATATCATCGATTGAGCGAAGTGGCAGAGTAGATCAAAATTTAATGATTTGGGTAGAGGTAGAAGAAATATCAAAGGCCTAGATTGATGGAAGAGCACCTTACCATTATAGAATATTGTTGCCATCCCAAGGAGCAGTGTATTAGCTAAGTGCCTATCTTCTCCAATGTAGTTTTCTCACCTTCCTCCATTAATGCTTGTATTTTGAATCCTTTGTAATTTTGCTATAAATAGTGGAATGCTAGTCATTCCCAAGCACAACTCTTTGGCCATTAAAATTCACATGTAATACTTGGCATTGCTATATGAATACAAACATATTACTATTTGGTTTCCAATTCTCATTTTGCATTTTCTATGTTAAGTGTGAATACTTATTTTTGCTTTAGTTGTTCAAGTGATTCTTATTTAATTCTACTAAACTAGATTTTATGGGGATCACTCGATAGATTATGGAATTCATATTTACAACTCAGGTTGGGTGTTTATGTCTGCAACAAGCTGACCATATGGGAGTACTCTAATTTTGAGTCTTGGATTTCATGCACTCGTCCATTGGTCCTAGAATTTTCTTCCAACCCTTCTGCATCAACTACTGAGTGAGAACCTAAATGGATAGTTTGTTAGGTAATATGCTTGTGTCCATTCCTGATGGTGCTGAGGGTGTATGCATATTGATATAGCCATAACCTATCTTTGTGAGTTATAGATATGACCTCCCTTTTTACTTTCTTCTCTTCTACCCTTTTCCTTTTCCCTGTTCATGACTTAGGTAGCTAGGACCACCATAAAGGAACTAACATTCTCCAAATATTGACCATCACCACCCTGCATCGATGATGGTGGCCATTCGATGTTGGTGTTGGTCCATCCCTGCCTTTATACCATATTTTTGACCAACAGAAGGTGATTCTCTCATAGTAATAAATGCAATTTTGAGGAAAGCAAATGTTTCATGGAACATACAAGAGATAATTGTGGAAATTCAAGATCTTTCTAAAGATTTTGAAGAAATCAGGTTGTATATGCAAAAGTGAAACACCAAAATATATAAAAATATAAATTGAAATCAAGACCCAATATTACACAAAAAGAGATGATTTTATTAATATGGGTGAGTCTCAAATCTCTAATTTTACAATGAAAGAATTTATTTTTTTGATGCAAATATTTATAATACTAGGGTTCTATAAAAACCTGGCGAATAACGCTGGTGGTGTCTTCAATATCACTTTTAATCCCAATAGAGGTGAGTGGGCTTTGTGCTTGTGTATATCCAAAACTTGCACACAGAGAATGACATAATAGGATTAGTAGTAAATGAGAGGGCTCCACTATGTGAGACCCTAAAGAATCAATACAAACCCTAAATACCAAATAATAAATTGCATACAAAATATGGAAATAATGAAAGTAGTATAACAATAAAAATATTTACCTTATTGAATTTGCCATTTTTTAATTAGTGATAGTTGTTGCAGGAAGTTGGTGCAGTGATTCCCTAGCATCACTCAAGGGTTAGTAGGGTAGTAAGGCTTTGGTTTGAGATACTTGTGGGTGCTAAACTACAACATAAAACACCTGTGGATGCTCAGGAATGGTGGAAAGCACCCTAAGGAACTTGGAGGTAGAGGGGAAGCACCTAGAGGTGCTCGATGGTGATAGGGAGCACCCGAAGGTGTTTGAGAAATGAGGTGAAGATCTATAGAAGCAGATATGGCTGAGCAAGAAGTGTAGAAATGGATGTAGGGGCTATGGTGAGTGAGGATGGATGGATAAATCAAGGGATTTAGGATGCTTGAAAACTTGGATTTCTTAGGATCCTTCAAAAACTTGGGAAATTCCAGGGGTTGAGCCATAAAATGGATCCTATTAATAATCCACACTAGGGTATGTTAGGGTTTGAACGATATGAATTGTGTGGCTCAAATTAAAACACATCAAAGGGTGGATATTAATTTTAGGTGTGTGGCATGGATTGATGTAGATGGATGGCTAGGATTAAGTTAAATTGGATGGCTAGGATTTATTTACATATATATATATATAATATAATATAATATTAAAATATTAATATTAAACATATATTTAACAAATATACCTAAATATATATAAATAAATGGGTAGAAATTGTGGGAAGACATGGATGGACGTCAAGTGGCTAGAATTTTGTGTCTACAAATACCCATTTTTATACTACATTGCATGAAACAAAATGCAGTGCAAACATATGAGACACCTGCTTGGTCTAGGCATATAAGTAAATTTTTCTTGAGATGTGATAGATGAGCTTGAAGACAAAATAATAAAGAATTTGTATTTATGTAGCTTACCACCTCAATTGGCGAATGAGTTTGTAGATGAATCTCACGAGATAATAGAAAAAAATATGTGCAAATGAAATGTGAACGATATAAATGATGTAAATGTGATACCGGTTTTACCCTAATGATTGTAAAGGGATTGGTGGATAATGTGAAATGATTGCATATATTTTTGCCCCAAAATATGAAAGGTTTTGCAAAAATGTGATGAAGAAGTGTCTATTTTTACCCTAACATATGAATGAAGTTTTGCCAAGTGTAGATGCCTATATCATGTAAGATGTATCCTGTTGTGGGAAACTCAAAACCAAATGTGGTTGCCCCAAATTTGGGGTGATTTGATGCTGCTGAAGAATGTGCCTTTAAGCATCATTGATATGCAAATATGAATATGCAAAGATAAAAATAGTCAACTTCGGAGGGCCAACTAATGACTGTCAAAAAATTTCTATGATCAGAACCAATCACCCTAGCTAAGGCCAGTCACCATGATGACTATCAAGAAAATGTGAAATGATGAAATGTGATTTTGTCCATGTATTAAGCCCCATGAACTAGGCCATTAATGATTGCTTGTGTGAAAATTATTCTTGGTAAGGTTTCACACAATATGTTAAGTAGTGATTATGATTTCAAACAATGAGATATGGAATGATGAAAATAACCAAGTTTCCTTATGGTAGGTTGTTCATATTACCGAATTGCATGGATGCAAATCGCTGCAATTGCCAAGTATATAGAATAATCCACTAGATACAAGGTTCACTTGAATATTTGTTTGAACTTGGAAAATATGCAAATGTTATGATTGATGATGGAAATGCATTATTAATGATGAGGATGATGGTGATGGTCGTTTTGTGCAAATTTGGACCGTTTTAGAGCATTTTATAACTTGTTATGCGATTTTGCAACTTTTAGTCATAAATGAAAATTATTCATCCAAATTAGTTGGAATATTCACAAACTCTATTAATAATGAAAATGAAGCATGAATGCAATATGGAAATATTTGGTGTGGGTAAGCCACTGTTTATAATGATTTGATATTTTATCAATTCTGATGCCAAACACCAGTTGGTGCTTTTGTTATGCATAGATGTCCATTAGTGTTTGTGCACTTTAAAAATGCCATGGTGTTCTTAAATGCATTAGGGAAAGCCCATGGACATCTCAATGAGGTTGAAGAAGCTATAAATAGCTTGCTAGGCAAAATTTGAGCTCATTTGTGAGTTTCTAAGTTTTTGAAGCTATGTTTGGGAGAGTTGGGTGGATTGGATTGGAGTGAGGTGAAGTGATTTGGGTGTGAAATCTATGGCAGTAGGAGTGGATGTAGGGGCAAAAACTAGGGTTGGAGTATGAGCTATTGAGGTAAGTCTCTTGTTGTGTGTAAAATTTTTATCTTTGTGATTTTGTTTTTGAACATGTATTAATGATAAATATTTTGTGTTGTGCTGTAACTTAGGATTTTAGAGGCTCGATACTAGTTCTAGTCTTACATCCCTTGGATGAGGAAGGTGCTGGTAAAGGAGGAGTGGGATTTTATAGAGGTTGTGGGGCTAGTGAAGGTATCTTGAATTGATGTGGTGAGGGCGAATGAGGGGTACCTCTATGCCTTGGTAGAGAGGTGGGATCTAGATAGGGGCACCTTTTAGCTCCCTATGGGAGAGGTGACCCTCACACTTGAGGATGTATATTGCATCCTCAAGGTGCTAGTGGAGGGGATTCATGTTGAGGTTGGACATGATTGAGGAGCAGAGATGAAAAATATATTTGGAGACAACTAGCAGAGTGTGAAGGTGGAGTGTGGCAGAATTCCCTACTTATCCATGTATATGGACAAGTATTTGGATGCCCTCTGAGCTTTGGTGATGTTTGTGTTGGCCAACATCATGGCCCCAGATAGTACTGGCTATAGGTTCTCTTAGAACATGATAGGGTTGGTGAACGATATGATAACTATGCAATAGATGTATGCATGGGATCTTGCCTTATTGGTGTAGGCATATCAGGATCTCTATGAGGTGAGGAGGTAGGGGATGAAGGGATTATGATGCAACTTACTACTATTGTGTTGGGGATGGGAGAACTTTATCTTTGATCGATTAGAGGGCTTACCAATGGTAGGATTGGATAGGGAGTAGCCCTATGCTAGGATATGGGCAATGGTAGAGGAGGTACAACTAAGTCATCCTATGCGAATGAGTGAGTGGTGCAAGGATTTTTGGGTTGGATTGACATCTATCCAAGTGACATGGAGGTCCTAGTAGGGTACCAGATGGACAGGAGATGGAGAGCATCTAATATGGTTTAGGTAGGCTAGGTGGGTGGTTGGGAAATATTAGAGTGAGGTTGAGTATATTTAATTCTCTTAGGTGCTCTGATAGTTTGGCCTGAGGTGAGAGGTTTCAGATGAGCCAATGCTCTATAGGAGGCATCGAGAGAAGACAAGGCTATCTTATGTGGAGCCATAAAGGGTGGCTTATGAGGATGATAAGGATATATATCTCCTTGATGTGGATTATGCAAGTACTACTATGGAGTACTATGCATGGTTTTTTATGCAGCTACCATGGGCACTGAATCTAGTAGTTGCTGGTGGAGATGGAGATAAGGGTGAGGGTGAGGGGATCCATTAGGATCCTAAGTGATAGAGGTGCTTTTGATATGACAGTCAAAGGAGGAGTACTAAGGGTGTGGTTATGTAGGCTCTAGGTAGTGGAGGAGATTTTAGGGATGGGGATGATATGAAGGAGACTTTAGATGTATCTCCAATTCAGAACAAGGAGTATTGGGTGAGGTTGGAGTAGTAGGTGGCAGAGTGGGATGCGATGGTGATGGATCTAGATGAGAGGGTCACGAGGCTCCAAGTAGAGTTGATGAAGAGGGAGTACTGGAATAATATTGACATAGTGCACCTCCAATATTGATAGAGATACATCAAGGCTTTAGAGGATAAGTTGATAGAGCATCATATTTCTCTTCCAGATCCTCTGACCTCATCTATATTTGAGACTACTAAGAAGAGAAAGTCTAGGCATAGTGCTAGGTATAAAACTCTTGATAGGTCACAAGGGTCCTCTTGGAGGACATAACTAGTGCTTAGATGTACTTTTTGTATATGAGCCTTGGTGCTCCATTGTATGTAACCTTTTAGAACTCATTGTATATGCGATATTTATACATATATATACATGGCTTTACTTTTTGTGTTATATGTTTGTGTGAATGATTTTTATGGAATGCATATTTATATGGATGATTAATGCAAGTGGAAATTCAAATGTTCTAATGATCCTTTATAGCTTAGATTTCACTTGGCCATGTTTAACATTGTTATTTAATTAGGGGCACTAGACTTGGTGGTATGTTGGGTGAATGACTCATGAAATGAAATGGAAGAAGATATGAATGTTGATATGGAAAAAGATATGTATTTTGATATGGAAGAAGATATGGTTGTTGATATGGAATAAGATATGGATGTTGATATGGAAAACTTACAATTTTGTAGAGACTCAAACATACTAGTGGCTTCAAACACACTCACTAAAATTGTCTAATCCCTTTAGGACCAAATGTGTGTGCAGTGAATTTAGTTACTAAATCATGAGCATGGTAATGACTCAAGGTAATCAAGAACCAATGTGTGTACAAGTGAGTTCATTAACTCATCTTGAGTAAATTGGGTGTGACCTGTTATGGATGAGACCAAGAAGTTAGCTTGTTCGTATGTGCGGTCAGAGGTCTCTTTAAAAGAGATGTGTCACCATGCATGAGTGTACTCCATTACCAGTCAAGCATCTATAGCTCTAGTGGAGGCTAACTCCATAGTCCAAGGATTTTGATCTCTTAATTTTTGGGGATGACTACCTAACCGTCTAATTAGAAATATAATACAATCCTTACAATCCAATGATCAGTGGTGTGTGATGTAAACTATTTAGAATTTTTGTTAGGGATTTTTCCCTACTCCTTATTTTATTTTTGATATTGTGATAGTGGTTATAGTGGTGAAAACCACTATTTTCATGGATTATGTTGCATTATGGGATAGGCAAGGATTACCCTTTTCACTTCCAGGTTCATACAAAGTATGGTGTTATCCTGCTTTGACACAATATATTTTTAAGATGTGAAATTGTGTTTGGTTCATGAATGTTTTGGAGTAAATTCCCAAAACTCAGGATTTTCTTAGTGAAGATGTGTAATGGTCCTAAAAGAAACTTGAAATTTATTTGGAGTTTGATTAAAACAACACTAGAAGTGGTTGAGTGACCGAAAACACCTAGGAATTATGGATGTATGTAGGCAAATGATAATTTGACTTGGTGTAATTATGTGGATGAAGTTGTGAAGGTGCCCCTGGTTAAGGCAACATGACTTTATGGGACCAATTAAAAACCTTGAACTTAATAAATTATCTCTAATATGAAATGTGAAATGTGGATGTGAATGCAATGTATGAAATGTAAAATGAAATGTGTGTGAATGCAATGTTTTGGAATGAAATACAATGTTTTTGAATGAAATGTATGCAAATGAAGTGCAATGTTTTTGTGTATTAGCCATGTATATATACATATATATCAATATCATTATGCATAGAAAGCTCTCAAGTGTATAACATAGAGTGGTTTAGGTTCATCATCTCCCTCTAGACTGGCAAGCCTATAAGTACCATTACCCACTCTGTGAGTGATAATGTATGGACCCAACCAATTAGCCACAAATTTATCATGAAGATGTGGTAGTGCATTGGTGTTTTTTTTAATTCTCTTTAAGGACAAAATACCCTACCTAGAATTCACGTAGATGAACTTTGGTGTTGTAAGCATGAATTAGGTGATCTTGATAAACTTGTAAATGCTCTAAATCATTGAATTGTCTCTCATAAAGAAGTGTGAGTTGGTCAAGATGTGCTTGTTTAGCAGTATCATCATCTATGAATTCTTGCAAAGAAATTTACAAGGAGGGAATATCGAGATCAAGATGAAGAACACAAGCTTATACTGAGAGGGGGGTGAACAGTATAAGACCACTTTTTACTTTTCTTTCCCAAATAATATTATCCAATATAATCAATGGCAATATCAATAGCAATAACCAAAGCAATGCACAAATCATCACACACAATAGAGACACCAAAATTTATGTGGTTCACCCAATGTGGGCTACTCCACGGAGAAAATATTTCACTAAAATTTTCTCAATCAATATCTTGGGAATCCTTTCCCTATTACAATGTTTATGGATCTCTATCCAAAGGAGACACCAATCCCCTAATCAAGTTTGTGGATCTCTATCCATAGGAGACACCAATCTCCTAACTCTACTCTGGTTGGTGATCCTCTAGAAGACCTCTGCCTCCACTACCCTTAGCAAATGGAACTCTATCCATAGAAGACACCTATCTTCCCTACTCTGGTTGGAGATCTCTATCCTCAACTCTGTCACCTCCAAAGCTCTATCTCAAATATGTACTAAACACAATCCTTCGGTCTAGCACAAATCTATCCTCAATATCTATCTCTGGTCTGGCACAAACCTGTCCTCAAATCTGCACCAAAATCTATCCTCGAATTTGTACTAAACATAGTCCTTTGGTCTGCAATCTTCCTCAATCTCTATCTCTGGCACAAACCTATCCTCAAATCTGCACCAAAATCTATCCTCGAATCTATACTAAACATAGTCCTTCGGTCTAGCACAAATCTATCCTCAATCTCTATCTTCAAGCCTTAACTCAAAGCTTGAATCAATCTCAAATCAACTCTATTGGATCTGCCCCAAACCTTAACTCAAGGTTTGAACAAATCAATCAATCAACTCTGCTCTCAAGTCTTCTCAAAGACTTATCTCAAATATGCCTTGTAAGCTTCCACAAAAGCTCACACCAATCTGTCCTCAAGTCCTCTCTAGAACTTGTCCAATATGCTCAATAAGTTCTCACAAGAACTTATCCAAATATGTTCTCAATATGTATTGTAAGCTTCCACAAAAGCTTACCCAAATATATCCACAAGTCTTCTCAAAGACTTACCTCAAATCTGCTCAACAAGTCCACACTAGAACTTGTCCAATCTCATAGAAACATAAAGAGAATTGTTAGAGACTCAATATGCTCTATACTCATCACAATGCTCAATTACTTTCAATCACTCTTTTAGAAACATACAGAGAATTGTTAGAGACTCAATATGCTTCACATTCACCTCAATGCTCAATCACTTTCAATCACTCTTTCAAAAACATACAAAGAATTGTTAGAGACTCAATATGCTTCACAATCACCTCAATGCTCATCACTTTCACCCTTTGAACATACAGAGAATTGTTAGAGACTCAATATGCTTCACAATCACCTCAATGTTCAATCACTTCCTCAAATCAATTCAGAATATAGAATAGTTTGTTTTATAGAACTTGAACAATCACTTCACACATCCACTTGACTAGGCTCAACCAACTCTACTCAACCAATCACTCAATGAAACAATCCTTGCTTACAAACCCTAGTCCAAGCATATGAACCTTCACTCAAAATGTTTCCAACAATGCTTATCAACCAATCTCACATAACAATGATACTCATGTTCTTTTCAAACCCTAGTTCAAGTTCTTCACTCAACCAATGGCTTCAACAACAATGCTTATAAAACAATCTCACATAACAATGATACTCATGTTCTTTTCAAACCCTAGTTCAAGTTCTTCACTCAACCAATGGCTTCAACAACAATGCTTATAAAACAAGGTTTTAACAACAACTCTTTATTCCAGAAAACCTTGAAGCATTAACTCAACACACTCAATAAGGAGACCTACTTAAGTCCTTTTCACTCCAAACTTGTTTTCCAGAAAACCAACCAATCAACTCAACTATGGAAGAATGTGCCCATACCTTTTTCTTGATGATGAAGGAACCTCAAAAATCTACCACAACCACAAACACTTCTTTGCCAAGCTCAAAGAAGTTATAAGATGATAAACTCTCTCAAAGATACAATGTAAATATCAAAACTTACATACACCTTATTACTCCATCTTAAAGAAATCATCCATCAACAATAATTGACCAAACACACCTTACTCTTCTCAATATTGCAATAATTGATTAAGTCACTTTACCAAATATATGCAATAAATCAATTTTTAATTCCCTAAGGTAAAAACAATATTACCCTAGTAAATTTCCATTTACCACTTAGGTAAATATCATAACCAATTTACCCCTTATCTCTCCCTAGCCTTAGCAAAGCAAAGAATAATTTTTATTTCTATTAACAACCCTTATCTCTCCACAACCTTAGCAACTTAATAAAAAATTAAATCAAAAATATAAAAACCTTTTATATCTCCCGCTCCGCATTTTGTGGGATTCGATCTTGCACTCTCTCCCTTGCTAGCACCTTGGCCACGGCTTGCTAGCCATGTGAGCCAAGCACTCACGTGCCCACTAAAAGCATAGAAGGCACTTTAATATTTCATTGAATCCTTTAGAGCCCTTGGCTCCCTTCTCCTCTTGCCACGTAGCGTGTTCGATGCGTTCCCTTCTCACTGAATGCACGAACCTTTTTGTTCACTGCTCCTTGGCACTTTCTCCATGAATCTTAGCATGATTTTTGGTGCAGAAATAATCGAAGGAAATTTGAATGCTTGGTTTTGAACTTAGGCAAAGGTTTAAATACCTTTTGCCTTCCAAATATTGCACGTCGACGGTGTATTAAACTTGGACGTCGATGCCTTTATAATATGCATAATTAATTTATAAATCATTTAAATTCTATTTAGAATTTAAATTTTATAAATTAACTTTGTAACCTTTGGCTTTATAAAAATTAAAGCCTCCTTGGGGGTTAAATAAAAATTTTTGTTGCTCATAATGATTTAATAAAAAATCATTTTGCCACCATGGTTTTAATAAAAACCCTTTATCTTGTTTTAACCCTTTATTTTTGCCTCACATAATATAAAAATAATATTATGACATATTTTCAATCAACCTCTCGCATTATTCCTTTTGACCTTTTGACATCAACTGTAGCTTATTCCTTGACATCAATGACAACTTCGTTCCTTGACATCAATGACAACTTTGACTCAAAATGTCCAACAATCTCCCCCTTTGTCATTGATGGCAACCCAAATTCTTTTTACCAAAAACTTAACCTTTTCTTTGTTCTGCTCCCCCTGGGACATTGCTCCCCCTGGCTCAATGCTCTCTTCAAATCTCTCCTCTTTACTCAAATACCAAATCTCTCCCCCTTACTCAAATCTCTCCCCTTTGACATCAATGGCAAAGGGTCACCTTTGGGGCTCGGGGCTAAGAATGAGTCTCTTAGCTTAGCCCCTCCCCCACCTCCTCTTGAGGTGGTTAATTTGGGGTGGGAGTATTTCTACTCCCAACAAGCACTGGTCTTTACCTTTATCCTCTTTTCTTCTTATCCGATCCTTCTGATTCCTTTGACTATTCCTTTCCATGTCCATGTTCCTATCCATGTCCATTTTCTTGTTCCTATTCCTATTCTTGTTCTTGTTCATGTTCATATCCTTGTTCCTGTTCCTGTTCATACTTGATTCTGGAATGTCTGCTCTACACCACTTTGTTGTGTGTCCATAATTATTGCACTTATAACACTTAATGTTATTATTCCTTGGAGGTGCAAATGTCTTAGGATTTCTCCTAGTGAAGCCATATCCTTTTCTATCATGAACCCTACAATTCATTGCCTTGTGACCAAACTGATTACATGAGTAGCAATACCCATGGAAAAGTTGTATGTAAAATTCCCATTTTCCTATCTTTCATGTGTCCTGCACTATGAAGCCATGTGCCCAAACCTGTGACATGAGAAACATCGTCCATTGAAATTTCCTTGCCTTGACCCCATTGGTCTCTTAGTCTCTTCTACCCTGTCCTATTTCTGATTGTTGTTCCATCTGTTTCTCCTTTGTGCATTGTTCCTTTCCTTGTTGAACTTTCTATTTTCCAACTTATCCTTAGAAGTCTCACTCTCTCTTTCACTTTCTTCTTTTGACGCTTCTTCTTCTTTGGTGCTTGAGCTTGACTCTCCTTTTTCTACTTCTTGTTTCCCTTGTTCTTCTTCAAAACTAGGTCTTATTTTGGTGATTGATGATCTTTGTGCATTGATAATCCTGTCCAAAGTCTTTGAATTTTTCTCAAACTTGTGTAGCTTGTCCTTGGAGCTTTTTACTTCCATCCTTAGTGAAACTATCTCATGTTCTAATCTTTCACACTCTAGATCTTTTGTCTTTAATTTTTTGGTCATACCTTCTTCAATTTTCCTTACCTCTTCAACCTTGATTTTGAAGTTGGTGAGTTCCTGTAGAAACTTTGTTTTTGCTTTCTCATCTTCTTGAGCTTGAACCCTTAATCTTGAGTTCTCCCTTTTTAATTCTTCGAGATCAACACTAAGTCTTTTACATTCTTGCTCTTTTACCTTTGATTGTTCAACCATATCTTTTTCAGCTCTCCTTGCCTTTTCAACCTTATCTCTCAAGTCAGAGAGATCTTGTAGAAGCTTTGTCTTACATTTCTCATCTTCTTGTATTTGAGCCTTCAATTCTAAATTCTCTCTTTTCAATTCAACAAGTTCCTTAAGAGTGACTTCCTCTTTTTCTTTTTCTAAATCTTCCTCTTCTTTCTTTCTTTGATCTTCTATAGGAGCATCTCATTTTTCTTCTATTATTGAAAGTAGAGTTTCTTCTTCATACCTATTTTGATTATCCTTGTTATCATTTAGATCCATTTCATCTTCAATATTGCTGAACCCATGACAATATCTTGCATCATGACCGAGTTGACCACAAACAAAACATTCTTCACCTTCTTGTAGACAATAAGCTACATGGTGACCTGTATTCCTACATCTGGTACAAAACTTTATCAATCTGATATTTTCTCCACTGCTTGATTCATATTTTGAATCTATTTCCATTTTTCCTCCCAAAACAACAATATCAAACTCATCTTCCTTTTCTTTCATGACCATGTGTGTTCTTTTCTTCTTGTGTCTCATGGTTTTGCCTTTGCCTTTCTTTGCCATTTGTGTTCTTGTAAGATCTTCCTTCAAGTTGTTAAACCCTTTTCGAAGGAACCAACTCTGATACCAATTGAAGAACACAAGCTTATACTGAGAGGGGGGTGAATAGTATAAGATCACTTTTTACTTTTCTTTCCCAAATAGTATTATCCAATATAATAAATGGCAATATCAATAGCAATAACCAAAGCAATGCACAAATCATCACACACAATAGAGACACCAATTTTACGTGGTTCACCCAATGTGGGCTACTCCATAAAGAAAATATTTCACTAAAATTTTCTCAATAAATATCTTGGGAATCCTTTCCCTATTACAATGTTTATGGATCTCTATCCAAAGGAGACACCAATCCCCTAATCAAATTTTATGGATCTCTATCCATAGGAGACACCAATCTCCTAACTCTGCTCTGGCTGGTGATCCTCTAGAAGAACTCTACCTCCACTGACCCTTAGCAAATGGAACTCTATCCATAGAAGACACCTATCTTCCCTACTCTAGCTGGAGATCTCTATCCTCAACTCTATCACCTCCAAAGCTCTATCTCAAATATGTACTAAACATAGTCCTTCGATCTAGCACAAATCTATCCTCAATCTCTATCTCTAGTCTGGCACAAACCTATCCTCAAATCTACACCAAAATCTATCCTCGAATCTGTACTAAACATAGTCCTTCGGTCTAGCACAAATCTATCCTCAATATCTATCTAATAAATAAATCCTTTAGAAATATCCTCAATCTCTATCTTCAAGCCTTAACTCAAAGCTTGACTCAATCTCAAATCAACTCTGTTGGATCTGCCCCAAACCTTAACTCAAGGTTTGAATAAATCAATCAATCAACTCTACTCTCAAGTCTTCTCAAAGACTTATCTCAAATCTACCTTGTAAGCTTCCACAAAATCTCACACTAATCTATCCTCAAGTCCTCTCTAGAACTTGTCCAATCTGCTCAATAAGTTCTCACAAGAACTTATCCAAATCTACTCTCAATCTGTATTGTAAGCTTCCACAAAAGCTTACCCAAATCTATCCACAAGTCTTCTCAAAGACTTACCTCAAATCTTCTCAACAAGTCCACACTAGAACTTGTCCAATCTCATAGAAACATAAAGAGAATTGTTAGAGACTCAATATGCTCTATACTCATCACAATGCTCAATTACTTTCAATCACTCTTTTAGAAACATACAGAGAATTTTTAGAGACTCAATATGCTTCACATTCACCTCAATGCTCAATCACTTTCAATCACTCTTTGAAACATAAGAGAATTGTTAGAGACTCAATATGCTTCACAATCACCTCAATTTTCACTTATCAAACTCTTTAGAAACATACAAGAATTGTTAGAGACTCAATATGCTTCACAATCACCTCAATGTTCAATCACTTCCTCAAATCAATTCAGAATATAGAATAGTTTGTTTTATAGAACTTGAACAATCACTTCACACATCCACTTGACTAGGCTCAACCAACTCTACTCAACCAATCACTCAATGAAACAATCCTTGCTTACAAACCCTAGTCCAAGCATATGAACCTTCACTCAAAATGTTTCCAACAATGCTTATCAACCAATCTCACATAACAATGATACTCATGTTCTTTTCAAACCCTAGTTCAAGTTCTTCACTCAACCAATGGCTTCAACAATAATGCTTATAAAATAATATCACATAACAATGATACTCATGTTCTTTTCAAACCCTAGTTCAAGTTCTTCACTCAACCAATGGCTTCAACAACAATGCTTATAAAACAAGGTTTTAACAACAACTCTTTATTCCAGAAAACCTTGAAGCATTAACTCAACACACTCAATAAGGAGACCTACTTAAGTCCTTTTCACTCCAAACTTGTTTTCCAGAAAACCAACCAATCAACTCAACTATGGAAGAATGTGCCCATACCTTTTTCTTGATGATGAAGGAACCTCAAAAATTCTACCACAACCACAAACACTTCTTTGCCAAGCTCAAAGAAGTTATAAGGTGATAAACTCTCTCAAAGATACAATGTAAATATCAAAACTTACATACACCTTATTACTCCATCTTAAAGAAATCATCCATCAACAATAATTGACCAAACACACCTTACTCTTCTCAATATTGCAATAATTGATTAAGTCACTTTACCAAATATATGCAATAAATCAATTTTTAATTCCCTAAGGTAAAAACAATATTACCCTAGTAAATTTCCATTTACCACTTAGGTAAATATCATAACCAATTTACCCCTTATCTCTCCCTAGCCTTAGCAAAGCAAAGAATAATTTTTATTTCTATTAACAACCCTTATCTCTCCACAACCTTAGCAACTTAATTAAAAATTAAATAAAAAATATAAAAACCTTTTATATCTCCCGCTCCACGTTTCATGGGATTCGATCTTGCACTCTCTCCCTTGCTAGCGCCTTGGCCATGGCTTGCTAGCCGTGTGAGCCAAGCGCTCACGTGCCCACTAAAAGCGTAGAAGGTGCTTTAATATTTCGTCGAATCCTTTAGAGCCCTTGGCTCCCTTCTCCTCTTGCCACGTAGCGTGTTCGATGCGCTCCCTTCTTACTGAATGCACGAGCCTTTTTGTTCGCTGCTCCTTGGACATTTCTCCACGAATCTTAGCACGATTTTCGACATAGAAATAATCGAAGGAAATTCGAATGCTATGGTTTTGAACTTAGGCAAAGGTTTAAATACCTTTTGCCTTCCAAATATTGCACGTCGGCGGTGTATTAAACTTGGACGTCGACGCCTTTATAATATGCATAATTAATTTATAAATCATTTAAATTCTATTTAGAATTTAAATTTTATAAATTAACTTTGTAACCTTTGGCTTTATAAAAATTAAAGCCTCCTTGGGGGTTAAATAAAAACTTTTTGTTGCTCATAATGATTTAATAAAAAATCATTTTGCCACCATGGTTTTAATAAAAACCCTTTATTTTTGCCTCACATAATATAAAAATAATATTATGACATATTTTCAATCAACCTCTCGCATTATTCCTTTTGACCTTTTGACATCAACTGTAGCTTATTCCTTGACATCAATGACAACTTCATTCCTTGACATCAATGACAACTTTGACTCAAAATGTCCAACACAAGAGGCATGATTTCTTTAGATCCATAGAACAATGAAAATGGCATTGTACTAGTAGGTATGCAAATGCTTTTTTGATTAGCCCATAAAGCTAAAGGAATTTTGGTATGACAATGTCTATGATTTTCGTTAACAAGTTTCTTGAGAATAGCAATTAAGGTCTTGTTGGTAACCTCAGCTTATCCATTGGCTTGTGGATAATAAGGAGTCAAGAAACTATGTTGGATGTTATATTTATCGCAAAGCAATCGAACATCCTTTTTCTTGAAAGAATTACCATTGTCAGAGATGATTTTCGAGGGGATGCCAAAATGATAAATGATATGGTGAAGTATGAACTCCACAATTCTAGGTCCTATCGTACGAGTTAGAGGAATTTTATCAACCCACTTTGTGAAGTATTCAGTGGCTATGATGATGAATGTATGTTGTCCCAAGTAAGGAGGTGAAATTTTTCCAATTAAATATAGATGCCATTGTGAAAAGGGCCAGAGGCTTGGAATAGGCTATAAAGCTTGTGATGACACGAGTTAAATTAGCATGTTCTTGACATTTTTTACAATTTTTGACATATGTGCAACAATCACATTCCATGGTGGGCCAATAATAACCCATGTGTAGAATACGCTTTGCAATGGCCATCCCACTAAAATAATTACCACAAGTTCCATCATGAGATTTAGCTATGGCTCTTTGTGCTTCACTAGACTCAAGATAATGAAGGACTCCATCATAACCATGATTATACAACACATCCCCCAAGAGAAAAAAATGAGCTACCTTTTTATTGAAAGTGTATTTAGTAGTTCAATACATATCAGATGGGAGTGTTCCAAACTTGAGAAAGGCTACTATCTGGATTGACCAAGGTTCATATGGATCTAACTGGATAAATCAAACATCCTTTTCATCCTTATATTCAATGCAAACAATTGCATATTTGGAGACCGTTGAAATGATAAGGGGTTGTACCTATTTGAAGGAGTCTATTGGAATCAATGATCCAAGAGAGGCCATTGCATCTACAAATAAATTAGTTGAACATGGAAAACTATTGCTTTCGTACCATTCAAACTTAGAGAGAAATTTAATTTTCTACTTCATGATAAAGTTTAATGGTAGGTTCTTTGCATTGGTATTCTTTGTTGTTTGACAAAAAGTTAAGAATAACCAAATATTGTGATATGCTTAATGCTCATAGCTATAGTTGATTGAAGACATAATATTAAGGCTTTGTACTTTCTTGTGTTGTTTATGCATTGGAATTCAAGTTTGAATGATAAGGGAATAGGTACCCCCTGGGGTGTATAAAAAATGACTCTAGCACCTTGACATTTTGCACACTTAGAACCATAAAAGAATAATGTGATATCAAAATCTTCCTCTGGAATGACATCTTCTTCTTGTTTAGTGACAAATAATACTAAATTATCTAGGAGCTAAATAATCAAAGGATGATCACAAGGTAGTGGAGCTTTCATAAGTTGATAGGCTATAACCTGATATTTAATGGACTTTTGGATATTGAATTCAAGGTTGAATTCCATGAGAAGTATTATCCATTTATTGGTGTAGGTGTTATTGTAAGTGCGAGACATCATGTAACACAGAGGATTTTCTCTAGATATGACATATCTTGTGTGACTACACATATAATATCAAAGTTTATTAGTGGAAAAAACCACTGCTAAGCATAATTTTTCTATATAAGCGTATCTAGTTTCATAACTTACCAATGTTTGACTAATGTAATAGATAACTTACTCTAAATTTTCTTCATTATTTTGTGCAAGTATTGTCCCTAGTGCAAATTCCATTTCTAAGACATAGAGATAGAATGGAACCCCTAAATGAGGAGGAGATAAGACTGGTAGAGAAGGTAGGTATTGCTTAATATCATCAAAGGATTTTTTGACATTCATCTATCTAAGAAAATAGCACCCCCTTTTGTAATAGGTGATTGAATGACCTGCATCTATCAGAAAGTTGCACAATGAAACAATATATTGATTGAATATTTCCTTGTAAACACTAAAATTCCTTTAAGTTTGTTGGGGGAGGTATCTCTAAGATGGCCTTGACCTTGTTTGGGTCCACCTCAATGCTTCTTTTGGAGATAATGAACCCTAATAGTTTTCTAGAGGTAACACCAAAGATACATTTCTTGGGGTTCAACCTTAAATTATGTTCTAGAAGCTGGTCAAAAACTTTCTCCAACACACCAATGTGCTATTGTTGAGTTTTGGATTTTTTTAAGAGATTGTCCATATAATATTAAATAATATTATGCATATAGTCATGGGAGATGTACGTCATGGCATGTTGATAAGTGGAACCTACATTTTAATGCCAAAAGACATCACCTTGTAACAAAAAGTCTCCCGAGATATAGTGAATGTTGTTTTGTGTTGGTCATCAAGATTTATTTGAATTTGGTTGTATCCTGAGAAATTGTCCATGAGCGAAAGCATTTCATGGCCAGCGCATGTGTCAACAAGAGTATCAATGTTTGGAAGAGAAAAATCATCCTTAGTTCACACTTTATTAAGATATTGAAAGTCAGTGCAAATACGTATCACCTTGTTAGGTTTACAAATAGGTACCATATTTGAGAGCCACTCAAGATAATCAATGGGTATGATGAAACCCACATCTAGTAGCTTTTGGAGCCCTTATTTGAACAAGAGGGCAATGGTAGGATGCATCCTTATCAGTTTTTATTTGATTGGCCTAACATCAAGATGTAAGGTGAGATTATGGACAACCAATCTAGGGTTAAGACCAGGCATGTATTTATAGGACCATGCAAAAATACTCTTATTCCTCTTGAGAAGAGCAATTAATTACTCTTGTTCATCATTGGATAAGCTTTTTCCAAGCTTGACAATTTGGGTATTATCTTTGTTTGAACTAAGGTCCACATAGATAGTATCTTCAATGGACATATGGGAACCTTCCTCAATTTGATTGGGCATAGGGATCAGATGAATGTCATATAATATGTCATAAAACTCTTATGACTTTTCCTCATATACATTTGCCTAGAAAACCTTAGTATTCGAAGGTGAAGGTGAAGGTAGAGAGGAAGGAGGAATGTAGTTGGCTAAAGCCCTTAATAATTCCTTAGATAAGAACAAATTGAAAAAGGATAGAGGTAAAGAAATATGATCCATATCAATAAGGCTCATGTCAATTAGAATTGACTTTGCCAAATCATATGGATTATAGAGTGGGGTGAATAAGTCAACAGGATTCATATTGACTTAAGGAAAAAATAGATAAAGGTGAAATGGATGGGATGGATAGAGCCTAAGGATTGGTTCTAGGACCTTGGTAAACTTGGAGAACATCAAACAACACAAATAAATGCATTTAACTAAATGATATATACATGCAAAATAAAATATTTTTTGTTTGACTTTTGTGGTAGTGGTGAAAACCACTATTTTTGTGTTATGTATATATATAAAAGTTTGGCTTATGAAATGGATTAATGATATGGAGGTGGTGGTTCAAGAGTAGGTGTGGCTCACTCTTGTGGAAGAAGCAAGTGAAATATGGGCTCATGGATGGGGAAAACTCTAAGATAAAACTCATCCTATTCAATATGGAGAATGATGGGCTTCAATTCCTCTTCAGATTCATTTAAAATTATCAACATGAGTTCAAATTCTTCATAGATTTATTTGTCAGAGTCATCGGGGTGGAGGGCTTCTTCTCCTAAATTTAGATTAAGCCTTTGGAAGGCTTGTTCAAGGGAAGAGGTGGTGGAAAGTGGAGTGTAACCTAAGCCTGAATGGTCATGCATTTCTCGATATGGAACATCAATAATATCATGCATTCCCTATTCATGTAGTTCTAGTCCATGTTTCTACCAATTAACTATGTGAAATTAACAGATGGAAATCCTGATATGTTGTGTATGTTGGTAGATGCTGATTCCTTGGGTTCTTCTAGGGGAGCTAGATTGGACAAAGAATCAATCCCCCCATATACAAAATTTATGTTGTTGGGAGCTAAATCCATGTCATATACCACTCCTATAGATAAGGGTGGGTCATGTGGGTAACCAAAATCCTTAGCATTTGGAATGGTGAATGACATGTAATTGTGATGTATTGGACCACATATTCACCAATACTAGGATTAGTGAGGTGGACCTCGACTTGGGATGATGTGGAAGGATCATTATTGGATAATGACTTAGGGAACAATGAATATGAAGATATCTCACAAGTCATCAACTTGACTTGAAAAACATTGGCTGATGGCGATGGATTGGATTGGAAAGGTTGTTGGATGAAAGATGATAATGTGGAAGGTAAATATGTGGATTGACTTGGAACACATGTGCATTTTGTTAATGATGAATATGATGGGGGCATGGAAGCTTAATGGGGATTAGTGATAAGGGACTCCTCAAGAATGGGATCCTTTGATGAAGCAATGCATGGAGTGGTAGATGGATTGAATTACGGTGATAGGAAAAGGTAGGTTGAAGAAAGCATGGATTCATAAGGATTTGAAATGAAGTTGAAATACTTAAATAGTTTGAAATCTAATGGTATGCAATGTACTTGTCCCTCATGAATGTACTTAAGGCATTGATGTAGTATTGAAGGAACACATCTCATCTCCCTCATCCAAGGTCTTCCAATGAGCATATTGTATGCCATGAATCATTCTAAGATGTGGAACATAGTGTGCAACATTTTGACCCCCACTTCAATGGGTAAAACAACAGTGCAAACTATGGACCACAAAGCATCATTAAATGATTTTAGGGTGAAGGATGACTTGGTGATATGAGATAGAGGAAGGTTTGGATGATGAAGGGTATATGTGGTTATGATACTGATGGAGGTGTAGACACCTAAAATGCATCATGTCGAAATGACTACTTATATGGGACATGCTAAAGGACCATATAGAAGACCTTTGGATAAATCCAAGGTATAGCAGTGGTTTTTACCACTCATTTGGGCATATTTTCCTAGTCAATGCTAGTCGTTGCTGACATCCATGGTTAGCAGTGCTGATCACGCCTGTCAGCCACGGTCAGGACTCAGAATTAGTTATCCTTCATATGATCCAAAATTGGTTGCAATGGCCAATTGGTTGCATATTGGAGTGGTTTGAGTGAGGAAGGTTCTGGATCCTTCCATCCAACAAGCTCAACCACCCAATATTGATCTTAGATTCATGAGGAAGCTACCCCTAGCCCTTTGCAATTACTATATAATCCCCCTAGGAATTGGGAAAAATAGAGAGAAAAATATAATCAATTAAGAAATGAAGCCCTTTCAAATTTCATACTCATTCACGTGCATTGATAAGAATACTTTTTCTACCCAATTAGAGATCACATTACCATGTATATCCTAGGAGGATAGGAGAGCCAATAAATGCTAATATGTGCAATCCATGCACTCACTGAGCAATTCAACCACCAAATATATCATAGGACATAGAGGCAACCCTTAACCATCAATTTGACAAAGAGAATCAAAGAATTTGCCTTGATTTGGAGGGTAAACTTACTTCAATCTCTGCCATGACTGTCAGCCATGGTGAACAGTGCCCACCACTTGAAGGACCTGCGGTCAGTAGGTGACACCTATTTTCTTTGTTCTTTACTTTACAGTATGTTTAACTAGGTTAGATTAGTCTTGTTGTAGGTTTAATTTAGTATTTTAGAGATATTTTACCGACATATTAGGAGTTAGTTGCAATTTCCCTTCATTGTTGTAGTGTAGGCATAATGAATATTTTTCATGCTTCCATATCTTCAATTGGTTAATTAAGATCTTAAATAGATTCATCTTAATTTATTTTATGTTTCTAATGGTAGATTATCATGTTTTAGATCAATTTACATGTACTAAATCACTTTCTTGATTTCTTGATTATCATGTTATCTTTTATACAGGCACCCTTTTAAAGCCTCATCAAGAGAGGCCTCCTTTTATTTTAATGTTTCTTGTTTTTTATTGCATGTAGGACTAACAGGGTTTTGGTATGCAAGGCAAAAAATACCTCTAATCATGGAGAAGAGGGTCATCGACACCCTAGAGTAGTTTGTGTCACCCTTAAAGGCATTTTGATTGCATCTACCCTTGAGAGGGATTTGAAACTCTATTTTAATTGATGTATCAAATGGGTATCCCTAAGAGGGATGAATATGTAACTTGGCTTTATTGAGATTAATAAAGGGATTCATTATATTTGTTTCATTTCTTGTTGTCAACTTATGTTTTCCCATTTGTGCTTATTTCATAAATTACAATAGATAGATTAGATAGCAAGAGCCTTTTTGGTGGGTAAAAAATGTGATCATGGTGGAAGTCCACATTTTTTGCCATGATTTACTAATTCTGGTATGTTTCTTTATGGTAGATACTTACCATGATTAACATCCAGGATCAAAAAATTTGCCTGTGATTGATAGGTGCGGTCAACAGTCACATCCGTGCATCAGAGCCGTGATCAAAAATAGACTAACCATAGAGCAGGAGTAAAAAGCTAAATTAGATGAGGACTTGAGGTAGGTCCTTATGACACCCTTTGTGTTTTTTCATATCTCCATGTTTTTCCAAAACATCAAAAATAAAATCTAGCTAGAACAAGGATAAAAAGAACAATAAAATGAATTAGGTCCTTGGGATTTTTATTTGATGCTTCTACTAGTTGCTACTAGGAATAACAGGTCTCTGAGTGTAGCTCACCCTAGTCTCCAGCAGTTTAGGCCATCTGAATGTTAGATTTTGCTTGCATAAGGTCTAATCAATGGCCAATTACTCATACTAGTGGCATTCTCTGAATATTACATAACATAGTGTGCATATACCTATGAATATCAAACGTTCTTGGTTACATATCATATAGAAAATTATAATTTTAATGTTGTATTATGCATATTTACTTTATGCAAATTAAAAAGAACCACACACACCATATTTCACAGTAAATGCTAGTGAGTTGGGAGTCACATCCAACCACTAGTAGGGTTTCAATGATGGTGGAGATGATTCCCATCCGTTGGCCCAAATCCCTCATACCTTCTTATTACTAGACCAATACTAGATCCAAGAACCATTCATAGCCCAAAAAATTTGTATGTACTTCTCTTCGAAGGGTATAATGCTAACTGGGTGAGATTGGGTGAGGATCTAGGAGGACCTGTGCTCCCTGACCAGGTCTAGACTTCATTACCATATTTTGGGGGGATTACGTGACCTGTAATTCATTTCTAGGTTGTCGAGCTATTGAGGATATTCAGTGGTGATTGGCTGGGTCTGAGGAATTCTAACTTCTTGAGCAGTTTTGTACAACATCCTTTTGGTCAGTGGAAATATCGTATGCTTGATACTGTGACTCTACTCTTTGGATTCGAGGTGGTGGGTCTTGTAGGATTTTAGTTCCTTTTGTGGCTTTACAGCCTTTGGTATTTTTGTCGCTAAATACTTGTAGGTTCTCCTCCTTGTTTCCTTGAAGTTTCTTTTTGATGGGTCTGAGGAATTCTGGCTTCATGAGTAGTTTTTCACAACATCCTTTTGGGCTTGAGGGATTGCCCATGTGCTTTCTACTATGACTCTGCTCTTTGGGTTTGAAGTGGTAGTTCTTGTGGGTCTCAGTTCCTTTCATGGCTTCTAGGGGCCTCTGGTTTTATTGTTGCTGATTCCTTAAGGGACTTCCTCTTCTTTGACCTTGAAGCTGTTGTTGAAGGTTGTATGGGATATATGGATGTTGTTTTTTGGTTTGTGCTCTAACGTTTGCAGTCATGCATTCTCGTACTTCCTTCTTGGTGAATTCCTATGGTACTTTCCTATCCTTTCCTTTAGAAGTGTTATTATACTGCTGCTGCTTCCTTTGTTGGGTAGGTGTTCTCAAAGGCTTTCTTTTTTGCATAAGGACCCTATGGACTGGGTGTTCCTTTTGCTATTGAACCACTGTAGTACCATCTTCAGGATATTGTTCCATTTTGCTTCTTTTTGGGCTCCCTTGCATGGGATGTTGGTTCTCTTTAGATCTTTGTTTCCCAAGGGTGGTTTCTAGTTTTCCCACCCTTGGGATGTTTCAAATTTTAAAACTTTGGTTTTGTTTCCTTTTCCCACCCATGGGAAATTTTCAAAAGAATTTTTTATGGTTAGGGTATTTTGGCCCTTTCTCCTACCCTTGTTCAGTGCCTTGTGATTCAAATTTGTGTTTCTATAGGGCTTTCCCTTCCTGCCCATTTTTGCTTTGATGCAAATGAAGATGTCTTCCTCTAGAACAAAAGATTGTGTGTTCCTTACTTTGTTCCTTTGGGCTGTCCTTGCATTTTCTTTTGTCCATCCTTGGACAAATTTCTTTTTTTCATTCTGATGTTTCATGTTGTATTTTGATCCTTTGTAATCAGGTTTTGAGATCCTTGAAAAAAACCCACTTTTAATATACCAAAAAAAAAGGTTGTTGAGCTATGAGCATATAGGTGAAATCCATTAAACAATTAAGAAAATCATCAACGTATTTCAAAACATGACAAGAGTTACTTTACTGATACAACAAATTGAAAATATATCAAATAGTTTAGGGCTCATTTTAAAAACTGTAAAAGAAGATAAAAATCATTGTATTATTTGCATGCTAATGAAAGTTAAATATAGATATAGGATACATAATGGTGCAAACACGGAGAGGCCGATCCAAGCATAGACCTAAGATCAAAGCCCAAGCTCCACCTAGTGCACAACACGATGTGGAATGTCCTCAATCACTTAATACTCCTAGATATCGTTCAACGAGTATTAGAGGGGATAACTACACATGAGGGGATTCCATTGAGAATACCCTAATGAGATGAAGTACTAGATATCCCTCTATACATAGATAAGAGCATGGGACTTCCCAAAATGGGATTTTTGCACATGGTAGCATTTACCATGATTGTATTCCATTGGAATCCATAGGTTCAACTAAAGAATGTCATCAAGGGATCCAAATTGGTACCCCTTCAACCTATATCTAAGGGAGTTTCATGACCTCCACCATCAAATTCTAGATATTTTTGAGATCTACCCATTTAGGGGTGAACCAAGAGGGTTGTTTCCGAGCACAAGCCCACACAGACCCCCTATAGGGGTGAGCCCACGAAGTTCACCATAGATATATCAAAAGTGGGAACAAATGGTATGCCACCTCATGAGATATGGCATAGTAAATAGTTGGATGATCTAGATAGAGTCCTAGGGAATTTAGGATATACGCCTATGCCTACACCCTCCTGATCGGTGAGTAAGTGTAGTGCAACCACCGTTAGGACCACCCAAGAACATGGAGAGTGCTCCAAACATTCTTGAGATATGCATGCTCCTGCATCACATGCAGGCAATGAGTATAGGAGACAACCTGATATGAATTCTTTGTTTATAGACTGAGGTAATAGTGTGGTAAATAAGTTCATTGGAGGATATACCCATAAAGTCACTCGGATAGAGCGCACTTCTCAGAGGCCTCAGATGGCCGATCATGTTGATAGAGCTCATAGAATGATGTCAGAGCAGAAATGAAAGATTTTACAAGATCAATTAGAGGATGTTCATGTGGAAAAAGAGTGCCTTGAAAATGAGAATACTCAGAGACAGAGGTTCATAAGATAGAAATTATATGAACAACGTATGTGTGAACAACGCATCCTCAATCAGAAGGAGCATGTATAGAGAGAGGATTGATTGGCTAGTGTCGGTTTACCTCCTCGTAGTGATATCAAGGAGCATGTCGATAGATGAGTGTCTTCACAACCCAATTTACACCTAAAGTAGGAAAAAATAGTGCACCAAATGATAGTAAAAAATATGAGTGTCTATGTCCTATTGCTTATGAGTGTCAAACGGAAGCATGCAAGTAACATGGAAAAGATATAAAATAACAAGAAATGATGCAAAGAAAATTGAATTCTTATTAATTGGATAGATAAAATATAGGTTACAAAATGTCCCCTTTGAGGGCTCAAATGGATGATACAAATGTTTACAAATTGGGTGCCCAAGGATCAAAATCCTTCAAGTAACTTGGGTGCACATCCAATGTCTTTCCTCATACCCACAATCAAAGTGGGTGGGCCAAGGTTGTTTCTACTTGTATATTTTATTATTTGAGGTCCAATTACGATCCCTAATGTACTAAATTACCTACAACTACATGCAAGGAAACAAAAAATGTCAAATAGCGAGTGCATGTGATGAGAAACATTCAATCCCCATAGGGGCCAAATAGCTAATAGTGATAATAAACATTAAATCAACTCTAAATGGCTTTAAATTATAGAGGGATGTAAAATAGAATATTTTGGGAAGATATCACTAGAAATTATACCAAGATTGAGTCCGATGGTGCCTCGTAATTGCAATGATTGTGCATAACCTACAAAACACAAAGCAAACAATTTTTGGCCCTACACATATCCAAAACACATGAAAATTGGAAAAAATACATAAAGTGATATTTTAAGAAAACCCATTTGATCAGATTTGCAAAATTAGTAACAACTTAGGCATTTCCTCAAATGATCACTGCAGACCTGCATGAGACCCTACAAAACACTAAAATTGCAATACATCGGCCAATATAGCTAAGAATGAAATAAAATATGAACTGCAACATAGTAATAACATGTAGAAAATAAAAAATTGAAAATAGTCAAAAAATTGTACATGGATTTCTATTCATCATAGGGTGGGAAAAATAGGACTATCACAAATTAGGGGGTGCTCGGGGTGGGATGCCCATCGTTTTTGCCTAAATTTTAGCACCAATTCCACTGGGGATTGATGAAAAACACTATGGGATGTATTATCATCAAATTTTATGAGGGAATTCACTCAAATGATTTAGTTTAGTAACAAATTGTACATCCTAGTTCACTCGCAAACCTCCTTCGCTAGGTAGATATTTTGAGGGAAAAATGGGCACAAAAGGGTGGAAGAAAATATCGATAACACTCTATTGATTTATACTCAAAATATCCTCTCCATTTGTGTGGAAAATACATTCACTTTATAGCCCAAGGATGCTCATGGGTCAAAAGGCATGCGAGGGCATGCGAGGCAAGAGGTGCCACTTGACCACCAAGGTGACATGCGTTGGAGGGGGAAGAGAATCTCCTAATTTGGCCTCATTTATGGGTTGGAGCATTAAGATGCTATGTGATCTAACCTATAGGCATTAGAATACAAAAGAAATAACTATTTCTAGGTGCCATTTATCCATATTTGACTTTTTCCAGTCAGCCCCACCTTGGGACGAATGCTGCTATTCATCCCAGGGTGGGATGAATAGGTTTTGTATTCATCCTAGGGTGGAATGAATAGCAGCAAGATGTCCAAAAGGTCCTAAAAGTGACCTAGAACATTTCAAAACCCTATAAAAAGTGGTTAGAACCACTATATGACTCCTGAGGGCTGCCCTAGGGGCCTTGGTGTGTCATGAAGCTGTTGCTTATGGTAGTATAATCAGATTGAAAAAAATTTATTGTCTACAACACCCTGAGAACATCGACACACATACTCACCATACGGCTCAACATAGAGAACAATGTCCAATGTATGAACAACATGAGCATAGGTAGTATGGAAATGAATTGGAAGAGGAATTATAACAAGAATATCCTAAAATCTCCCAATTCGAGGAGGAGGGCAAGCCTAGTATCCCACCTCGACCAAGGAAGAATCTGCCTCCGAGGGTGCCTCCAAGACAATCTCAATAGGAGGAGTTTCTTTCCTTGTAAGCCTACAAGAACTTAGCAAAAAAGGTCCAAACCATAGAGAAGTAAGGAACGACTTATCAAAAGCCTACCTTGAACAAAATTCACAATGAACCTCTATGCACGTCAGTGCCTATTCTAGCATATCCTGAGCATTTCAAGATGCCTATACTAGAAATGTTTCAAGAAGAGGAAGATGCACAGGAGCACGTGACTAGTTTTCTAGATATGTGCTTTCATATTAAGAGCAATGATGCCTTGCTCCTATGCACCTTCATCATGACCGTATCAGGCCCAGCTCGAGAGTTGTTCAACCAATTAAAGAGGCACAATATTACTAGTTTCAAACAACTAGCTGATGCATTTCTTGAATACTTCTCCTTCAACATCAAGAAGAAGGTAAAATTATCTGACCTGGCTGCTCTAACGCAACATGACGATGAGCCAATAATGGATTATGGAAAATAGTGGAGGAAAATGATGGTAAAGCTACCATTATCCATCCCATCCTTTGAATTAAAATGAATGTTCATGAATAGTTGTGCTAAACACATTTTGTTATTTTTACAGTTGCAACAATACCAGACATTCGAAGAGGCTTTGGCATAAGCCAAGGTGATAGAGGACATCATGTTATAGGAGGGTAACTTGAAGTGCAAGAATAAGAAGGGACACAAGAAAATCACTGAGAGACATAAGGCCAAGCTAGCCCATATTAATCAAGTAGTGTTGAACCTTCAGAAAGGGGATAAGGTGCAACAATTAGTAGGATATCATCCTAACACTTAATGTAATAACTTCCTTGATGTAATAATTCCTAGTGAACGTGGGTAGTACCCATGATTAATATTTTGTAATGTTCTAAGTTTTAGCTTAGGTAGTGCCTATGACAAATGACACCCTTTTCTATGTAACACATGGTAGATAGGTTAGGTAAGGTGGCATTGTGCATGTAATTCATGTGGCATTATGCATGTAATTTGAGTGGCATTGTGCATGTAATTCAAAGTGGCACTATGCATGTAATTCGGGTGGCATTATGCATGTAATCCAGGTGGCATTTTGCATGTAAGCCAACCTTGGAGGGAAACTCTTTAAATACTTGAAAAGGCACCAATGTAATGATCTTTTTGCAAATTTATGAAGTATTGAAGGAGGTTGCCCCATCGAAGAGGCTTGCAATTATATCTATTATGAGATTGTTCCTTTTAAGTAGTTCTGTTATCATATGCAATTAATTCTGAATACTGTTATAATGTTTCTATGAGTTTATTTGAGTTGAGAGTGTGTTGTTAGTATATTTTATAGCAGGTTCCTAACAAGTGGTATCAGAGCGCTTTCTAGGGCCAAGTTCTGCTACAAATGCAATGATTCTTGCCATCCAATCTGCCTGTTAGGTATAAATTCGGTGTGTTTTTCCGTTCCTATTTTTCCTTATTAAAAAAAAAATCCAAAAAATACAATGCTTTTTTTTTTTCCAGACCAAAAAAAAAAAAATCTTTGTAGTTGAGTAGGTAGAAGCCCTATGCTGAGGGTTTTAAAATATCATGAAGGATCTATTGTTATTGGCTAAGCTAGATAGCCCACAAAGCTTCTAGTGAAGTGAGGGGCGATCAGGCTCCAATACCTAGGCCTCAAACAGAACTCGCGCATGGACTTGAGCTCCCATGTATCTTCGGGTATATCGGGAGACCATCTAGGTTTAAACAAACTTTTAGCCATTAGGAAGCTTTTCGGCCTTGTATTACTCATAGTATATAGGACACAACATCCTGGACGATTACCCTCCCGTATTGTCAGAGAGGCAGGTAGTGTGCTCATGGGTATGTGTGGAATCCTCCTTGAGTAGTGGCCTAAAATATTGGTTCGAGCACTATTGTTCATAACTGTCGGTATATTAGAGGGCCTATGGGTGGTACACACTCCTCTACCTAGCATTCCCTGGTTTTGTTCAAACTTCAACCTGTAAAAAAAAGAAAAAAAGAAAAAAGAAAAAAATGAGGCAAACCTCCCTATTTGTAAACCTACATTTCAAATCCCCAAAAAGTGAGCATATGAGAAAGGAGTCCTCTACTAAAAAATAACAGAAAGAACATGCATTCAGGATAGACCATGAGGATGACACTTAAGCTGAAATTCTGGAGAATAACAGTCAAATTTACAGTGGCAATCATAGTCAGGTCAGAGAGGTCAGCACAGTCAGGTCAAAATTTACAGTTTTCAGAGTCAGAACAGAACTGTCGTAACAGTCTCCTACAAAATACAGAGAATCTTGGAGGTAGTGAAGTCAGGACTGGGCCAACCAGTGAGAGTATGACAGAAGGCCAGTTATAGATAGTGCTCCAGTACCCAACTTCTGCTCTGTAGCTCAGAATCAAAAACTGTAAACACTGTTAGACTCAGCAAAACAATAGATAAAAAAAAAAGTCTGGGGTGCCAAAAAGTAGTGTTGAGAGATATAGCTCATTGTGACCACCTCCTCGAGCTGATTTTTTTGATATATAGAACCCAAGAACTTTTTTGGGGCACTTACTAAAAATAGTAAGTCCTAAAACTCGATTCTATTTTTAGTAATTGGTCACAAAAGGTTTCAAAATGGCCCAGGGTACCTGTGGACATCAAAAGGAACTAGAACACTTGGAATCCTTAACAAAAGCCATTGAAAATTTGCACTCGGCTTTTCACTCCATAAGGGAAGAAGTCCAAGGTCTTCGCCTAGAGCATGAGGCCACCAGTAATCGCTTAGAAGAAGCACTAACAGAAGTAGACAATAAACTAAAAAGAGGACCCCCCAAAATAGAACACCAAGCTAAGGGTTCTGCAAGGAATCATGACCATGAACCATCCTTCAGAATGCCCAAATTGGACTTTCCCAAATTTAGTGGTAAGGATGTTGATGGATGGCTATGTAGGGTTGATCAATTCTTTAGACTCCATAATGTCCCCATATTTCATCGAGTCTAGATGGCTTCCTTTAAATTGGAATCTGATGCTCTACACTGGTTTCAATGGTTACGTAGTGCCAACCCAAATATCTCTTGGGAGAATTTTGAATCCCAATTACTCACTCGATTTGGTCCTAATGAGTATGAGGAATTTACAGGGGCCTTGACCAAACTACAACAAACAGGGTCAGTCCGTGAATACCAAGCTCAATTTGAAAAATTGTCCAATAAGACAAGAGGATTGACTGAAGGGTTCTTCCAGAGTTGTTATATCAGTGGGTTGAAGGTGGAACTCCAGGCGGAAGTAAGAATGTTGAAACCACAAATTATGATGGAAGCTATAAGTTTGGCCCGTTTGGCCGAATCTAAACTCTCTGCCCATCAAATTTTACTCAAAATAGACCTTCATTTCCTCCCTGACCTCAACACCCAGTTGAAAATAAACCTGCTGCACCCAAGCACCTCACTATAGAAGAGATGGATGCACGTCATGCCCAGGGATTATTCTACAATTGTGATGAAAAGTTTTTTAAAGGGCATAAGTGTGCACACAAAAAATTATTCTTGATAGATGTTGAAGAACCTGAGGACTCTGACCAAAGTGATGAGGATGAGGACCCTCTAGAAACACCTCCTCCACAAGAAGAAGTGAAACAGGAACCTGAGACATCAAATACAGTCCATGCTCTTGTAGGCATTACTACTCCACAAACCATGAAGGTTGTGGGATTTTTCAAGGGCCAACGTCTTTCCATCCTTATGGATTCGAGAAGCACACACAAATTCATAGACCCTAGAGTGGCTCAGCAGGCAAATTGCTATGTCCACACTTGTAACTCCTTTGAGGTCATGGTAGCCAATGGGGGAACCTTACCTTGTAAAGGAAAATGCCGCAATGTTAAAATCAAGATAGGGGACTATGAACTCAAGCAGGACATGTTTGCCCTCCAGTTGGGTGGATGTGATATTGTTTTGGGATCTCAATGGTTGAGTACGTTGGGCACTATCAGTTGGAATTTTGCCAAACTTTGGATGTAGTTCTCCCAAAATGGACAAACACACATAATCAAGGGCTCCCCAGTAGGAACACCTCAAATTATTAGTTCAAATGACATGGAGAAATTTCTAAAGAAATCATCACGTGGGGTCATTGCATAACTATTCTCCATCCAACCATCCACCTCTCAAATGGGTGAAACTCCATCAGACCTACAACAGATTCTCCATAAACATGAGGTCATATTTTCAAAACCAACTACACTACCATCGCATCGCTCTCATGACCATGACATTCCATTATTGCTGGATAGTGCACCTCCCAATATCAGACCATACAGGTACCCTCATGCCATGAAGTTAGAGATTGAGAAAATGATACATGAATTACTCAAGGTAGGTATCGTTCGACCTAGTACTAGTCCCTACTCTGCACCAGTCTTACTAGTCCTCAAGAAGGATGGCTCCTGGTGACTGTGTATTGACTACCGATAACTCAACAAGATAACTGTCAAGGATAAATTTCCTATCCCTATGGTTGATGAATTACTAGATGAATTACATGGGACCATGTACTTCACCAAGCTAGACCTTCGCTCTGGGTACCATCAGATCCGACTCAGGGATGAAGATATTCCTAAAACTGCTTTTTGCACTCATGAAGGTCATTATGAATTCTTGGTAATGCCATTTGGTCTCACAAATGCTCCTTCCACATTTCAAATCCTGATGAACAACATATTTCACCCTTTTTTGTGGAAGTTCATCCTTGTGTTCTTCGATGACATCTTGATTTATAGTCACACATGGGAAGAGCATCTCAAGCATGTAGATCAAACCCTACAACTATTGGTTGACCATCAACTGTTCGCAAAAAGATCCAAGTGTTCCTTTGGTTTGACTGAAGTGGAGTACTTGGGACACATTGTCTCAAAGGATGGTGTCAAGGTTGACCCTAAGAAGATCCAAGTAGTCCAAGAATGGCCGAAACCATGCACTCTCAAGGGACTTCAAGGATTTTTAGGGCTTACAGGCTATTACCATAAATTTTTCTATAATTATGGGAAGATAGCCGCCCCCCTCACCTCCATGTTGAAGAAGGATTCTTTTACTTGGACAGGGTCGGCTGAGCAAGCCTTCCTGGAACTCAAGCATGCCATGACCACCACTCCAATTTTAGCCATGCCAGACTTCTCTAAAAAATTTGTCATTGAAAGTGATGCTTCTGGTCATGGTATTGGGGCGGTATTGATGCAAGAAGGATGCCCTTTGGCTTTTACCAGCAAAGCCCTATCTGATCACAATTTAGGGAAATCCACATATGCCAAGGAAATGATGGCAATCTTGCATGCAGTCCTACATTGGCGACCTTACCTCATTGGGCACCATTTCTCCATCAAAACTGACCATCGAAGTCTGAAATACTTTCTGGAACAACAGGTTGCCACCCCAGAGCAACAAAAGTGGCTATCAAAACTCATGGGCTATGATTATGACATCATGTACAAAAAAGGAAAGGAAAATCTTATGGCAAATGCTCTCTCTTGCCAATTTGAGACCCTTAGTATGTTGTGTGCCATTTCTGCACCATTGCCCCAATGGATTGAGCCCTTACATTAGGAAATACTTCAGGATGCAGATTTGAAAGACTTGGTTGCTTCACTTATGGATGATCCAGAGTCTACACCAAGATATAGTTGGGATGGCCAGGATCTACGTTATCGTCAACGCTTGGTTCTTCCTCCTAAGTCCCCACTTCGAGAGCTCCTCATGAAGGAATCACATGCTACTCCATCTTCTGGACATTCAGGGTTCCTAAAAATTTATGAGTGACTCAAGCGTACCTTCTTTTGGAAATGTATGAAATAGGACATTCGCTCTTTTGTAGCTTACTGTGACACCTGTCAAAGGATGAAAGGGGAAACAGTGTGCTCTTCGGGCACTCTTCAACCATTGCTGATTCCAGAGCAGGTGTGGACTGACATCTTCATGGACTTCATCGAAGGGTTACCCAAATTGAGAGGCAAGTTAGTTATTTTCATAGTAGTGGACCTTATTTCAAAGTATGCTCACTTTTGTGCCCTAGCCCATCCTTACACAGCATCCACTATTGCCCAAATTTTTCTTGACTCCATATTTCGCCTTCATGGTATGCCAACCTCCATTGTATCTGATCGTGATGCCACCTTTACTAACAATTTTTGGCAAGAGTTGTTTAAGTTGTAGGAGACTTAGCTCAAAATGAGTTCAGCCTACCATCTACAAATATATGGTCAAACAGAGGTTGTTAATAAATGCTTGGAAACCTACCTTCGTTGCTTTGCCTCCGATCATCCTACTCATTGGACAAAATGGCTTTCCTTGGCCGAATGGTGGTACAACACTTCCTATCATACCACCACCAAAATCACACCGTTTGAGGTATTTTATGGGCGCCCTCCACTCACACCTTCCTCCTACATTCTGGGTAGCTCCAAGGTCCATGCCGTTGACAATGCTCTGAGTCAACACACCGAGGTCCTTCGCCAACTCAAGCAAAATTTGAACATGGCCCAGAATCGGATGTGCCAACAAGCTGATCAACATCATTCTGAGTGCATTTTTGATGTGGGTGATATGGTCTTCCTTCGCTTACAGCCATAGAAAAAATCATCCCTACAACTTCGTAGGTGTCAAAAGCTCGCTCCAAAATTCTATGGTCCTTATCAGTTTCTACAACGGATTGGCCCTACAGCTTACAAATTGGCTCTTCCCCCCACTTCCAAGATCCACCCTATTTTTCATGTTTCCCTTCTCAAGAAAGTTGTGGGCACAAAGGTATAGGTTCAATCAAAACTTCCCAAATTGGATGAAGTAGGCTCCATCTTACTCGCACCTGAGTAGCTGCTGGATCGTCGAACTCGCACTCTGCGTAACCGTACCATTACGAAGGTCCTTGTTTAGTGGCATGGGATTCAACCTAAGGATGCTACATGGGAGTCTCTCCATCAACTCCAACAACAGTTTCCTCATTTTTAGCTTTGAGGACAAAGCTTCTTCAAGGAGAAGGGCATGTTAGGATCTCATCCTAACACTTAATGTAATAACTTCCTTGATGTAATAATTCCTAGTGAACGTGGGTAGTACCCATGATTAATATTTTGTAATGTTCTAAGTTTTAGCTTAGGTAGTGCCTATGACAAATGGCACCCTTTTCTATGTAACACATGGTAGATAGGTTAGGTAAGGTGGCATTGTGCATGTAATTTGTGTGGCATTATGCATGTAATTCGAGTGGCATTGTGCATGTAATTCAAAGTGGCACTATGCATGTAATTCGAGTGGCATTATGCATGTAATCCAAGTGGCATTTTGCATGTAAGCCAACCTTGGAGGGAAACTCTTTAAATATCCGAAAAGGCACCAATGTAATTATATTTTTACAAATTAATGAAGTATTGAAGGAGGTTGCCCCCTTGAAGAGGCCTACGATTCTATCTATTGTGAGATTGTTCCTTTTAAGTAGTTCTGTTATCATATGTAATTAATTCTGAATACTTTTATAATGTTTCTGTGAGTTTATTTGAGTTGAGAGTGAGTTGTTAGTATATTTTATAGTAGGTTCCTAACAACAAAAATGAAACTATCAGGCCCAACCTCCTCCTATGCAATATGAGCAGCGCAATAACAATTATAAGGGTAAAAATAAAGAACAATGCCCACCTCGTGTATTCACATAGTTATCGAAGTCCTTGGCTTTGATTTTTCATCAGTTATGTGAGGCAAAGGCTATAAACTTACCCGAGGTCAAGTTAATGGACCCAAATCAGCCCAAGCCTAAGGGCTACAAGGATGATCATTATTGCATCTTTCATCGATCGAAAGGCCATGACATCGAGGTATGTTGGTATTTCAAACATCTTGTGCAAAATATGATCAAGAGAGGTACGCTTCTTATTGACAACCCACAAGTGCCTGATAATAAAAATATGGGGATTTACAAAAATCCTCTACCAAATCATGAGGCACCAAAGAATAATGTTGGCCAAGTCAACCAAGTATGCATCGAACCACCAACCTAGGGGTTCATTAGAATGGTCAATGTTGTCACAAGAAACATGAGGTATGAATGACCGAATCAACCTCCAGCACCTATTAGAGTCCAAGATGCACCTCCTCCAAGGCCAACCCAACATGTGCCCAGCCCACCAACTAGACCGGTGGTGACCATCAGGAGTAGGTTGGTCCAAAACCTATAGATAACTCCAGTGAATTTGTCAATTTATGAGCTAATTCAGTAGTCTCCTAAGCATAGGGAGATGCTCATGGACATCTTAAGGTCCATAGAAGTGCAGCCTTAGGATCCCAAAGTATTTACACACTTTGTGGGGCACGTGCAATAGTGTCAGGAATCGATCATTCAATTTCATGACCATGAAGTCAAGATGGTTTCCACTGTTATAGCAGACCCACCATTGCATATCATCACATGTGTGAATCACAAACCATTCAAGCGGGTTTTTATTGACATGGGGTCATCAATCAATATCATAACTACCAAGGCGTTAACTCACTTGAAGTTACCCAAGATGCATATCATCCCTTCTACCTTCACGTTGAGAGATTTCAATGATGCATTATGCTCGACGGTCGGTACTATAGTTTTACCTATCCAGGTGGGGCTGAAGACCATCCCGGTGATGTGTCACGTAATCGAAGGTGCTATGCAATATAATATACTTCTAGGGAGGCCTTGGATCAGAGAAATGCATTGTGTCCCTTCTATTTTACATCAGTGTATCAAATACATTCATGAGGGATAGGTTCACGTGGTGCCTTCGGATGAAGAACCCTTTAAATACATGAATCTAGCAGATTTATCAAGGGAATTTGTGCTCCCCTCAATGCACCTGGATGTGCGACCAGCATCACCAATCAAAGATCCAAGAGGTAAAATCAAATAAGTGTGTGCTAGACCCACAACATCCGTATCTCAATGATCGAAGCACACGACAACTACTTCTATTAGACCGACTGCATCAATGATACAACGGGATGATAGGAAGTTGAAAGAAAATGTGGGCAAAAAGAAGATAAAGCAAATGCCCAAGCCAGTCATCATTGAAGCCCCTACTCCCATGGAAGTAGAGGAAGTTCAAGGAGGAGTCGAAGAGGCACTTCAGCCTACTTCACCTGCATCTTTAGCAGGGTCATCTGCACCGCAGGTGACCATCCATTTGGTTAATCCTAGATTAGGGGAATACATTGTGTAGAATGTGATGTTCACACCGATTATCGAGATTGCACATGACATGGGCCGACCATGAGCCCATCACCTTCCCATAGGGATGGTGGAACCATTGGGGGTACCACCTAACCAAACCAACTTCATCTATGGAGGGCTAGACCAGTTTGCATCTTCCACACCCATGGATGAGGATGATGATGAACCATTCACCATGAATGTTCATTATCTTTCTAACCTGGACTATGCCATGTGATACTTTGAGCATTACCATTGGCATGGTTACGATCTCGGACTATTCGAGTAGGGGCGTAAGAAGCCTATAGAACCACAGTATCAGTTACCTACTGATAGGTTCGGGTTGGGATTCTACAGTGGAGGATAGGCTAAACTCCTCATGGCATATTTAGACCACTTGTACCTCAGTCTGGGGGTGAAGTTGACTTCAATCCGTATCACCCTAATCCTTCTACATTTTAGAGGGATAACCGGCTAGTGACTTATGTCACTATAGATCCACCCAAGAGATATCACGTGAACATCTTGGTGGAGACCAGCCCAGAACCCATTCCAAGAGCTAACTTGGATAATCAAAGTCATGGAGCTATCGACGATATTGGTATGCATTTCCAAAATCTAGACATAACTATGAGTACCGAATCAGAAGTTGCTTCTGAGGATGTTCATGCAGTATCCATCATCGAAAGTGATGGACCAGACTATGATTCTGGAATAGATGATGTTGAGTTATCCTCAAACAATGAGCAATCCGAGGATGAAACCGAGTTGGCCTATTTGGGCCCCACACTCTTGCATCACCTTTTACCTCTGGAATCAATGAACATGAGTGAAGAGCCTCTCGATAATGATGATGGCTATCAAGAGATAGCCTACATGAGGCCTTATTTAGAGCATCGCCCGATTCTAGTGGGTAGCGGTGAAGGCCTATATTATGATAGTGATGAAGAAGATGAGACAGAGAGAGCCTACTTAGGACCTCCCTACTTACGCTATCATAATGCACCTTATACTATCGAGGAGATGTATAGAGAGATCAATCTCCATCCTCACCTTAGAGGGAGACCATCGAATCTTAATGTGATTTATCATATGGTGTTTCCCGATCTCCAATGTACATGGAGCTCCTTGAGCCCAATGATCCCATCCGATAGTCTGTTCATGGACCGGATCTAGAGATCCCCATACCCCCAGAACCACATCTCGAGGATGGAAGTTTTGTTAATGATGAGTCACTTGCACGTGGTCCTGGAGACATGATCCATTTCATCAACATGATCTCCATTGATTTGACCACTCCACTCCACAATCCAGCTGATCCATCCAAACCGTTGCCTCTAAATGTAGATGCTATTGATTGGGATCATGCTGATTCACCACTAGAGCCTAAATATTTCTTCCCTAATGAAGAAATGTTGCAACCTTTCCATTTTGTGCCAGGCTATGCACATGATGTCTATCATGCTGAGGATGCTTCCAATGAGGAACCTATAAACCTAGTAGATGACATCCACTTGATCCCTATGCCTCATCAGCTTGAGGAGGGATCCCATATGTCATTAGAGGAAACCTTCAAAGTGGATATCAATAATGATCCCACCAATCCAAGGAAGGTCAAATTTGGGGAGACTTTGACTCTTGATGAGCATGCCAACCTCATCCCTCTACTGAGAGAGAGACCTGATCTCTTTGCTTGGACTTACAAAGATATGTCGGGTCTAGATCCAAAATTGGTTACTCATAACCTTTCTCTAGATCTATCAAAGAAGCCAGTCAAGCAGAAACTCAGGAAGATGCATCCAATAGTAGCCTTAATGGTTAAGGATGAGTTGCAAAAGTTGTTGGACGTAGAGTTTGTCATCTCCATCGACTATCCAGAATGGGTATCCAATATGGTGCCTATAGGAAAACCTGATGGAAGGATCCATATTTGTATAGATTTTAGAGACCTAAATAAGGCAACACCAAAGGATTCATTTCCATTGCCGAATATCGATGCTCTTGTAGATGCAACTGCAGGTCATGAAATGCTCTCCTTAATGGATGGTTTTTCTGGTTACAATCAAATTCAGATTAAGCTCGAAGACCAGCATAAAACCATGTTTATAATGCCATGGGGGACATTTTGCTATAAATTTATGCCATTCAACCTTAAGAATGCTGGTGCCACATATCAATGGGCTATGACATATATTTTTCATGACTATATGCATAAGATCCTAGAGGATTACATTGATGACTTGTTGGCAAAGTCATTATTACGTTCTGAGCATGCGGAGGTCCTGAAGAAGGTCTTCGATCGCCTGATAGAGCATAATGTCAGGTTGAATCCTAAGAAGTGCATATTTGGCATAACTTCAAGAAAGCTCTTAGGATTCATCATTTCAAAATGAGGCATCGAAGTTGACCCAACAAAGGTCAAGGCTATTTTAGAAATGCATCCCCCCACAAACATCAAAGAATTAAGAAGCCTATAGGGCAAAGTAGCATCCATAAAGTGATTTATCACACAATTATCAGATAAATATCGACCCATGAATCGATTGCTACACAAGGGGGTCCCATTCAATTGGGATGAGGACTATCGAGCAACCTTTGCTAAAATTAAGCAATACCTAGCGACATTGCCGATGCTAGCTCCACCAAGGCCAGATGAGCCTTTTTATTATATATATCGACAATCAACTTTGCATTGGGAACCATGTTAGCCCAAAAGAATGCACAAAGTAAAGAACAAGCCATATATTATATTAGCAGAACCTTGGTGAGTTATGAGCTAGGATATGCATATGTGGAAAAGTTATGTTTAGCAGTAGTGTTCACTACAAAGAAATTGTGACACTATATGTTGAGTCATACGACATATGTCATATCCAAACAAAATCCTTTGTAGTATATGATGAGCAAGACATATCATAATACATGTATTGTAAAGTGGATCATGCTACTGATAGAATTCGATCTAGAATTCATAAGCCAAAAGTCCATTAAGGGATAAGTCATAGCAGATCAACTGGCTGAGGTACCTCTCAAAAATAGTAGGCCCCTCACCATAGAGCTTCTTGATGATGCAGTATTTGCCTTATCAAAAGCACTCAAACTTGAAGAACTGGATAACAAAGCTGATATGACCTTGTTCTTCGATGGTTCAAAGTGTGAGCAAGGGGGTGGTGTAGGAATAGTGTTGTTCATGCCACAAGGAGCTCCAATGCCCTTGTCATTCAAGTTAGACTTTCCTTGCACTAACAACAATGCTGAATATGAAGCCCTAATTTTGGGTCTCCAAATAACTATCGCCATGAAGATAAAAAGGTTAAATATCTTTGGTGATTCCCTTCTCATTGTGAACCAAGTTAAGGGATTATTTCAATGTCGATGTCCGGTATTGAAAGCTTACAAGGATCTTGTTGACATTTATCTAGCTCGATTGGAATGGTATGACATTGAGGCAATCCCTCATTCATCCAATAGATTTGTAGACACAATGGCATCTTTGGGATCTCTAATCCCTCAGAATCTATCTATCGATTTCACTACCATCCATGTAAAAATGTTGTCACACTCTATTGTGTAGTGTGAAGCATTGGATAACAAAGAGTCAATCAACATGATTCATGTAGAACCAAATCATGAATGGTTCTACCGAGCTAGAGACTTTCTCAAGAGAGCATCTTGGGGGTCTTTGATCTCGTAGGATCCGACGGGGAGTGGTATTACCATTCACCATAAGGTTGTTTCCCAGTCTGCATTTGCCAATGTAGAACCGTAGGGGGAACATGTTGTCTTGTCGGTCGAAGTTGAAGCTTATCATAACTAGACATCATAGATACATGACTTCCTTAGACTTGGTGTAATCCCTCAGGGATTGTCGCATGCTACAAAATGCACATTTAAGTAGAAAGTGATAAAGTATGTCTTGTTAGTAGACATCCTGTACCGTAGAAGCTATGATGGAGTTCTCCTTCATTGTCTTGAGCCCCAAGAGTCATCTTGGGAAATTTTGCAAGCTCATGATGGTACGTGCGGTGGCCATTTTAGTGGCATGGCTATCATCAAGTGCATCCTTCGCATGGGTTATTATTGGCCCACTATGGAGAAGGATTGCAATGTGTATGTCAAGAAATGCATTAAATGTCAACATCATGCTAATCTTATGCACTTGCCATCATAGGCCTTACAACCCATTCAAGCGGCTTGGCCATTTGCTTAGTGGGGATTTGATCTCATTGGTAAGATCTCTCCTCCATCATCGGGTCGACATACTTTTATTATCATGGCTACTGAGTATTTTACTAAGTGGGTGGAAGCCATTCCCTTAACAATGACAACTGGAGCACGTATTTCTGAGTTTATACTCACCAATATCATAAGTCATTTTGGGATACCATCCAAGATAGTTTCAGATAATGGAACATCATTTAAGAACAAAACTATGAGAGCTTTGACGTCTAAGTATAGAATCAAACATAGTTTTGCAACTCCATATTATCCACAAGCAAATGGATAAGCTAAAGCTTCAAATAAGATAATGGTCTCCATCTTGAAAAATATGGTACAAGAGCACCACAAATATTGGCACATCCAGCTGCCCCTTGCTTTATGGGCTTATAAGACTAGTATTCAGACACCCATTGGGGCAACTCCATTTTCATTGGTATATGGCACTGAGGCCATTATACCCTTAGAGTTGGAAATTCCAATGTTGCGCATCACATTGAAAGAGTTCATTGATGATGACACCATGCGACAAGCTCACCTAGATCAATTGATGCTACTTGATGAACATCATGTGAATGCCCTCGAGCACCTCCACGTTTATCAAGAGTACTTAAAATGAGCTTACAATAGCAAAGTCCATCTGAGAGACTTTGAGGTTGGTGATCTTGTGCTGAAAGAGAACCAACATAACTCAAATTTACCACCAAAAATGTGAGATAAATTTGTGGCTAACTGGTTAGGTCCTTATTTATCTCTAAGAATATTGGACTTTAAAATTGACTGGACATATCGCTTGACATCACTTGGAGGATTTGAAGAGCCTGAACCTCTCAATATCCTTCATCTTAAAGTATTTTATGCCTAAATCCTAAAAGGCTCCAAAGGCATCTGTAAGCCCTTTGGTCATTCAAAAGGCTCCAAGGGTTTCTCAAAACCGCTTGGTCAATCCCAAAAGGCTCCAAGGGTTTCTCAAAACCACTTGGTCAATCCCAAAAGGCTCCAAGGGTTTCTCAAAACCACTTGGTCAATCCTAAAGCGATTTCTAAGGGTTTTCACTTGGTCAATCCTAAAAGGCTCCAAGGGTTTCTCAAAACCGCTTGGTCAATCCCAAAAGGCTCCAAGGGTTTCTCAAAACCACTTGGTCAATCCCAAAAGGCTCCAAGGGTTTCTCAAAACCACTTGGTCAATCCTAAAAGGCTCCAAAGGTACCTGTAAGCCCTTTGGTCAATCCAGTAAAAGGCTCCAAAGGCATCTGTAAGCTCTTTGGTCAAACCAAATGTTAAAATCCATAAAAAAATTGGAAAAATATCAAAAATAAAAAACATTTACATTTCATTTGCATCATTGCATTACATTTTGCATCATGCATCTCATTTTCCACATGCATTTCACCTTTGCATTGCATTAGGCATATTCATCCATCGCACTTGCATTAGAATAAATTGTGTTTACAATCTTACAAATGACACCACATTTGTGTTTCAATCATGCATCTATGCACTATATTTTTCATCTATTTATCACCCTTGTGAGTAATTGTGTTTTTCAACACAACCCCAATTGTTGCTATGAAGAATATACTAGGGTTTTTTGGTCATTCAACCATACCTAGAGGTCTTCTCAAGAGTTGATAGAAAGCTTGCTTTGCTTTTGTAGTTGAGGTCTAGTTAGTATAGCCCTTAGCATATCATAATTCTATCACTAATCAACAAATTAAACAATCCTAATAAGGACTAGGGGAAGATGAAAGCCATGAAGTAGGACCAGGTATCCTGAGGTAAAAAGTTTATTCTTGCTTATCCCTCTGTGCGGACGGTATGAGAAATGTTGGCAATTGGCAAAAGGACAAGTTTATTCCCTACCTAAAATCCCTTGCTTACGTTAAAATGAGCAATATCCCAGAGTGATATCCTAGATCAATCCTCTATATTGATACCCTAGATCGATATCATAGATCGACATCCCAAATTGATATCCCATATTGATATCATAAGATCGATATCCTAGATCGATATCCCAAAAATAGTTCCCCAAAGTAAAATCCCCAAAGGAAGTTTCTGAAGCAAATTATCAAATGTAAATCCCAGAAATTCAAATCAAATGAAGATAAAATTGTACAAAGAAAGTAAAAATCAGTATCAAATCCCTTGCTCAAGAGAAAGAAAGAAAGAAAAAGAAAGGAAAGTACAAAATAAACAATGATTCTTGTCACTATAGTACAAAATAAATAGTGATTTTTATCACTTTATATGAGCAAGTATCCCAAAAAATTGAAGAAAAGAAGGGGGCGAACTTGAATCCCTGGAATTGTCAGCACTACTGTACCTTACGCATGATGATATGTCTGATACATTAGCATTTCGCTTTTGTGTAGACCAATGTTTGAATGTGGAAGAGCTAGCTTCAGGTGTCCTGTATCGCCTAGTGGTCTAGTCCAACTAAAATCTAAACCTAGGATTGGATAAACATTTGTGGACCCCCAATCTTAGCAATGGGCTGAAAGAATCCCGCTTGACATCGGGGTATGCTTATGCCTTATCTTAATATACTCATTTGCACACATAGGGATAATGAATAGTTAGGGCCTATCCTAGTGAAAGCCTTATGTTTCAGAAGTCTAGTATGGTTAGTATACAACTTTTGATCAGTCAACTAGGGTGTTTGAGTCTCATGGTAAACCTCAAAAATTCCCAAATAGCAACAACCAATTTTCAATGCAATCATCAAAACATCAATTTCTTTTATGAGAGTTTGTTTATTAGAACTATTTGTAATATATGTTAGATATCGGATGGATGTCATAAATGATGTTTAGATGGCCACTGACTATGTTATCCATATTATTTTAATTTACAAAAGCTTATGAACAGAAAACAATAAATAATTGCATCTCACATATGGGTGTACTATCTTTCACAAAGAGATAAAGCAACTACAATCCATGATTGTTATACATTCTGTGGTGTCATCCATTAGATTGATTAAAACTCATATTGCATACATTATGTTTTAAGTGATTAAAGCATACATGTCCATTTTACAAACACATTATCAAAGAAACAAAGAAATACATGCAGTACATACATGGCATAAATTATGTCATAGCAGTGTAAACTAAATGCATACAAGTAAAGCAAATATATACATGCATGTAACATCAAAATATGGCATTCATAATGCATCCATCATAAGTAGTACATCTGCATACATAACTCATAACATCTAATCATCTATCGCATAGCTATCTAGTGCATGTCATCCATACATCACATCATATAACATCAAATCAATAACACATTGCATCCATATGCATAACATAAAACATAAAATACCAAAAATAAAGTACACATGTAATGAGATGAAATGTCATATCATATATATATATGTGTCAAATGTACATAATAAGTGGGGTACATCAAAATGCTCGTAGGCTACATACGTGTAGGTCCTCGACCTTACACTAAAAAATGGTACAATAAGCATCTCTAAAGATCTATACTACATAGGGCCTATACCCCTAGTATGTGAGGCACCTCTATCACCTCCACCATCCCTGTGGGTCCTCTGTGAGCTGGCACCATGAGTACTTGAAGACCTATGAGTCCTCTTAGTCTTGTGCATCCTATGGCTGGAGCTAGCGGATGACTGCCCTATCTCTCTGGTCCTAGACCTGCTCTTGTGGGTCCCTATAGTGTGGGTATCCTCTGGAACCTCCCCACCTAGTAGCTTGATGTGACCCTCTAGCTAGGCGATGCGAGCTACACTCATTGTATGTCGATCATTACCCTCCTCCATGAGGGTATGTAGCCTCTTGATCTCTACCATAGGATCAAAACCTCTGAAGAAGATGGTACTATAGGTGGTCCCATGATAACCTATGAGGATGAGGGATCTCCCCTCACCACCCTGAGTAAGTCCCTCTTAGTAGTCACTACACTCAGTTATACCTGTGCTAGATCCCGCTCGCTAGTGAGCTATGTAATATGAGTGTCAGTCATGGTAACTTATGCTTGGAGAGTTGTCCTCTCCTCCTCGTATTCATACCACTACCTCTACCATGAGCTAGCTTCACCTCTAGAGTGGTGATAGAGGTATCCCTATGTAGGAGTTAGATGTAGAGTCTACCCACCTAGCTCTAGAGGTCAATAATCTATGCTCTTAGCTACTCTACCTCACTATCTAGAGCTGCCTCACCCTCCTTAGAAACCTCCTCCTTGACCTCTACCTATGGGCCCTCCTCTACTATGCCCCATGCTCCCTCTATCCTTTGGTGGGTCCTACACCCATGAGGATCCACCTCTGCACCCTCTGTACCCTTTACTACAAATCCCTCAATTGGTCGACCTAGAGGACCCTCATCATGCCACTAGAAGTTGGCCCACCAACCATCATAGTCTGGAGTAGTACCCACATCTGCTAGCCCCGACTCTTGGAAGTCATCATCATCCTCTCCTAGTGGAGTGACCTAGGGCTAGGTCAGGTCCCTCTCTAGGACTAGGCATCTATAGATGGTTGACATATCTGGGATATCTTATTGAATCCTAAACTACCATAGGATGTGAGAGAAGTAGTGATACTCATACTAATCGACCTTATGGTTGATGATCCATCTATCTCTATGCACCTGATGTAGGTATCTGGCTACCTCTATCCAAGGTGGATAGTCCATGTAAGGTCACCATTGGATATCCTCGAGGTGCAACTATGCAAAGTGATCGATGTAATGATCTAGGTCTCCTACATGAGACCTACTCTTGAAGCCCTCCTGCTCCTAGGGCTAGTAGGTGGTATAGCACTATCGATCATCCACAAGGGTAGTGATCTATAGGGGTAAGTCGATGGGGTGCTCTATCAGGATATGCTACCAACCCTAGATCTATAGAAGGAGGCTACAATCGATGCCCACTCTACTATGATGGGTAATCTAAAATAGCTCATGGTAGAGCTATGCTAAGAGAGTGCTCTCCCAGGACAAGATAAGCGGTCGCTCGGTCGAACTAACCATGACATATCTGGTCCGATCTAGGAGGTTCCAAGGGAACCTCACACCTAAAGAGTCTGGGAGGACTATCTGAATGATAAGATGCATAAATACTACCTCCCTTTATGAGAAAAATCTAGCCTCGTACCACTCCTGAATGTGGATGCCTCCATGGTCAATGCGACCCTGTGCCTCCATGCTCCATTGCCTGAAGATAGCATCAAATATGACCTTCCTCATCATGGTAGGAGAGGAGGTGATGGGCTCACCATCAATGGGTAGTTAGAATATGTAGTATACATCCTCTAGGGTGATAGTCATTTCACTCATAGGTAGGTGAAATGTATTGGTCCTCGCATCCCAGTGATGGGCCAATGTAGTAAGGTATGCCTGGTCCACTCGGATAGTGGGGAGGTCTAAGATGAAGCTAAACCCCATAGTAGTAAACCAACCCCACTCCATGTCAGTTAGTGTGTGACAAAGGTTACGAAGGAGATCGGTCTCCCTCGCTTTGTTCGTCAGGGACTGAATAAAAGCAATCAAGTAAAAATGAAAAATAATTAAAAACAACTAAAAAATGATAAACAAATCATAAAATCTCCTAAAAATGCAAAAACATGCAAAAATATGATCAAAAATTAAAAAAAATTAAAAGAGCACTTCAAAATAGCAATAAATGGCATTAATTGCCCAAAAAATAAAAAAATGGAAAAATTTGAAAATTTTTGAGAAATTTGGGCGTCGTGGGTTGGAACCGTGGTCGACCCAATGATCAAAAATTTGACCATTGGGATTTAAATCCCATCATGGTTGACATCCATGGCCCCCAATCTTCCAATTGGGGACCACGGCTGCCACCCGTGGCTAGGGAGCGAGACCCTTTTAGGGCCCACCCTTCCCAAAAAACCCCTAAAAAAAGTAAACCCACCCCCTAAACTAACCTATGCTAAACCTAGCTAGGGTGAGGTTCGTTACCGATAGTTTAATGAGGTTCATTTACCATTTTCTTAATGTGGTTAATTTTAATCTAATAATTTACAAGTGAGGTCTCAATTTTTGAGTTACCTTGGAGGCACCGGCTCCTCCACTGGTAGAAGCCTCCGGTTGGTCGGCCATCGGTGTGGAATGTGTGGAATGGGTCAAGTTTTTGATAGCATCCCGGGTCAAATTTTAATATTTACCTCTCAGAGCTCTCAAATTTACTATTACTATCAGGTAAATAATGAATTTTTCAAAAGCAAATCCTTATTTATCCTTTTCGAATTTGGGTCGGCCCATGGCTGACAATCGCGGTCCCTGAATTAGGGTTTTACGATCATGACTTTGAGCCACGATCAAGCAATTTACCCATAGTTGATAGGTACGGTCAATGAGCTACAATAAATACTCCCAATTCCCATCATGGAGAGCCTTAAAATGTCAAAATAAAATTGTTCATCAGACCAAAATTGCACAAAAAATATAAAATAATCTAAATGAGCCAAACAAAGCACAACGACATTGGAAAATGTCATCATAAGGTAAAACAAAATAACTGGCTGAGATTACAAAGTACATTCAACCGAGGTCATCGCTATGGAAATCCTTTCTTTGAGCATCGCACCTCCCAACCAATAAAACAAATTCAATTCAAAATTAACAAAAAAATCAAATAAATCAAAAGTCAAATGTGCCTCGTATTCAGTCATTTACCCTATACACTTGGCGGTTGTAGTGACTTGCGATCCATGCAATCCGGAAAGATGAGTAAATTACCATAAGGAAATTTGGGGTAAATTCATCATTGTGGAATTGTTATGCTTCATTTCAATCCCTAAGAAGGCCTTCACAGTTGGACTGCTCTAAGGGAATGAGATATTCATCACAATTCTCCTATGATATTTTTAGCATATCATCGACAATATGATTCAACACACGCCTAATCGGGATTGCTTTCATTTTGATTCCCTAAGAAGGCCTTCATGGCTGGACCGCTCCATGGGATAGAAATAGGCAATTACTATTAATAGTTGCAATCATAGCTGATTAGGCCTTGCCAAGTATTCAAAATGCTAAATCTTAATTTGTTCAAGATCATTCATAGTGGTCAAGCGACCTCGTCGCTTCATTTATTATCATTACCCTCATCGACTCGTCGCTTGAGGGGGTAGTCATAATATTAAATCATAATCAAAGTCAATAGAAGATCCCTTGATCTTGTCAAAATTGCGTTCATCTTACGAATCATTGCCAAAGACTATCATAAGCTTACCCTTCTGCTGGGAAAATAGCATATATGATAGTTTGTTTGTAGCTCTCCTCCTTTCGGTTATATAGGCCTAACTCCTATTGTAGCACCAAAGCTACCTGAATGCCTGATGATGAGTGCAAACCCTTTCAAATTAAGCCTTTCATCGAGTTGGAAGCAATGATTCTAGGATGCACATCCTATTTATAGGACTTGGGCATCTAATGTTGATCAGACTAATGATCATCATGCAACCTATGACATCATTTTAGGAGGTCTAGTTTTGCTCAACGTTGTTCAATATCACAATGCATCTCAAAAGGGGCATCTGTAGACACCTAAAATACATCATGCCGAGGTGACTACTCATATGGGACATGCTAGAAGACCATATGGAAGACCTTTGGACAGATCCAAGGTATAGCAGTGGTTTTTACCACTCATTTGGGCATCTTTGCCTAGTCAGTGCTAGCCTTTGCTGACACCCATGGTTAGCAGTGTTGACCATGCCTATCATCCATGGTCAGGACTCAGAATCAGTTAGCCTTCATCCAACCCAAAATTGGTTGCAATGGCCAATTGGTTGTGGATTGGAGTGGTTTGAGTGAGGAAGGTTCTGGATCCTTCCATCCAACAAGCTCAACTACCCAATATTGATCTTAGCTTCCTCATGAAGCTACTCCTAGCCCCTTGGCAATTGCTATATAATCCCCCTCCGAATTGGGGAAAAGAGAGAGAGAAATATAATCAATTGAGCAGTGAAGCCCTATCGAATTGCATACTCATTCACATGCATTGATAGGAACACTTTTGCTACCCAATTGGAGATCACATTGCCATGGAGATCCTAGGAGGATAGGAGAGCCAAGAAATGCTAATCCATGCAATCCATGCACTCACTGAGCAATTCAACCACCAAATCTATCAGAGGACATAGAGGCGACCCTTGACCATCAATTTGACAAGGAGAATCAAAGAATTGGCCTTGATTTGGAGGGCAAACTTACTTCAGTCTCCATCATGGCTATCAGCCATGGTGAACAGTGCCCATCGCTTGAATGACCCATGGTCAGTAGGTGACACTTGATTTCCTTGTTCTTTACTTTGCATTCTATTTAATTAGGTTAGATTAATCATTTTGTAGGTTTAATTCAGTATTCTAGAGATATTTGACCGATAGATTAGGAGTTAATTGCAATTTCCCTTCATTGTTGTAGTGTAGGCATAATGAATATTTTTCATGCTTCCATGTCTTCAATTGGTTAATTAGGAGCTTAGATAGATTCATCTTAGTTTCTTTTATGTTTCTAATGGTAGATTATCATGTTTTAGATCAATTTACATGTACTAAATCACTTTCTTGATTTCTTGATTATCATGTTATCTTTTATACAAGCACCCTTTTAAAGCCTCATCAAGAGAGGCCTCCTTTGCTTTTAATGTTTCTTGTTGTTTATTGCATGCAGGACTAACAGGGTTTTGGGATGCAAGGCAACAAATGCCTCTAATCATGGAGAAGAGGGTCATCGACACCCTAGAGCAGTTCGTGTCACCCTAGAAGGCATTTTGATTGCATCTACCCTTGAGAGGGATTTGAAACTCTATTGTAATTGATGTATCAAATGGGTATCCCTAAGAGGGATGAATCTGTAACTTGGCTTCATTGAGATTAATAAAGGGATTCTTTATATTTGTTTCATTTCTTGTTGTCAACTTATGTTTTCCCATTTGTGCTTATTTCATGAATTGCAATAGATAGACTAGATAGCAAGGGTGGGTATAGGAGGAATCAGTATCAACTAGAACTCTTTTGAATGGTTTCTTGTAAATTAGAGCCATGATATGCAATGCAAGATCTACTAATTCTGATGAGATTGGCTTAATATCAAAGTCATAAAATATAATGGAAGGCTCCATGCATGTTTAAATGCTCCCTAAAAATTTATTGAAGGCATTAGGATCTTGAGATTTTAATTCAATGGATTTTAGAATATCCATTAATGTATCATGATATGGGGGAGATTGTTGAATTAGCTCATATATCAATAATTTGGTGGAAGCCATAGTTAGGCTTGTGGTTAAATGACTACTCAATGAGATGTCTAGTCATGGAGGATGATTGATGGGAGGAATGGATGGAATTGGTTGGATGGGAATATGAATTGGAGGGGAAGGATTAAGGGAGATTTGGATGGGAGGTGATGGGGTAGGTTGCGACACACTTGCCTGAGGTTGTTGCCTTGCATTTTTTTGGTTATTTTGTTGACCTATGGTTACCATATGAATGGCATCTACAAAATATTGATATTATTGGATATGGTTAACTTGATTGAGAGGAGTTTTGGTGTTAGCCCATCCCATAGTTGGTTGCACCTTTTCATGATGAGGAAGTGGTGTTTTAAAAATATCAAGATTTTGGTTTTTTTGAGCAAGGAGGTTATCAATATTGATGGTAACCAAGTCAATAATATCTTGAATGATGTCTTTAAATACCTAGCAATTATTGATATCATGCCCATTTTGCCTATGGTAAGGACAAAATATATGTTCCCGATAATGTTTTCCATGTTTAACAGGATCATCTAGTCTGATTTCGGGCAATGCAAGTTTATTTGTGTCGTACAACCTTTAAAAGAGGGAAGCATATGACTCGATAAAGGGGGTGTATTGGTGATTCTATCGAATAGACTATTGTTGAGGATGATTTTCCATATTTGACACTTTGCTTTGCATGGATTGAGATACTGAAGGTACCGCATGATAAGAAATTTGCTGCAGTGGTTGTTGCACTGATTGTTGTTGATCCATTATCATCTAGCTCATGACCACTTGATTAACATGATTATACTGATTGGATGGAGTGGCTTGTGTTGATTTTGATTGGCTAGAATAATTACTTTTATATTGGTCCTTATTTTACCATTTCATTTTCCTAGGCTTAAGGTGCCTTTTGGATTTTTATTTACTTGATGAAACTAGCCTGTAGAGCTTCTTCAAATGAACAATATATCTATAATTGAAGCATCCAAGAGATGAGTTTTAAAAAACTCTTGGTAAATAGTTTGATAAGATCTTCCATTGGTAGGGTGAATGGCAACTTGGTAATGACACCCATCCAATGGTTTTTAAAATCATAGATAGACTCATCATCATGTTGTATTAAAGCATAAACGTCAAAAAATGAGACTTTATTTCTAACATTTAGGACAAAGCATTCAAAGAATAGGTCAACCAATTGTTTGAAAGTATAAATACTATGACTAGGAAATTGGTTGTACCACTCTATGACATCTCCTCATAATTTTTGAGGAAATGTTCTAAGCATGAGAGCATTGTCATTTTGAATTCTAAATCAAGAGTGTACAAATGTGCTTACATGCTCTTTGGTGTCCTCAGTCCCCTTGAATTTATCAAACTTCAGCATCGTGAAATCTATCGGATATGGCAATGATGGTACTAAAGGGTAAATGGGTTGGTTAATCAACTAACATAGAGTTGGCTTCTGGTTGGTCATACCAGGAGTATGTTGTATCAAATGATATATTTCCTGTTCATTGGCCTTGATTCTAGGGTCTTACCCAGGAATGTGGAAGCCTTGAATCACCTAATGAGAAGGCATGGTGGAAAATATTGTGGGGTAAGTAGATGATGATGGGATTGATGATGATGACTATGTGAGGTTGATGGAAATTGATGAAGAGGAGATTGATGATGAAGATGTGGAGAATGTTGGAATGGGAACAATGCATGGGGACTATGGCTGGGTTGGCCAATGGGAATGGAATTGGTATGATTTATGGGAATGGGATGGGTATTGGTATGGTTTGGTGGAGGAGTAGGGATGGAAACCACAAAATATTGTGGTACCCATGATGGACCTTGGTTAATGAGGGTGGGCTAAGTAGAAATTGGTAGAGGCTTAGGTTTCACTTGCACTTGCTATTAAGAATATTGACACTACTTAAGCAATTTGTTCAAATGTTCCCACACTTCATGAATTTCTCTATCAACAATGGAAGGTATGGAGGTAGATGACATGGAATATGTGGCTAAGGGATAAGTTACACTTGGTATGGTAACTTGGGAGGTGAAAACTTGTGAAGCAACATTTACATGTGCTTCATACAAGGGGTTGGTGTAGGTGGATGTGTATGAATATGAGATAGAAGTTCTAGGAGCACTTGGGTATTGGGAAATGGGTACATGAGAGGAAGGTGCAACCGAGGCCTCAAAAAGAGGGTTAGTGTACACTTGGATAAAGCTATATGGTTGGGAATGAGCAAGTTCCTACTATAAAGTAGGATCTTGTCTAGGTGAGTTGGGAACTGACTGTAAGATATAGTTAGCAAACTTCATAAGAGCTTCTACTTATGCCATGTCTATGTGGGTAATGTGGTGATAAATGGTTGGTGAGGTTGAATCTATTTTGGGAACAACCATATGAAATATTGTGGGTGATACAGAATATAAGGGACCTATAGATAAATCTATCTATATCATGTTTGGGAAATATGCCATAGAAGTGGTAGAGAAGGTGGATGAATTTTCCATGGAATTGTTTTGATTTAATGCTTTATGTTGATTTCTTGTTAATACCATAATCAAATAAACCAAATACAAATTATGCAATAAAATGTAATGCAAAATTGAAACACTACAAAAATCAAATAGAGATAAATCAATGCTAAGTTTGTTCAACAAATGTGTCTTACCTCATTCATTGATTATCTCATTTTAATGTGAACTTATCATTTTTTTTATATTTTGATTTTGTGTGTTTCAATGCACTAGTCTAAATTAAACAGGTGAATCCTATGGCTTGGATGGGGTAGCAAGATTCTTGTCGATGATGAAATATAGTAAGTTTACTCAGGGGTAATCTAAGGTGTCTAGGGGCAGATATTGATGGATGGAGATGAAAGACACCATCACCAAATCTCAAGCAATGGATGGTGATGAAATCCAACAATTCCTATTTAATGTGAAGCATGAAGTGTGTTATTATTTTTAAAAGGTTCCAATTTTCTATTATGGGCATACAATGTTAGAAAAAATAACTACTTTCAAAAGTCTAAATCAGAATCCAATATCCAAAATACTAATTTCTCCAAAGTATGTAAAGTACACCACTTAAGACCACTCTCTAAATAGAGGAGGGTTCGTCTACTCCTCTGCTTGGAATCACCCAAATGTGGGGATACTTTTAGTAACTTGAAACTATTCCTATATAGACTTACAAAAATAGAAATCTCTAACCCTAGGATGCAAACTAATGTATGCACTTAACAATTCAAATGTAAACAATAATGTAGCACACACCAAAAAATTAAGAAATATTTAAGAAAAAATGTGTGGATGAATGTAATGATTAATATAATGCGTAAAATGCAACTAAAATAATTTATTTTTACCAGATTTATTAATGATATTTATTTTAATCCAAAAATATAAAAAAATGTAAAAGTGCTAGAATACGTAAAAATAGAAAGTTAGGGTTAGATAGTAAATTTACCCAGAAGCCTACATTTTTTATCAACTCTTTATAAAATGCCCTTGGATGCTTTTGAAATAAACCTGGGCAATTTTGGATGTCCCTCAAGCATTGTAGGGCATTCGTGCACCTTATTCAATCTTTTACAAATCATCAGAAACCGTAATCCAACGAAAATTATGAAATCTACGCTTTTGAAAACCCTGTAAGATGAGATAGAAAACAAAAAATTAGTCAAAAAAGTAAATAAAAATGAGAAAACCTTAGGGGGTCCCACTGTGATGACCATTTGTAGATGTAAAATCAAAATACCAAAATATATAACAAGTTAAGTTGAAATCAAGACCCAATATTGCACAAAAAGAGATGATTTTATTAATATGGGGGAGCCTCAAATCTCCAATGTTACAATGAAAGAATTGATTTATTTGATACAAATGTTTACAATACTAGGGTTCTCCAAAACCCTAGTGAACAATACTAGTGGTGTCTTCAATATTGCTTCTAATCCCAAAAGAGGTGAGTGAGATTCGTGATATCCAATATCGGGCCCCTCCAGCTTAAGCAACTGCACAATGCTTGTGTATCTCCAAAACCTTCACATAGAGAATGATAAAATATGATTAGTAGTAACTATGAGGGCTCCATTGTGTGAGACCCTCAAGAATTAATACAAACCCTAAATGCCAAATAATAAACTACATACAAAATATGGAAATAATTAAAGTAGTATAACAATAAAAATATTTACCTTGTTGAACTTACGTTTTTCTAATCTGTGATAGTTGTTGTAGGAAGTTGGTGCAACAATGCCCTAGCATCACCTGAGGGTTAGTAGGGAAGAAAGGCTTTGGTTTGAGATGCTCGAGGGTGCTCGAATATAGCAAAAAACACCCGTGGGTGCTTGATAATGGTAGAAAGAGCCCAAAGGTGCTTGGCGGCAAAGGGGAAGCACCTGAAGGTGCTTGATGGTGACAGGGAGCACCCAAAGGTGTTTGGGAGCTAATGTGAAGATCTTTAGAAGCATACCTAACTGAGTGATAAGGGCAATAATAGATGTGAGGGCTATGGAGAGCAAGGACGGATGGAGAACTTAGGGGACTTAGGATACTCAAAAACTTGGATTGCTTAGGATCCTCCAAAAACTTAAGGAATTACTTAGGGGTTGAGCCATCAAAATAGCTCCTATTAATAATCCACATTAGGGTATGTTAGGGTTTGAACGGCATGAATTGTGTGGATCAGATTAAAACACATCAGAGGATGGATATTAATTTTAGGTATGTGGCATGGATTGATGTAGATGGATGGTTAGGATTAAGTTACATTAGATGGCTGAGATTTATTTACATATATATATTTATTAAATATATATAAAATATAATATTAAAATATTAATATTAAACATATATTTAACAAATATACCTAAATATATATAAATAAATGGGTAGAAATGGTGGGAAGACCTAGATGGACGACAAGTGGTTAGATTTTGGTGTCTACACAGGTTTACACATATACTAAGGGAAGGAAACAAATGTGTAGATAAGCTAGCCAATAAAGGGGTTTTTATTGAGGATCGTGAAGTTAAATTATCCTTTCCATGGTTAGAGGAAGTACAAAGTTTAGTTGAAGCTGACATAAAATGTTGATTACATAAATCAATTAATGATTAAGATTTACTTTAATGTTTTCCATTGGTAATATCTGCTTTATTTTGTAACAATAATGTGTTTTCATTTAGACTATTTTTTATAATTTTTGTGGTTGCACTTGTGTTTCAGGAAGGAAACTACCAATATAGATTTGGTAAAGCAGACTATGATAGTGCGATGTTTTGGAAATATTACTATACTAAGATGCAAGGCATAGATAGTAAAGGTGAAGTTTTGGAATTGTGAAGGCTGCTATAGGAAAATGTTAAATTATGGAGTAATTATTTTCATACAAACATTTGAAAAGATCTAGAAAATGAAAATCAAGAATTCAAACAATTTATGTAAAATGATGTAGGTTTCTAGCTATAGCATCTCAATTGATATGAGAAGTGTATCTATTTGTAAAATCTCAAGCTCTAAATAAGAGATATGTAATTTATCAAGGGTGCGGGACCTGATTACAACCCCTTATTATCTAGAAAAAAAATGTTACATTATAAGTTTTTGAGTGTAAAATATTGTTCGTTAAATTAAAAACTTAAAAAATAAAATTTAAGGGTAATTTTAATCTTGCCCTTCTTTAAAAGGTAAAAAGGGTAAAATAGAATTTTGAAGAATTATGAAGGTTGCAATTTTGATACTTATGTAGGAAGTTTTATGTGGTTTATGTTTTAAGTACCAAACATTTTACACAAACACAAAGATTTATGAAATTTATATTCAATATTTATTTTTAAAGTATTTTAACAAGTTATCATTAATTTTTACAAATTTTATTAATTTAAAAATAATTTTAGATTTTAAAGATTCATAAAAAATAATTTTTTTAATAATTTTAATATTAAATTATAATTATTGATTTTTTAAAGTGTTTGTGTTTTATAAATTATATTTATTTCAAATTAATGAAATGTTAATTATAAAGTGTGAATAAAAAATCAAGCAACACCAATACAATAATGTAAAATGATAATAAACACCATAACACATAAATATTGCACAAAAATAGATAAGCTCTTTATTGTTGTAGGTGGATCTCAAATGTTACAATTGATATGCCCCAAATGTGGGGTTTTACAATGTTTATTTTTGATACTGAAAATACAGAGTACTAGGGTTCTTCAAAACTCTAGTTGAAAATAATGGTGGTGTCTTCATGATTGATTTGATCCCAATAGATTTTTGGGTGGGCTTGCATATCCTAGATAGAGCCACCCTATCCTCAATAGTTGCCAAATGTATGATTCCTACACCTACACACAGTAAACAATAACAAAGATTAGTACCACCTGTGAGAGCTCCACTATGTGAGACCCTTAAAATAAATCACTAACCCCAAACTAAGTGTAATAATATGAAAATAAATGCATGGAACTATTACCTTGTTAATAAAACTTCTATTTCTATTTTTACTTTCATAAATTATGCCAATGATAGTTGCGAAGATACACTAATGGTGCCCGAGGGCCGTAGGACTATAAATCTGGTATGTGAGACACCTGTGAGAACTCTATGGACTCTGATGGATGATCAGTGGGCTTTGGTGGGTGCTTGATGAACTTTGGTGGGCATTTAAGAGGGCATTCGAGGATGGATGTAAATGGTGCAGAACCAGATATGGTTTGCACGAGAAGGGTGGTAGTAGAAGTGAAGGGCTACAATCAATGATGATGGAGCAAGGATGGAAATGAAGTTGGAGCTAGGGTTTGGAAATTCAAGCACTTAGGGATTACAAGAACTTAGGGATTAGAGAACTCAAAAGTGTTAGGGGACTTAGGGATTCCAATTTTTCCCAAGGGTTGAGTTGTCAAAATGGATCCTCTTTATAATCTTCCCTTGGACATGTTAGGGTTTCAACAACCCAATTTGAGTGGTCGAGATTAAAACATGAGGAAGGGTGGAGATTAAATCTGGGTAAGTGGCATAGACTAAGGTGAATGTATGGCTAAGATTAAATCATTGCGGATGACTGGGATTAATTCATATATATATATTTATTAAATATATATAGATATAATACATAACATATTAATATTTAAATATAAATTAAGCAAATATATAAATATAAATAATGGATAATTGTGGTGGGAGGTTATGAATTGATGAAAAGTGACTAGATTTTGGTGTCTATAGATGCCCCTTTTTGTACCATATTGTGTAAAACACAATGTGGTGCAAAAATATGAGACACCTAGTTTGGCCCGATGATGAAATGACTTTCTTTCCTTGGAATACGAAGATAATATTCAAGACAATTTTTTTTTATTGTGTAACCATTTGATTGTATAGCTTACCCCCTCAATTGGTGAGTGAGTGAAGAATAAATCTCACAAGCCAATTGACAGATTTGTGCAATAAAAATGTAAGTGAATGGTGTAAGTGTAGGTGTAAGTGTAAGTGTAGATATGAATGATGTAAAATTGAATGATGTAAATGGATTCCATTTTTACCCCAACGGAGGAAAGGGGGTTGTTGCCAAGTGTAAATGCCATGATTATGTAAGATGTATCCCATTGTGGGAAATCAAAATCAAATGTGGTTCCCCCAAGTTTGGGGTGATTCCATGTTGTTGAAGAAAGTCCCCTTTTTGTGTCATTGAATGTAAAGATGAAAATGCAGAAAAAAAAAAAAAATAGTCTATCCTTAGGGCTACTTATGATTGTAGCTAATTTCCACACAAAATTTCTAAATAGTTGCTCAATCACTTTACTTGACTTGTATCATCAGATAATAGTGTGATTGCAAATAAAATGATAAAAGTTATCCATGTTGGGAAACCCATGGAAAAGGGCATCAATGAGAGCTATTGAGCAAATTGGTCTTGGCATAGCGTCACTCAAAATATGAGGGACCAAAAGTGATTTTGTTTTCAAACGAGGAGATATTTGATAATGAATATGTCCAAGTTTCCTTATGGATATTTACTCATATTACAAAAATGCATGGACAACCAATCGTTTTAATCACCAAGGAGATAGAATAGACCATTAGATACAAAGTTCACTTGAAATTGTATGTGAAATTGGCAAATGTTGAATGTAAATGTAATTGTTGATGGATTTTATGGTGTTGAAATGCAAATGTATGTTGTTGTATCGCTCCAAATTTTTCACACCCTTACCTTCAGGCTATAGGATCCGTGCCCGAAAGGGGGATGTGAAAAGGATGGCGCGGTACCTCGGACTGAGAGGCCTTGCGAAGGTCCCGCCTCTCAAGGGAGGTGTATATTGGTGATTTTTCGACGGATGGTGGGTTCACCAGGAAACATTTAATGGCAGTTTCCACGCCTAGGTTGGGAATGTGTTTTATGTGTTCGTTTTAGCCTTAAGCATTCAAATCCTAGGTTTGGCCAAAATGCGTCTAAGCTATTCTATATGAAGATGCAGATTAAATGAATACAAAAAAATAGAATAGGACAGAAAAATAGAGAAATTAAAGAATATTAAAAGAAAAATACCTGATCCGGATGTCGATGAAGATTCTGATTCTTGAAGCGATCGGGATCGCCTTCGGAATTTGACAGGATCGTCTGAGATCGGACAAGATCATCTGAGATCTGACGAATTCATCAGACGAATTCGTCAGAGACCTACAAAACAGAGAAATAGGTGCAAAACACAGAAAATGCAACTATTCTAACAGAGGGAAACAGTGTAAAATGACAGCAATAATATCAAACTGAAACTTAAAAATAGAAACATGAATGAATTATGCTAATTTAATCACAATTATGACTTAATTATGCATTTGATCTAGATGGGTGAACTCCAAAATGCAGAATAGCATAAAATATTGAATAAACTAGCTAATTGCAAAATAAAATAGCAGAGAAAAGATGGAGAAATGCAAACTTTAGGCATTGATTGCCTCAATGTTGATTACAGTCGAAATCGTCTCGCATTGGTACGAAATCGTCTTTGATTCGACAGGATCGCCTCCGATCTGAACAGGATCGTCGACGACGATGTAAGCTTGCTCCGGCTGAAAAACACTAAGGTACCTACAACAAAATTGGTATAGAACTAATGCAAATATGAATTTGGGATGTTTTAATGTGTATGAAGTCGGGTTACAGGAATTATCAGCCAGGGGGGTGCTAAGGGGAAGGCTTAGGATTAAATAGGCTTAGGAGGGAGGTTAGGAGGTTGGAGATCATCCCTATTTGGGAGATCTCCAATGGGGAGAGAGTCTCTAACGGCGCGAGACACGCTTACGCCGGATTAGAGACCCGTTGGAACAGAAGCTAATTGTGCAAAATCAGTTTTGGGACAAGATCGTCCGGACGTCCTAGCCCGAGACGAAATCGTCGAGATCCAGGGCGATATCGTCGATCGACGACGATATCGTCAAACGGTCAAAACAACCTCTAAAAATGGCACGGGAAAGGGGAAACGGATTACAGAGCGGTTAACGGGCGGTTTGGGAGGTTAAAATTTGAATTTAAATTATTTACTAGAGTGAATGTAATTATTAAGATTTCACTGCGCCAATTTTAGGGTGCTACATTTTGCCCCCTCTTTAGCGAATTTTCCAAAGAAAATGCGTTAAAGATGAGTTCTTCTCGATCTACGAGAAAGCAAAAATTATTCCCATTTTTAGGCGACGATTCTTGGTCGAATCGTACGACAACTTACTATGGTGCCCCCTCCGTGTTTTTACCCAAATCGAACGTTTGAGGTAAAAACATGAAAAAGCAAAATTTTAAAAATGTTTTTAATTATGTTTTGAATAAAATTAAGAAAAATAGGGTAAAACCCTAATTCATTTTCTTGTTCATTTTTCTGGTTTTAGAGCTTTGGAAGCAAAAATGGTGGAGACGGTGCACAGATCAACGAGAGGTCAGACGCGGGCTACGGGTAAGAGTCTAAACTTAGTTTAGAATGTTTTAATTTGAATTTACATGCTTTTTAGGTAAATTTTAAATGAATTTTTGAGCATCGCGGCCATTTTTGGGCCGTCGACGTCGTCGGGACGAAATCGTCCGATTTCGACGAAATCGTCTCAAGTTCGAGTCTAAGGGCGAAATCGGCGAAAGGGGACGATTTCATCAAATTAGGGACGATTTCGGCTTGCAAAATCGGAGACGATTCTGCTCAAATTTGGGACGATATCGTCCAATAGTGGACGATATCATCATTTGATAAAATTGAACTTATTTTAACTTGCATTATTAATCACTTGAATTGTTATTAATGATTGTTATTGTTTTGTTGTTTATGTTGCAGAGAGGATTGCTAAAGAGCAGGGAATGGAAATATGGAGGTTTGAGAGATGACTTGGCCGCTCTAACACAGGCAGAGCGGGATCAGGTAGCACGGAGCGGCTTACGGCATGTGGCGAAAATGCCACAAGTGTCTACGAGACATGGGGCTACTGTGACGCCCTAGAGAGAGGTGGTATCTGGGTTCTTCTTATTTTTGGCTACCTACAAGGGAGATGACTCCCACTTTGGAGGATGTATGGAGGATTATGAGGATCCCCATACAAGGACGGTTGATCACTCCTACGGCCAATCAGGGCCATGCTATGGGGCGGTTGTGTGGTGACCCGAGCTTCGCCCTGGAGAAGGGCAGAGTTAACATCGAGGCACTACGTCGGATGCAGGGCATCTAGACTCACACAGGTTTTAGCGGAGTGGTTGGTGGACTTCTCTGTGCCACCGGAGCGGGTGCGGGGTACCATGGATGCTAGCAGATGTGATCTACGATATGCGAGACCATGGTTACAGATTTGCTTGGGGCAGCTTTGTGCTATGTCGGCTGTACAAGATCCTGCATGGGGTCGTGTACAAGGGCGGTCGATGTCTAGTTATGACATCGCTCCTACGGGTTTGGTGTTGGGAGCACATTGCAGTGCGAAGGCCGGTAGGGCTTCCTTTGATAGGGATTGATGGGGAGAGGCCCCGAGTTTTCTATTGGTGGCTCGAAGAGGGTCACGGTGACGGATTGACCTACCGATGTCTCGGAGACTACTTGGATGACCTTGTCCCGGACCAGATCACCTAGAGGCCATGGCGAGAGCACCCGGGGTGGGCCGAGGATGGACGGGAGCTGGCTCACGTTAGGCGAGTTTCTGGTTGTGGATGGAGAGGGAGAGGTGGAGCTCCATCGCTATGATCGAGTTTTGTGATAGTTCGGTCTATGCGGGGGATCCCATCTCTCGGGGATTATGAGTTTTCTGAGTATCCGGGATAACACCACGGTGAGCGGGGCTCCGGACATGCAGCGCTTCTGGAGTCGGGACTCGGACGATGCCCCCATTCGGCCGGTGGATGGGGACGACGCGAGGGTAGCCGATGGCTATGATGCAGTACGTGGGCATCCGCCCTCCTCGGATGACGAGGGCTCAGGGTCCGATACACATAGTTGTGCGTCAGATAGGGAGGCGATGCCAGGCGGCTATGGAGGCAGCCCAGGGTCACGGTGGGAGAGAGCTGAGGAGGCCACGAGGCACAGGAGAGGCCACGACCAGAGGGAGAGGAGGGAGGAGAGACCCCCTTCTCCATGAGAGAGAGGCCACCATCGCTCGATAAGGGCAAGGGTGTCGACACGGGGAGAGTAGCGAGACAGCGACTCTTCGAGCGAAGACGATCCGTCTCCAGGCACAGGTGCAGACCCTACAGGAGGAGGCTACATGACATCGAGCTGAGGTTACACGGCTCAGAGACGAGATTGCACGCCTCAGGGCACGGGGCGGAGGGCGAGCACTGGGAGCTGACACGGGCTATTGCCCAAATCACTTTCTATCAGACATTGTACTATCAGCTGGTGCCAGAGGAGGATAGACTACCCCTGCCAGCTAACATCGTAGATCCGATCAGGATCGGGTCATCGAGGACTTCGTCTCGATCGACGACTAGGACTCGCAGTACTACACATACTACGATGGGGCCACCTCGTCCACCTCAGGGTGGGGGAGGAGATGAGGCTGAGAGCTCGAGGGGTTCTCGAGGCTAGACTATTGCATTACATTGTACAGATTGATATGATAGCTTTATTATTTTTGATAGAGGATTGAGTATGCTGAGGTACAGATTGTGGCATACCAATCTAGTTTTGATGATGTATATATACTGTTGATATATATATGAGATGAGATATTTTTTGATCATATGACTTGTGTTATGTATTTTTATGATGCTTTTATGTTTGATTGATTGATTTGATGATTCATGTAATTATGTCATTGGAAATATTATGATTTTGATGTCATGCTGTAAAATTTTAAATGAAATAATCTGATGTAACAAATTGGTTGTTTGTGATGTAATGTGATAAAAGATAAAAAGAGACTTCTAACAATAATTTCAAAGGACATTGTCGCTATTATAGACCATTTCATGGAGTCGTCGCTCACTCGGTCGTCAAGCTAATCCCAGTATAGAAATATTGTTAAAAGTAAAAGAGTGCTTAAGAGATTGTCTTAAGACTTTGGTGCAATGGTGCAAATGATGATGATGATGGTTTGTTTTTCAGATTTTCATGAAAATAGTATGCATGAAATAATGTTAAAATGATTTTTGCTAGGCATAAATTCCTAAGTGTGATAAATTTTTTGGATAATTCCTTAGGAATTATACCATCATTGCAAAATTGAAGGTTGACATAATGACATGAAATAATGAAAATGTGTTTGCTTGTTTAAAAGCATAATTTGTATAACATAATGATTTAAGTCATATGGTTTTCATGATTTTTAAATAAATGGGGAATAAAAATTGTTACAATGGTTTGCGCTAGGCATAGAATATGTAGGTATAGACTTATACCATCATCGCGAAAATCAAGGAAAAATAGATTGTTTTATTGCATGATTGATTTTTAATAAACAGAAAATATGAAGATGAGGACTTGCGCTAGGCATAAAATTCCAATTTTGGTTTTGGAACTATACCATCGTCGCGAAAGTCGATAATATATATATGTTTTGATTGGATGGTTTTGAAAGAAATTTTGATTTTTCTATTATGCATATAGTTGTCTAAACAACTGTACTTGAAAGAAGAAAATGAATTATTCCAAACAATTTGCAAAAAATATTTCAAAGTATTTTGAAGACAAAAGTTAGATTTATAAGGAATCCCATGTGCATATGTGAATTCATTTCCAATCTTGATTTATCATAATGATACACAAAATCTCTCAAATATAAAATGTGTGTGCAATTGCTATGTTCATTTACCGGTTTTGAGCAAGATAATATGATACAAGTGATTTGAAGAAACCAAATAAGTGTTCATTAACCATGATGTAGATGCATATAACCATACTAGACTACTATGTAAGTCGGATTATCAAGAGCTAGCTAATCCATAAGCGAGACATAGGTCTGTACAAAATAAGGTCGCTAATGTGACGGACATATCGCCACGCTAGGAGTTACCCAAGGCCAAGCGGGTTGGGCACAAACCACCTATTATGGGGCTTACCTCACAATTTTCGAATAATTGAGAATTCCGAGGATTCAAGCTCATCAACCCTTCTTTTCTTTTCAAAGGGTAGGGAAAGGGATTTTATTGCTTTTGCTTTTGCTTTCTTTTCTTTTCTTTTCTTTTTTTTTCTCTTTTGTATTTTTGCTTGATAATTGAGATAATGCTTGAAATATTGTTGTAATGATATAAAATAACATTTTTTTTTTTTCTCTTTTTCTTGAACTTTGCCTTTTGTTCTATACTAGGGATACTTGCTCAGATTAGGTTTGTAGAGCAAGGGATTTTTATTACAGGTAGGGGTGAGCTTGTCCTTTTGCCAATTCTCAAAGATTCTAGACCATGTGCATGATAGGATAGCGGGGAAACTTTTCGCTCAAGAAACCACTTCTACTATGTAGCAAAGCATGGAAATTACAAATATAATCATTTTATTGTGAAAAGATGTGCTTGGTTTAAGTAAATAACAAGATCAATTCTCTATGCTCAAACTTTATTTAATTGAATTTTGTGGACTTTGATATAAGAGAGATTAGTAATCATGCTAGATAAAATCAAGATATTTATTTTTGTGTTTGTGAAAGTGAGGGATTCCAAATAAATGCTAATTTATCCAAAATAATTTGAAACATATAATTGCAATATTTGTAAGAAAATATATATAAATACTTTTTGAGAAGTTTTGAGAATGTTGACTCTCTCTTTCTTCTTTATATTGTTTTGGTTTCGAAAGAGTCAAGAATATTGCTGTTTTGATTTTTATTATTTTTGAAAGAATTAACAAGTGCCATAAATAAATACAACAAATAGTTTTGAAGATTTTGATGATTATGAATGTTTTTGGTGTTTTTGAATTTATAAATTGAAAGAAATACAAGATAGTGATTTTGAAATATTTTAAACAAATATATACAAGGATGAAATGACCAAATTTATACATAGTAACGTTTAAGATGCAAAATATTCATGGGTTCTTTAAGTTCTTTACCATCTAAGGTAGATAATTTGTATGCTCCTGATTCAAATTTAGCGAGTGATAATGTATGGTCCAAGCCGGTTGGGCTCAAATTTACCTTTAAGGTCCTTAGTTGCATTAGTATTTTTTGATTTTCTTTTAAAACAAGGTCGCCGATCTCAAAGGATCGATGACGAACTTTTTAGCATATGATCTTTTAAGCTTGTTTTGGTAGGCACGGAGATGCTCCAAAGCATTGATGCATTTTCATCTAGGAGTTCCGCTGTGAGTTTGCCGACTCGATATTCATCTCCTACTTCGGTATCTTGAAGTAGTAGAGCCAAAGAAGGAACTTCTAATTCAAAGGGAAAAATGGCTTCAGCACCATAAACCAAAACAAATGGTGAAGTTCCCATGGGGGTTCGAACACTAGTTCGATAGGCCCACAAGGTTGGATATAATTGAATGTGCCAGTCACGGCCAGTTTTATTGACCAATATTTTGAGAATTTTGATTAAGGTTTTGTTAGATGCTTACCTTGACCATTACCCTGAGGATAATAGGGAGTGGACCAGCGATGTTGAATCTTATATTTTTGGCATAATTTTTTAACATCTTTATTTTTGAAACAAGTTCCATTGTCAGAGATGAGATTTGCAGGAATTCCGAACCTACAAATGATTTGATTAAAAATAAATTTAGAGACTTGTGTGCCGGTGCGGGAAGCTAAAGGCATAGCTTCAACCCACTTCGTGAAATACTCGGTGGCGGTTATGATGAATTTGTGTCCATCGGATGACACGAGGATTGATTTTGCCAATAATATCTAAGCCCCATTTTGAAAAGGGCCAAGGAGATGAAATAGCCTACGGTTCTTGTGCGGGCGCATGGACAAGGTCGGCATGTTTTTGGCACTTGTCGCAATGGCGCACATAATCATGTGCATCATTCTCCATGGTAGGCCAAAAGTATCCTATCCTAAGGAGCTTTTTAGCAATGACACTACCACTGAAGTGTCCTCCACAAGATCCATCGTGGGCTTCACTCAAGGCTGATTTGGATTCTTCTAAATTCAAACATCTTAATAGGATACCTTCAAAAGATCTCCTATATAAAGTATTGCCAATTATTACAAATCGACTTGCTCGTCTACGTAATAACCGACTTTGGTTTCTATTAGAATTGGCGGGGAAAGTCCCATTTTGGAGAAAATCAAATATGTCCGTATACCAAGGTTCGGGAGTAGTTTCATTGATTAGAAACACATCCAAAGGTTCTAAGCATGACTTATTTGAAGCGGGTTCCTGGAGTCGACGAATAATGATAGTGGCATATTCGTCATCTAACTCCAAGGGCAGGAGAGATGGAGTTGCGGCCATAGCATCAGCTGCACGGTTGCAAGTTCTAGGAATAGCTTCCAAGGTAACTTGATCAAATAGAGACATTAGTTGTAAAACATAGGCCTTATATGGGCACAGTTTATCATCTCCGGTCTGATAAACTTCATTAATTTGGTTTATAACCAGTTGAGAATCACCAAAAACTAACAGATGTTTAATTTTTAGCGCCAAGGCAGCTCGTAATCCAAGGATTAGAGCTTCATATTCAGCAGTATTGTTGGTGCAAGCAAATGTCAATTTGAAGGACAGAGGAATAAGATGTTTTTGCGGGGATATTAAAATAATACCCACACTAGCCCCACTCATGCATCGGGCTCCATCAAAGTATAAGGACCATTGTTCAGTATGGTCTGCCTCTAATTGAAGGCATTCATCAGGAAACTCAATGATGAGGGGATGGGTAGACTCTAAGGGTGCAGCAACTAATTGATCTGCTATGATTTGACCCTTAACAGACTTCTGTCCTATGAATGTGAGATCAAACTCGCTTAGAGCAAGAACCCACTTGGCTGTGCGACCCGATAAATAAGGTCGACTCATGAGATACCTCAAGGGATCATATTTAGCAATGACATAAGTTTTTTGACTAAGCATATAATGTCATAATTTTTGCGTAGCAAACACGACTGCTAGACATAGTTTTTCTAATGTTGTGTAGCGGGTTTCATAACTGATGAAGGTTCGGCTAATATAATAATTAGCACGTTCTCTCTTTTCATCATCAAGCTGAGCTAACATAGCTCCTAAGGGAGAATCTGAAGCTGAAATATATAGGAGAAATGGGCGATCGGGTTTAGGTGGTGAAAGCACTAGGTGGATTAAGGAGGTATTGTTTGAGAAGTTCAAAAGCTTCTCTACATTCGTCGTCCCAATTAAAAGGGACATCCTTCTTAAGGAGTTTAAGAAAGGGACCGGTTTTGTCCACCAGCTTATCGATGAAGCGACGGATGGCTTGAAGCTTACCTTGTAAACTTCGTAACTCAGATATATTAGTAGGTGCGGGCATATCGGTGATAGCCGCAATCTTGAGAGGGTCGATTTCGATACCACGTAAAGAAACTAAAACCCCTAATAGTTTACCGGACTTAACTCCGAATATGCATTTCTTTGGATTTAATCGAATAAGATATTCTCGTAATCGATTAAAAACTTTTCTCAAATCATCTAAATGATTATCTTCAATAATAGAGCGAGCTATAATATCATCTACATAATCATGTAGGATATCATGCATCATATCATGAAAAATATAAGTCATAGCTCGTTGATAGGTTGCACCTGCGTTCTTTAAGCCAAATGGCATCACTTTCCAACAAAAAGTACCCCAGGGGGTAATAAAGGCTGTTTTAGCCTGATCTTCGGGAGCTATCTGATCCGATTATAACCGGAGAATCCATCCATTAAGGACATCATCCCACTCTTGGCAGTAAAGTCATTGATTTGATCCATGTTTGGAAGAGGAAAATCATCTTTAGGGGATGCTGCGTTAATATCTCTAAAATCTGTGCAAACCCTAACTTTGGTGGCTTCTTTTTTGGTGGCTTGGAACTACATTTGAGATCCATTCGAGCATAATCAATAGCTTGTATAAAGACAACATTCAGGAGTTTTTCTAACTCCCCTTTGACTAGCCGAGCCACTTTGGGATGCATTTTTCTAAGTTTTTGTTTAACGGGTTTAGCATCCGGATGGACCACTAGATGATGCATGACTACAAAAGGTCTAGACCTGGCATATCTTCATATGTCCAAGCGAAGACATCTTCATACTCTTTAAGGAATGCAATGTATTGTTCTTGTTTTTCTTGACTTAATTCTGATCCAATATTGATTATGTGAGGATTATCCTCTGTTCCAATATTAATTTTAATGACGTTTTCTACCTCCATGTGTAGATCTCTTTCAAAATTAGGTGGGGCGGGTGAAACGCCCAATTCTTGTAATTCTTGTAAGGTTAATTTGGATAATTCATCTTGAGGATTAGTGGTCTCAAGTTGGGCTATAGTTGGTATAGAACCATCAAAATAAAATCCATTGTGTAACATCTCTTCAACGGAGACATCATGGAAGATATCTCCTTCCAACTCTTCATCGGGGTCGACAATCATTTCGGGGTAAGCTATGGATAGCATGTTACATGTAAATGGCTGATTTTTTAGAGGCAAATCATCATGCCTATCCAAATAATCTTGATAACATATGAGTTGATCATCATCTTCAAAAGGAAAGGGTTGACCCTTACTAGGAAATAGGCCCACACCACAGCGGGGAGGCCACGGTTCTACCTCGAAAGGTTCTTTCATGCCATTTTGGAAAGGTCCCAAGCCTTTCCCTTTATATCCCATTTTAAGCATTATGGGTTTAGCTTTAATATATTCATTGGTAAAATAACATCGAGCGTATCCCTCATGATGAGTTTTGATATTTCGAGGGATTCTTCCCCAGTCATATCCTTTATAAATGAAGGCACAACTCCCGACTTGGTAAGTACTTCCCATAGGTTGTGGGAGGCCCAAAGTACGAGGAGATGGCGGCAAGTTATTTAAAAGAATTGAATCTTGCATGAAAGCATTTGTTTTTTTGATATTAAGATTGTGGATAAATCTGGTAAAAGTTCATCGAAAAGAGCATAAGATGTAGAAGGATCATTCCCTATATCTTTAGATGTGGAAGGTATGATAGATGTGTCTATAGGTTTTGAAATTATAGGGATAGAACATGAAGGATTGGTTGTAGATTTAAGATCTTTTTGAGGTTCTAGAGTGATTTGTTTAGAAGATTGTTGATCTATATAGGAGGGGAAATAGGTGAAGTTATGGGTGTGTGTTTCACACATTTAGATGAAAAATAAGAACTAGGATGTGTGGATGACAGAGCGGGGGCAAAATTGCACTCCAACGGGTTACTGCCAAAGCACACATATCAAAGGGTCTAGGGTCACCATGGATAGTGACCAACTGATTTTTAAATTCAAATTTAACACATTGGTGTAAAGTTGATGGGACCGCTCGCATCGCATTGATCCAAGGGCGACCCAAAAGTATATTGTACGATGTTGGGCAATGTACAATAAACACGGTTGTATCTAGGGTTCTAGGACCAACTTGCAATGGGATGGTAATAACTCCACACGTTTCTTGTGTTTCGTCATTGAAAGCTTTGATAATCATATCGGTTTTCTTCATTTCATCACTTCTAAAGCCAAATCGTTGGTAGAAGTCAAAAGTGCAAATGTTTAGAGATGAGCCATTATCAATCGGGACTCGTTTGATGACTACATCTCCAATTAGAGCGAGTAATATATAAGGGATTATCCTTATGTAAAGCTGTGTTGTGGGATATCTTTATCCCGAAAGTCAATACAATCAACCTCTCGAGTGATGATAGTATTGGCCATAGCTTTAGGTTGAATGTTTTGAGGTACCATCATTTGGCTTAATGTAAGCATCAACTCATCCCTATGGGTAGGAGAAGATCTTAATAAATCCAAAAGGGAAATTTAGTATTGGATAATTGCTCATTAATATTGTAAGGGGGTTTAGGTTGAACATTAGGAGCATGATTCCCTTTATTGGGATTTTTCAAAACGAATGGAGCTGATCCATCATTCTGATTTGGTTCTTGTTGAGAATTTTGAGCTTGTTGTCGGGTAACGACTCCAATGGTACCTACAATGTTATATTGAGGACGCTGAACTGGTCTCGGTCGAGCGTTTATGGCTTGTTCATTTGGGAGGAATTGATTAGAAGAGGGTCGAGTAGTAACTCTTCTAGGAAATGGTTCTTCCGGAACCATAGCATCTGTGATGGGTTGAATAGGATCTGATTCATTTTTAGAACTATTCGATTGGTTTGAAGTGATGTCTACTTCACTTTCGATATCTGATTCTATATCACTAGAATCGAAAGTTTGAAAATTATGTAAGGGCCTGGTCGTAACCAGGGATAAGGTTGTGTCAAATATTTGAGGATCCTGAATAGGTAATTGTCCGCTAATGGTTCCTACATATCGGGTAGGAGGAGGAACATTATGATGTTCGATTTGATTGGCTACCTCTTTACCATGTCTTGGTAAAGGGTGTTGAAATATGTCTAATGTTTGATTAGCATTTTGATTTTGATTTTGGGGAATGGTCTTTTGAGTATTATTAGGAGCATTTTGTTTAGGTTGGAAGGCTTGCACCTCCATTTCATTATTATCAATCAAATCTTGTATTTTATGTTTCAACCTTTTACAAGCGTTGGTAGAGTGTCCAGGTCCTCTATGGAAATCACAGTGTAAGTCGGCTCTGTATCCGGGTATAGTTGGATCAGGTTCTCGGATAGCTGGTAATTGGATCAAACCTCTTTCGAGTAATTGAGGTAAAATAGTTGATAAGGGTTGATTCAATCTAGTAAATTCTCGAGGAGGTTTATCAGGAGGTTTCAATATAAATTTTTTTGTTGTCTTCGTTGCATTGATATTAGCAACATTTCTGCTATCAGTGACTCCGTCACCAACAACTTGTTTGTTTTTATATTGATTTCTAGATGTTTTCTCATCATCCTTCTTCCTAAGTTGGCCTCTCCTAATGAGGGCATCTTCTACTCTTCGAGCTAAATCTATAGCTTGATCGAAGGTAGTTAAAGTAGCGATTGATAGCTCATAAGATATTTGTTCTTGTAAATTATTGATAAAAATGTCCAACATTTCCCTATAAGGTAGCACAAAGTGCAGTTTTCCTATCAATTGCCTCCATCTAGCTAAGAAATCGGCAAAACATTCATCCTTGTCTTGTTTTAAGTTGTATAAATCTTTAATGGTTACATGCCTCTCGATGTAGGCACTAAATTGATGGACAAAAGATTCATTTGTTTCTTCAAAGTTTCTCAAAGAATGAGTGGGCAATTGATAGTACCACTCTAATGCCATTCCACCTAAACTTTTTGGGAACATTTTTAGTAATAGCAAGTCATCATGTGATATATCATGACATGCTATCCTAAACATGCGAAGATGCTCTATGGGATCTTCGGTTCCTTTATATATAGGCAAGATGGGCATGGGAAAATGCTTAGGGTATGGTTGAGCTACAACTATGGGATCCAAAGGTTGACTACATATCTCTCGATAATTGTACGAGGGACGATAAGGATCTATCTGGTCCATACGCGAAGCTAACTGTTTCACCATGGCTTCCAGATTACTAGTTTGCCCACCATATTGGTTCGGTAGGGCATTGACATGGGTTTTGTGAGCATATGATGGAGGGACATGAAGATTAGATGCTATGTTGCTATTGTGTAAATTGTTGGTAGGAAAGGTGTTATGAAGGAATTTTGAAGTTGTATTATGTTGTATTCCAGATTGTTGAAAATTGGTGTTTGGCTTCGTTTTAGGTTTTTGTTTACTTGAAGCATATTGCTCAATAGTTTGGCGAAATAAAGTAGTGAAGGAAGTTTTCTTTTGTGTGGGAATGATTTTAGGTTGAATAACAGGTTCCTTAGGAGGTTGGGTAACTTGTTGTTTTGACATGTTTTGAATCATAGTGACCATATCTGTATTGGATGGCCCAGCCTTATCACTTTCTTGATCAATGAAAGACAAGGGATTAGTGCGCACATCAAACATATGTTCCATGGCTGCTTGAGTGTCACTAATTTGCCCTTTATCAATACGAACTGCCACATTAAGGGCGTCAATGTTATCATTGAGAAATTTCCGAAAATGATCTACGTTGTCAAAAGCAATAGTTCCATCTAGAGCTACTCTAGGGGATGAGGATCCATCCTCTTTAACACTTCCTTCTTGTTCATTGTCTTCACCTAGGTCATATTTCGGTTGATCTAGAGTTTCTCCTTCAGAATTTGATCTTCGGGAAGGACATTTGGGTCTCTAGTTTTATCTTGTAACCAATCTTCTTCTTCTCCTACAGTTTCTTTACCATTCCTAAGTTTAGGCATTGTGCCTTAATTTTAGATTTCAGCAAATTTTTATATATATATATATATATATATATATATATATATATATATATATGCAACAAGCTTAAGAGGTATATATTAATTATATACCTACTACAATATTTAAAATGAAATGTTTAAGTTTTTGCTATGTTTTTTAGTTTTTCTTTGTTTTTGAAATAATATTGTAAAGACAACAAATAACACAATAAATGCAAGAAATAATATGAAAGTAATGATCTAGTTTTCTATAAACAATTTATAAATATCATTAATGGGCTCTAGTTCTTCAGGAGTCATGAAGTGTTCTTCTTCAAATTGAAAGTTTTCTTTTAAAAATTTAATGAAAAGAGCTATAGTGATATTATCTGTCTCAAATCTTGGTTGATAGAAGTAAAGCTCGTGGCAATACTCTCGATATAACACAGCTCGAGGAACTCTATTCCATATTTCCCTATCTGTAAGAACAACCTCTTGGTCTTCTACAAGACCTAGGAACTGGTGTACAATGGCTACGTTCTCGAGGTATTCCTCGAAGGTGAACAATTCTGAAGATACAAGAGCTCTCCTATAAGCTAACCATCTATGGCAGGCTCTCTAAGTTCATGATAAAAGACAAGTTGATGAGGATCCAGGATTCTATCTAGGATAAGCCTCTTGATTTGTTTAAGTTTTGTTGACCTAGATGAGATGACACTAAGTCTTCTATCAAGTTCGTCCCACAAGAGTTGATTTCTATCTGTTTCAGGCACACTAAGCACATAATTGATTTCTATGGCTGCCAATTGGTTTTCTACATTTATAGTAACTGCTAATATTTTCTTAGGAGCTACCATCTAAACATGATATTAAATTTAAATGATCTGAAATGTATCTATGTTTTAGTTGTTTTATTTTTTTTTTGTTTTCAAAAGGTTTACAATGCATTCACGTCGGGTTCACCAAAATGTATCGCTCCAAATTTTTCACACCCTTACCTTTAGGCTATAGGATCCGTGCCCGAAAGGGGATGTGAAAAGGATGGCATGGTACCTCGGACTGAGAGGCCTTGCGAAGGTCCCGCCTCTCAAGGGAGGTGTATATTGGTGATTTTTTGACGGATGGTGGGTTCACCAGGAAACATTTAATGGCAGTTTCCACGCCTAGGTTGGGAATGTGTTTTATGTGTTCGTTTTAGCCTTAAGCATTCAAATCCTAGGTTTGGCCAAAATGCGTCTAAGCTATTCTATATGAAGATGCAGATTAAATGAATACAGAAAAACAGAATAGGACAGAAAACAGAGAAATTAAAGAATGTTAAAAGAAGAATACCTGATCCGGATGTCTGATGAAGATTCTGATTCTTGAAGCAATCAGGATCGCCTAGATTTGACAGGATCGTACGAGATCGGACAAGATCGTCTGAGATCTGATGAATTCATCAGACGAATTCGTCAGAGACCTACAAACAGAGAAATAGGTGCAAAATACAGAAAATGCAACTATTCTAACAGAGGGAAACAATGTAAAATGACAGCAATAATATCAAACTGAAACTTAAAAATAGAAACATGAATGAATTATGCTAATTTAATCATAATTATGGCTTAATTATGCATTTAATCTAGATGGGTGAACTCCAAAATGCAAGATAGCATAAAATATCGAATAAACTAGCTAATTGCAGAATAAAACAACAGAGAAAAGATGGAGAAATGCAAACTTTAGGCATTGATTGCCTCAATGTTGACTGCAGTCGAAATCGTCTCGCATTGGTACGAAATCGTCTACTGATTCGACAGGATCGCCTCCGATCCGAACGAGGGATCGTCGACGACGATGTAAGCTTGCTCCGGCTGAAAAACACTAAGGTACCTGCAACAAAATTGGTATAGAGCTAATGCAAATATGAATTTGGGATGTCTTAACGTGTATGAAGTCGGGTTACAGGAATTATCAGCCAGGGGGGTGCTAAGGGGAGGGCTTAGGATTAAATAGGCTTAGGAGGGAGGTTAGGAGGTTGGAGATCATCCCTATTTGGGAGATCTCCAATGGGGGAGGGTCTCTAACGACGCGGACACGCTTCTACCCGGATTAGAGACCCGTTGGAACGAGAAGCTAATTGTGCAAAATCGGTTTTGGGACAAGATCGTCCGGACGTCCTAGCCCGAGACGAAATCGTCGGATGCAGAGGCGATATCGTTTGATCGGCGACGATATCGTCAAACGGTCAAAACAACCTCTAAAAATGGCACGGGAAAGGGGGAAACGGATTAACCGACGGTTAACGGGCGGTTTGGGAGGTTAAAATTTGAATTTAAATTATTTACTAGAGTGAATGTAATTATTAAGATTTCACTGCGCCAATTTTAGGGTGCTACAGTTGTATATGTGAGTGAATTATGTAAATACTGATGAATGAAATGGATGATGTTGAATGTGGGTGTATGGGTAATGCAATGAATGATTCTATTTTTACCCCAATATATGAAGGGGTTTTTTACATGAGAAAATACAATGACTATAAAAAGTGTAATGATATATTATGTTTTTGCCTCAACAAATGAAGGGGTTTGTGATTGGAAAATATGTAATGAAAGCTAATGGTACAATGATAAATTCTATTTTTACCCCAACAGAGGAAGGGATTTTGTGAAAATGTAAGTGTCCTTATGGTTATCTATCCATCCTACTAAATTGCATATGCAACTACTAGGTGACTAGGATAAACCACTAAATACAGGATTCACTTGTAGTTGCAAATGTATTTGGAAAATATTGAATGAAGGTGTAATGATGAATGAAATAGATAATGCTAGAAAAGATTGAATGAAGGTGTAATTATGATGAAATTGATGATTCTTGTAGGTCCAAAATGGCCACATCCTTAGAAAGCATTGAAAATTTTATTCTAAGGTATGAATTTTCCATTCCGTACATTTTCTAGTGTATTTTGGAGTAGATCCACAACATGAGTTTCCTAATTCATCCAACACTTAGTGCATTTTTCACTTTGAGCAATTCCACTCAGTTTATAGTGTATTTGGAAGTGTATTGGCGATAGGTCCCAATTTTGCAAAAGTTTTTAGCGATGATGACATCAGCGTAAGAAGTGTGGATTGGCGATCACGTGTAGTTTTTGCATGCTCTAGGCAGTTAAGTGTAGGAAATATCAATCCCATTGAGATTAAAGAGTATTTTAGTGCATATTGGAAATAAAGAGGTAGAAAACACTACATAAGGTGCAGATTGTTGACAAGGAGTATTTTACACCAACTCTAGAGTGGGATGGTGACAAAGTCGATTTTACACTACAAAAGGTGTGGATTGGTGATGAAGTGTTATTTGCAATAGCTTTGGTGTGGATTGATGATTTTGCTTGACCAAGGTGATGTTTATGTCACTATAATTTTTGTACATATTGCATTCTATTTTGAGCCAAAGGAAAAGAAAGAAAAGATAATAAGTGGATTGATAGCGAAACACATCTCGCTTGCTCTTTAACACATTTTATGCCAGAATTTGATTTCATAGAGTTGAAGCAACAAAATATGATTTTAGCAGTTTAAAATTATGGAATGGTGCTCTGGTTATTCCCCATCAATTTACAGATTACTCTCAATATTTTGATCATAGCCATTCATGATGAAGATCTATGGTTGAGAGTTTGTCAACATTGTTGAGGGATTTAAAAGCATTTTATCATCGGATCATAGCACAGTTAGTTGAAGGGTAGGAAGATGAAGCATCACAAGGGTTTCAAGAACAATACCCATAAGCAGTTGTATATTTATGGTAGATCAAGCTTCCAATAATTATCTATGGATCATATGCAGTCTCTAATGACTTGAGTATCAACTGCCATCAACAAAACTAGCAAGTTGCAGAGCATCCAACTACCATGGTAGATTTTATCACATTGGATTTATCAAAGGCCATCAACAAGTAAGATAATTCTAGTAATAAATATTTGTTGATCTATAAATATATAATATTTGTAATGTCTCCTCAATATTCTTTTCATTTACAAACTATAAATAGAGGTCGAACCCTTATTTTTTTGGATCGACTCTAGTGCGTTTGCTTGCCCCACTATAAATATTCCTGTGAGATAATGGAAGGAGAATTACTCTGATATTTTAACTCAAAATTTTCATCTTCATAATCTTATACAAGAGGTTCAAAGTCTTGAGTTGCATTTTTATTAATACTCGAATGGTTAGTTCATTCCAGGTTATTGGATTACTAGTTGTGAGAGTAGTTGAAATATATTCTTGGTTAGATTTGTATTGTTAGAAAGTTTATTTTTGTTAAATATAACTACTGGTCTATTATTCTATTTGGATTATCAATATTGGATGTTGGAATTGCTTTCTACAATATATCTTTGTTTATGCTTTAATGTGTGAAGATTTCATGGTTTAGGTGTTGCTAATATTGAGTGATGGGACATTGGAAATAGCTTGTGGGAGCCTTTTGCTATAGTTGCCTATGCTATTAGCCTATCCGACCACTATTTTTTATAATACCTCTAACCCTAAACCTTTTCTAACCCTTATCTCAAAACCTTATTTGAGCTTTAATTGTGTCAACACCATTTTAAGTTAACAAGGAACCAACCTACTCTAGAGGTTGGATTGAAGTTTTCTTTGGTCCATCCAATGCTTGAGTGTCGAGCTACGACTATTAGGTGCATGCTTGGATAGAAAATTGAAAGATAGATAGTTGAAATTTTGAGTAAAACTCGATATCAATTCGGTGCCCAACAATTTTTGGTACGCCCGGTGGGACTAGTTCACAAGGAACATGAAAACCCATCATATGAGTTATTATTTTATCAGTACCTAAAGAAATCAATATTTGGTGAATTTTCTTGACATTTCTAAGTGGAGAATATAAAATTTAGCTAGTGACTCCATAGTCTTTAAACCCAAAAAATAATCACCCCTATAGATCAGTGTCCTTTCATGTATACTAGGTCTTTCAAAAGGAATAACCCTGATTCATATTTTTACTGTGAGCTGCCTTATAGAGGATCCATTGTTATAAGGAATTTAAACCAATATTTTCACTTAGAAGAAGAGCTTCCTAAGGAAAACCCTATAGTTAATTCAACAACTCCTTTAGCAGGACCTACACTTGGAAACATGGCTAGAAATACAACAGTAAATCAGAAAAATATACCCCAAATTAGCCATTACAGAAGTACCCTAGTTGGAACATAGTTGGCCCCCTTAGATTAGCCCATATGAATGCAATTCCTTAGGATATGTCCAAGGCTATTCCCACTTATGATGGATCTAAGAAGATGGCATATGAGCAATATCAGGATATTTTGAATCTAACAACAATCCACAACATCAAGGATAAGGATGTTATTATGAGAATCCTAGCCCTATCCTTAAGAGGAAATATTTTATATTGGTTTAGGACTCTTGAGGATAACACCATAACTTCATGGGCAGCATTGGTTGAGCCTTTTGTGGAATAATTCAATGAATCTACTGTCCCTTTCTCATTTCTCAATCAGTTCACATCCATGCAGAAACATTAGCAAGAGACTATCTCAGATTTTAATTTGAGGTTTAGTAGAACTTGGAAAAGAATTCCCCCTATAGCTAGACCGACTGTGTGACTTACCTATATGTATTATATCAAAGATCTTGGATCAGAGCTAGACTTGAAAACCCAATAATCTAGGGTGGAAACTTTTCCACAAGTTTATAATATAGTAGTTCATGCAGAAAATGTGCTAATCAATGTGGGGAGATTACCTCCCAAATTTGTACTACCTTACAATCTAGAAACCACACATGTCCAAAGACAAGCTACAAATTCATCTTATATGGACCCCCTTTCCTTATAAACCCCATATCTACAAATGAATCCCATTCCTTAGCTAAAAGCACATTCTAGTGCAGTCCCTTTCCCTCCCATTATTAGAATAAAAAGTTTTCTATCATTCTTGATATACAAAATACTTTAAAAAATCTGAGTAACAAAATGAATTCAATGGAAAAGAGAGATATGGAGAGGTCTCAACAAAGGATATTTCCATATGTGAACAAAGACCAAATACCTAGTCCTAGTAATAGTACTAAGGTTAAAGTAAATGCAACATATGAAGATCCTGAGTGTTCTTCAGAATTAAGTCTAGTGAATGTCTGGTGTTTAGTATGTAATGATCCTCATGATTCACAATCTTGTGTCATGTACCAACATCATGTCCAACAAGCTATGGATCAAGTAGAAAGGAATCAAAAGGGAAGAGTAAATATGTTATGGTAGCCTAACCAAATCATGGTTGGGAAAGAGCTTGATGAGGATGGCCCAATTATTGTTATGACAAGGTCAGGGAAGAAAACCTTGCAAGTATATCCATAGATGGGACAATTCTAGGTTCCTTCTTAGAAAAGAATAAGCCACCTCCCTAAAGCAGTGATACTTTTCCTATTCCACAAGCTAAAGGGAAATAAAATATGGGCAGTATCCCCAAGATATTTGAGAAAGAAACTGAGGGAGACAAAATGAGGTGTAAGGATTGTATCTCCAAAATGGCCACATACTTAGAATTCATTGAAGATTTTATTCTAAGGTATGAATTTTCCATTCCACACACTTTTTATTGTATTTTGGAGCAGATCCACAATGTTTGTTTCCTAATCCACTCAACACAGTGTAATTTTTGCTTAGAGCAATTCCGCTCGATTTATAATGCATTTTGGTGTGGATTGACAATGGGTCCCAATTCTGCAAAAGACTTTAGTGATGATGACATCAACGCAAAGGAAAGTACAAAATGGTAACCAAAAGTAGTTTTCTACATGCTACGAGTGGCTTAGTGTCAGTAAGGTTCAATTCTGCTACATATTAAGACTATTAAGGTGTGGATTGGTGACAAAGAGTAGAAAATGCTACATAAGGTGTGGATTGAAGACAAAGGGTGATTTTACACTAACTCTAGAGTGGAATGGTGATAAAAGCTATTTTACACTAGAGCCGATGTAGAATGACAATAAAGGATGATTTACACTTGCCCAAGTTTGGGTTGGCGATTCTACATATTTATGAATAAAAGGTGATGTCAACATGGATTTTAGCTTCTTTGAAGCCAAATAAGAGAAGATGAAGGTTAATGAGCAGATTCCATCCTGCTCGCATCTTAATGCATTTTATATTGAAATTCAATTTCACATGAGCAAGGCTATAAAAAATGATGTCAATAACTTAAAAAAATGGAATGGCACCTAGGTTTTTCCCATAAATTTGTAGAGTATCTTGGGAGATTTAATTGTAGCTGTCTATGTTAAAGATCTATAGTCCAATTTTCATTAACATTCTTAAAGGATTTAAAAGACTAAAACTCATAGAATTAGAGTGCAGTCAGTTAGAGGGCAAGAAGATGAAGCAACAAGGATTTTCAAGAACAAGAACTAGATGCGATTGCAGATCTACAGTAGAGCCAAGCTCCCAAGAATGATTGATGGATGATATGCAGTGTCCAACTATTCTAACTCTACTACCAAAAAAATAGCAAGTTGTAGAGGTATACTACCATGGCAGATTTATTATAGTGGATTTCTCTAAGCTCTCGAACTAGTAAGATAATACTAGAAAACTCTCTACTGAGTTGTAAATATACAATATTTATAATGTCTCCTTAATATTCTTTTCATTTACAAACTATAAATAGAGGCTGAACCCTCATTTTTTTGGGTCGGATCTAGTGCGTTTGCTTTCCCTACTGTAAATATTCTTGTGAGTTAATGGAAGGAGTATCACTCTGATATTTTGACTCAAATTTGTCATATTCATTATCTTGTGCAAGAGGTTTAAAGTATTAATATGCATTTCTGTTAATACTTGAATGTTTAGTTCATTCCAACTTTTGGATTACTAGTTGTAAGAGTAGTTAAAATCTGTTCTTGATTAGATATGTATTGTTAGGAAGTTTATTTCTATTAAATATAACTATTTTTCTATTATAATATTTGGATTATCAATATTGGATGTTGGAATTGCTTTCTACAATATATCTCTATTTATGCTTTAATGTGTGAAGGTTTCATTGATTTGGGTGATGTTAATATTGAGTAATGGGACATTGGAAATAGCTTGTGGGAGCCTTTTACTGTAGTTACCTATACTATTAGCCTATCTGACCACTATTTTTCATAACATTTCTAGCCCTAAAAATTTTCTAACCCTTATATCAAAACCCTATTCGAGCTTTAATTGAGTCAACACCATTCTAAGTTGATAAGAAATCAGTCTACTCTAGAGGTTGAATTGAAGTTATATTTAGTAGATCCAATGCTTGAGTGTCAAGCTGCGACTATCGGGTGTATGCCTAGAAAAAAATTGGAAGATAGACAGTTGCAGTGTTGAGTAAAACTTGATGTCAATTCGGTACCCAAAATTTTTTGGTACGCTCGACGGGAGCAGTTCACAAGGAACACAAAAACCCATCAGATGAGTTATTTTTTTATCTCTACCCAGGGGAATCAAGATTTAGTGAATTACCTTGACCTTGCTAAGTAGATAATAGCAAATTCACCTAGTGACTCTTTGGTATTTTAACCTAGAAAAGAATTACCCCTATAGACCGGTGTCCTTTCATGTATACCAGGTCTTTCAAAAGGAATAACCCCGAGTCATATTTTTATTGTGATATACCTTACAAAGGGTCTACTGTTATCAGAAGTTTGAATCAATATTTCCTCTCATAAGAAGAGCTTCCTCCAGCAGGACCTACACCTAGAAATATGTCTAGAAATGTAGTATCAAACCAGGGAAATGTACCCCCAAATCAGTCATTACAAAAATTCCCTAGTTGGAACACATCTGGTCCCCTTAGATTAGCCCATATTAATGCCATTCCCTAGGCTGTCTAAGGATATTCCTACTTATGATGGATCTGGAAAGACAACATATGAGCACTGTCATGATATTTTGAATATGTAAGTAATCCATAACATAAGGGAAGATGGTGTTATTGTAAGAATCCTAGCCCTATCCTTTAGAGGAAATTTTTTGTATTAATTTAGGACTCTTGGGGATAACACCATCACTTCATGGGTAACATTGGCTGAGCCTTTTGTGGAATAATTTAATGAATCTGTTGATCCTTTCTCCTTGCTTAATTAGTTTACATCCATGTAGAATTCTCAGCAAGAGATTGTCTTAGATTTCAATTTGATATTTAGTAGAACATGGAAGAGAATTACCTCTACAACTGTACCAGTTGCATGCTTGGCTTATATGTATTATATCAGAGCTTTTGGATCAGAGTTGGGCTTGTAAAAACAACAATATGAGGTGGAAACCTTTCCTTAAGTTTATAATGTAGCATTTTATGTAGATAATATCCTAATTAATGTGGGAAAGTTACCTCCCAATGTTGTGTTACCTTATAGTTCAAAAACCACTAATGGCCAAAGCCAAGCTACAAAATCATATTACATGGATCCCCTTTCCTTATCATCCTCATTGTGGGCCAAACAAGGTTAACTTCTTTCCTACTTTTGTCACATGCCCGTGCATTTAATTTATCAACCCAGGGAGCTTCGTAAACTTGCGAAGGGTCTTGAACAAGATTGCTTACAATACCACTTGAGATGAGTCCGCTAGTTCTACTATTGGGGGGTGTTTCAACGGTCGTCAATCATTCATACACTCCTCAATAATTTACGTAAAAACAATTAAATCTACAGAAAGGAAATATTCATGCATTCCTAGAAATAAACCTATTGCAATACTAGAAATAACAATGCGATAAACAATCTTATAAAAGTGGTAAACTAATCTAGAAAACACAGGAAAAATAGGGGAAGAAATACTGGCTTGGAGTGGGCCCAGGCTCCAGCAACTTCCTCCCAGCTGAACACGCACTTAGAAACTCTTAGAACTGTATTATAATTATCAAAGTATTACAATGCTTCTTCTGTATATCTCTCTACATTTACTATCAAAATATTCTATATATCCTCGAGAGGTCTGCGTGTGTTTATATAGCACACCCGTAGATCTTCTGTTACAAAGAAGTTATAACAGTCGATTCATTCCAGACTAAACTAAGACAGTCTGGTAAATGTGATCGACGTCTGCTAAAATTGGCATTCATTTCTAATGGTGGCATGCTCACTGATTGGTTTGTGCTTCACCTGGCATTGGTAGGACGTTCTCATACATCGGTGTGATCCCCAATTTAACTCTACATGACGTAGAGTTGGAACTGCACCAGTCTCTATTGTCCACGTCGTGCTTGTCTGGTCAACGGGTGAAGAACAGGGGCGCCTTCCCTATGAGGAAGGTGCCTAAGTATGTCGGGCACCTTCTCTATGCGGAAGGTGCCTTACTACCATTGGCGCCTTCCTGGAAGAGGAAGGCGCTTATCTTCTATTGGCGCCTTCCTGTGAGAGGAAGGCACTTGCCTTCTAGTGGTGCCTTCCTTATGAGAGGAAGGCGCTTGCCTTCTAGTGGCACCTTCCTGTCGGTGCCTTCCTGTGAGAGGAAGGCACTTGCCTTCTATTGGCACCTTCCTGGGAGAGGAAGGCGCTTGTCTTTCCTTGGCGCCTTCCTGGAAGAGGAAGGCGCCTACTTACGCTTGGCGCCTTCCTGGAAGAGGAAGGCGCCTACCTTCTCTACATTGATTCCGAAAGAAACAAAGTGCCAGGTCCATGAAAAGACCTCGACTGATCCAAATCTGACTAAATCAACTACAATTCCACAAAAACACACTGAAAACACATGAATTAGATAACACGCATAATTTCATCAAATAATTATATAATCATTCATAAACATATGCAATCCTTATTATACAACCGCATAATAATCAAGAAAATGTATACAAAATATGAGCATTTTTGATGCTCATCATCCCCCCATGCCTAACATATGCCACGCCCTCGTGGCATCAAAACTGTAGGTAGCCCTGTTGACCCCTCATCATTGTCATTTCTTGGTGGATCCGGTTGTACCTATGGCCCATGTCTGCCTCTTCTGTGCACTGGCATCTGGAGGTGTGGCTCCTCTTTTTCTATGTGGGGTTGTGGGTGCTGTTGTCGGCTTTGCTTTCCTCGTCCTGGCCGCTATCGAAGGTGATCTAGCCAACGTCGTCTCTACTGCCTAAAATGCAGCTTCTACAGCTTGCCATAGGTCAGCGTCCGGAGGTCTGACCACTACAAGAGGGATATCTGAATTATCCCTCTTGAGATGAACTACTTGGGCTTTGTACAATCGGGTTGCTTCAGGAGTAAGCCCTGCGTTCTCCTTTGCAATGGCAGTGGCTTCCAATTCGGGGCCATATACCCCCCATCATTCAAAATACCTTCTTATCTTGGAGGGTCATCCCCGGGATGACCCGTAAATCTCCCAAAACTGGTTGTCCTCTGTCGGATTGACGTAGATACTAGAGTCCCCCTGCATCCTCGAGGTTGCCTTCCTGGTCTCCTTAGCTACTGTCATCTCTTTGAGCAGTCGTTCGAACTATTTTTGCCTCTCTACGAATGGCTGCATATCCCACTCATCTTCTTCTGGCTCGATGAAGGTCACCTTCACCTTCTTTCGAGCCGTCCTGGGCCCTTTTCCTTTGGCCTCTACAGAAAATGTGACGGCTCAAATAGGGGTTTTCCCTTTCTCCCTGGCGGACATCTTCTCACTCCGAGGGGCCTGCTCTACGGTCCCTGGAGCGTTCTCTTCACTCTGGGGGACCTATGCTACCATCCCTGGGGGTGCTTCTTCGCCCCCTGTCTGTCCTGTGCCGACCCCTTAGGTTCTTCTCTTTCTTCCTTAGGTCCAGGGAGTTCTTCCTTATCCCTCGGTCCTGTCTACTGCTGTTGGCCCTCGTCCTGCTCTGTATCACTCAGGTCGATGACAGGGGGTGTTGTGGGACTTCTTTCCCCTTCACTCCCAAAAATAGAGGAATTCTCCCCTACCTCCGGGCTGCTCTGTCGGGCGTCCGATCAAAATTCTCCCAAAGAGAATACTCATTCTGTAGATGTGGGAGAATTCATCGGGACCTCTATTGCCCAGTCAGTTTGGGTCGATGCATCCCTTCTTTCTGTTCCCCTATCCTGGAGTTGTTGGTTCTCCTCCCACAACTGCTGGACCAGCTGCTCGAGCTGGGTGATTCATCTTTCTCATTCTTCCAATTCCCCTCTATGCTCATTCTGGTAGTCCTCCAAAATTTGTTGGGCCATCCAACAATTGGTTTGCCACTCCAACGCTTCCTCCAAGGCTGCATCGACCTGATCATTGCTCCCGAAAGTCCCTGCATCTTGTGGGCTCCGGTTTGTCAATTCTCGGAGGGTTTGGGCTGCAATGTCGACTTTCGGGTCATTCTCTTCTTCTTCTATCGAGAGGAGGAGTCACCACAGGCGTTTCCTCCTGGGGACTGGTTCTGGTGGCTAGAACTCGGCCTCACTGCTAATAAGCGGTGCTCCTTCCTCTTCATACTCGGGCACTAGGGAATGCCCTCTTTCCTCTGTGCATTCGGGCACTGGTGAATGCCCTCTTTCTTCCATGAAATTAGGCAATGCCAATTGCCCGATACTTGCCATCTCCTCTGTAGGGCTTCCCTCTTCTTGCCCTATTTTGGCAACAACATCCTGTTGCCTTTCTTGGCCGCCATCTCCCTCTACGTCGGGGTTCTACCTCTGCGCTTCTGCATGGCGGACCAGTGCTGATATCAGCCCATGGTGGGCCAAGGCAGATGGTGCTCCCTTCTGGTACCTAGCCGCTTCTTCCTTCAGGGCATTTTCTAGGTAGAAGGGCACGTTCAACTTCCTTCCATGCACCAGGTGATTCAAAAACTGCACATGGTTAGTGTGCAAATGGGTATACTTCTCGGTGCATGTAAAGAATCGAGCAACCTGCTCGAATATCTTCCATAGATTCATGGGAAGGCTACTTTTGGGTAGCCCTTCCTTATCTATCTGCACATTTTCTCCTAGCAGCAGCACTTCGGCGTACGACTTCAGTAGTCCACCTTTGTATATGCATTCACCTGTGAGGGGCAATCCAGTCGCCTATGAGATGTATTCGAGGGTGACCAAAATTTCTACCCCTCGCACCTGAGCTACGTCGCCCCTCAAGGAGGCAATGAATTCCTTGGCTGCCTCCATATCCTGGCCCTGACTGACCAGGGTACAGTATTCAAACCATCCCTCGGCCTCGAACTATGTTTTTACCATCCCCCTGATTCCTTCCGTATCACTCGGCTCATTCTTTTTCACCGCATGATTCTTCGACCTTCCTCCCATGGCGCCTTCCCTTACTACTGTGCTTCTTTTTTCTGTCCTTACTTCTTCAGGAAGGTGCCTTCTTATAGGGAAGGCGCCTAACCTTAGCATTTAATTCTAGGGTATGCCTTTCGAGCCATATCATTGGCACGTGGTTTCGGCCATGGGGGTATATGATTTTTATGACGGCAATATTTTTTTGGTATTGCATAATTTATGAATAATTATATAAATATTTGAGTTAGTATGCGCGTACCTTATTTGGTGTTTCATGCATCGTGAAGAGCGTTGATTCACTGATTTGTGACATGGGGGAGGGGTATTTCGTTTGTGCGGATTACGCTGGACTTTGGTGCTGAGTTGTTTGATGGTTGGTGCTGAAGACAGACTCCCGATTTGCTCAAAAAACTGTCTGTCCATCATCTTTGGAACGTGCGCGCTGATCTCGCCCCATAATTCTTCGAGATTTTTTTGATTGGGGTGGATTTCCATCACATGGGCGATGGTGGTAATCTGATGCCGCTCGTTCGTGTGGTGATTTCATTCCGATCGAGGCATCCATGAGACTTAAGTGTTGGTTGTACGCGGAAGGTGCTCTTTGGTACCTTCCCAATGTGGAAGGTGCTTATGTGGTGCCTTCCCGATGTGGAAGGCGCTTATATGGTGCCTTCTCGATGTTGTCGGTGCTCTTTGAATGGATGCGCCTTCTGGTGGAAGGCATCTCTGATGGATGTGCCTTTCGGTGGTGGAAGGCACCCTTTTGATGATGGCACCTTCCTGCTACGGAAGGTGCTTCTGAATGGGTGCGCCTTCCTGATGTGGAAGGCGTTGCTGAATACCTGCGCCTTCCTAGGGTGGAAGGCACTTGTATACCTACGCCTTCCTGGGGTGGAAGGCGCCTCGGTCTGTATGCGCCTTCCTGATGTGGAAGGCACCTCGAGATTTTTTTTTTTTTGTGGCGCCTTCCCGATGTGGAAGGCGCCTACTTTTTTCTCTTTTTTTTTTGTGTGCGCCTTCTTTATAAGGAAGGCACCTTCTTATGGTGGGGTGCCTTCTTCATAAGGAAGGTGCCTTATTCTGGCTGGGTGCCTTCTTTATAAGGAAGGTGCCTTATTTTGGTTGGGCGCCTTCTTTATAAGGAAGGCACCTTATTCTGGCTGGGTGCCTTCTTCATACGGAAGGTGCCTTCTTCTGGTTGGGCACCTTCTTTATAAGGAAGGTGCCTTCTTCTGTGCCTTCTCGATGTGGAAGGCGCTTTATTCTTGGCAATCATGTTGCGATTGACTGGGAAAGGGTGATCAAGCCTTCTCAGTCTCGCTTCACGCTGCCTCAGCTTCTACCTACGAGTGCCGGTGTCAGAATGCTGAGCCGAATCAGGCCTGGTTTCCCAGATACCTATTCCTCGTGTTGTCAGGTCCTCCACCTACAAAAAGCAAATGAAAAGAAAGAAAAATAAAGGTAGTTAGATGCATTCCATGCCTGTTAGGCCCTGGATTAGGATGCCTGCAGCTTGCATGCGGGCGTCGTCCCTGCAAAACACACCGTAAGAAAAAAAACTAAATTAACTAATTTTGGTGAGCACCTCCATGCCCACCGTTTTGCCTGTTAAGAGTTTGGTCCAGATCTAACAAGATGGGGTCTCCCCCATGTCTATTCTGGATTCCACCTGTAAGGTTTTGGATGTGTTATAGGGGCACAGTCGGTGGCCATTGACCGTTAACACGGTGTTGCTGCCGTCAATTGTTCTAACGTGCACTGCCCCATTCTTGATGAGCTCTACCACCTCATACGGTCCCATCCATATTTGCATTAATTTACCTTTTCTTTCCTGGAATCGAGAATCGTACAACAACACCCATTCTCCTTCTTGGAACTGCTTCAGTTTAATGTGGTGATCATGCCACCACTTTCTTTGCTTTTGTATGATTTTCGTTCTCTGCAAAGCGTCCATTCGGATTTTGTCCAGCTGATCTAGCTGTCGAATCCTTTCTTTTTGAGCGTCATCCAAGCTCAAGTTCAATTCTAAAGCCGTCCTCAATGTCTTGATTTCAAATTCAATGGGCATCATCGCACTCTTCCCATAGACCAGTTGGAAGGGTGTGAAGCCTGTGGTGGATTTCCACGTGGTATTATACGCCTAGACTGCCTTCGACAACCGTGTAGCCCAATATTTTTTGTGTTGTTGCATGGTCTTCATCAGGATGTTCTCTATTTCTCTGTTCGTCACTTCCACTTGCCCATTTGCCTGTGGATGGTAGGGTGTAGTTTTATTGTGCCAAACTCTGTATTGCTCCATCAGCTCCTTGATCAACTTGGAGGTAAATTGAGGCCCTTGGTCTATTGTTATCTCTCTAGGGACCCCAAATCATGTAAAAATATGGGCAAATAAGAAATCGATGACTGTTATTTCTTTTGAATCTCTCAACGCTTGAACTTCAACCCATTTGGTGACGTAATTTGTATAGACCAAAATAAACCTCCTCCCTATTGAAGGTGGATTAATTGGTCCCACGAAGTCCATGCCCCACTTATCGAAGGGTTCCAGGTGTACCTGAGGCTGGAGGGGCATTTCATCTCGATGGGTTGGTCTACCCATTCTTTGGCATTCATCGCACTTGTTGGCGTACGCAACCGCATCCTTGAACAGAGTGGGCCAAAAGTACCCAGCCTGTAGGATTTTGTAGGCAGTTCATTTCCCTACAAAGTGTCCTCCGCATGGTTCGTCGTGACATGCTTTGAGTACTTCTAAGAACTCCTATTCTGCTATGCATCTCCTTATAATATGGTCACGTCCTATTTTGAATAGGAGGCCATCAATCCATAGGAACGATGCACTTTTCTCTATGACCGCCTACTTTTCTCAGAAAGAGAGAGCAGGTGAGGTTCTTTCGATGGCCAAGTAATTGGCTATATCTACGTACCACGGGATTTGCTCACTAATGGTGAACAAATGTTCATCTAAAAATTGGTCTTCCACTGTTGTATGGTCTGTCGGTATCAATATGGATAGAAAATCTGCTACGACGTTGTCTTTGCCTGGTTTGTCGACTATTGTGATGTCGAATTCCTGCAGTAACAAGAGCCACCTGATAATTCTTTCGCCAATGGCTGGCTTGCTCATCAAGTATCTGATGGCCACGTGGTCCGTGTGGACAAATACCTTATACCCGGTGATATAATGGTGGAATTTGTTTATGGCATGCACAACTGCAAGGAACTCCTTCTTCGTCACCGTGTAGTTGAGCTCGGCTCCTGCCAAGTTTTTGCTGACATAGTAGATGGCATAAAATTCTTCGCCATCCTTCTATCCGAGGACTGCTCCAATCGCATTGTTGGATGCATCACAGTAGATATGGAATGGTATGGCCCAATTTGGTCCTCTTAAAACTAGTGCAGATATCAATTTCTCTTTAAGCAACTGAAATGCTTCTTCGTAGTCTTTCGTCCAATTGAACTCCACATCTTTAGATAATAGAGTGTGCAGTGGTTTTGCAATTTTGTTGAATTCGATGATAAATCACCGGTAGTACCCAGCTGATCCAAGAAAACTCCTCACCTCTCTCTACGTTCTAGGGTTGGGTAGGTCTCTAATGACCTCAATTTTTCTTTTATCAACCTTTATTCCTTCTACGGAGAGGTGGTGTCCCAGTACGATGCCTTCTTGCATCATCATAAAGCATTTCTCATTGCTCAGGGACAAATTGTTTTCCTTGCTTCTTTCGAGCACTCTTTCCAAGTTCGTCATTGCTTCATCAAAGGTTTCTCCATAGACGGTGAAGTCATCCATGTATACTTCGATCGCGTCTCCCATCATGTCTAAAAATATGCTAAGCACCGCCCTTTGAAAGGTGGCAGGTGCGTTGCATAATCCGAAAGGTAATACCCGATAGGCAAACGTTCCCCATGGGTAGGTGAACGTTGTCTTATCCTGATCCTCTTCTCCTATCTGGATCTGGTTGTATCCACTGAATCCATCCAGGAAGGAGAAATACTTCCTCCCGAAGAGTGTATCCAAGACTTGATCAATGAACGGGAGTGAGAAGTGGTCCTTCTTGGTCGCTTTGTTTAACGCTCTGTAGTCCACATAGATTCACCACTTCCCATTCTTTTTAGGGACTACCACTAATGGTGATACCCACTCGCTATCAAAAATTGGATAGATGAATTCGACAGTCAAGAGTTTTTGCAGTTCTTCCTTGATAATGTCTTTCATTGTCGGATTCATTCTTCTCTATGGTTTCCTGCTTGGAGTTGCTTGATCATCGAGGTATATACGATGGGTATAGATCTCTGGGCTGATACCCTTCATATCTAAGTAATCCCATGCAAATGCCTATTGGTGTCTAACTAGGAGCTCTTCTACTTTTGTCAATTGTGTGGGAGTCAACCCACTGCTGACATTCAACGTTCTTCCTGGCCCAATGTGTATCTGTTGAATATGGTGATCTTGGGCACTAGCCAACGGTGATCCAAGTGTGGATATGGAGGACTCCCCATGGAGGAACTCCATAATAGCACCATCTTTGTCTTCTTCTACCAACTCATCCAATTTCATCATCGGTTGGATCATGGATAGCTCAGGATTTTCATGCTCGATCAACATGGGTTCTCCTAATGAGTCAACGGACTATGCTGGGGGTGAAATAGTCAACCTTTTAACATTTTGTCAATCGGATATGGTCATCAGCCTATTGAGCAAGGTGTAGTGACAGTATTGTCATTATTGTCAACACAATCAGATAGATCGGTTGATGCAGTGGATAGGAGTTTAGAGGTTATTCAAAGTATGTACAGTGATATTAAATGCTTATGAGGATGTTTTTGATGTTTGGGTGAAGTTGTTATAGGTTGTTTGTGTAAATTTGAAAAAATTGTCATGTTGTGGCTGCTCCACAATGTACCCCAAAATTGGGGACCCACCTTTTTGCATATTTTCCAAGAAGACCGAAGTGGTCCATATGCTAAATATCAAAGAAAAAATAAAACATCGCAAAGGAAAAAAAGTGTCACGATATCGTGACATATTGCATTTTCGCGACCAAAAGAGAAGAGAAAAAGCAAGGAGAAAAAAGTGTCACGATATCGCGACATGTTGCATTTTCACGACCAAAAGAGAAGAGAAAAAGCAAGGAGAAAAAAGTGTCACGATATCACGACATGTTGCATTTTCACGGTCTAAAGCAAAGAGAAAATGCAAGGAGAAAAAAAGTGTCACGATATCACGACATGTTGCATTTTCGTGGTCCAAAGCAAAGAGAAAGAGCAAGGAGAAAAAAGTGTCATGATATCACGACATGTTGCATTTTCACGGGCCAAAGCAAAGAGAAAGAGCAAAGAAAAAAAGTGTCATGATATCGTGACATGTTGCATTTTCGTGGGCCAAAGCAAAGAGAAAGAGCAAGGAGAAAAAAGTATCGCGATATCATGACATGTATTTTCGCGGTCCAAAGCAAAGAGAAAGAGCAAGAAGGAAAAAGTGTCGCGATATCATGACATGTCGCATTTTCATGACTCAAAAAGGGCAGGTAGGCAGAGAAACAAAAGTGTCATGATATCGTGACATGTCGCATTTTCACGACTCAAAAAGGGCAGGCAGGTAGAGAAACATAAGTGTCATGATATCGCAACATGTCGCATTTTTGTGACTCAAAAAGGGTATGCAGGCAGAGAAACAAAAGTGTCGTGATATCGTGACATGTCACATTTTCATGACTCAAAAAGGGTAGGCAGACAAAGAAACAAAAGTGTCACGATATCGTGACATGTCGCATTTTCATGACTCAAATAGGGCAGGAAGGCATAGAAACAAAAGTGTCGTGATATCGCGACATGTTGCATTTTCACCAAAGGAACAGAGTAGTTGACAGTGCATCTGATATTAGTGATGAACACCAGGATAGTGATATTGCGACATGTATTTTTGTGGTCCAAAGCAAAGAGAAAGAGCAAGAAGGAAAAAGTGTTATGATATTGCGACATGTTGCATTTTTGTGACTCAAAAAGGGTAGGCAGGTAGAGAAACAAAAGTGTCGCGATAACGTGACATGTCATATTTTTGTGACTCAAAAAGGGCAGGCAGGTAGAGAAACAAAAGTTTTATGATATCGCGACATGTCACATTTTCACGACCCAAAAAGGGCAAGCAGACAGAGGAACAAAAGTGTTGCAATATCACGACATGTCGCATTTTTATGACTCAAAAAGGACAGGCAGACAAAAAAACAAAAGTGTCACGATATCGTGACATGTCGTATTTTCATGACTCAAAAAGGGTAGGTATGTAGAGAAACAAAAGTGTCGTGATATCACGACATGTTGCATTTTTGCCAAAGGAACAGAGTAGTTAACAATGCGTCTGATATTAGTGATGAACACCAAGATAGTGAAACTAAATACTGCATAGTGAAGTGGACCTATAAGGAATAAATCAAAGATTGAATAAGGTAATTTGTCACATAAGGACAAAATTCAATGAATAAGACAAAACGTTACATAAGGAATATTTAATGATTTGAAATCATCTAAGATGGTCGTTACACATGGAAAGAAGCGGACACATGCCCATGTGGAGAAAAAGAAATGAAGGGTCACAAAATAGAAATGAAAAGCCTTTTTGGAAACCAAAACACATGCATGCACAAAGGATAGGAGAATATTTGATGGGGGGCCAAAAATTGCATTCATCAAAATCCAATATTTTCATTCAATATTTTCAATTTATAGTTACACAGACTAGCCCGTAGGCATAGTTTACATTCACTATGCAATATTTGGCTCTCCATGCTCTCTCATTACATTCACTAGGTTTTTAAAGAGACCCTAACACTCTGTAGTCTGCAATTAACAATTACAGAACAATGGTCGCATCCATTAATATCTCGCATCTGGAAGAAATTCACGTCGCTATCCCCGTAGCCCTCAACATGCATAATCTTGGTGTAGACTACCTCATGCTCGATGAATTTGCCTACACTACCCAGGAACTCTAAGATTTCTCTAAAAGGAAACACAATTCGAAATTGCCTCACGTTTGATGCATCTATTTCACGATCTTTTGTCTCCATGGATCCTGGTGCAAATTGCCTGTCTACACTACCCAGGAACCCTAAGCTCTTCTGGAAGAAAAACAATGCAGCAGGGCCAAAATGACCCTCTAGCCTTTGAATTTGCAACCCTTGCCTACAACTATTTTCCCACCATTATTCCACAAACACTACCCAGAGTGTCAATCTCCTTCCTCTAAGGCTTCACATAAAAACCTCCTACAAGCACTACATAGAGTGCCAAATTCCACCCATTCCACAGATCCTGGTGCAAGCTGCCTCACTTTCGGTGCTCTGCTCACACACTCAGAATATTTTGGCTCTGATACCACTTGATGGGGGGCCAAAAATTGCATTCATCAAAATCCAATATTTTCATTCAATATTTTTAATTTACAGTTACACAGACTAGCCCACAGGCATAGTTTACATTCACTATGCAATATCTGGCTCTCCATGCTCTCTTATTACATTCACTGGGTTTTTATAGAGGCCCCAACCCTCTATAGTCTATAATTAACAATTATAGAACAATGGCCGCAGCCATTAATCTCCCGCATCTGGAAGAAATTCATGTCGCTCTCCCTGCAGCCCTCAACATGCACGATCCTGGTGTAGACTACCTCATGCTCGGTGAATCTGTCTACACTACCTAGGAAATCTGAGCTTTCTCTGGAAGGAAACATAGTCTGAAACTGCCTCACGTTCGGCTTGGTAGAGAACAGAACTAACACATAATAGAGGACAAAGAAAACAAGAGCCAAATTTCTTATTCAATAGCTTCAAAAGAATTTACAAAAAATATATAGGCAATCTACCGTTTGCCAACCTCCTCTCATTATAATTTCTAGGTTTTTATCGAGGCCTCGACCCTCTACATTTTTAAAATTTCCATGATCTGCAACTGCCACCTGGCTCAATACTAGAAATTTGCATTGATGGGACTCTGGGTGAGGTGCACGACTGGTCGCCATAACCACCAGAATATTCTTTTGGAACTACTGCTTTGTTGTTAGTTGCCATAAATGCGTCTCTAGATATAGTGCATGAGTGGCCGACATGCTTGCTGGAATCTTCCTCTGAGACTGATGCTTCATTTTCCTATGCATGAGTGGTCGACCTGTTTAGTGGGATCTTCTTCTGAGACTGCTGCTTCACTACCGCTAGCTTGCCGTGCATGAAGGAATGCATTTATGAAAGCCTGGAGTGCATGTTTTTCTTTTGGTCATGATATCATGACATGTCACAATATCGCAAAAATTCTCCTTTATGCTTTCTCTCTCCTACTTCATTCACGATATCATGATATGTCACGATATCGCAACATTCTTTCCTTCACGCCTTCCTGCTTCTGCCTTGGTCATGATATCACAACATGTCACGATATCACAACATATTTCCATCGTGTCCTTGTTCTTCTACTTTGGTCGTGATATCATGACATGTCATGATATCACGACGTTTCTCTATCGTGCCTTCATTCTTTAAATTTGGTCGTGATATTGTGACATGTCATTATATCGTGATGTTTCTCTATCATGCCTCCATTATTTAGCCTCGGTCATGATTTTGTGACATTTTGTCCTCCATGCCTTCTGCTCTTGGCTTTGGTCGCGATTTCGCAACATGTCACGATTTCATGACATTATGTCCTCCGCGCCTTCTGCTCCCTGCTTTGGTCATGATTTTGTGACATGTCACGAAATCATGACATGTCATGATTTCATGACATTCTGTCCTCCATGCCTTCTGCTCCTTGCTTTGGTCACGATTTCGTGACATGTCACGAAATCGTGACATGTCACGATTTCGTGACATTCTATCTACCGCATCTTCTCTCTCCTGTTTTGGTCACGATATCGCGACACTTTTTCTATCGTGATATCGTGACACATATTTTTCTTTGCAAAACACTTAGAAAAATTTGGTTGATGCAAGATTGCTCTGCTGCCATCGGATGCTCCTGCATCAATATTGTGTCATAAATGAGTTACATAAAGAAGTTACAATTGACAAGTGGCATATGAGAATATGGAAGTTACAAAAGAAGTAGTTACAATTGATAGGTGGCATGTGAGAATATGGAAGTTACAAAAGAAGGAGTTACAATTGATAGGTGGCATGTGAGAATATGGAAGTTACAAAAGGAGTTACAAAGAGAAAATATTGTTATAAAAGGAGTGTTGCGTGGAGAATTTTTGTGTGCGATAAGTGTGTGTGTTTTGTGAATTATGGTAGATGTTGGGTAAGCAACAGACTAGTCAGGGTCTTGTAAAAGTGAAGGCATTTTTATGTCAATATTCTAGTTTCAAAACTAAATTCCAAGTTGGTGCTTGGCATCAGGGGTTGGTGCTCCTTCCAGTTGGTGCTGCTAAATCAGGGGTTGATGCTCCTTCCAGTGGGTTTTGGTAAATTGATTGTAAAGTTGGTGCTTTGCAAAGGCTAGATTTGGATGGGAGTCCAAATAGTCATTTTGAGGAGTAGCCAAATCGGTGAACCTTGGTACATCTTATGTTGTGTGATGTTATCTTGTTATATTTTCTTTATTTGGTTTTAAGTTTTCATTGTTTCAGCTTTAAGAGTTGAAGATTTAAGTAACAAGAGATACACTGATTCACCCCCCTCTTAGTGTCATTGTGATACTAACACAACCCATCCCAGCAGTTGATGTAAGCATCAGATGTTGCCAGCCATGGCCTTCCCAAGATGAACGGGTAACTGCCAACCTATTTTTATATTGCAAGACTAAAAATTTGGTTGGGTATTCCCATGCACTGACTGTCACTATTATGTATTCCAACATTCCTTTCGATGCCACGGTCGATCGATCGGCCAGCTACAACACTATTGTAGTGGGTTTCAAGTTCATGAGTTGTAGCCTCTGCATGGTCTCCTGAGGCATTATGTTGATGGTTACTCTGAGATCGACCAATGTATTGGACATGGAATGTCCCTCAATTTTTATAGTTAGCATCGGGCTACCCGGGTTTGCATACTTAGGATGGCATATTTTGCCCATCATCAAATCTTCTAGTTTACCCATGACATTGATAGTTTGGGTTGCTCTTCATATTGGATTCCTTAGACACATCTCTCTTATCACCTTGGTATATATCAAAACATCTCGGATGGCTTGAAATAATGGAATTGTCACGGTGAGGTTCTTCAAGCTAGACAAGATATCAAACTTCGACTACGTTACTTTCCTTTATTCTTGCAGTCGGTTGGGAAATGGAGCCTTTGCTCTCTCAGGCGTTTCTTTTATCACATCTTCTACAAGAGGTGTTTCTCCTACCTCTTCCTCCTCTTCTACTAGTGGAGGCATTCCTACTCCTAGTTTTCTACCAGACCTAAGCTGAATATGGTACATCGAATACATCTCACCCTCCATGTTGTATGCTAGTTGGTTCACCCTGTTATTAGGATTTGTCATTGGTTGTGCGGGTAGCTTCACAGGTCTCACTACTGGCAACATTGGTAAATTCTGTTGGGGGTGAGCTAATGATACATTCTATGGAGCGTAATTCCACGTAGTGTGGCCTCTCCACTGCTGCCCAGGATATGGATATGGCATCCATGGCTACTGGTTTGGTAATGTTACTAGGGGTGCATTGGACTAGGGTGATGGCAACCACAACCCCATGTTAGGTGGTTGAGGCAGGCCTTGGGGCATGTATGGTCCTCCCCCATATGACGACATTTTGGTTGGCATATTTCTTGTAAGGGGTTATGGCCAACTCTTTCAATTGCCTATGAAATAGGCATCCATGCTTTCAACATCCTCCTGATTACTAGGCAGTTGCAAGCACAATCAAGTTTTATGGTTCAAACTATAAACTGTGCATACTCTGACTTTGTTCTCTGGGCATGCATTCTTTGCAAGCTTCCCTCTAAATTTTGGATAAAAATAAGCTAATGTTGCTTTGTTTTCTTGCTTATTTTTCTCTAACAACAACATATCCATCTGCAATGCTAGAGATGAGAGCATTTTGCTCTTTAAATATTCCAGCATGTTACCTATTTTTGTCTTCATGACTGAAGCAGTCGCTTTCATGGTTCTAGAAGTGGTCTTGCCTCTCCTTCTTGAGTAGTTTTAGCATAGTTGTCGGATGTCTTCCATAGCATGCTGGTAGACATCACCTCTAGAAATCATGTTAAGAGCCTCTAGTGATTCATTGGTAAGTCCTCTCAAAAAGATGCTTTTGAGGGACTTATCAGATAGTTTCATGTGAGGAGATCATTGAAGATTGAAGTTGAATCTCTCCTAGTATTCCTCGAGAGACTCATATTATTTATATGTCATGCTCAGGACCTCTTCTCTGGAGTATCTTGCTCTCCCGAAATCTTGGTATTGCTCTAAAAAGAGCTTCTTCATTTGATCCCAAGTGGCAATGTGTTTATTTCCTAGACCGATGAACCATCATAGAGCTGCATCGTCCAATGTGGAAGGAAAGAGTTTCAACTTCTATGTATTAGATTTTTAGTCCACAGACCTGCATAAGACATCAAACTTAAATAAAAATAGGTCAGGGTCCTTAGTTGGGTATCCTCTGAAGGTCAAAATGTGAGTAGGGGATATGTTTTTCACTTTGGTATCTCCTACTCCATCAATCTGGAAACTAAATCCAGATGAGACTTCTTCGTTGTTAGCCATTTTTTTAGGAAATGCGGTCTCTAATGCAATATTTATGGCCTTACGATTTTTTAAGACTTTCTAAGTCAAGGCTCTAAGGTTTTCTGGTGTTATCATCTGATCTTCTATAGCTTTCCACAACAGGGCTTCCTCTAAGGATGTCCTATTAAATAGGGTATTTATGATGATTCGTTCTTCCCCAAGTTGATGGGATGAGGAGGAACTTTGCATAAAGTGTGGACCCTCACTCCAATGGATTGCTAGTGGTGAGTCGGGTGAGTCCAATTCAAATTCAGAATGTTCGACTGACTCAGGTTCTAGTGGATTGGTTTTTATAAACTGATCATTAGGTCCTATTATTCTCAAAGAACTCATACAAGGTCAGATGGAAGGTTTCTAGGTATTTTTAATAATCTAGTTGAGATGCTTCCTTCACAACGACGCCAAAATGTTGCGGGCCAAAAAAGGTTAATTTCTTTCCTACTTTTGTTACATGCCTGTGCATTTAATTTATCAACCCAGGGAGCTTCATAAAATTGCGAAGGATCTTAAACAAGATTGCTTACAATACCACTTGAGATGATTCTGCTAGTTCTACTATTGGGGGGTGTTTCAACGATCGTCAATCATTCATACACTCCTCAATAATTTATGTAAAAATAATTAAATCTATAGAAAGGAAATATTCACGCATTCCTAGAAATAAACCTATTGCAATACTAGAAATAACAATGCGATAAAAAATCTTATAAAAGTGGTAAACTAATATAGAAAACATAGGAAAAATAGGAGAAGAAATATTAGCTTGGAGTGGGCCCAGGATCCAGCAGCTTCCTCCCAGCTGAACATGCACTTAGAAACTCTTAGAGTTGTATTAAATTATCAAAGTATTACAATGCTTCTTTTGTATATCTCTCTACATTTAATATCAAAATATTCTATATATCCTCAAAGAGGCCTATGTGTGTTTATATATCACACCCACATATCTTCTGTTACAAAGAAGTTATAACAGTCGATTAATTCTAGACTAAACTCAGACAATCTGGTAAATGTGATCAACGTCTGCTAAAAATGGCATTCGTTTCTAATAGTGGAGTGCTCACTGATTGGTTTGTGCTTTGCCTGGCATTGGTAGGACGTTCTCATACATCGATACGATCCCCAATTTAACTCTACATGACATAGAGTTGGAATTGCACCAGTCTTTATTGTCCATGTCGTGCTTGTATGGTCAACAGACGAAGAACAAGGGTGCCTTCCCTATGAGGAAAGTGCCTAAGTATGTTAGGTGCCTTATCTATGCGAAAGGTGCCTTACTGCCATTGGTGCATTCCTAGAAGAGGAAGGTGCTTATCTTCTATTGGCACCTTCCTATGAGAGGAAGGTGCTTGCATTCTAGTGGTGCCTTCCTGTCGGCGCCTTCCTGTGAGAGGAAGGCACTTGCCTTCTAGTGGCACCTTCTTGTCGGCACCTTCTTGTGAGAGGAAGGCACTTATTTTCCTTTGGTGCCTTCCTAGAAGAGGAAGGCGCTGGCCTTCTATTGGTACCTTCCTAGGAGAGGAAGGCACTCATATTTCCTTGGCACCTTCCTGGAAGAGGAAGGCACCTACTTATGCTTGGTGCCTTCCTAGAAGAGAAAGGTGCCTACCTTTGCATTGATTTTGAAAGAAACAAAGTGCCAGGTCCATGAAAAGACCTCGACTGATCCAAATCTAACTAAATCAACTAAAATTCCACAAAAACACATTGAAAACACATGAATTAGATAACACATATAATTTCATCAAATAATTATATAATCATTCATAAACATATGCCATCCTTATTATACAACCGCATAATAATAAAAAAAATGTATACAAAATATGAGCATTTATGATGCTTATCAATCTCCATATCTAAAAATGAATCCCATTCCTCAACTAAAAGTACCATATGCTATAGTTCATTTCCCTCCCCTTCCTTCTCAAACCTTTCAAGAGTTTTTTGCCATTATTGGTATACAAAATACTCTGAAAACTCTGAGTAATAGAATGAATTCAATAGAAAAATGGATAAGGAGAGATATTAACAGAGGAAATTTCCATATGTGAACAAAGATCAAAAACCCAGTCCTAGTAACAATATTGGGGTTAAAGTAAATGTAGCATATGAAGAACCTAAGTGTTCTTTAGAAACAAGTCTAGTGAATGTTTGGTTTTTGGTATGTAATGATCCCCATGATTCACAATCTTCTGTTATGTACCAAAACCATGTTCAACAAGATATGGATCAAACATAAATAAATCAAAAGGGAAGAGTAAATATGCTATGGCAACCTAACTAGATCATGGTTGGGAAAGAGTTGGATGAGGATGGCCCAATTGTTGTTATGACAAGGTTAGGAAAGAAAACCTTGCAAGTAGATCCCCAAAATATGGGAAAATTCCAAGTTTCTTCTCAAAAAATGAATGACCCACTTCCCCAAAGCAGTGATACTTTTGTTATTACCCAGGCTAAAGGGAAAGATAAGATAGACAATCTCCCCAAGATATTAGAGAAATAAACTTAAGGAGACCGAATGAAGTCTAAATATGAGGCTCAAGAGAGGCTTAGATTCTCGTATGTTACTAAAAGGTAAAGAATAGAAGCCACTCAAAAATATAAAAGAAAATATGGTGAGCCAGAAAGAAGGCCTAAGAGGACCACTTTGGCTAAGTTTGAATACAACATTGTAGAAGATTTGAAAAGAATTTAATGAAAATCCAGTTTATATGACACTCTTTTCATTCCTGTCCAGATAAAATTGCTTAAAGATTCTCTCAACAAGTATCCATAGGATAGGCAGGCCACCACAATCCTTAGTATACCCTCAAAAAAGAAAGAAATATCCCCTACTATTTTTAAGAATAAGCCCCCTCATTTCTATATCTCTTTAAGTATGGAAGGTTGGGTAGTCCGAAATTGTATGATAGATTCAAGAGAATCAACTACAGTTATGGCTAAAGTAGTATGTGAAGATATGGGTATGGAGTATATCCAATCTTGCCCTGGAGTACTGCAATTGGATGGAACACCTACAAAAATAGTGGGAGTAATAAAGGATGTTCTAATGAGGTTACATAAAGCCCCTAATGTGACAATAGTACAAGAAATAGTAGTGGTTGATCTGGAACCCTATTTTAGTTTATGCTTCTCAAGGGATTTCACTACAAAATTAGGTGGATGCATATATATGTATTATTCCAGCATGGTCATTCCCTTCAAAGGGAAGAGGATAAGGATAACACTTGAAAATCCTGTGTTTTATCACATAGAAAAAATTGAAGAAGACATGTGCAACCTCAATCTGCTTGAAGAATTTGAAATTGTGGATAAATTTGAGGACCTAGAACTGGAAGATGAATTACCTTGTAGAGAATATTACAATCATTTTGGGATAGGCATGGGCACATATAGTATTTATGTAGAGTCATAGAAGAAAATTCCTACTATAACTAATCATTCTCTAAGAGATATAGAGGTATGGAACATGCACTTTGATGGTGCTAGATGTAGAAATGGAGCTGGTGCTGGTGTGGTACTATAGTCCTAATTAGAAGGGATAAAGAGTTTTACCTATATATTAACATGGTCATGCACCAATAATACTATAGAATATGAGGCTTTATGCCTTGGATTGATGCAAGTAGAAAATATGGACATTAAGATCCTAAACATATATGGAAACTCTAAGTTAATCATCCATTAGGTAAGAGAAAGGTGCAGAAGTAAGCACCATTACCTAAAAGTATATAGAAATAGGGTGTGGGATCTAATGGAATCCTTCAATACCCTAAATATGAATTTTATTTCCAAAGAAAATAATACTTTGGTAGACTCTTTGGTAGAAAGGGGAGTGAAATTCAACCCTTCTGTAGATATAGGAGTCAATAAAGACAAGGGAATCAAAATGATTTTTAGACCTTCAGTACCGGATAATCAAATTTTCTAGAAGGTTTTTGATAATGATGAATAAATTATTGATTTTTTGGTAAGAGAAGACTGTATCTCCACTATCCAAGAAGAAAATCCAAAGGAAATTGATCAATAGGATATTATTCATCTTAGAAATAATCATATACCTAGACAGTTGGTCACCCTAGAGAGCCTGTTTGACAATGAAGGCATGAGAAGGATCATATCTATGGAAGTCAATGAAAAAATATACAAAGAAGTTGAAATAGAAAAATAAAAAAGGCTTAAGGTTGGAATCTGAAGTTCTCCAGAGGAATAATAGGACATTAAAGCTTTATGCATAAAGTACCAAGACATTGTGGCTTAGTCATAGGAATACCTCAAGGTATATGATAAAAGGATTATCCAACACACCATTGATATAGAGCCTGATGCAAAGCCTTTTAGGAAAAATCAAAGGCCTGTAAATCTAAGGATAAAATCCATAATGAGAGAAGGGCTCTTAAATTTATTAAAGGCTAAGATCATATATCCAATTAAACATTATACCTGGGTAGCCAACTTGGTACCTGTGAGAAAAAAGAATGGAGATATTCTCTTGTGTTTATATTTCATAAATCTTAACCAAACGTCTCTTAAAGATCACTACCTCCTTTCATATATTGATCAAATATTATAGACAGTGGAAAGGGTAGAAAGGTTCTCACTATTGGATGGCTTCTATGGCTATAACCAAATTTGGATGAAAAATGAAGATAGTATAAAATAGCATTCACCATAAAATGGGGCACATTTTCCTACCAAAGGATACCTTTTGGGATGTCCAACACGGGAGCCACATTTTAGAGGGCCATGTATTATGCCTCTGGGAAGCTTATCAATAAGGTCATTCTGATCTATTTGGATGACATGACTATTTTCTCCCATAAAAAGCATGACCACTTAGCACACCTTGAGTAATTTTTTCAAAAGTGCAGAGATTTTGGCATTTTCCTCAATCCTAAGAAATCATTTTTTTGCATTACATGAGGGAAAATTGCTAGGTCATGTAGTATCAAAATAAGGGATGTCCATAGATCCGGATAGAATCCAATCCATTATAGCTCTCCCACTACCTGTAAAGAAGAAAACTTTACACTCCTTTGACCAAATAAACTTTGTCAGGAAGTTCATTTCTAACTTTACACAGATGGTAAGGCCTATATCTGAGCTATTAAAGAAATATGTAGAGTTCAAATGGAATGAAGTGAGGAAACAAGTCTTTGATGTAATCAAGCAGTCCATTACCATAGCTCTAGTGCTAGCAAATCTAGATTTCAGTAAAGATTTTATTCTTTACGCTTATGGAGCTGAAGAAAGTTATGCCTCAGTACTTACTCAAAATAATGATCGAGGTGAGGAGCATTCCATATTATTCTAGAGTCAAAATCTCCATGATTACCAAGTTAAGTATAATTTTATTGAGAAATAAGTATTTGCTGTGATGAAATTATTGAAGAAGTTCAGGTAGTATTTGGTTCAAAGTAAGACCCTGGTATATGTTGTTCACCCAGATGTAATAATATTTATTCTACAAGGTGAACTAGGATATAAGAGAGATGGATGGATCACCAATATATAGGAATATGATGTGGAGATACACCCCACCAAGTTGGTAAGATGCAGGGCCTTATGCCAAGGTCTAATAGAGGAATCAACATCAACTAAAATGATAGCTTGTTAGGCAACTAATTATGATCAGATTGAAAGAGTACATCCAGGTGAATCTGATTGGGTAGAACAGATGATCAATTACTTTCAAATTAGAGTATGCCCTCTTGATACTAATGCATCACAAAGAAGAAGATATAGATTTGAAGATTTGAAGTATGTCTTACTGTTAGAAGGGCTATATAAAAGGAACCTTGATGGAGTCCTCCTTAAGTTCTTGAAAGATGATAAAAAATAAAAGGTCATTGATAAGTTCCATGGAGGACCATTTGGAGGATAATTCTCAGATAGAGTTACATCTTTAAAAATCATAAGATCAGGCTATTATTGGCCTATATATTTGTTGACACCTTCAAAGTCACTAGAGCCTATGACAAATGTCAAAGGCATGTAGGGAGGACAAGAAATACCTCATTTCCTCTCAAGCCAATACAAGTTGAGGAGCCTTTTCAACAATGGGGGTTGGATTTCATAGGGGTCATCAACCCTCATTATTCAATAGAGCACAAGTATATTCTAACTACCATAGACTACCTCACCAAATAGGTAGAGGCCATTCCTACCAAGAAATCAAACTAGGAAGTTGTGATCAATTTTATGGAAAGTTTGATTTCAAGGTTTGGAGTTTTGGAAGCCTAGGTGAATGATAATGGGCTAGCCTTTATAGGAGCCAAATATATTGAGTTTACTAGAAAGTATGGCATAACCATTAAGAATACTTCAAATTATTATCCTTAAGGGAATGGACTTGCAGAGTCTACCAATAAAAATTTGTTAAGGATTTTGAGGAGATCACTAGAAGGAAATAAAATAATTTGTCACTTAATGCTGAAACAAGCTTTGTGGGCATATAGTATTACCATAAAGAAGTCCATCAAGACTTCCCCCTATTATTTGGTATATGAAAAGGATGTAGAGTTACCTATCCATTTGGAAATTCCAACACTCAAACTGATAAATTCAGAAGAAGAATCAGAGGAAAATCTAGTGGAGACAAGGCTGACACACCTACTATAGTTGGAAGAGAAGAGAGCTCAAGCCTATGAGAAATTTTAGAAGCATTATGTGGACATGAAGGTATGGTTTGATAAAAAGGTAAGGTTCAAAAAATTCCAAGTTGGAGATTCAGTTCTCAGGTGGAATGTCAAAAGAGAAAAATCAGAACATCATTAGAAGTTTGACTTATTATGGGATGGCCCTTTCAAGATAGTAAAATTCAAGGAGACCAATATTTTCCAACTTGAATATCTAGAGGGAAATATACAACCAATCCCGGTTAATGGTTTGCATATTAAACTCTACTTTGATTGAAATATAGGCTCATTGTAATATTACGTACATACATTGTATCATATTCCCTTTATTTTTACACTTTGTATTAAGTTTTTTTTAACAACATATTGTACAAAAAATATAAAAAAAAAAGAGAGAGAAGAAAGAAAATTTTGCAAAATTTGCTAAGTGTTCCCACATGATGTAGCAAGTGCCTATTCTGCACTCAAATACACTAATTACAAAGCAAAAATATCACTGGACTCCAATCCGTATTCAAATGAACTACATTTTTAGTGAAATGTAACATGCACTATTTTCTACACTCATATGGACCACAATACTAGTGGAGTGATGAGCGGGTTCAAATCCATCGAGTTTCAAAAATTCTAATGTGTGGAATGAGGAAGGTCCTAATCCACTGCAATTCAGAATTAAGTTGTGCAGAATAAAAGAAGTATCACCAATCCACTATTTTCAAGTCTATATTTGAGCAAGGTAGCAATTCTGTATCGTATCACTTAGAAAAGGGTGAAATATCCATAATAAATGCTAATTTTCTTGTGCTCAAGAGATAAATGACAAAGCAATAATACAAGGATTGAAGCACATTTAATTTTGACCAATCAGAAGTTGAAATGCCACCTCTAAGCTGCAAAAAGGAATGAGTGTTAGATTGAGAAACATGCTAGCGGGCAAGTCACATAGTAGCCGCATTAATGGCAGAGGATGTGAATGCAATGGTAATTAAATGTGCCAAAGCATATAATTCTATTCATTTTATGAAGAGCAGTGTTCACTAAGCAAAGAAGAGCATAATGATAGCAGAAGCATTACCTATAAATTCTATAGAGAAGATCTAAGTCGTTACTGATGAATATGGCTTCCAAAGATTCCCAAGAAGATAGAAAATAAATGAAAAAGATAGTGGGCCATTATATTGATAAAGCAGAAGCTATAGCGCATACTGAGTTGGTCCTCATGGAGAGAATAAAGCTCAAGAGAAACATAAAAAATAGATACAAGAAAGGAGTAGCCCTATCAGTTGAACGTAGATGTGTTGTACTCTCGTTATTGTCTTTTTACATTTGCGATTTCATTCATCCTTATCCTGATTTAATAATTACCATCATTAAGTTTTATGACCCAATGGTGAAAGCAGTAATCACTAAAAACTATCATAAGTTTTTTGCCATAGGAGAAGAACTAGCTATAAGACCAAAAGAGTTTAAAACAACTACCTAGGCTGGGTATTACTCTCTAGATAAATGATCTAATGATGGTGAGTCTTTCAAAAAATGGGTATATAAACAACTCAAGGACACTATAGGTTGGAAGGAATTTCTCTCATTTCTTAGAGCTATACTCTATGTTAGCCTATATGGATGGTTTAGACTCTGATAAAATGGTGTAGGGTTAGAAAATAGACATTGCATATTGCATTTCCAATGAGAGTATGTATAAGGAAGATGCAAAAAAAAGGGTATTAGGGTTATTTATTTTTATTGGCCCACTTTATTTACTCAGATAATGCATGAGCAATTAGTAGCACTAAAAAGAAGCTCTGATGCACCTTGTTTTTGACATTGCTCAATCCTGGTCTAGATGTTTTCACTATTGTAAGATATATGATACCCAGGACTCCAATCAAGGATAAGACCAGTGAATGAGAACCACTGCCAGTTTATGACTATACTAATCATATGATAAGTACTAAGTCTTACCCTAGGCTTCCACCTCTGGACAAAAAAATATTGAGAGTAAAAGGTGTAGAGGAAGGAGACTGGTATCTCCTAATAGAGGGCACAATCATTAGATTATATGGATTTATGGGTAAGCCTTCTCTACTGCCCCACTTTGTCATAGAGAGGCTATTTGCCTTAGAATATTTTAGGTAAGTAGAATATATATATTTGAACTATGGCTTTGGGAGAAAGAGGAAGTCTATGTTGACCTACCAAAATGTTAGTGATATAACTATTACTAGGAAGTGGCAGGGTGAACATATTGACCAATAACTGGATAGGTTGGGTCTATTATACATTACTTAGAGATGGAGTTATGATCTAAATGATATATTCTACAAAATAAATATAGCCTTAAATGGAGGAAAGACCTACAAATTTGAAATGAGATCTAGGCCCCATTTTGAAAAAGGCAAAAATAACAAAGAAACTGCTCTTTTAGAGTGGAATGTTTCTAAAATGGATCAAATTCCTCTATGGTTATACTTTTATGAACAAATTGTGGATTTTCACCCAGACAAAAATATAAAACATCATTTTAAGGACTCTACCATCAAAGATATCAAGGAAAAAATAGATAAGAAAGAAGACCCTCAGCCTCAGGAACCTACTGGTGAGGAACCAGAGAAAAATGAGAAATGGAATGAAGCCAAGATATCATATTGGTGGAGGATGAGGATTGAGAATGGTAAAGAAAAATCTAGGTTTGGGATTAAAAATGATGGTGAATTCTCTAAAAGGTATGACAAACATGTCAGAACTTGGATGTCCAAAGACACAAGGAATATAGTGCTAATATAAAAAATGACACAAACTAGGTCTGATTACTCATCCCCACCTTTAGAAGAAGAAGTTCAAGAAGAAGAACCTGATACTCAATTGAATACTACTAAAGTCCTGAAGCCTTTTCAGCCTTCAACTAAGTATATAGAGAATTTTCTAAAGGGAGAACATTTGATGAGTAAGATGAACTATTTTGATGAGAATATTGTTAGTGCACCAGTTATAGAGATAGTAAAGAGGCCCAAAAACCTAGACCTGGGTGCATAACCTGGGGATATAGATGTATATTGGAATGAAAAATATGAGAACTTTAGGTTTACACCTTTTAGTTTCACCACTGTAGCGATAGTGGAATTAAATCATATTTCTGAGTAGGTATTGTTGGAAGAAATAGTACAAGAAGGATTGTTTGAAGAAGAGATAGAAAATAAGAAAATTACCTTTCAAGTTTCTATAAAAAAATCAAAAGGGCCCCAGAAAGAGTTGAGAAAGATATTTCAAATAAGCATAGGCTTGATAAGGAGGATATAATTGAGAAAACAACTATTCCAACCACTGAAGAATCAATACAACAAGAATAACAAAAAATCGTAGAGACAACTCTAGAAAACCCTACATCAATAGGTGAAGGTATGGTCTTTAATTGCTCTTCTCCTCTTCATACTCCAAATTTCCCAAGGAAATATTCCTCCATTTCTGTGCAAGAAGTTGTAACAAAGGTACCTTCTCTACCTCATAGTCCACATCCTATTTTATTAGTCACTACTGAGGTACAAACCAACCCATATCCTCTAAGGTCACCTCAAGTTCCACCTTCATCATCCAAAGTTCCACATTCATCAGCTGATATTCCCCTCTCATCATATCCCATAGTTATAACTTCACCATTACCACCACAACCATCATATGAGAAGCAACCTACTTCAAGTTCATCCATTCACCCATCTGTGGATCTCACTTCAGCTTCTATGAACCTACCAATTGCAACAATGATGGTAGTCACAGATTCCACTATGGTCACAAATTATGCTATAACTACTTCTACATAGCTATTATCAATGGTTGATTCTGCACTTACATTCCTTGTGTCCTCTTCCCCTCTTGCTACAAGTTACCCTACCCAGGCCATTTTGCATAAGTAGCAAGAAGCTACATAGAAAATCAATTAATTTTGGGTAGAAAAACTTTCTAAGCCTTCTAATAGGATGGCTACAAAGAGGAGAAGCATGTTTATCGATCTAGTTTCAAGGAAAAGGACATCTAGATCCATGATTCCCTTGGTAAGCAAGCCTAAATATGATATGACTGCCCAAGATTATCATATAGAAGAGTTCATAGAAGATATTGAGAAGCTACATGATGAAGATGAATTTATCATAGCCAGAGCCCATTTAGAATTTTTTTATGTAAATAATGATAATTCAAAGACAAGGTGGGTAAGTTGGAAGAGCAAATTGAAAATATTTAGAAAAAAGTGAATAATAAAAAAGAAATGGAGAAAGCTTTGAGAAAAGAAGTTAAGAGTTGGTAAGAGAAGTTTCAGGAAGCTAATAAGCTTAAGGAGCAGATTGAAGAAAAGAAGAAGAATGAATGAAGAACAAACTAAAGATATACAAAGTTTGAAGCAACAACTCTAGATTGAAAGGCTAAATCTTCTAGTTTTTCTAAGGCTGGACTCAAGAAAGTGATAAAGTATTTGCTCTCTGAAGTCCTAGATAAATGCTCAGGGTTGTAGCTTATTATTGATTTTTTAGATGATGGCAACTACCTACTCCAAAGTATTCAAAAGGATCTAGATAAAATCACTGGAGAGCTACAACCTATGGTAATTCCAGCTGAACAAATTCACAAGTTAGTGGATAGTAGACTCAGTGATTCTGCTAAGCCAATCCCTAATAAGGAATGGAACATTTCTAGAGTTACTTCCAAAATTATAGTGAAGAAGCATAGAGCACTCCAAAATGCTTGGCTATTATATGATAATATTGAAGGAGTAATCAAGGATGTAGTGGATGTTAATAAGAAAATGATCCAAATTGGTTTCAGAGGGTTATGGATGGAAGACCACAACTTGTTGTTAGTTGAAGAAATTAAGAAAAGTACTGGTGAGAGATTACAAGATGAATCTAAAATTGACACTCTAGAGGAACCAATTGACCAAGAGCAAGATTCACAAATAAGTATTGATTTTACAGGCTTAGAGACATAATGGAGGACCTGGTAAACAAAGGAAGTACTTCTAACTATGAAGATATTGGTGAACTACAGTACATTTACAAGTAGCTAAAAGAGACTTCCAACCCCTTAGAAGAAACCTAGAAACAAGCCCTACAGATCTTGAAATTGATGGTGCAACTATTTGGTGATAGTGCATAAGAGGAAAATAAAGAGCACTCTTCTCTAGAGGAAGAAGCTAGGCAAGAAGAGGATAATGCTAAGGAAGAATCCCAACGAGAAGAAGATCTAGATAGAGTTGTAGGCCCTGAAGGGGTACAAGCTTAAGAATTTTTGTTTTGTATATATATATAGTCATAAGTTTTTTATTTTTGTTTGATTCATTTTTACTCTGACATGGTCAGAAATAAACAATAGAAGCATGAGTCCAAAGAGACATAGAAAATAGAAGTTTTGTGTGAGGGAATTTTTATCATGATTTGTAAGAAGGATTTATAAGGAGAACATAGTTGTGTTTTGATGGAGCAGTGAAGCCATTTTGTTGGAATAGCACAAATATTAATGTTTATGGCATAGTATCAATGTGAACAGTTATCCTCTAGGATGTATGAAGCATGGTCTCAATATGAATGTTTATCCTTGAAGATGACCATAAATGTTTTAGAGGGTAGTGTTCATATGGAAGTTATTATTTAAAGCATTTTTGAAGCTAAGCATTTTTTACTCCTGATGCACAATGGATAAGACTCTAAGTTTGATGGCTTTGTGATCAAATCCACTTGAGAGGTGTCAGAATCTAGGCCCAAAATGGGCACATCCTTAGAAATAATTTAATATTTTATTCCAAGGTATGAAGTTCTCATTATGCACACTTTTTAGTGTATTTTGTAATAGATCCGCAACATTTGTTTCCTAATCCACCCAACATAGTGCAATTTTTGCTTGGAGCAATTCCACTCGATTTATAATGTATTTTGGTGCAGATTGGCAAAGGGTCCTGATTTTGCAAAATCTTTTGGCAATGATGATGTCATTGCAAAGGAAAGTGTGGAATGGTGATCGAGAGTAGTTTTCTACATGATCCGAGCGACTAAGTATTGGTAAGGCTCAATTCTATCATGTCTCAAGACTATTAAGGTGTGGATTGGTGACAAAGATTAGAAAATGCTGCATAAGGTGTGGATTGAAGAAAAAGGGTGACTTTACACTAACTCTAGAGTAGAATTGTGATAAAATCTATTTTACACTACAACCGATGCAAAATGACAAAAAAGGATGATTTACATATTTACAAAGCAAAGGTGACATCAACATGCTTTTTGATGCGGATTTTAGTTGCTTTGAATCCAAAGAAGATAAGAGGAAGGTTAATGAGTAGATTCCATCACACTCACCTCTTAATGCATTTTACGCCAAAATTTGATTTCGCATGAGCAAGGCTATAAAAAAATATGTTAATAACTTAAAAGTGCAGAATGGCACCTGAGTTTTCCCTACCAATTTATAGAGTATCTTGGGAGGTTTAATCACAGTCGTCCATGTTGAAGATCTATGGTCCAATTTTTGTTGATATTCTTGAAGGATTTAAAATGCTAAAAATAATTGGATCAGAGTGTAGTCATTTGAGGGTAGGAAGGTGAAGTGATGAGGGTTTTAAATAACAAGAATCATATGCGGTTGTAGATTTGCAGTAGATTCAAGCTCCCAAGAATGATCAATGGATGAGATGGAGTGTCCAACTGTTAAAACTATAACTACCACCAACAAACTAGCAAGTTGCAGAGGTATACTACCATGGAAAATTTCTCACAATGGATTTCCTAGAGCTCTCTAGCTAGTAAGATAATGCCAACAAACTCTCTACTGAGCTATAAATATACAATATTTGTAATGTATCCTTAATATTATTTTAATTTAAAAACTATAAATAGAGGCTAAACCCTCATTTTTTTGGGTTAGCTCTAGTGCGTTTGCTTGCCCTACTATAAATATTCTTGTGAGCTAACCGAAGGAGCATTAATCTAATATTTTGACTCAAATTTGTCATCTTCAATATCTTGTGCAAGAGGTTCGAAGTCTTGAGCTGCATTTTTGTTAATACTTGAATGGTTAGTTCATTCTAGATTTTGGATTACTAGTTGTGAGAGTAGTTGAAATCTATTCTTAATTAGATATGTATTGTTAGGAAGTTTATTTTTGTTAAATCTAACTATTGGTCTATTTTGATATTTGGATTATCAATATTGGATGTTGGAATTGCTTTCTGCAATATATCTCTATTTATGCTTTAATGTGTGAAGGTTTCATTGATTTCGATGATGTTAATATTGAGTAATGGGACACTGGAAATAAAATTTGGGAGCCTTTTGCTATAGTTTCCTATGTTGTTAGCCTATTTGGCCACTATTTTTCATAACATTTCTAACCCTAAACATTTTCTAATCCTTATATCAAAACCCTATTTGAGTTTTAATTAAGTCAACACCATTCTAAGTTGACACAGAACTAACCTACTCTAGATGTTGGATTGAAGTTGTCTTTGGTCCATCCAATGCTTGAGTTTCGAGCTACAACTATCGGGTGCATGCTTGGATAGAAAATTGGAAGATATACAGTTGCAATGTTGAGTAAAACTTGATGTCAATTCAATGCCCAACAAGGATGAGGCTCAAGAGAGGCTTAGATTCCATTATATTACCAAAATATAAATAATAGAAGCCACTCAACAATATAAAATAAAATATGGTGAGCCAAAAATAAGGCCTAAGAGGACCACTTTGGCTAAGTCTAAATACAACATTATGGAAGATATGAAGAGGATACCATCAAAAGCTAGTTTATATGATACCATTTTCATTCCTAGCTAGATAGACTTTCTTAAAGCTTCTCTCAACATGTATCCATAGGATAGGCAAGCCATCATAATCCTTAGTATGCACTCATAAAAGAAAGAAACATCCCCTACTATTTTGAGGAATAAACCCCCTCATTTCTATATCTCTTTGAGGATGGAAGGTTGGGTAGTCTAAAATTGTATGATAGATTCAAGAGCATCAACTACAGTTATGGCTAAATTAGTCATTGAAGAGATACATATGGAGTATACCAGATCTTGCCCTGGAGTACTGCAATTGTATGGAACACCTATAAAAATAATGGGAGTAATAAAGGATGTTTTAATGAGGTTACATAGATCCCCTGAGGTGACAATAGTAGAAGAAATAATAGTGGTTGATCTTGAGCCCTACTTTGGCTTATGACTCTCAAGGGAGTTCACTGCAAAATTAGGTGGATGCATGTATATTGATTATTCTAGCATTGTCATTCCCTTAAAATGGAAGAGTATAAGGATAACACCTAAAAATATTATGTCTTATCACATAGAAAAAATTGAAGAAGACATGTGCAACCTCACTCTTCTTGAAGAATTTGAAATTGTGGACAAATTTGAAGAACTGGAACTAGAAGATGAATTACCTTTTAAAGAGGATTACAGTCAGTTTGGGATAGGCATGGGCACATATAGTATTTCTACAGAATCAGAGCAAAAAATTCCTACTATATCTAATCAGTATCTGAGAGCGATATGAAGAACACAAGCTTATACTGAGAGGGGGTGAACAATATAAGACCACTTTTTACTTTTCTTTCCCAATCAATATTATGCAATGTATAGATAGAAATATCAACAATAGTAATCAAATCAATGCACAAATCACCACACACAATAGAGACACCAATTTAACGTGGTTCACCCAATGTGGGCTACTCCACGGAGAAAATATTTCACTAAAATTTTCTCAATCAATCTCTTGGGAATTCTTTCCCTATTACAATGTTTATGGACCTCTATCCAAAGGAGACACCAATACCCTAATCAAGTTCGTGGATCTCTATCCATAGGAGAACTCCTTTCTCCTTAGCTCTAGTTGGTGATCTTCTAGAAGAACTATTGCCTCCACTACATTGGCTAATGGATCTCTATCCACTAAAGACTCCTATCCTCACTCAGAAGACCTATCCTCATTACCCTGGCTAATGGATCTCTATCCACTAGAGACTATCATCCTCTATACTCTATCACCTCCAAAGCTTGCTCTCTGCTCTATCTCAAATATGCACTAAACATAGTCCTTCGATCTAGCACAAATTTGCTCAATCTCTATCTCTGGTCTGGCACAAACCTATCCTCAAATCTGCACCAAAATCTATCCTCAAATCTGCACTAAACACAGTCCTTCGATCTAGCACAAATCTATCCTCAATATCTGTCCTCTTATCTATACTAAACATAGTCCTTCGATCTAGCACAAATCTATCCTCAATATCTATCCTCAAGCCTTAACACAAAGCTTGAATCAATCACAAATCAACTCTATTAGATCTACCCCAAACCTTAACTCAAGGTTTGAACAAATCAATCAACTCTGCTCACAAGCCTTCTCAAATACTTATCTCAAATCTACCTTGTAAGATTCCATAAAATCTCACACTAATTTAAAGCTCTCTAGAACTTAATAAATTTAAATTATTTTATTTTTTTTTTTTTCCCATCTATATTGTAAGCTTCCACAAAAGCTCACATAAATCTGTCCACAAGTCTTCTCAAAGACTTACCTCAAATATGCTCAACAAGTCCTCACTAGAACTTGTCCAATCTCATAGAAACATATAGATAATTGTTAGAGACTCAATATGCTTCACTTTCACCACAATGCTCAATCACTTTCAATCTCTCTTTTTACCATATAAACATATAGAGAATTGTTAGAGACTCAATATGCTTCACATTCACCACAATGCTTAATCACTTTCAATCTCTCTTTTTACCATATAAACATATAGAGAATTGTTAGAGACTCAATATGTTCACATTCACCATAATAAAAAAATAGAGATAATATGTTTCACAAACACTCAACCTCTTTCTCAAATCAATTTAGAATATAGAACAATTTGTTTCATAGAACTTGAACTATCACATCCACTTGACTAGGCTCAACCAACTCTACTCAATCAATCACTCAATGAAATAATCCTTGCTCACAAACCCTAGTCCAAGCATATGAACACTCACTCACTTATTTCCAATAATGCTTATCAAATAATCTCACATAACAATGATACTCATGATCTTTGCAAACCCTAGTTCAAGTTCTTCACTCAATCAATCACTTCAACAACAATGCTTATCAAGCAATCTCACATAACAATGATACTCATGATATTTGCAAATCCTAGCTCAAGTTCTTCACTCAATCAATCACTTCAACAACAATGCTTATCAAACAAGGTTTTATCAACAACTCTTATTCTAGAAAACCCCTTTTCACTCCAACTTAACATTCACAACATTCAACAATCACTCACTAGGAAGATGTGCCCATACCTTTTGTTTGATGTAGAAGTGCCCTTAAAAACCTATCTCAATCACAATTTTCTTCTTTTCCAATTTCAATGGTTAGATGACAAAATTTCACACTAACACTCTTTCAAAATATTTCTCAATTACAAAAATAATCAATCTCAAATACACCTTATTACTCCTTGAAATTAGCAATCATCAAATCACACATAAAAATAATCACTCAAATTGCTCCTTATAATCTCCAATTTTAATAAATCAATCTTCAAAAATTAACCCTTCAGAAATAATATTTGCCTACCCTTTTATCTCCCTCAAAAATACTTAATAACCAAATTAATTCAGGAAAAAATTAAATCTCATAAACCATCAAAACATTTTATTTTTCAACCTTAGGCACATAAAAATATTTTTATTTTCCTTCAACCTTAGCACATCCAAAATTAACGACCAACACAAATGACATCAGTGCATACCTTTGTCTCAACCAAAAAGGCCTCGGTGGGTTTCGAACAAGAGACCTTTCCATCGAGCGCCTTACCAAGGCGCTAGCCCACCACGTGGGCTAGGCGCTCCCATAGGGAAGGGAAGGTGCAAGCCTCCCTTTATCCCTATGTTAGGCACTACACAAAAAAATGAATGCCCTCTCTTCTTAGCCAAAAATAAACCCGAAGGGATTCGAACCTGCACACCTTGCTTGCCACACACCCTAGTACCTCCGTCATTTACCAACTACGCTACCAATGCCTTTGGTGTTGTGAGTTAGCACTCCCTTCAATTTATTCCTTTCCACCGGATATATTTTCAAAAAATGTGAGAACCTTTCTCTTTTTGCGCACGAAACAATTTAGCATAGGATATTCGATCGTTAGCTTGGGGATGTAAGGTAAAGAACTTTGCCACCTTTTATACACAATGTTCCATGCCATATGACATCGATGCATCAAATCAAATTTCCAATTCGATTTTTACTTAGCCTTATAACCCTCTTTAGGGTTTATTAAATTAATAAAAATTAATTTATAATTAAATTAAAATTAACTTAAATAACTTTGAAGTTAATTAAATTAATTAATAAATTAATTTATAATTAATTTAAATTTCCCTCTTTAATATTATAATAAAATATTATAATATTATTTGCTTGGGCCTCTTATTTGCACTTTGGACCATATCTGACTTCTTGAAACCGGGTCTTGACCAATTGAAGGTGGACTCTTCTTTTTGCATGGATTGTGGAACTGCTTCCTTTTGCACTACTTACTAAAACTGACTTTCGACATCAATGACCATTCATTCTTGACATCAATGACAACTCATCCACTCAAAATGTCCAACAATCTCCCCCTTTGTCATTGATGGCAACCCAATTATATTTTCAATTTCCTTAACCTTTTTCTGTCCTGCTCCCCCTAGGAAACTGCTCCCCCTGACTCAATACTCTCTTCTTAAATCAAATCTCTCCCCCTTTGACATCAATGGCAAAGGGTCACCTTTGGGGCTCGGGGCTAAGAATGAGTCTCTTAGCTTAGCCCCTCCCCCACCTCCTCTTGAGGTGGTTAATTCTAGGGTGGGAGTATTTCTACTCCCAGCAAGCACTGATATTTACCTTTGTCCACTTTCCTTCTCATCTAATTCTTCTGATTTCTCTGACTATTCTTGTTCATGTCCATGTTCCTATTCTTGTTCATGTCCATATTCTTGTTCCTATTCTTGTTCATGCTTGGTTCTGGAATGTCTGCTCTACACCACTTTGTTGTATGTCCATCATTATTGCACTTATAACACTTAATGTTATTATTCCTTGGAGGTGCAAATATCTTGGGATTTCTCCTGGTGAAGCCATATCTATTCTTGTCATGAACCCTGCAATTCATTGCCTTGTGACCAAACTGATTACATGAGTAGCAATACCCATGAAAAGGCTACCTATTTTTGAAGTTCCCATTTTCTTGTTTTTCATGTGTCCTGCACTGTGAAGCCTTGTGCCCAAATATGTGACATGAGAAACATCATCCATTGAAATTTCCTTGCCTTGACCTCATTGGTCTCTTAGTCTCTTTTACTCTATGTTGGTTCCTGTTCCATCTGTTTCTTCTTTGTGCATTGTTCCTTTCCTTTTTGAACTTTCTATTGTCCAACTCATCCTCAGAAGTCTCACTTTCTCTCACACTATCTTCTTCTAAAGTTTCTTCTTCTTCAGAACTTGAGGTTGACTCTTCTTCTTGTTTCTTTTGAGCCTATTCAAAACCAAGACCTGTTTTGCTTGATGTAGGCTTTTGTGACTTGATAATCTTATCCAAATTCTTTGAGCTTCTTCCAAACTTGTGTAGCTTCTCCTTAGACTTTTCTACTTCTTCCCTTAGTAGGGCTACTTCTTGTTCTAATCTTTCACATTCTAAGACCTTTGCTTCTAACTTATCCTTGAACTTCTTTGTCTTAGCTATTGACTTATTTAGATCCTCTATAAGCTTTCCTCTCTCTTCATCACATTCTTGAAACTGAAGCTCAAGTTGGGAGTTTTGCTTTCTTACCTTCTTTAAAGTTTTAAGAGCATAAATAAGCTCTCCCTCAAGATCAACTTCTCCTTTTTCTGATTCTTCCTCTATTTGTTTGTCTTTGAAAACATCTTCATTCTTTTCTGACTTGTCTTCTATAGGATCACCTCCTTCTTCTTCTAGTACCATTAGAATATTCTCTTCTGGTCCTTCAAGTGTATCCTCATATTCATCATCACTGAAACTGAAACCATTCTTTGTACAACTATCTTCAAGATGTCCAAAATTACCACATCTAAAACACTTGAGAATTATTGGTGACCTTTTCTTAACTTCTTATTTTTCTTCTATCAGAAATAGGACTTCATATTTATCATTATCTGAGAAACTATTATCACTATCACTTGAATACTTACTTGCCTTGTCTGCATAGTAGCTCCTCTTTTGTCTTTGAAAGAACTTCTTTCCTTGTCTGCCTTGTCCATCCTTACCTTTCTTTTGGTACCTGTATTTTTTTGATTCCTTGTTCTTATGATCTTGTTTTTCTTCATCATTGCTATTTTTGGCTTCTTGACAATCAGTTGCATAGTGACCATACTTTCCACAATTGAAACATCTAATAGATTTTGCATCTTTAAATCTTCTTGAATCCTTATTCTTTCTGCCATAATTTGCTTCTTCATCATTGGATGACTCATTGCTTGAATCTGACTTCTTGCCCTTTGTCTTCTTAGTAGCTTTGAAGGCTGCTTCCTTCCGAAGATTAGGTTCCTCTTTTGTTCTTATCTCAAAAGTTGTAAGAATACCAAGTAACATATCTCTTGTCAAAGAATCACCATATTTTGATTCCTCTATAGCAGAGATATTTTCACTAAATCTTTTTGGAAGAGATCTTAAGATCTTATCACAAACATCAGATTCTTCAATCTCAAGTCCAAGTCCTTGCATGGCATTAACAACCTCATCTACACGAAGTAGATAAGTACTAATGTTTTCCTCATCCTTCATTTTTAAATCTTCAAATTGTCCTTTGAGATTTTGTATCTTTACCTTTTTGACACTTTTATCTCCTTCATAAATGCTTTGCAACTTATCCCAAATTCCTTTTGCTGATTTGCAATGCATAACCTTTATGAACTTTGTTCTATGCAAACCTCTCAAAATTGCATTCATTGCTTTTGAATTGTAATGATGTAGAAGCTTACCATATTTATCTGTAGGTGGAGTAGCTGGTGGTATGTATCCATTTTCAACTGCTTCCCAAATTTCATTGCCAAGTGCCATCAGGTGGATCTTCATTCTCATACTCCAAAATATATAATCGCTTCCATCAAATACTAGTGTTGAATTATCTGAGGACCCATTCTTAGAATCCATTGTGTTCTTGTAAGCTTTTCCTTCAAGCTGTTAAACTCTTCCAAAGGAACCCGCTCTGATACCAATTGAAGAACACAAGCTTATACTGAGAGGGGGTGAACAGTATAAGACCACTTTTTACTTTTATTTCCCAATAAATATTATGCAATGTATAGATATTAATATCAACAATAGTAATCAAAGTAATGCACAAATCACCACACACAATAGAGACACCAATTTAATGTGGTTCACCCAATGTGGGCTACTCCACGGAGAAAATATTTCACTAAAATTTTCTCAATCAATCTCTTGGGAATCCTTTCCCTATTACAATATTTATGGACCTCTATCCAAAGGAGACACCAATCCCCTAATCAAGTTCATGGATCTCTATCCATAGGAGAACTCCTTTCTCCTTAGCTCTAGTTGGTGATCTTCTAGAAGAATTGCTACCTCCACTACACTGGCTAATGGATCTCTATCCACTGAAGACTCCTATCCTCACTTAGAAGACCTGTCCTCACTACCCTGGCTAATGGATCTCTATCCACTGGAGACTATCATCCTCTATACTCTATCACCTTCAAAGCTTGCTCTCTGCTCTATCTCAAATATACACTAAACATAGTCCTTTGATCTAGCACAAATCTACTCAATATTTATCTCTAGTCTAGCACAAACCTATCCTCAAATCTGCACCAAAATCTATCCTCAAATATACACTAAACATAGTCCTTCGATCTAGCACAAATCTATCCTCAATATCTATCCTATCTGTACTAAACATAGTCCTTCGATCTAGCACAAATCTATCCTCAATATCTATCCTCAAGCCTTAACACAAAGCTTGACTCAATCACAAATCAACTCTTGGATCTGCCCCAAACCTTAACTCAAGGTTTGAACAAATCAATCAATCAACTCTACTCACAAGCCTTCTCAAATACTTATCTCAAATCTACCTTGTAAGCTTCCATAAAAGCTCATACTAATCTATCCATAAGTCCTCTCTAGAACTTGTCCAATTTAATAACTCATTTGTAACTTCCATAAAAGCTCACACAAATCTATCCACAAGTCTTCTCAAAGACTTACCTCAAATCTTCTCAACAAGTCCTCACTAGAACTTGTCCAATCTCATAGAAACATATAGAGAATTGTTAGAGACTCAATATGCTTCACATTCACCACAATGCTCAATCACTTTCAATCTCTTTTTACCATAGAAACATATAGAGAATTGTTAGAGACTCAATATGCTTCACATTCACCACAATGCTCAATCACTTTCAATCTCTCTTTTTACCATATAAACATATAGAGAATTGTTAGAGACTCAATATGTTTCACATTCACAAAAACTCAACCTCTTTCTCAAATAAATTTAGAATATAGAACAATTTGTTTCATAGAACTTGAACTATCACACACATCCACTTGACTAGGCTCAACCAACTCTACTCAACCAATCACTCAATGAAATAATCCTTGCTCACAAACCCTAGTCCAAGCATATGAACACTCACTCACTTATTTCCAACAATGCTTATCAAATAATCTCACATAACAATGATACTCATGATCTTTGCAAACCCTAGTTCAAGTTCTTCACTCAATCAATCACTTCAACAACAATGCTTATCAAGCAATCTCACATAACAATGATACTCATGATATTTGCAAATCCTAGCTCAAGTTCTTCACTCAATTAATCACTTCAACAACAATGCTTATCAAACAAGGTTTTATCAACAACTCTTATTCCAGAAAACCCCTTTTCACTCCAACTTAACATTCACAACATTCAACAATCACTCACTAGGAATATGTGCCCATACCTTTTGTTTGATGTAGAAGTGCCCTTAAAAACTTGTCTCAATCACAATTTTCTTCTTTGCCAATTTCAATGGTTAGATGATAAAATTTCACACTAACACTCTTTCAAAATATTTCTCAATTACAAAAATAATCAATCTCAAATACACCTTATTACTCCTTGAAATTAGCAATCATCAAATCACACATAAAAATAATCACTCAAATTGCTCCTTATAATCTCCAATTTTAATAAATCAATCTTCAAAAATTAACCCTTCAAAAATAATATTTGCCTACCCTTTTATCTCCCTCAAAAATACTTAATAACCAAATTAATTTAGGCAAAAATTAAATCTCATAAACCATCAAAACATTTTATTTTTCAACCTTAGGCACATAAAAATATTTTTATTTTCCTTCAACCTTAGCACATCCAAAATTAACGACCAACACAAATGATATCAGTGCATACCTTTGTCTCAACCAAAAAGGCCTCGGTGGGTTTCGAACAAGAGACCTCTCCATCGAGCGCCTTACCAAGGTGCTAGCCCACCACGTGGGCTAGGCGCTCCCACAGGGAAGGGAAGGTGCAAGCCTCCCTTTATCCCTATGTTAGGCGTTGCACAAAAAATGAATGCCCTCTCTTCTTAGCCAAAAATGAACCTGAAGGGATTCGAACCTGCACGCCTTGCTTGCCACACACCCTAGCACCTCCGCCATTTACCAACTACGCTACCAATACCTTTGGTGCTGTGAGTTAGCACTCCCTTCAATTTATTCCTCTACCATAGATATTTTCGAAAAATGTGAGAACCTTTCTCTTTTTGCGCACGAAACAATGGAGCATAGGAGATTCGATCGATAGCTTGGGGATGTAAGGTAAAGAACTTTGCCACCATTTATACACAATGTTCCATGCCATATGACGTCGGTGCATCAAATCGAATTTCCAATTTGATTTATTACTTAGCCTTATAACCCTCTTTAGGGTTTATTAAATTAATAAAAATTAATTTATAATTAAATTAAAATTAACTTAAATAACATTGAAGTTAATTAAATTAATTAATAAATTAATTTATAATAAAATTATATTAATTAATTTATAATTAATTTAATCCCTCTTTAATATTATAATAAAATATTATAATATTATTTTCTTGGGCCTCTTCTTTGCACTTTGGACCATATCTGACTTCTTGAAACCGGGTCTTGACCAACTGAAGGTGGACTCTTCTTTTTGCATGGATTGCGGAACTGCTTCCTTTTGCACTGCTTACTGAAACTGACTTTCGACATCAATGACCATTCATTCTTGACATCAATGACAACTCATCCACACAAAATGTCCAACAATCTCCCCCTTTGTCATTGATGGCAACCCAATTATATTTTCAATTTCCTTAACCTATTTCTGTCCTCTGCTCCCCCTGACTCAATACTCTCTTCTTAAATCAAATCTCTCCCCCTTACTCAAATATCTCCCCCTTTGACATCAATGGCAAAGGGTCACCTTTGGGGCTCGGGGCTAAGAATGAGTCTCTTAGCTTAGCCCCTCCCCCACCTCCTCTTGAGGTGGTTAATTCTAGGGTGGGAGTATTTCTACTCCCAACAAGCATTGATCTTTACCTTTGTCCACTTTCCTTCTCATCTGATTCTTTTGATTTCTCTGACTATTCTTGTTCATGTCCATGTTCCTATTCTTGTTCATGTCCATATTCCTGTTCTATTCTTGTTCTTGTTCATGCTTGGTTCTGGAATGTCTACTCTACACCACTTTGTTGTATGTCCATCATTATTGCACTTATAACACTTAATGTTATTATTCCTTGGAGGTGCAAATATCTTGGGATTTCTCCTGGTGAAGCCATATCTATTCCTGTCATGAACCCTACAATTCATTGCCTTGTGACCAAACTGATTACATGAGTAGCAATACCCATGAAAAGGCTGCCTATTTTTGAAGTTCCCATTTTCTTATCTTTCATGTGTCCTGCACTATGAAGCCTTGTGCCCAAATATGTGACATGAGAAACATCATCCATTGAAATTTCCTTGCCTTGACCTCATTGGTCTCTTAGTCTCTTTTTCTCTGTGTTGGTTCCTATTCCATCTGTTTCTTCTTTGTGCATTGTTCCTTTCCTTGTTGAACTTTCTATTGTCCAACTCATCCTCAAAAGTCTCACTTTCTCTCACACTATCTTCTTCTGAAGTTTCTTCTTCTTCAGAACTTGAGGTTGACTCTTCTTCTTGCTTCTTTTGTACCTGTTCAAAACCAAGACCTATTTTGCTTGATGTAGGCTTTTGTGACTTGATAATCTTATCCAAATTCTTTGAGCTTCTTCCAAACTTTTGTAGCTTCTCCTTAGACTTTTCTACTTCTTCCCTTAGTAGAGCTACTTCTTGTTCTAATCTTTCACATTCTAAGACCTTTGCTTCTAACTTATCCTTGAACTTCTTTGTCTTAGCTATTGACTTATTTAGATCCTCTATAAGCTTTCCTCTCTCTTCATCACATTCTTGAAACTGAAGCTCAAGTTGGGAGTTTTGCTTTCTTACCTTCTTTAAAGTTTTAAGAGCATAAATAAGCTCTCCCTCAAGATCAACTTCTCCTTTTTCTTATTCTTCCTCTATTTTTTTATCTTTGAAAACATCTTCATTCTTTTCTGACTTGTCTTCTATAGGATCACCTCCTTCTTCTTCTAGTACCATTATAATATTCTCTTCTGGTCCTTCAAGTGTATCCTCATATTCATCATCATTGAAACTAAAACCATTATTTGTACAACTATCTTCAAGATGTCCAAAATTACCACATCTAAAACACTTGAGAATTATTGGTGACCTTTTCTTAACTTCTTATTTTTCTTCTATCAAAAATAGAACTTCATCTTTATCATTATCTGAGAAACTATTATCACTATCACTTGAATACTTACTTGCCTTGTCAGTATAGTAGCTCCTCTTTTGTCTTTGAAAGAACTTCTTTCCTTGTCTGCTTTGTCCATCCTTACCTTTCTTTTGGTACCTGTATTTTTTTGATTCCCTATTCTTATGATCCTATTTTTCTTCATCATTGCTATTTCTAGCTTCTTGATAATCAGTTGCATAGTGACCATACTTTCCATAATTGAAACATCTAACAGATTTTGCATCTTTAAATCTTCTTGAATCCTTATTCTTTCTACCATAATTTGCTTCTTCATCACTGGATGACTCATTGCTTGAATCTGACTTCTTGCCCTTTGTCTTCTTAGTAGCTTTGAAGGTTGCTTCCTTCTAGAGATTAGGTTCCTCTTTTGTTCTTATCTCAAAAGTTGTAAGAATACCAAGTAACATATCTCTTGTCAAAGAATCACCATATTTTGATTCCTCTATAGCAAAGATATTTTCACTAAACCTTTTTGGAAGAGATCTTAAGATCTTATCACAAACATCAGATTCTTCAATCTCAAGTCCAAGTCCTTGCATGGCATTAACAACCTCATCTACATGAAGTAGATAAGTACTAATGTTTTCCTCATCCTTCATTTTTAAATCTTCAAATTGTCCTTTGAGATTTTGTATCTTTGCCTTTTTGACACTTTTATCTCCTTCATATATGCTTTGCAACTTATCCCAAATTCCTTTTGCTGATTTGCAATGCATAACCTTTATGAACTCTGTTCTATGCAAACCTCTCAAAATTGCATTCATTGCTTTTGAATTGTAATGATGTAGAAGCTTACCATATTTATCTGTAGGTGGAGTAGCTGGTGGTGTGTATCCATTTTCAATTGCTTCCCAAATTTCATTGCCAAGTGCCATCAGGTGGATCTTCATTCTCATACTCCAAAATATATAATCGCTTCCATAAAATACTGGTGTTGAATTATCTGAGGACCCATTCTTAGAATCCATTGTGTTCTTGTAAGATTTTCCTTCAAGTTGTTAAACTCTTTCGAAGGAACCTGCTCTGATACCAATTGAAGAACACAAGCTTATACTGAGAGGGGGGTGAATAGTATAAGACCACTTTTTACTTTTCTTTCCCAATCAATATTATGCAATGTATAGATAGCAATATCAATAATAGTAATCAAAGTAATGCACAAATCACCACACACAATAGAGACACCAATTTAACGTGGTTCACCCAATGTGGGCTACTCCACGAAGAAAATATTTCACTAAAATTTTCTCAATCAATATCTTGGGAATACTTTCCCTATTACAATGTTTATGGACCTCTATCCAAAGGAGACACCAATCCCCTAATCAAGTTTATGGATCTCTATCCATAGGAGAACTCCTTTCTCCTTAGCTCTGGTTGGTGATCTTCTAGAAGAACTGCTACCTCCACTACACTGGCTAATGGATCTCTATCCATTGAAGACTCCTATCCTCACTCAGAAGACCTATCCTCACTACCCTAGCTAATGGATCTCTATCCACTAGAGACTATCATCCTCTATACTCTATCACCTTCAAAGCTTACTCTCTGCTCTATCTCAAATCTGCACTAAACACAGTCCTTCGATCTAGCACAAATCTGCTCAATATTTGTCTCTGGTCTAGCACAAACTTATCCTTAAATTTGCACCAAAATTTTTCCTCAAATCTACACTAAACACAGTCCTTCGATCTAGCATAAATTTGTCCTCAATCCTTTCCTATGATCTATACTAAACATAGTCCTTCGATCTAGCACAAATCTATCCTCAATCTCTATCCTCAAGCCTTAATACAAAGCTTGACTCAATCACAAATCAACTCTACTAGATCTACCCCAAACCTTAACTCAAGGTTTGAAAAAATCAATCAATCAACTCTACTCACAAGCCTTCTCAAAGACTTATCTCAAATATACCTTGTAAGCTTCCACAAAATCTCACACTAATCTATCCACAAGTCCTCTCTAGAACTTGTCCAATCTTCTCAATAATCTCTGTTCTCAAATATATTGTAAGTTTCCATAAAAGTCTCAAAATCAAATTTATCTAAAATTCACAAAACTCACACAAATCTATCCACAAGTCTTCTCAAAGACTTACCTCAAATCTGCTCAACAAGTCCTCACTAGAACTTGTCCAATCTCATAGAAATATATAGAGAATTTTAGAGACTCAATATGCTTCACATTCACCATAATGCTCAATCACTTTCAATCTCTCTTTTTACCATATAAACATATAGAGAATTGTTAGAGACTCAATATGCTTCACATTCACCACAATGCTTAATCACTTTCAATATCTCTTTTTACCATATAAACATATAGAGAATTGTTAGAGACTCAATATGTTTCACATTCACCAAATACTCAAACACTTCATCTTACCATTACATAAAAGAACCAATATGTTTCACAAACACTCAACCTCTTTCTCAAATAAATTCAGAATATAGAACAATTTGTTTCATAGAACTTGAACTATCACATCCACTTGACTAGGCTCAACCAACTCTACTCAACCAATCACTCAATGAAATAATCCTTGCTCACAAACCCTAGTCCAAGCATATGAACACTCACTCACTTATTTCCAACAATGCTTATCAAACAATCTCACATAACAATGATACTCATGATCTTTGCAAACCCTAGTTCAAGTTCTTCACTCAATCAAACAAAAAAAAAACACCCCCCCCCAACAAACAAAACAAACCCCGACCCTTTAGGGGGGCAAACCATTTTTAAAAAAAAAAAAAAAAAAAACCCCCCAAAAAACCCAAAAAAAAAAAAACCAAAAACCCCCAAAAAGCACCAACCAAAAATCACTCAAATTGCTCCTTATAATCTCCAATTTTAATAAATCAATCTTCAAAAATTAACCCTTCAGAAATAATATTTGCCTACCCTTTTATCTCCCTAAAAAATACTTAATAACCAAATTAATTCAAGCAAAAATTAAATCTCATAAACCATCAAAACATTTTATTTTTCAACCTTAGGCACATAAAAATATTTTTATTTTCCTTCAACCTTAGCACATCCAAAATTAATGACCAACACAAATGACATCAATGCATACCTTTGTCTCAACCAAAAAAGGCTTTCGGTGGGTTTCGAACAAGAGACCTCTCCATCAAGCACCTTACCAAGGCGCTAGCCCACCATGTGGGCTAGGTGCTCCCATGGGAAAGGGAAGGCGCAAGCCTCCCTTTATCCTTGTGTTAGGCGCTGCACAAAAAATGAATGCCCTCTCTTCTTAGCCAAAAATGAACCCGAAGGGATTCGAACTTACACACTTTGCTTGCCACACACCCTAGCACTTCCGTCGTTTGCCAATTGTTCTACCAGTGCCTTTGGTGTTGTGAGTTAGTGCTCCCTTCAATTTATTCCTCTACTACTAGAGATATTTTCAAAAACATGAGAACCTTTCTCTTTTTGCACATGAAACAATTTAGCATAGGAGATTCGATCGTTAGCTTGGGGATGTAAGGTAAAGAACTTTGCCACCATTTATACACAATGTTCCATGCCATATGACGTCGGCGCATCAAATCAAATTTCCAATTTGATTTTTACTTAGCCTTATAACCCTCTTTAGGGTTTATTAAATTAATAAAAATTAATTTATAATTAAATTAAAATTAACTTATAATTAACTTAAATAACATTGAAGTTAATTAAATTAATTAATATAATGAAATTATATTAATTAATTTAAATTTCCCTCTTTAATATTATAATAAAATATTATAATATTATTTGCTTGGGCCTCTTCTTTGCACTTTGGACCATATCTGACTTCTTGAAACCGGATCTTGACCAATTGAAGGCGGAATCTTCTTTTTGCACGGATTGCAAAACTGCTTCCTTTTGCACTGCTTACTAAAACTGACTTTTGACATCAATGACCATTCATTCTTGACATCAATGACAACTCATCCACACAAAATGTCCAACAATATTCCCCTTTTCATTTATGGCAACCCAATTATATTTTCAATTTTATTAACCTATTTTTGTGCTGCTCCCCCTGGGAAACTACTCTCCCTGACTCAATACTCTCTTCTTAAATCAAATATCTCCCCCTTACTCAAATATCTCCCCATTTGACATCAATGGCAAAGGGTCATCTTTAGTAATTGAGGCCAAGAATGATTTCTTATCTTAACCCTTCCCCCGTCTCCTCTTGAGGTGGTTAATTCTAGGGTGGGAGTATTTCTACTCTTAGCAAGCACTGATATTTACCTTTGTCCACTTTCCTTCTCATTTGATTTTTCTATTTTCTTTGACTATTCCTATTCATGTCCATGTTCCTGCTCTTGTTCATGTTTGAAGAGAACTTACAGAAACATATTCTAGAAATAATGCAGAAATAATAACTAAGGAAATAATGACACCATTCAATGCACATATAACACACAAGATTTACCCTGGTTCACCCAATTTGGGCTAGTCCAGCAAACAAGAGTCTATCCTCCTTGATATATTATTCTCTCTCCTGTCCCTCAAATGGGGCATTACAATAATTATATAAGGAAACTCATACAACCCTAAACCACCAAGTGGTATTAGGGTACCGTGGATACAACACCATGGGCTAAACCACCCACACCCACTAACCACCCACCAACCGTGGGAATCCCAGGGAAAGTAGCGATAAAATTAGGTGAAAAGTAGCGATAAAAGTGGGACTCAATCATAAATCAAATCTGTTGGATTTGCCCCAAAACTTAACTCAAGGTTTGAAAAAATCAATAAATCAACTCTGCTCACAAGCCTCCTCAAAGACTTATCTCAAATATACCTTGTAATATTCAAAAAAATCTCACACTAATCTATCCATAAGTCCTCTCTAGAACTTGTGCAATCTGGTCAATAATCCCTGTTCTCAAATCTGTATTGTAATATTCCATAAAAGCTCACACAAATATATCCACAAGTCCTCTCTAGAACTTATCTCAAATCTATATTGTAAGCTTCCACAAAATTTCACATAAATCTATCCACAAGTCTTATAAAAGACTTACCTCAAATCTGCTCAACAAGTCCTCATTAGAACTTGTCCAAAATCATAGAAACATATAGAGAATTGTTAGAGAATCAATATGCTTCATTTTCACCACAATGCTCAATCGCTTTCAATATCTCTTTTTACCATATAAACATATAGATAATTATTAGAGACTCAATAAGCTTCGCATTCACCACAATGCTCAAACACTTTCAATCTCTCTTTTTACCACAGAAACATATAGAGAATTGTTAGAGACTCAATATTCTTCACATTCACCACAATACTCAAGCACTTTCAATCTCTCTTTTTACCATAGAAAAATATAGAGAATTGTTAGAGACTCAATATGTTTCACAAAAATCAAACCTCTTTCTTAAATCAAATTAGAATATAGAACAATTTGTTTCACAGAACTTGAACTATCACATCCACTTGACTAGGCTCAACCAACTCTACTCAACCAATCACTCAATGAAATAATCCTTGCTCACAAATCCTAGTCCAAGAATATGAACACTTACTCACTTAAATCCAACAATGTTTATCAAACAATCTCATATAACAATGATACTCATCATCTTTGCAAAATCTAGTTCAAGTTCTTTACTCAATCAATCACTTCAACAATAATGCTTATCAAGCAATCTCACATAACAATGATACTCATGATCTTTGCAAATCCTAGCTCAAGTTCTTCACTCAATAAATAACTTCAACAACAATGCTTATCAAACAAGGTTTTATCAAAAAATATTATTCCAGAAAACCCCTTTTCACTCCAACTTAACATTCACAACATTCAACAATCACTTACTAGGAATATGTACCCATACCTTTTGTTTGATGTAGAAGTACCCTTAAAAACTTGTCTCAATCACAATTTTCTTCTTTGCCAATTTTAATGATTAGATGAAAAAATATCACACTAACACTCTCTCACAATAATCCTCAATTACAAAAATAATCAAACTCAAATACACCTTATTACTCCTTAAAATTAGCATTCATCAAATCACACATAAAAATAATCACCCAAATTTTTTATTATAAATTCCAATTTAATAAGTTAATCTTCAAAAATTAACCCTTCAAAAATAATATTTGCCTACCCTTTTATCTCCCTAAAAAATACTTAATAACCAAATTAATTTAGGCAAAAATTAAATCTCATAAACCATCAAAACATTTTATTTTTCAACCTTAGGCACAAAAAATATTTTTATTTTCCTTCAACCTTAGTGCATCCAAAATTAACGACCAACACAAATGATATCAGTGCATACCTTTGTCTCAACCAAAAAAGGCTCTTGATGGGTTTCAAACAAGAGACCTCTCTGCTGAGTGCCTTACGAAGGTGATAGCCCACCACATGGACTAGGTGCTTCCATAGGAAAGGGAAGGTACAAGCCTCCCTTTATCCCTGTGTTATGCGTTGCAAAAAAAAATGACTGCCCTCTATTCTTATCCAAAAATGAACCCGAAGGGATTCAAACCTGCACACTTTGCTTGCCATACACCCTAGTGCCTCTACCATTTTCCAACTGTGCTACCAGTACCTTTGGTGTTGTGAGCTAGCACTCCCTTCAATTTGTTCCTTCGTTGCTGGATATATTTTCAAAAAACATGAGAACCTTTCTCTTTTTGCACACGAAATAATTTAGCATAGGATATTCGATCGTTAGCTTGGGGATGTAAGGTAAAAAATTTACCACATTTTATACATAATATTCCATGCTATGTAACGTCGGTGCATCAAATCGAATTTCCAATTCAATTTTTACTTGGACTTATAACCCTTTTTAGGATTTATTAAATTAATAAAAATTAATTTATAATTAAATTAAACATTAAATTATAATTAACTTAAATAATATTGAAGTTAATTAAATTAATTTATAATGAAATTATATTAATTTATTTATAATTAATTTAAATTCCCCTCTTTAATATTATAATAAAATATTATAATATTATTTTCTTGCGCCTCTTCTTTGCACTTTGGACCATATCTGACTTCTTGAAACCAAATCTTGACCAACTGAAGGTGGGATCTTCTTTTTGAACGTAATGTGAAACTGCTTCCTTTTGCACTGCTTACTAAAACTGACATTCGACATTAATGACCATTCATTCTTCACATCAATGACAACTCATCCACATAAAATATCCAACAAGATAGAGGTACGAACCATGCACTTTGATGGTGCTAGATGCAAAAATGGATCTGATGCTAGTGTGGTACTACAGTCCCAATCAGAAGGGACAAAGAGTTTTACCTACAGGTTAACATGGTCATGTGCCAATAATGTTGTAGAGTATGAGACTCTATGCATCATACTTATGCAAGTAGAAAATATGGGCATTAAGATCCTAAACATATATGGCAACTCTAAGTTAATTATCCATCAGGTAAGAGAAAGGTGCAGTAGTAAGCACCATTACTTAAAAGCATACAAAAATAGGGTATGGGATCTTATGGAATCCTTTGATGTCCTAAATATAAAATGTATTCCTAGAGAAAGGAATACTTTTGCAGACTCCTTAGAAGCAAGGAGAGATAACTTTAACCCTTTTTCAGATATTGGAGCCAAGAAAGACAAGGGAATCAAAATAATTTTTAGGCCTGCAGTACTAGATAAGAAAATTTTCTAGCAGGTTCTTAGAGTGATGAACAAATCATTGACTTTTTGGTAAGATAAGCTTGTCTCTCCACTATCTAAGAAGAATATCCAGATGAAATTGATCAATAGGATGTTATTCAAATCAAGAATAATCACATACCTAGAGGGTTGGCCACTCTAGAGAGCCTGTTTGACAATGAAGATAGGATAAAGATCAGATCCATGGAAGTCAATGAAAAATATATAAATAAGTTGAAATAGAAAAATAAAAGAGGTTCAATATTGGAATCTAATGTTCTCTAGAGGAAGAAGAGGATATTAAAGCTTTATGTATAAATTACCAAGACATCGTGGCTTGGTCATATGAAGACCTCAAAGTATATGATAAAAGGATTATCCAACACACCATTGAGCTTGAACCTGATGCAAATCCTTTTAGGAAAAAGAAAAATCCTATAAATCCAAGGATCAAAGCCATAATGAGGGAAGAACTCTTAAATTTATTAAAGGGTAAGATCATATATCCAATTAAACATTCCACCTGGGTAGCCAAATTGGTACCTGTGAGGAATATGAATGGTGATATTCGCATGTGTATGGATTTTAGAAATCTTAATTAGGCATTATTAAAATATCACTACCCCTTCCACAGATTGATCAAATATTATAGATAGTGGTAGGGGAAAAAAGTTTCTCACTATGATATAACTTCTTTGGATATAACTAGATTTGGGTGAAGAATGAAGATCAGTATAAAACATCATTCACCACAAAATAGGGCACATTTGCCTACCAGAGAATGTCTTTTGGGCTATCCAATGCAAGATCCATATTTCAAAGAGCCATGGTTTATGCCTTTGGGGAACTTATCAATAAATTCATTCTAATATATTTGAATGACATGACTTTGTTCTCCCACAACAAGCATGACCACTTAGCACACCTTGAGAAAGTTTTTCAAAAGTGTAGAGAATTTGACATTTTCCTTAATCCTAAGAAGTCATTTTTTGTAGTACATGAGGGAAATTTGCTAGGTCATGTCATCTCAAAATAAGGTATGGCCATATATATAGACATAATCCAGTCCATTCTTTCTCTTCCACTACCTTTAAATAATAAAGCATTATAGTCCTTCTTTGGCCAAATAAACTTTGTCAGGAAATTCATTTCTGACTTTGCTCAAAAAGTTATACCTATATCTAAAAAATTGAAGAAAGATACAGATTTCAAATAGACCAAAGTGAGAAAATAAGCCTTTGAGATAATCAAACAATCCATTACCACCGCTCCAGTGCTAGTAAATCTAGATTTCACTAAGGATTTTATTATTTATGCTTATGTATCTAAATAAAGTTATACCTCAATGCTCACCCAAAAGAATGATCAAGGTGAGGAACACCCCATATTATTCTAGAGTTAGACCCTCCATGATTACCAGGTTAAGTATAATTTTATTGAGAAACAAGTATTTGCTATGATGAAATCATTGAAGAAGTTTAGGCAGTATTTGGTTCAAAGCAAGACCTTGGTATATGTTATTCACTCAAATGTAAAAAGCTTTATTCTACAAGGTGAACTAGGAGATAAGAGAGATGGATGGATCACCAAGATACAAGAATATGATGTGGATATACATCCCACCAAGTTGGTCAGAGGCAGGGCCTTATGCCAAGGTCTAACAAAGGAAATAATATCAGCTGAAATAACAACTTTTTTAGATAATAGAAGATGACCAGATTGAAGGAATACGACCAAATAACTCTGATTGGGTAGACCAAATGATTAATTACTTTCAAACTAGAATATGCCCTCCTAATTTTAATGCATCACAAAGAACAAGATATAGAATTAAAGCTTTGAAGTATGTCTTACTGGAAAAAGGGCTATACAAAAGGAACCTTGATGGAGTCTTCCTTAAGTGCTTAAAAGGTGATCAACAACAAAAAGTCATTGAGGAGTTCCATGGAGGGCCATATGGAGGACATATCTCAAGTAGAGTTACAACTTTGAATATCATAAGAGCAAGCTATTATTGGCCTACTATATTTGTTGACACCTTCAAAGTCACTAGAGCCTATGATAAATGCTAGCAGTATGTGGGGAGGACAAGAAATATTTCATTCCTCCTCAAGACAATACAAGTTGAAGAACCTTTTCAAAAATGGGAGCTAGAATTTATATGGATCATCAACCCTCATTCTTTAGTAGAGAACAAGTATATTCTAACTACCACAAACAACCTCATCGGAAGGGTGGAGGCTATTCCTACCAAGAAATCATATCAGGAAGTTGTGATCAATTTTATGGAAAGTCTAATTTCAAGGTTTGGAGTTTCAGAAGCCTTGGTGAGTGACAATGGGCCAACCTTTATAGGATCCAAATATATTGAATTTTCCAGTATGGTATAACCATTAATAATTCTTCAAAATATTACCCTTAAGGGAATGGACTTATAGAGTCTACCAAAAAAACGTATTAAGGATTTTGAGGAGATCACTAGAGGGCAATAAAATAATTTGGCACCTAATTTTGGAGCAAGATTTATGGGTAAACATGATTACTATCAATAATTCCATAAAGACTTCCCCTGATGCTTTGGTATATGGAAAGGAGGTAGTGTTACCTGTCCATTTAGAAATTATAGCACTCAAACTAATAAATACAGATGAAAATCTAGTGGAAACAAGACTAACACACCTACTACATTTGGAAGAGAAAAGAGATTAGGCCTATGAGAACTTTTAGAAGCATTTTGTAGACATCAATGCATGGTTTGATAAAAAGGGAAGGTTAAAAAATTTCCAGGTTGAAGACTTAGTTCTTAGGTGGAATATCGAAAGAGAAAAACTAGGACATCATCAAAAGTTTGACTCCTTCTAGGATGGCCCTTTTAAGATAGTAGAGGTGAAGGAGACCAATGTTTTCCAACTTGAATATCTAGAGGGGAAAAATACAACCAATCTCGGTTAATGGTTTTCATCTTAAACTCTACTTTTATTGAAATATGAGCTCATTTTAATATATGTACATACATTGTATCATGTTTTATTTTCTTTTTGCACTTTGTATCAAGTTTTATTTTAATATCATGTTGTATAAAAAATAGAAAAAATAAGAGAAAATTTGATAAAATTGGCTAAGTGTTCCCAAAGGATGCAACAAGTTCCTATTTTGCACTCAAATTCACTAAGAGCAAAGCGGAATGACAAGCAGATTCCAATCCACACTCAAATAGACCACAATGCTAGTGGAATGACTAGTGGCTTCCAATCCACCAGGTTTTGAGACTTATGATGTGCAAAATGAGGAAGGTCCTAATCTACTGAAATCCAGAGTTATATTGGGTAGAATAAAAAAATTTGCAATCTACCTGTTTCAAGCTTATTTTTGAGTAGGGCAGCAATTTCGCATCATACCATCTGGCAAAAGAAAAAAGGGCATCTGCAATAAATGCTAAAATATCCTACATTTTAAAGGAGGAAAGGACAAAGTGACATCATAAGGGTTGAAGCACATTTGAATTTTGACCAATCAAAGGTCAGAATGGCACCTCCAAGATGCTAAAAGGAATGAGTGTTGATTTGACAAGCGTGCCAATGGGCAAGTCACATGGTAGTTGTATTAATGGTGGAGGGTGTGCATGCGGCAAAAATTAAAGGGGTTGAGGTACAAAATTTTGCTCATTTGACAAAAATAACATTCACTGAGTGAAGAACAAAGAAAATGATAGCTAAGTATTGTTTATGAATTCCAGAGATTACTAGTAAAAAAAATGGCTCTGAAGGAAGTTACAAAAGAAGCATAGAAAAGGGGAGCAGAGCTGGACGACCATGTGGACCAAACTAGATGATTGGTAGACACAGTAATGACTGAAGTAAGAAGGACATTCTTCAGAAGTAATTTTAAATTCAGACACTTTGAAGGGTGACCAAATCGACCTCAAGGTACCATTGCCATAAAATCCTTCTTATTCTCCTATATTTGTGATTTTGTTCACCATTGTCTTGAATTAGTTTTTGTGATGATTAAATATTGCGATCCTAAGAAGAAGATAGTGAAAAATCCTAATGGCATACCACTATTTACTATTACCAAATAAATTTGCCTAAATTTATTCGTCCTAGGGGTGGATCCACCTTTGGAGCCTAAAACTTTTGATATAGCTAAACAAGCTAGGGTTTATGCTTCATTAATGGCTTCAAAAGAACATAAAGTTTTAGAAATATGGCTTTATTTCTAGTTTAGAAGAATAAGAGAGGAATATGAAATACCCAAATTTTTGATTCCCATCAATGAATTTGCTAACCCAGAGCTGTATTCAATGTTAGCCTATATGGAGGGTTTGGACTCTGATAGAATGGTGAATGATTGGAAAATAGCTACAACATACTGCATTTCCAACATGAATATGTATGAGGAAGATGTAGAAAATAAATATTTTAGGGTTATATATTTTTATTGGCCAACATTACTTACCCAAAAAAATCATGAACAATTAGTAAGAATGAAGAAGAATTCGGATGCACCTATTTTCAGGCATTGTTCGAGCTTGGTCTAGATGTTATTTGATGCTATAAGAGACATGATACCCTAGATTCTGGTTAAGGATAGGAATGACCAAGGTGAACCCATTCCTATTTATTATTGGACTTATCATCTGAGAAGCACTAAATATATGTATAGATTCGATTTGGAATTATTAGGGCCAACATTGAAAATAATATATGGGTAATGCCCTAGGTTACCACCTCTGGATAAGAAAATATTGAGAAAATAAGGTGCAGAGGAAAGCTATTGGTATATCCTAATAGAGGGTATAATAATTAAATTGTATGGCTTTATGGGTAAGCCTTTTCTTCTGCCTCACTTTGTTACAGAGAGTTTATTTGCCTTAGAATACTTAAGGTAAGAAGAATTTATATATTTGAACTATGGATCTAGGAAAAAAATAAGATCTATGTTGACCTACGAAAGTGTTGATGATATAACTATTACTAAGAAGCGAAAGGGTGAAAAAATTGAACAATACCTAGATAGGCTGGTTCTATTCTAAATTCCTTAGGGATGGAGTTATGATCCAGATGATATATTCTATAAAAGGAATATAGCCTTAAATGGAGAAAAGACCTATAAATTTGAGAGGAGATCCAGGCCCCATTTTGAACAAGGAAGATATAACAAAGAAACTGCTATTTTGGAGTGAAATGCTTCTAAGATGGATCAAATTCCTCCATGGTTAGACTTGTATGAACAAATTATGGATTTTGATATAGAAAACAATGTAAAGCATCGGATTAAAGAGTCTACCATCAAAGATATTGAGGAAAAAATAGAAAATAAAGAGGACCCTCAATCTCAAGAACCTACTAGTGATGAAGCAGAGAAAAATGGGAAATGGAATGAAGCCAAAATATCATATTGGTGGAGGATGAGAATTGAGACTGGTAAAGAAAAATCTATGTTTGGGATAAAAATTGATGGTGAATTTTCTAAAATATTTGACAATAATGTCAAAACCTGGAAGCCCAAAGACCCAAGGAATATAGTGCTAATATACAAAATGACACAAACTAGATCTGATTCCTCATCCCCACATTCAAAATAATTTTAGGAAGAGGAACCTTATACTATTTAATCCCTCTTCTCCTCTTTATCCTCCAAATTCCCCAAGTAAATATCCCACCCTTTTTGAGCAAGAACTTGTAACAAAGGTACCTTCTCCACCTCATATTCCACCTCATGTTTCATCAGTCACTATTGAGGTATAAATCAACCCATATCCTCTAAGGTTACCTCAAATTCCTCTTTCATCATTTGAGATTACCCTTTCACCATCTCCCATAGTTCCATCCTTGCCATTACAACCACCACCTTCATCTGAGAAGCTAACTATTTCAAGTACACCTCATCACCCATTTGTGAGTCTCACTTTAGTTTCCATGAGTTTACCAATTCTAACAATGGCAATGGTCACAGATTCCACTATGGTCATAGATTTTACTGTAACTACTTATGTACAACTACTATCAACTATTGATTTTGTACTTGCATATCTTGTGTCTTCTTCCCCTCTTACTACAACTTACCCTACCTAGGAAATTTTTTAGGAAAAACAAGAAGCTACATAGAAAATCGATGATTTTTGGGTAGAAAAGCTATCTAAGCATTCTAATACAATGGCCACAAAGAGGAGAAGCATGTTTGTTGATCCAGTTTCAAGGAAAAGGATATCTAGATTCATGATTCCCCTTGTGATCAAGCTTGAAAATGAGACGAGTGCTCAAGATTATCGTATAGAAGAGTTCATAGAAGATATTGAAAAGTTGCCTGATGAAGATGAATTGGTCATAGCCAAAGCCCACTTAGAAACTTTCTATGTAAAAAATGATATATTCAAAGAAAAGGTGGGTAATTTGGAAAAGCAAATTGAGAAGCTTTAGAAAATTGTCAACAATAAAAAAGAAGTGGAGAAAGCTCTGAGAAAAGAAGCTAAGAGCTGGCAAGAGAAGTTTCAGGAAGCGAATAAGCTCAAGGAGTAGATTGAAGAGCACCAAAAAAAGAATGAGGAGTAGACTAAGGATATATAGAGTCTTAAGCAACAACTTCAAATTGAAAAGGTTAAATCTTCTAGTTTTTCCAAGGTTGAACTAAAGAAAGTAAGAAAGGAATTTCTCTCTAAAGTTCTAGAGAAATTCTCATGACTGTAGCTTATTATTGATTATTTAGATGATGCCATCCACATACTCTAAAGAATTTAGAAGGATATGGATAAAATCAGTCGAGAAATACAACCTATGGTAATTCCAGCTGAGAAAATTCATAGGCTGGTGGATAGTAGACTCAGTAATTCTGCTAAGCCAATCCCTAATAAGAAGTGGAACATTGCTAGAGTTGCTACCAAAATTGTAGTGAAGAAGCACAAAGCACTCCAAAAGGCTTGGCTATTATATGACAAGATTGAAGGAATAATCAAAGATGTAGTGGATGTTAATAAGGAAATGATCCAAATTGGTTTTAGAGGGTTATGGATGGAAGATCACAATTTACTGTCAGTTGAAAAAATTAAGAAAAGTACTGGAGAGAGCTTACAAGATGTTTGAAATTGATGCTCTAGAAGAACCAATTGACCAAGAGTAAGCTTTACAAATGATTATTAATTTTACCAGGCTTAGATATATCACGGAAGACTTGGTAAACAAAGGAAGTGTTTCTAACTATGTAGATGTTGGTGAACTACAGTACATTTATGAGCATCTAAAAGAAAATTCCAACCCCTCTGAAGCAACATGGAAACAAGCCCTACAAATTTTGAAACTGATGGTGCAGCTATTTTGTGATGATGCTGAAGAGGAAAATAAATAGTAATCTTCTCCAGAGGAGGAAGTTGAGCAAGAGCTAGATGATAGTTCTAAAGAAGAGGCCTAGCAGGAGGAAGAGCCATATAGAGCTACAGATCCTTAAGGGGTACAAGCTTAGCAATTTTTGTTTTGTACATTTATATTCATAAGTTTTGTATTTTTGTTTGATTCATTTGTACTCTGAAATGGTTAGAAAGAAATAATAAAAGCATGAGCCTAGATAGACATAGAAAACAACAAGTTTTGTGTGAAGGTATTTTTATCATGTATTGTAATAAGGCTTTATAAGGAGAACATAGCTATATTTTTTCTAGAGTAGTGAAGCAGTTTTGTTGAAATGGCACAAATATTAATGTTTATGACATAGTATCCATGTGAATAGTTATCCTCTTGGATGTATGAAGCATGGTATTGATATGAATGTTTATCTTGTAGGGTATTCAGTTTTCAGAGGGTAGTGTTCATATGGAAATTATTCTTTAAAGCATTTTAAAAGATAAGCATTTTTTACTCCTAATGCCTAATGGATAAGGATTTGAGTTCTATGGATTTGCAAGAAAATCCACCCAGGAGGCACCAGAATGTAGGCCCAAAATGACCACATCCTTATAAAGCATTAAAAATTTTATTCTAAGGTATGAAGTTTCCATTCTGCACATTTTCTAGTGTATTTTGGAGCGGATCTGCAACATGATTTTCCTAATCCATCCAAAACTTAGTGCTTTTTTTACTTTCAGCAATTATACTCAATTTATAGTGTATTTGGAAGCGAAGTAGCGACGGGTCCTGATTTTAAAAAAGTTTTTTGTGATGATGACATCAGCGTAAGAAGAAGTGTGGATTGACAATCGCATGTAGTTTTTGCATGTTTTGAGTGGCTAAGTGTAGGAAATATCAATCCCATCAAGCTTTAAGAGTATTTTAGTGTGGATTGACAACAAAGAGGTAGAAAAAACTACATAAGGTACAAATTTGTGATGAGTATTTTACACCAACTTCGGAGTGGGATGGTGACAAAGTTAATTTTACATTGAAAAAGATATGGATTAGCGACAAAGTGTAATTTACAATAGCTTCGGTGAGGATTGATGATTCCACATTTTGACCAAGGTGATACTGATGTCACCATACTTTTTGTGTGGATTACATTTTATTTGGATCCAAAGTTAAGAAAAGGAAAGATAATAAGTGGATTGATAGTGGAACAAATCTCACTTGCTCTTTAACATATTTTATGCTAGAATTTGAATTTGTAGAGTTGAAGCAACAAAATATGACATTAGTGGTTTAAAAGTATGAAATGGTACTCTAGTTCTTCCCTACTAATTTATAGAGTACTCTTAATGTTTTGATCGTAGTCATTCATAATTAAGATCGACGTTCGAGAGTCTATCAACACTATCGAGGGATTTAAAAGTATTTTCTTGCTAGATCAGAGCATAGTTAGTTGAAGGGTAGGAAGATGAAGCATCATGAGTATTTCAAGAACAATAACCAGAGGCAATTGTAGATTGATGGTAGAGTGAGCTTCCAAGAATGATTTGTGGATTAGATGCAGTCTCTAACAGCTTGAGTATCAACTACCATCAACAAACCAACAAGTTGCAGAGCATCCAGCTGCCATGGTAGATTTTCTCATAGTAGATTTCTCAGAGGCCATCAACCAGTAAGATAATACCAATAATAACTCTCTATTGAGTTGTAAATATATAATATTTTTAATGTCTCCTTAATATTATTTGCATTTACAAACAATAAATAGAGGTTGAACCCTCATTTTTTAAGGGTCGACTATAGTGTGTTTGCTTGCCCTACTGTAAATAATCTTGTGAGCTAATGGAAGGAGCATTGCTTTGATACTTTGACTTAAATTTATTATCTTCATAATCTTATGCAAGAGGTTCGAAGTCTTGAGCTGCATTTTTGTTAATACTCAAATGGTTAGTTCATTCCAGCTTATTGGATTACTAGTTGTTAGAGTAGTTGAAATCTATTCTTGGTTAGATCTGTATTGTTAGAAATTTTATTTTTATTAAATCTAACTATTGGTATATTATGCTATTTGTATTATCAATATTGGATGTTGGAATTGTTTTTTTCAATATATCTCTATTTATGCTTTAATGTGTAAATATTTCATGGTTTGGGTTTTGCTAATATTGAGTTATGGGACACTAGAAATAGCTTGTGGGAGCCTTTTTCTATAATTGCCTATGTTGTTAGCCTACCTGACCACTATTTTTTATAATACCTCTAACCCTAACCCTTTTCTAACCCTTAACTCAAAACCCTATTTAAGCTTTAATTATGTCAACACAATTTTAAGTTGACAAGGAACCAACCTATTCTGGAGGTTGGATTAAAGTTGTCTCTAGTCCATCCAATGCGCGAGTGTTGAGCTACAACTATCGGGTGTAGGCCTAGGTAAAAAATTTGAAGATAGTTTTAGTGTCGAGTAAAACTTGATGTCAATTCGATGCCCAACAATTCCGAATGTGAATGTATGGATAATGAAATGAATAATTCTATTTTTTCCCTAATAGATGTAGGGATTTTTTACATGATAAAATGCAATGATTGTGAAAAGTGTAATGATTGATTCTATTTTTGCCCCAATAGATGAAGGGGTTTTTGATATGAGAAAATGCAATGACTATGAAAAGTGCAATGATTGATTCTATTTTTGCCCCAATAGAAAAAGATATTTTTGAAAATGTAAGTGATTGATTCTATTTTTTCCCCAACAGAAAAAATGATTTTTGATATGGAAAAATGCAATGATTGTGAAAAGTGTAATGATGGATTCTATTTTTTACCTAATATAAAAAAGGATTTGTGAAAATGTAAGTGATTGAGTCTGTTTTTGCCCCAACAGATGAAGGGGTTTTATAAACATGTAAGATGATTGATTATATTTTTACCCTAATATAAAAAGGGGTTTTGTAAAAATGTAAGTGTCCTTATGGTGATCTATCCATCCTATCGAATTGCATGGATAATCGATCGCTGCAATTTCTAGGTTATTAGGATAAACCACTAAATACAAGGTTCATTTGCACTTGCAAATGTACTCGAAAAATGTTGAATGGATGTGTAATGATGAGTGATATTGATGATATTGAATTCATATGTATATATAATGCAAGGAATGATTCTATTTTTTCCCCAATATATGAAGTGGTTTTTGACATGGGAAATTGTAATGACTATGAAAAGTGCAATGTTTTATTCTATTTTTGCCCCAACAGAAAAGGGGTTTGTGAAAATGTAGATGATTGAGTCTATATTTACCCCAATAGATGAAGGGATTTTTGGAAATGTAAATGATTCTATTTTTTCCCGAATAGATGAAGGTTTTTGTGAAAGTGTAAGTGATTGATTCTATTTTTATCCTAACAGATGAAAGGGTTTTTGAATTATGAATTATTGATTCTATTTTTTCCCTAACAGATGAAGGGGTTTTTGACTTGTTGATGATGTAATATCATTGTGACCACATGAGTTTGGTTCCTTTAAAGCCTTTAGAATTTGATGTGTGTTTGTGAGGCAAAGGGCTCAAACTTTGATAAAATAATGTAACCTTTTGGACCTAGAAATTGATTTGTTAATGATGTGATGTGTATGTGACCAAAGGAATTTGGATCCTTTGGAGCCTTTTAAATTTTATGTGTGTGTGCAAGGCAAAGGGCTCAACCTTTAATAAAAGTACACAATTTCTTAAACACAACAATTGACTTGTTGAAGATGTGATGTGTATGTGACCAAAGGAGTTTGGTTCCTTTGGAGCCTTTTTAATTTGATGTGTATATGTGAAGAAAAGGGCTCAAAATTTGATAAAAGGATGTAACCTTTTTAACCTAGAAATTGACTTGTTGATGATGTGAAGTGATTGTGACCAAAGAAATTTGGTTACTTTGGAGACTTTTGAATTTGATGTGTATTTGAGAGGTAAAACGCTCAACATTTGATAAAAGGATGCAACCTTTTAAACCTAGTAGTTGATTTATTGATGATGTGATGTGTATGTGACCAAAGGAGTTTGGTTCCTTTGGAGCCTTTTGAATTTAATGTGTATGCGAGGCAAAGGGCTCAATATTTGACAAAAGGATGCAACCTTTTGAACCTAGAAATTGACTTGTTGATGATGTGATGTGATTGTGACCAAAGGAGTTTGGTTCCTTTGGAGCCTTTTGAATTTTATGTGTGTATGCGAGGCAAAGGGCTCAACCTTTGAAAAAAGGACATAACCTTTTGAACCTATCAATTGACTTGTTTATGATGTGAATGTGATTGAGTTATTGAATTTTTTATTGAATAGATGAGGAAGGTGTGATACCTTGAGCACCCCCAAGTTGTGTTGTTGTTTATTTTATTAGAGGAAGGTGTGATACCTTGAACACACCCAAGTTGTGTTCTTGTTTGTTTGATTTGGGGGAAGGTGTGATACCTTGAACACCCCCAAGTTGTGTTGTTGTATAAAAATTTATAATGACCTTTGCATATGTGTATTTTATATATATAGATATACATGGCTTTTACTTTTATGTTATGCTTTTGTGTGGATGTTTTTGTGTGAATGCATATGTATATGTGTGTGAATACATGTGTATATGTGTGGTGGATGATTTTGATGGATTATAATGCAATGATAATGTGTATGAATGAAAATGAATTAATGCTCTAATGATAATTCATAGTTTAGATGTTTATTGACCATGTATCGCATTGTTTTTAATCAGGGGCACCAAATTTGTGGCATGTAAAATGGAAGACTCATGTAATGATATGGATGTTGATATGGAAGAAGATATGTATGTTGATATGGAAGAAGATATGGATGTTGATATGGAAGAAGATATGGATGTTGATATGGAAAATGAATTGTTTTGTAGAGACTCAGACATGCTAGTGGTATTAAACAAACTCACTAAATACTATCTAATTTTCTCTAAGATCAAATGTGTATGTAGTGAATTCATTTATCAAATCATGAGTATGGTAATGACTCATGGAAATCAAGAGCCATTATGTGTGCAAGTCAGTTCATAAACCCATATTGAATAAATTGATATGAAACTTGTTATAGGTAAGACCAAGAAGCTAGCTTGTCCTTATGTATGGTCAGAGGTCTCTTTTAAAAGATATGTATCACAATGCATGAGTGTACTTCACTGCCAATCAAGAATCTATATCCCCAATGGAGATTAGCTCCATAGTCCAATAATTTGATCTCTAAGTTTTGGGGATTCAAACTACCTAACTATTTGATTGGAAATGTAGTTCTATCCTTATAAATTTAGTATCTGTGGTGTGTGATGTGTAAAATATTTAGAGTTTTATTAGGGCTTTTTCCCTACTATTTATTTTATTTTAAAATTGTGATAGTAGTGAAAACCACTATTTTTTTGGACTATGTGCATAATAGGACAAGCGAGGAATACCATTTTCACTTCAAGGTTTAACCATTTATGATATTATCCCTATTTGACACAGGATGTTTTTTCAAGATGTGTAATTATGTTTGGTTCAAGAATGTTTAGAGTCATTTTATAGAACTCAAGATTTTCTTAGTAAAAATCTATCTTGGTCCTAAAGAAAACTTGACATGTACTGGAGGTTGCTAGAAACATTAGGAGTGGTTGAATGATCAAAAACACCTAGGAATTATGGAAATGTAGTTTGGAAATGACAAATTGAATTTATGGAATAGTGCAATGAAACAGATGATGATTTGAAGATGCCCCTGATTAAGGCAAAAAAATTGAATTGGACCAATTAATATTTGAACTGAATAAATGATCCTTAATATGAAATGAAAAATGTGTGAATATTATTTTGAATGTAATGTATAAAATGTAGTTTGTGAAATGAGAGTTGTGAAATGAAATATGTGCAATGCAATGTGTGAAATGCAATGTGTAAAATGCAATGTTGTGCAGTGCAATATGTAAAATTTAATGTGTGAAATGCAATGTTGTTTTTTTATATTAGCCATGTGTATATATATATATATATATCACAGTAAGAATGAAATAATTTCAAGTGTATGATGTTCAGTGGCTTGGGTTCTTCTACTCACCCTAGCCTAGTAAGCTTATGTGCTCCTTGAATCTTCTAAACTTGGATAACAACAAGCAGCATGTATAGATATAAATGATAAAATTATGCAAATGCAATGCAATGATTTTTATGAATAAAAAATCAAGCAACACCAATACAATAATGTAAAATAATAATAAACACCATAACACATAAATATTGCACAAAAATAGATAATCTATTTATTGTTGTGGGTGGATCTCAAATGTTACAATCGATATACCCCAAATGTGAGGTTTTACAATGTTTATTTTTGATACAAAATATACAGAGTACTAGGGTTCTCTAAAACTCTAGTTAAAAATAATGGTGGTGTCTTCATGCTTGATTCAATATCAATAGATTTTTGGGTGGGCTTGTGTATCCTAGATAGGGCCACCCTAGCTTCAACAACTACCAAATGTATGATTTCTACTCCTACACATAGTAAACAATAACAAATATTAGTAAAACCTGTGAGGGCTCCACTGTGTGAGACCCTTAGAATAAATCATTAACCCTAGATACTGTAATAAAATATAAACTAAGTGTAATAATATGAAAATAAATGCATGGAACTATTACCTTGTTAATAAACCTTATGTTTCTATTTTTTCTTACATAAATGATGCTAGTGATAGTTGTGAAGATGCCCTAATGGTTCCAAAGGACTGTAGGGCTACAAATATAGTGTGAGATGCATGTTGGGCATTGAATTACACCAAATTTTACTCAATACTATGACTATCTATCTTCCTACTTTCCATCCAAACTTGCACCTGATAGCTACAACTCAACACTTAATATTGGATGGACCAAAATAGGAGTTTTTGATCCAACCTCCAGAGTAGGTTGGTTCCTTGTCAACTCAAATAGGGTTTTGACACAATTATGCTCACTTAGGGTTTTAGAGATTAGGGTAAGAAAATGTTAGGTTAGAAATGTGAACAACAGTGGATGGATAGGCTAACAACATTGCACTACAGTAAAAATCTCCAAAAAACCAAATTAAAGACACATTACTCAGATCAACATTATCCCAAATTAAATGTACTTCCATTCATTAAATAACAACAGAGAAATATTGCAGACAATGATAATCCAAATAGCAAAATTTACCAATATCTATATTTTATAGAAATGCACTCTCTAGCAACAAAGATCTAAATCAGAAGTAGATTTCAATTACCCTAGCAGCTAGTAATCCATTAATTTGACACAAACTAAGCATTCCAGTATTCACATAAATGCAACTAAATAATTCGAACCTATGATAATGAATTATGAAGACACAAAATTTGAGGTGAAGACCAATGTAATGCTCTTTCATTAGCCCTTGGGAATATTTATAGTAGCACAGATAAACACACTAGAGTCAACCCCTTAAAAATGAGGGTTCAACCTTTATTTATAGTTTTGCGAAATTAAAATAACAAGAAAAATTACAAAGATAAAATCTTGACAACTCAACAAAGAGTTCTTGCTGGTATTCTATTACTGGTTCAACCTCCAAGAAATTCGCTGCAAGTGGACCACCATGGCAGCTTGAAAACTCTACAACTTGCTGATTGTTTGGTGCTAAGTAGAGTTCTAGCTGCTGGAGATTGTATATACATTGTTGATATTTCTTGGAAGTCTTCTACTGCCATCGATCTACAACCATCTCTAGTTCTCATATTATTAAAACCCTTGATGCTTCGGCTTCCTCCTCCAATTGACTGTTATAACTCAAGTGAGAAATTGTTTTTATATACTTTAGATTTCTTAGAAAAATATCCATCGTTGATCTCCCCCATCGTATGGCTACGATTAGATCTGAAATAATCTTAATGTAATGGCAGGGGAGAATGCAATGCCATTTCACTTTAAAAATGATGATGTCATCTTCCATGCTTTAGAAACTATTGAACGCCAATCCGACATAAAAATGCTTAGAAAGTGAAACGGGATGAAATACACTCCTTATCCTTTATTTTCCTTCTTTAGCGATGAAGCATTCACCAATATACAAAAAAAGTGGATGATGTCATATCTCCTTCGAAACTTCTACAAATTCAATTCTGGACCTGAGCAAGTGCAATAGCCTGTGAACACCATTCTGGGCCCATTGCAGTGTAAAGTGACTCTTCCTCCAATCTGTACTGGCTTAAGAGTAAAAAACTTTTTTCACCATTTTGAAAGAGAGTTAGTCAAAATTCCTTCATCACGAATTTGCATCGCTTGTTCATAGCACTTCATCTTCCATAACCATTCCGCGTAAAAATGTTCTATGCGTTCTCCAAAATCGGGCTCTCAAACACTTAGCCACTCAAAAGATATCAATGAATATCAGTCGCCAATCCACACTTATTTTATGCCGACATCATCCTTCTTCAAAAACTTTTGCAGATTCAGGATGCGTTACCAGTCTGGAGACAAAAACATAAGAAACTATGTAAAACTACTCCAAGTACAAAAATTTACTAAGTATTGGGTGGGTTTGTGGCCTTTGTTGTGGATCCGCTCCAAAATACACCGCAAAGTGTGTGAAATGAGAACTTCTTGACTTAGGAAAATTTTTCAAAATTTTCCTAAGTATGTGGCTATTTTGAGCCTATATTCTGGTGCCTCCCGGGTGGATTTTCTTGCAAAGCCATAGAACTCAAAGTCTTATCCATTGGGCCTTAGGAGTCAAAAAATGCTCCTCTTCAAAAAAAATATTTTAAAGAATAACTTCCATACAAACACTACCATATGAAAAATCTAATAGTCTATTTAGAGGGTAAATGTTCATATAGAGGTCATGCCAAAAACATCATGACTCATTTGCTTATAAGGAGACTATACCAACAATACATGCTTATTGTCGTTGTCTTCAAAAATCAAGTATAACTCTACTCCTCTTAAAAGGCCTTATTGCAAAAATTCCTTCACACAAAATCTACTGCTTTCTATGCCTCTCTAGGCTTCATGCCTTTTTTGACAATTTTTAGAGCAAAAAAAAATGCAAAACTTATGCATATACACAAAAATAAAAACAAACGAAGTGTGGGCCCCTTATGGGCCTGTAATAGTTCCATCATACTCTGCTTCTTCATGGGCCTCTTTATTGGCATATTCTTCATTCTCTTCTTATTCTTCTTCTTCTTCATTTTATTCTTTTGGAGAAGGTTGTTTTTTATTCCTTCCTCCATAAGCATTACTAAATAGCTGAATCTTCAATTTGAAATATTGTAAAGCTTGTTTCTAAGCTACTTCAAAGGGGCTTAATGTTTCTTTTAGCTTCTTATAAACATATTGTAATTCTCCAACATCCTTGTAATTATAAGCATTCCCTCTACTCACTAGATCTTCCATGAGATCTCTTAATCTGGTAAAATTAACAATTAATTGGGTAGCTTGCTCTTGGCATAGTGGTTATTTAAGAGAATCAATTCCAGATTCATCCTATAAATTTTCATCAATGCTTTTTTGGATCTCTTCCATGGATAGCAAGTTGTGATCCTCCATACATAAGCATTTGAATCCAACTTGAATCATTTATTTATTCACATGCACAACATCCCTAATCACTCCTTCAATATTATCAAACAATAGCCAGGCTCTTTGAAGTTCCCTGTGCTTATTAACCATGATTCTATTAGCAACTCTGGCAAGATTCCATTCTTTATTAGGAATTAATTTAGCAGAATCATCGAGTCTGTTATCAACCAACCTGTACATATGTTCTTCTAGAATAATCATAGACTACAACTCTCCAGTGATTTGATCTAAATATTTTTAAACATTGGGGAGTAAGCAGTTGGCATCATCAAGGTAGTCGATCATAAGCTGAAGCCCTGAACATTTCTCTTGGACCTCGAAGAACAATTATTTTCTAATATTATTCAAATTGGCCTTGGGAAAGCCAAAACACTTAGCTCTCTCAAGTTGAAGCTAATGTTTTAAACTTTGAATTTATTTTGTTTGTTCTTCATTCAAATTCTTTTGCTCTCCTAGTTGATCTTTGAGTTTATTGGCTTCTTGGTAATTTCCTTGCCAGTCCTTGACCTATTTTTTTAGAGCCTTTTCTACTTCCATTTGATTGCTCAGAGTCTTCTAAATATTTTCAATCTATTTCTCTAGTTTTATCACCTTCTCTCTGAATATATCATTATTCACATAGATGGTGTCTAAGTGGGCTCTGGCTATAATCAGGTCATATTCTTCAGGAAGCTTCTCAATATATTTTGTGACCTCCTCCACTCAATAATCTTGGACAATCATTTTAGTTTTAGGTTTACTTACAAGTCGATTCATAGATCTAGATATCCTCTAACTAGAAATTGGGTCAACATACATCCTTCTTATTATGAAAGCCATCCTGTTGGAAGGCTTAGAAAGATTCTATGCCAAAAAATCATTTACTTTTTGTGTGGCTACCTGCTCTTTTGGTAAAGTAACAAGACTTGAAAAACTAGAAGCCAGGGGATATGAAGATACTAGAAATGTAAGAGCAGACTGAACTATTGACAATGAAGGTGTGGAAGTAATTACAATAATCTCTATAACAATAGTGGATTTTATAACTACTACTGTGGTTGCTATTGGTAAATTCATAGGAATTGATGCAAGACTAACAACTGGATGAATGGTGGCGCTTGGAACAATTTGTAACTTTGATGGGGGAGGTGGTAATAGTTAAGATGAAGTGATGGGAGATTATGAAGTGGGAATCTTAGATGATGAAAGTGGAATTTGGGGTGAATTTGAGGGAAAAGAGGTAACTTGTACTTCAGTTATGAACAATGAAACATGGGGTGGACCGTGAGAGGGAGAAGGTACCTTTTCCACATTCTCTTGACCAGAAAGGTAGGGAGAATTTATTGGGGATTCAAGAGGATGAAGAGGAGAAGAGGGATTAGAAACCTTACCTTTTCCTATAGATCTAGGGTGCTCTTCTTCCACCTCTATTTCCTATTTCTCCTCATGATGAGTCAATTATTTTGTAGCTGAAACAACTACCTCTTTAGTAGTCTCCTCCTTATCCAATATTTGTTTCTTTGCAACTTCTATTTATCTTCTTTTTGGAGCTCTTTTAGCTCTTCTATGAATCAATTGAAATAAAGCCATCTCACTCTTTGAATCTTCTTCTAATACATCTTGTACTACTCTAGTAAGCAAGACTTGCTAAAAAATGGGATGTAATTCTACTGATGTTACAGTGGTGAAAGTAAGGGGGGGTGAACCTAAAAATCTCATCCATCTTCCTCCAGTAAATATCTGTGTCTAGAGGTTATCCCCCCAGAGCTAAGTGTTTATGCCTAGACACTACTTCGATGACTAGAGTACTGACAAATTTTTCACTGGAATATTGCATTTTGCTCAAAATCTACTCTCCCTTAGAAAACTTCTTCACTTTTTTAGTGGTAGGATGAAATATTTTCAAGACCTCAGATGTTGTTAAAGGATTTTCCTACTCCTCTATAGGATTTTCTTGATCTGTGGGTGGAGAGAGAGATTCAAAACTAGCCTTGGACCTTTTAATTGTTAACACTATATTTTTGATGTCATTATGCTTCTAGGTTCTGATAGTTTCATCATATTTCTTGGAAAACTCATTATAAATATTCATGCCAAATATGGACTTAGGTTTTCTAATTTCAACTCTCATTCTCCACCAATCTATAATTTTATCTATGTTCCATGGTTCTACTTTTTCCTCTTCTTCAGCAGCATCCTCATCAGGTTGATGGTTCTTTTTATTTCTAGATTTCTCTTCAATATCATGAATGATGGCCTCTATTAGCCAATGACTTTTCTTCTTATTTGGATCATAATCCATAATTTGTTCATAGAAATCTAACCATGGAGACAGTTGACCCATTTTGACATATTCCACTCCAAAAGAGCGATCTCATCATTGTTTCTACCTTGTTTGAAATGAGCCCTAGGCCTATTTTCAAATTTGTAAGCCTTTTCTCCACTTAGGGCTACATTTTTTATAGTGAAAATACCATCAGGGTCATAACTCTACCTTTGAGAAATATAAAATAGACCTAACCTATCAAGGTATTGGTCAATATGCTCACTCTACCCCTTCTTTGTGATAATAATGTCCTCCATAGTGTGGTATGTAAGAAAATACTTTATCTTTCTTCCAAAACCATAATTCAAATTAATGTACTTCACCTACCTCAAATATTCTAAGGGAAAGAGCCTTTCTATAACAAAATCGGGTGGGAGAAAATGTTTACCCATGAAACCATATAGTCTGATTACTGTACCCTTAGTCAAAAAATACCAATATCCTTTCTTAGCACCCTCTACTCTTAGAGTTTTCTTAGCCAAGGGTAGCAATCTAGGGCACTCTCCATACATTATTTTCAAGGTGGGTCCAAGGAATTCCAAATTGAATCTGTAAAAAGAATCACTACTTTTCAAGTGGCTTATCCAATATTAAATTGGTAAGGGTTCCCCATCACTGGTTTTGTCCCTAACCAAAATCCAAGGCATCTTGTCCTTAATGACAACATAAAATATCCATAATAGACTTGAACAATGCCTAAAACTAGGAGCGTCAAAGCCCCTTTTCATTCTTACCATTTGTTCATGTATCCTTTGGGCAAGAAATGTTGGTCAGTCAAAATAAATCACCCTAGTCCCTCTTTCCTCCATGCCTTCCTGATACATTATTTCATTGGAAATATAATAGGCTGCGACAATTTGCTAGTTGTACACCATTTTGTTAGAATATAAACCCTCCATATAGGCCAACATAGAGAACAATACAGGGTTTAGAAATTCATCAATAGGGATTGGGACTTTAGGTAATTTCTTCCTGGACTTAGCATTGAGTTATTTATAAACCCATATTTTAAATGAGTTACCATCATTGGCTTATGTCTCTAGAGAGTAACACCCAGCCTGGTCAGTCACCCTAAATTATTTTGGCCTTAATGTCAATTATGACCCTAGGGTGAAAAGGTTATGATAGGAGGGGATGGTGATACTAAACAGGGTTTTGCGTTTAGAGTATTTTACTACTTTGGCCATGGGGTCATAAAATTTAACTATTGCAACTATTAATTCTGGATAGGGATGAATAGAATGATAAATATAAAAATATATATAAGGACAACACATCTACCTTCCATAAAAAAAGTAGCTCCCTTCTTGAATCTATCGTTAACGCTCCTAAGCCATGTTCTCTCTATGAGAACCATTTCAGTATCTGCCATAACTTCCACTCTATTGGAATATGGATCCACTACCCTTCTCTCTGGGGTTTCAACCTCCTAGGTATCTTTGGAAGCCATATTGATAGCAATAATACTATGTTCTTTCTATAATTCATAGTGAAATATTTTGAGTACCGTTTCACTCTTCTCTGATATGTGAATGCAATTTGCTACTGAATGAACATTGCTCATGATTTTTGGTTCTTTAATTTTTTTGTGCACATGTATCTTCCACCATTAATTTAGCTACTACATAATATACTCACTGGTACACTTTCCAAATTCCACTCATTCCTTTCGATGGCTCAAAAGTGGCATTCTAAATTTTCATTGGTCAAAAATTCAAACTACACTACCACCTCACTACATCTCTTTGTCTACTCTTTGGTTTGAGCACGGGTTTGTTAGCATTGAATGTAGGTATTTTCTTTCCTCTCCACATCGCACGATCATGAAATCGCTACTCGGTTCCACCTTGGTTTTGAAACCAGTAAATTGAAGGTGCCTTTGATTCCTCTAACACTTAGCTCTTTTATGTGTAGATTATCACCTTGGTTCCATTCCGCCATGCTTTAGATTTGAAATCCTTGGATTGGAGATGCTTTCCTTTCTTTTAAGACTTAGATCTTTTCCACTTGCATCATTCCACTAGACCTTTAATGCATTTGGATGCGGATTGGAGAAAATTATTATTCTGCCATACTTTATGTGTATTTGAGTGCGGAATGGAACCTCACTAAATACTTTGTCAACACTTAGCAATTTTTTTGCAAATATTTTTCAATAATATTGTACAAAGTGTAGAAAGAAACTAAATACAAAGTGTAGAAAGAAAGTGAAATATAATACAAAGTATATACATATGTTACAATGAGCTGATTTATAGGAATCGGTTGTATTTTGTCTTCTTGATCTTCAAGCTAGAACACATTGGACTCCTTGACCTCCACTATTTTAAAAGGCCATCCAAAAAGAATCAAACTTTTCATATTTGTCTGGTTTTGCTCTTTCAACATTCCACCTGAGAACTGCATCTCCAACCTAGAATTTTTTGAATCTGGCCTTCTTATCAAACCATTCCTTGATATCTGAGGAATACTTTTGAAAATTTTTATATGCCTGAGATCTATTCTCTTACAGTTGTAGCAAGTGGGTCAACCTTATCTTTACCAAATTTTCCTCTAATTCTTCCTTTGTATTGACAAGTTTAAGTATTGGAATTTCCAAATATTTAGGTAGCACTACCTCTTTTCCATACACCAGTTCATAAGTGGAAGTCTTAATGGAATTATTTATAGTAATCCTATCTGCCCGCAAAGCTTGGTCTAGTAACAGGTGCCAACTTATCTTGTTATCTTCAAGTGATCTCCTTAGAATACTCAATATATTCTTATTAGTAGATTCATCAAGTCCATTCCCTTGAGGGTAATAGTTAGAAGTATTCTTAAGAATGATGCCATACTTACTGGAAAAATCAATATACTTGGCTCCTATGAAATTTGGGCCATTGTCACTCACCAAGGCTTTTGGAACTCCAAAACTTGAAAAAAAAAATTCTATAAAATTGATCACAACTTCTTGATATGATTTCTTAGTAGGAATAGCCTCTACCCATCTAGTAAGATAATTTGTGGTAGTTAAGATAAACTTATGCTTTGTTGAGGAATTATGGTTTATGATCCCTATGAAGTATAACCCCTATTTTTGAAAGGGTTATTCAACCTATATTTTCTTGAGGGGGAATGAAGCATTCATTGTCCTTCTGACATATCTCTGATATTTATCACAGGCCCTAGTAGTCCTAAAAGTAGCAAAAAATATAGTAGGCCAATAATAGCCTTCTCTTATGCTTTTCAAAGTTGTAATTCTACTTGAGTTGTGTCCTCTAGTTGGTCCTCCATGGAACTCTTCCATGACCCTATTTAACTTATCATATTTTAAGCATTTTAGAAGAAATCCATCCAAGTTTCTTTTGTATAGGCCTTCTGGTAGTAGTACATATTTCAAATTATGAAGCCTTTATCTCCTCCTTTGGTATGCATTTATATTTTTAAGGCATACTCTAGTTTAGAAATATTTAATCATATGATCAACCCAATCAGAGTCTATAGTCTATACTCCTTCCACCCGATCTTCTTTTGTTATCTGTCAATTTGTCACTTTTGCTAAAGTTGTAGCCTCTATCAGACCTTGGCATAGGGATTTGCCTCTCATAATATTGGTGGGATGTATCTCTACATCATACTATTGGATTTTGGTAATCCAACCAGCTCTTTTATCTCCTAGTTCACCCTAAAGGATATAACTTCTTACATCTAGATGAACCACATATACTAGGGTCTTACTCTGTACCAAGTATTGCCTAAACTTATTTAGTGACTTCATCACAATAAATACTTGTCTTTCAATAAATTTATATTTGACTTGGTAGTCATGGAGTATCTGGCTCCAAAATAATATAGGATGCTCTTCACCTTGATCATATTTTTGAGTAAGCACTGAGGCATAACTTTCTTCAGCTCCATAAGCATAAAGGATAAAACCCTTACCAAAATTTAGATTTACCAGTACTGGTGTTGTTGCAATGGACTACTTAATAATCTCAAAATAATATTTTCTAAATTTAGTCCACTTAAACTCGACATTTTTTTTAGTAACTCAGATATTGGCCTTACTTTCTGTGTAAAGTCAGAAATGAATTCCTTGACAAAATTGATCTGATCCAAAAATATTGTAAGGCTTTCTTGTTTGTAGGCAATGGGATATCAAGAATGAATCTTATTTTGTTTGGATATATGGCCATACCTTCTTCTGAGACCACGTGATCTAGCAACTTTCCTTCGTGAACTACAAAGAACGACTTCTTAGGATTGAGTGAAATACCAAATTCTCTGTATTTTTGAAAAACTTGCTCCAAGTGCGATAGGTGATCTTGCTTATCATGGGAAAACATAGTCATGTAATCCAAATAAATCATAATGACTTTGTTGATTAGTGATCCAAAGGCATAATTCATGGATATTTGAAATGTGGCTTCCACATTGGACAACCCAAAAGGTATTCTCTGGTAGGCAAATATGCCCCACTTTGTGGTGAATGCTATTTTATACTGATCTTCATATTTCACCCAAATCTAATTGTATCCAGAGTAACCATCCAGTAATGAGAACCTCTCTATCCCTTCCAATATCTATAATATATGATCAATCTATGGTATGGGATAGTGATCCTTAAGGGATGCTTGGTTAAGAATTTTGAAATCTACACACAAACGAATATCCCAATTCTTTTTCCTCATGGGTACCAAGTTGGCTATCTAGGTTGAATGTTTTTTTGGGTATATGATCTTAGATTTTAATAAATTTAAGAACTCCTCTTTCATAATGGCTTTGATCCTTGGATTTATAGGCCTTTGCTTTTGCCTAAAAGGCTTTGCATCAGGCTCTAGCTAAATAGTATGTTGGATAACCCTTTTGTCATATACCTTGAGGTATTCATATGACCAAGCCACAATATCTTGGTATTTTAGGCATAGGGCTTTGATATCTTCAGCTTCCTCTAGTGAAAATTGAACTCCAATATTGAGCTTTTTTTTTGTACAAAACTCAACTTCTTTATAGATTTTTCACTGACTTTCATAGCTTTGGTCTTTTTTCTGTCATCATTATCAAACAAGCTCTCTAGGGTGACCAATCCCGTAGTAATGTGATTATTTCCTAGTTTAATAACATATTTTTGATAAATATATTCTATATTTTCCTCTTTGATAGTGGAGAGACATGCTTCTCTTACTAGAAATTCAATTATCTATTCATCGCTTTCAAAAACCTACCAACAAATCTACTTGTCTAGTACTGTAGGTCTGAAAATTATTTGATTTCCTTGGTTTTATTGATTCCATAGTCTAAAGAAGGATTGAAGTTAGCTCCATTTTCTACTAAAGAATCTACCTGAGTATTCTTTTCTCTGGGGATAAAATTTAAATTCAAGGTATCAAAGGATTTCATCAGATCCCATACCCTATTTCTATAAGCTTTTAGGTAATGGTGCTTACTGCTACACCTATTTTTTACTTGATGAAATATCAAATTAGAATCACCATATATGTTTAAAATCTTATTGCCCATGATTTTTTCCTGTATCAATCCAAGACATAGGGCCTCATATCTACAAAATTATTTGTACATGACCATGTTAGTCTGTAGGCAAAATTCTTTTTCCCCTTTGATTGGTACTGCAAAACCACACCAGCTCCTACACCATTTCTACATTTAGCACCATCAAAGTGCATGATTCATGTTTATTTTTCTATCAAAGAATGATTAGATATAGCAGGGATTTTTTTTCTAATTTAGCTGAGATACTATATGTTCCCATACCAGTTCCAAAATAACTGTAATTCTCTCTAAAAGGCAACTCATCCTCAATATCCAACTCCTCAATTTTTTTAACCAGCTCAAATTCTTCCAAGGGAGTAATATTGTACATGTCTTCCTCAATATTTTCAATGTGATAAGGTACTCTATTTTTAGGTATTATCCTTATTCTATTTCCTTTGAAAGGAATTACCATACTACCATAATACATGCACATACATCCACTCAGTTTTGTAGTAAATTACCTTGAAATACATAATTCAAAATAGGGTTCTAGGTCAACCACTACTATTTCCTGTACTATTGTCACCTCAAGGGATTTATGCAACCTCATTAAAACATCCTTAATGACTCCAACTATCTTAACATGTATCCCATCCAGTTGTAATACTCTGATAAGATCGGGTATACTCCATACCCATTTCTTCATAGACTGCTTTAGGCATAACTGTAGTTGATGCTCCTAAATCTATCATAGTACTACCTAGCCTTCCACCCTTAGGGATATAGAAAAGAGGAGGTTTATTATTTAAAACCACAATGGACATTTATTTCTTTATTGATGGTATACTAAGGATTGTAGTGGACTGCTTATCTTGTGGATACTTGTTGAGGGAAGCCTTAAGCAGATCTATTTGACTAGGGATGAAAAAGTGTCATACAAGCTAGATTTTGATGAAATATTTTCATCTCTTCAATGATATTATACTCAGAATTAGCCAGATGAGGTCTTTTAGGACTTATTTCTAGCTCACAATATTTTAATTTGTACTATTGAGTGGCTTCTATTCTTTATCTCTTGGTAATAGAGGGGAATATAAGCCTTTGTTGAGCATCATATTTATATCTCATCCGGTATCCTTCAGTTTCCCTTTTCAATATCTTAGGAAGACTATCTATATTCTCTTTCCCTTTAGCTTGAGGAAGGGGATCAGTTATTTTTTGAGAAGGGACTTGGAATTGCCCCATATTTTGGGGATCTACTTGCAAGGTTTTCTTTCCAGACCTTATCATAATAGTAATTGGGTTGTCTTCATCCAGCTCTTTCCCAACCATGATTTTATCAGGATACCATAACATGTTTACTCTCCCTTTTTAATATCTTTTAGCTTGATCCATCACTTTTTTAACATGGTGCTGGTACATAGCACAATACTGTGAGTCATGGGGGTCATTACATACTAGAAACCATACATTTGCAAGAGTAGTATCTTAAGAACACTCAGGATCCTCATATGATGTGTTTACTTTGATCCTAGTACTGTTACTAGGACCAGGTCTCTAATATTTATTTACATATGGGAATCTCCTTTGCTGTGACCTTTATTGGTCTCTCTTTTCCATTGAATTCATTCTTTTAATTAGAGTGTTCAAAGTATTTTATATATCAAGAATAGCAAAAAACTCTTGAGAAGGTTGAGAAGGAAGGGGAGGGAAAGGAACCGTAGAGGATGATGGTTTTGGTTTAGGAATGACATTAATTTGTGGATATGGGGATGATAAAGAAAGGGGATCCATGTAAGATGGGTTTTTGGCTTTGACCATTAGTGGCTTCTAAGTTATAAGGTAGCTTAATTTTGGAGGGTAGTATCCCCATATTAATTAGGATATTCTTAGCATGAACTACTACATTGTAAACTTGGGGGAAGGTTTCTACTGTAGATTATTGTGTTTGTAGGCCTAAATATGATCCAAGAGCTCTAATAGAATACATATAAGCCAAACATGTAGCTGGTCTAGCTATAGGGGGTATTCTCTTCCATGTTCTACTAAATATCAAATTGAAATCGGAGATAGTTTCTTACTGAGACTTATGCATGGATGTAAACTAGTTAAGCTAAGAAAAAAATGTCTATGAATTCATTAAAATATTCTAAAAAAGGCTTAGAAAATTCTTTCAATGAAGTGATGGTGTTGTCTTCTAGAGTTCTAAACCAATGCAATATCTTTCCTTTGAATGATAGGGCTAGAATTCTTACAATAATATCCTATTCTTTTATGTTGTGAATTGATGCTAGATTTAAAATATACTGACAATACTCATAAGTTGTCTTTCCCAATCCATCATAAGTGGGGATAGCCTTGGATACATCCTAGGGGATGGCATTCATTTGGGCTAATCTCAGGGGACCAACTATGTTCCAGCTGGGGTACTTTTGTAATGGTTGATTAGGAGCCACATTTTGTGCCATATTTTTTGATATAGGTCTTGTTGGAGGGAATTTCAGAATAAATACAATATTTTCCTCAAAAATCTCTTCTTCTGAGAGGAAATATTGATTCAAACTTTTGAAAATAGTAGACCCTCTAAGAGGTAATTCAAAATAAAAATAGGATTTAGGGTTATTCATTTTGAAATATCTAGTATACATGAAAAGAAACTAGTATACAGGGGTAAATATTTTTCTAGGTTTAAGAACCAGGGAGTTGCCAGGTGAATTTGCTATTCTCTACTTACAAAGTCAAGACAATTCACCAAATCTTGATTCCTTCAGGTTAAGATAAACAATAACTCATATGATGGGTTGTCATATTCCTTGTGAATTGGTTCCACTGAGCATGCCAAAAACTATTGGGCATTGAATTACATCAAGTTTTACTCAATACTATGGTTGTCTATCTTCCTACTTTTTGTCTAGGCTTGCACCCAATAGCTACAACTCAACACTCAACATTGGATGGACCAAAACAGGATTTTTTGATCCAATCTCTAGAGTAGGGTGGTTCCTTGTCAACTCAAATAGGGTTTTGACACAATTATGCTCACTTAGGTTTTAGATATTAGGGTAAGAAAAGGTTAGGGTTAGAAAATATGAACAACAGTGGATGGATAGGCTAACAATATTGCACTACAACAAAAAGCTCCAAAAAACCAAATTAAAGACACATTACTCAGATCAACATTATCTCAAATTAAATTTACTTCCATTCATTAAATAACAATAGAGAAATACTCTAGACAGTGATTTCAATATCCAAACAATGATAATACAAATAGCAGAATTCACCAATATCTAGATTTTATACAAATGCACTCCCTAGAAACAAATATCTAATTCAAAAGCATATTTCAATTACCCTAGTAACTAGTAATCCATTAATTTTGCACAAACTAACCATTCAAGTATTCACAGAAATGCAACTAAAGAGTTGGAATCTCTAATAAAAAATTATGAAGACACAAAATTTGAGGTGAAGACCAATGTAATGCTCCTTTCATTAGCCCTTGGGAATATTTACAGTAGCACAGGCAAACACACTAGAGCCGACCCTTTAAAAATGAGGGTTTGACCTCTATTTATAGTTTTGTGAAATTAAAATAACAATGAACATTACAAAGATAAAATATTTATAGCTCAATACAGATTTTTTGCTGGCATTCTCTTACTGGCTCAACCTCCAGGAAATCAGCTACAAGTGAACCATCGTGGCATCTTGAAAACTCCAAAACTTGCTAGTTGTTCAATGCTAACTGGAGTTCTATCCATTGGATATTGTATATACATAATTGATATTTCTTGGAAGCCTTCTGCCATTGTCGATCTGCAACTATATATAGTTCTCATCTTCTTAAAACCCTTGACACTTTGGATTCCTCCTCCAACTGACTATTATAACTTTAGCAAGAAATTACTTTTATATACTTTAGATTTCTAAGCAAAATATCCATCATTGATATCCCCCATCATATGGATATGATTAAATATGAAATAATCTTGATGTAATTACAGGGGAGAACGCAACACCATTCCGCTTAAAAAATGATGACATCACCTTCCATGCTTCAGAAAATGTTGAACGCCAATCCGACATCAAAATGCTTAGAAAGTGAAGCGGGATGAAATTCGCTCCTTATCCTTTATTTTTCTTCTTTTGTGATGAAGCATTCACCAATCCACATAAAAAGTGGATGACATCATATCTCCTTCAAAACTTCTACGGATTTCATTCTATACCTAAGAAAGTGCATTAGCCTACGAACACCATTCTGGACCTGTCGCAGTGTAAAGTGACTCTTTCTCCAGTCCACATTGACTTTAGAGTAAAACATTGTTTGTCACCATTCCAAAAGAGAGTTAGTCAAAATTCCTTTATCACAAATTTGCATCGCTTGTTCGTAGAACTCGACCTTCCATTGCCATTTTGAGCAAAAATATTCTATGCGCTCTCTAAAATTGGGCTTTCCAACACTTAGCCGCTCAAAATATATCAAGGAATATGAAGTGATCACCAATCCACACTTATTTTAATCTGACATCGTCCTTATTAAAAAACTTTTGCATATTTAGGATGCATCACCAATCCAGAGTAAAAAATATAAGAAACTATGTGGAACTACTCCAAGTGCGAAAATTCACTAAGTATTGGGTGGGTTTGTGGCCTTTGTTGTGGATCCGCTCCAAAATACACTACAAAGTGTACGGAATGAGAACTTCATGACTTAGGTAAAATTTTCAAAATTTTCCTAAGTTTGTGGCCATTTTGGGCCTACAATACCTGTGGGTGCTCCACAAGCTCTAGTGGGTGCTTTGCAGGCTTTGGTGGGTGCTCTATGGACTTTGGTGGGCATTTGATATGACAAAAAATACCAATAGATGCTCTGTGGGCTCTAGAGGGTGTTCAAGGATGGATGTAAATGGTGTAGAGCCAGATATGATTCATGTAGAAAGAGCAATGGTAGAAGTAGAGGGCTATAAGTGATGGTTATGGGGTGAGGATGGAAATGAAGGTGGGGCTAGGGTTTTGACTCCAACAATATCCTAGGAATTCTAGGAAATTAGGGATTAGAGAACTCAAAAGTGCCAGGGGACTTACGGATTCTAGTTTTTCCTATGGGTTGAGTCATAAAAATGGCTCCTCTTCATAATATTCCCTTAGACATGTTAGGGTTTCAATGACACAATTTGAGTGGCCAAGATTAAAACATGAGGAAGGGTGGAGATTAAATCTGGGCAAGTGGCATGGATTAAGGCGGATGGATGACTAAGATTAAAACATGATGGATTATTGGGATTAATTCATATATATATTTATTAAATATATATAAATATAATATATAACATATTAATATTTAAATATATATTAAACAAATATATATAAATATATATAAATAATGGATAATTATGGTGGGAGGTTATGGATGGATGACAAGTGGCTAGATTTTGGTGTCTACATAAAGGAAAGTGGTTTTTAACTAGGTAAGCAAGGAACAAGTAGATAGAATGAGCAATAAGTAAGAAGGGTAAGTAGGAAGTAGTAATCAAAGTGTAAGCAAGGAGCAAGCACCAATTCTTCTTGTTTTAGATTTTAGAGAAATTTAAAAACTAAAAAAATCATGTGAAGTAAATCTAGGTAATATGGTAGGAAATTCATTTTTGAAAGTTCTTATTGGAAGTATGGGTGCCTTAGATAGAAGTAGGGATTCCCTAGTTGGAAGTATGAATGCCCTAGTTAGGGCTAAGAGGAAGAGTGAATCTATGACAAACCCTATCTATGTAGTAGATATTACACCAAAAGTGATTATCAATGATGAGATGATCGAAAAATGATATAATGGTTTTAAAAACCAAAGAGTTAATATTTAAGTTCTATGGATACCAACCAAGTTTTTCTAAGATTCAAAATTGGATCAATTGGAAGTGGATATTAAATACAAATTACTCTAACTTTTCTTCTGAAAGGATTTTTCCTCATTATTTTCTATGGTTCAAAAATAAGGGATAAAATAATAGATGGTGGCCCTTTGTTTAGGGGTAAAGTTACATTATATTTAAGAACATAGAGTGAGAATTTTCTATGGAAATAGAGACTATTAAAAGAATTCCAATGTGTATTAGGCCTTTTAGACGTTATTATCAACTCATCAATAAAGAGGTCTAAATAATATGAGCATTATTCTAGGGGAATTCATCTAGGAGGGACCAACTAATAAGGAAAGAAGTCATAATGTATACACTTGAATATGTGTTGCCATGAATATTCTAAAACCTTTACCACAATCCATTAAGATGAAATCTGAATTAGGAGAATGTGATCAACAAGTGGATTGTAAAAATATTGCATTCTGATGTCATAAATATCATGAGACTAGACACATGGCAAGATATTCTAAAATAAAAATTATGGAGAAAGGGATGGAAAATTTTGGGCATGAGTCAAATATTAAACAAGAATATCATATCATAGTAGACTCTAGATCAAATCAAGGATCGTCCACTTCTAAGAAAGTGGCAAGAAAAATCCCTTTACATCATCAAATGGAAAATACGGTTATAATTCACTAGAATAAACCATTAGGATAAAAATGACAAAAGGGATGAGGAAGTACATTGTGTAAGTTCAAATACAAAATAATCCAAAACTTAAAATTTTAATAGTTCCAAATATAATAATTTTGAGTCAAGGAAGATCAAGAAATAATGCAATTAAAACATTATAGAGTAGAATTGTAGACACCAAAACCTAGCCACTTGTCCTCCATATACGCTTTTCTGCCATTTCCACCCTTTGTTTACACATATTTATATATATTAATTTTATATACTATATTATATTATATATATATATTTAATAAATATATATTTATATAAGTGAATTAATCCTAGCCATCCGATTTCACTTAATCCTATCCATTCATCTACATCAATCCATGCCACACCCTAGATTTAATATCCACCCTCCGATATGATTTTATATTAGCCACACAATTAGTGTCATTGAAACCCTAACATGCCCTAGGTTGGATTATTAATAAAAGCTATTTTTACGACTCAACTCCTAAGCAATCCTAGAATTTGAAGCATTTCTATAAAGTGTTTGTCATTGAGTTCCCTAGAGTATCCAAGTGCTCTTCCCTTCCATCCTCGCTTGCGATAGCCCTTGCATCCACTGCCACCTCCCTCTCTCAGCTAGATATGCTATTGTAGACTTCCCCCTCAACCACCGAATACCTTTGGGTACTTCCCATCATTCTTGAGTGCCTCTGGGTGCTTCCTTCTCTACCACAAAGTGCCTCTAGGCACCTTTCACCAACATCAAGTGCCCATGGGAGTTTTTTGCAACTTTTGAGCACCTACGAGAATTTTACGCTAGAGTTATGAAGTTCCCTTAGACTTTAGGTGATGCTAGGGAATTTCTACACCAACTCACTACAATAGAGTTCACTAGATAATATGACAATATATAAGGTAAATCTTTCATTTGGTATTTCATGACATGCATTTTTATGTTTTGTTTATATTATTTAAAATAGATAACTAGGATTTTTGTATTGGTTGCCCTAATAGTTGCTACTAAATCATTTTTTGTTCTTATTATGTGTAGATTTATAAGTGCCACATCATCATTGGATAGTTGCTTAAGCTGAAGTAGCCTGACATTGGATAACTAGAATCCCACTCATTTTTGTTGGAAGCAGAGATGCATTTTGATACACCACCAGCATTATGTTGTTAGGGTTTTGAAGAACCCTAGATATTGTAAAATTTGTATCAAATAATTCAAGAGTTATTATTGTAACAATGGAGTTTTTAGGCTGCCCCCATTAATATAAAATCATTCATTGTGCAGTACTGTTCTTTGAGTTCTACTTTATATTTCTATTATTTGGTGTTCCATTTTTTTCTCTTCAAATGGTGATCACGGTGGGACCCACTAAGGGTTTCTTTTTATGATTTACCTTACTGATTTATTTACTATTTTTTGTCATCTTGCAGGGTTTTCAAAAGTGTAGATTTCATAATTTTTGCTAGATCTACTGTTTTTGGAAATTTTTAGAAGGTGCATGAATGCCTAGAAAAACTTGAGGGCTATCCAAAAACACCCAGGTACATTTCAAAAATGTCCAGGTGTGTTTTACAAAGATTTGGAGCATAAGTGTAGGCTATTTTGTAAGTTTACATCTAAAACCCTAACTTTTTTGTTTACGTATTATGGCAATCTTACTTTTTTTTTAGATTTTTAAGCTAAAAAGAACATTAATTATTGTAGAAAAACATTCATATTATCTTGCATATTAGGTTTTAGATTACTCATTTGCATCTATCCACATTTTCTATTTGAATTTAATGGTTTCTTTTATATTCACAAACTAAAAAATATTGCATTTCTAATTTCATGTGAATTGAAAAATTGCATAATTAGTTTACATTATAGGGTTAGGGATTCCTATTTTTGTAGGTCTAAGTAGGAACATTATTCATATAACAAAATTATCCCTGTACTTGGATGATTCTATACATATGAGTAGACAAACCCCCCAACTATCTATAATATGTTTTAAGTGGTGTACATCCTTTGGGAAAATTGATATTATGAGTAGTGGCTTCTAATTTAGACTATCAAAAGTGGTTATCTTTCTAACATTGAATGAACACAATAGCAAATCAAAAATTTAAAAAATAACCACACACTGCATTATTCATATTTAACATTAGTGGTTAGATTTCATCACCAGCCATTGCTTGAGATTTGGTGACAGTGGCTTTCATCTCTATCTACCAATATTTGCCCTTAGAAACCTTAGGTCACCCCCAAGAAAACTTACTAGATTTCATCACCAAAAAGAATCTTGTTGTCCCATATTAGCCATAGTTTTTACCTTTCTTTGGATTAATTCATATTAGCACATTTGAAACATATAAGATCAAAATCTAAGAAAATGAACTCACATTAAAAGGATATAATCAATGGATGAGGTAAGACACACATGTTAAACAAATTTAACATTGATTGTTTATTTTTCTTGTGAAATTTAAACTCCATGTTTCATTTTACTGCATAATCTATATTTTCATTTATTTTCTTTATGGTCTTAACAAGAAAATAAAAGAAAGCATTAAATCAATATAATTTGATGGAACCTTCATCCACCTTCCCCACCACTTTTGTGGTAGAATTCCTAAGTGTGACACAAGAAGATTTATCTGTAGGTCCCTCACATTCTTTACCATCCATAGCCTTTCATATGGCTATGCCCCAAGAAGATTCAACCTCACCAACCATTGACCACCACATTACCCACATAGATATGGCATGAGTAGAAGCTCTCATGAAGTCTTCTAACTATGCCTTAGATTCAATCCCCAACTCACCTAGACAAGATCCTACTTTACAATAGGAGTCTATTTATTTCCAACCACCATCCAACTTTACCTAGGTGTAAACCAACCCTCTTTTTGAGGCATCGGTTGTGCCATCCTCCCATATGTCCATTCCCCAATCCTCATGTGCTCCTAGCACTTCATACACATCCACATATACCAACCCCTTATATGAAGCATATGTAAATGCTGATTTATAAGTTTTAGCCTCACAAGTTACCAAACCTAGTGTAACTTATCCCCCAACCACATCTTCCATACCATATTCTTCCATACCATCCACTTTTGATATAGAGAATACTAAAGCATGGGAACACTTGAAAAAATTCTTAGACGACGTCAAAATTCTCAACAACAAGTCCAATGGAACCCTAAGCCTTTACCAAACTCTACTCAGATTGTCCTAATTAACCAGGGTCCATCATGGATACCATAGTATTTTGTGGTTTCTATCCCTATTCCCCCACCAAGTTATACCACTACCCATCCTATTGCCATTGGCCAACCTAGCCATAACCCTCATACATAAACCCCATTCCAAAATTCTCCATATTTTGATCATCAGTCGCCCATTCATAAATTTCCATCAAATTCACATAGTCATCATCACCATCCTCATCATCATTTGGTCACCCCACAACATTTTTCCACCCACATCAAAATCATCAGGTAATTTAGGGCTTCCACATTCCTAAAGAAGACCCTTTAATTAATGCCATGCAAAAATAGATAGATCAATTGATACAATATACTCTTGGTTTGACAAATCAAAAGCCAACTTTATGAAAATTGATCAATCAACCCATTCATCCTTTAGTACCTTCATTGCCATATCTGAAATATTTCAAGGTGCCTAAGTTTGATAAATTCAAGGGAACTGAGGATCCCAAAGAACATGTGAGCACATTTGTACACACCTATTTTAGAATTCAAAATAACAATGCTCTGATGCTCAAAATGTTTCCTCAAACATTATGAGAAGATGCCATAGAGTGGTATAATCAATTACCCAGTCATATTATTTATACTTTTGAGTAATTGATTGACCAATTATTTGAATTTTTCATCCTAAATGTTAGGAAGAAGATCTCATTATCCGATGTATATGCTTTAAGACAACATGATGATGAGTCTATCTACAATTTTGGAAACCGTTGGAGGGTTATCATCACTAAATTGCCATTCACCTTGCCAATGGATGAGATAATCAAATTATTCACCAAGAGTTGTCTAAAACCTATCTCTTGGATGCTTCAAATATAGACTTATCATTCATTTGAAGAAGCTTTAGCTCAAGCTAGTGTCATTGAGGAAATCAAAATCCAAGAAGGCATACTTAATCCTAAGAAGAAAGAGTGGAAAAATAATGGCCAATATAAAAGCAACTATTCTAGCCAACCAAAATCAACATAGGATACCCCATCCAGTCAGCCCAATCACATTAATCAAGTGTTCATAAGCCAACTGGTAATGGCTCAATAACAACCAGTTCAACAGTCACTGCAACACATTTCTTATCATGTAGTATCCTCAACAACTCATACCATGTAAAACATAGTGCCAACTATAGGAAACCATCCCTAATGATAGTTTTTCTAAAAAAATTACCAATACATCCCCTTAGATGAGTTATATGCCTCCATTTTTCGAAGGTTGTATGATACAAACAAAATTGCTTTGTCCAAAATCAGACCTAATGATCTTGCTAAATGTGGAAAACATAATCGAGAATATTTATTTTATCCTTACCATAGGTAAAATGGGCATGATATTAAAAATTTCCATACATTTAAAGACATAGTGCAATACCTTATTCACTTGGGGGCAATCAAGCTTGACGATCCCCTTGCTCAATAAAACCAAAACCTTGGTATTTTTCAAACAACATTTCCTCATCATGAGGAGGTGCTACCAAATATAGGAGGGGCTAACATCAAAAATCCTCCTAGTAAAGTCAATTATGTCCAACAATACCAAGGTTTTGTCGGGGCCATCCATGTGGTCACTAGGGGTCAAATAAATAATCAAAGGCAACAACCTCAAGCAAGTGTGTCACAACCTCCTACATCACCATCCATTTAAATTTCCTTCAATCCTTAATCACCCATCCATATTCCTAGCCAATCAAATCCTCCAAATCCATCCATAAATCATCTCATTGAGTAGCCGATTAACCACAAGTCTAAAGATGAATTTACAAGTTAATCCAATAATATCCCTCACATAATGAGGCATTAATAGATATTTTGAAATCCATTGAACTACAATCTCAATATTCTAATGCCTTCAACAACTTTTTAGAGAGCATCCAAACATGCATGGAGCCTTCCATCATATTCTATGACTTTGATATTAAACCAATCTCACTGGACTCGGGAGATCCTCCATTGCATATCATGGATCTAATTGACAAGAAGCCATTTAAAAGGGTCCTAATTGATATTCGTTACTCCATAAATATCATCACCACATCTATCCTTCATCATTTGAATCTTCCTCCATCGTATATCACCAAGTCATCATTCACCATAAAAGCATTTAATGATGATTTGTGTTCCACAGTTGGCACTATTGTTTTACCCATTGAAGTAGGGGTTAAAACATTACACACCATGTTTCACATCTTGGAAGGATCCATGACATACAATGTACTCCTTGGAAGACCTTGGATGAGGGAAATGAAATGTGTTCCTTCAATACTATACCAATGTTTGGAATACATTCATGAGGAACAAGTACATTACATACAGGTGGATGTCAAGCCATTTAAGTATTGTAATTTCATCTCAAATATATGAGTCCATTATTACTTCCACACACCTTTTCCTTTCACCATCATCCAATATGTCTGCAATTCTACCAATTTTCTCATCTAAAAATCCTATTTCTAAGGATATCCCTATCACCAATACCCATAAATTTTTCATGACCCCATCATCTTCATCATTGACTACATGCATATGTGGTCACATTCAATACACATCATCAACATCATTGTCATCCACTTCATCATCATCATCCACCCATAAACCTTCCCAAACCAATGTATTACCATCACTTAATGTTTCACAAGTCAAGTTGATGGATTGTGAGACATATCCATCTTCACCACTTCCTAAGCCATCATCCAACCATGGTCCTTCCATGTCATCCCAAGTCGAGGTCCACCTCACTAATTCCAGTATTGGTGAATATGTGGTCAAAGACATTACCATCACATCGCTCACCATTCCTAAGGCTAAGGATTTTTGTCATCCATGTGATACACCTTTATCCATAGGAGTAGTATATAACATGGGTTCAACTTAAAATAGCATAAATTTTGTATATGGGGGGATTGATTCTTCATCAATTCTAGCTCCCCTAGATGAACCAAAAGAACCAACACTTGCCAAAATTCAAAACATGATGGGATTTCCATCTCACTATTTTCACATAGTCAATTGGAAAGGTCATGGCCTAGGATTGCATGAACAAGGAGTGTCTCAGCTTATTTATGTTCCATATCAAGAAGTGCATGACTTTTCAGGCCTAGGTTACCACCCACTTTCCACCACCTCTTCTCTTGAACAAGACTTCTAAAGGCTTAATCTCAATTTAGGAGAAGAAGCTCTCCATCCTAATAATTTTTACAATGAATTCCATGAAGAATTTAAACTTATATCGATAATTTCAAATGAATATGAAGAAGAATTAGAGCCCATAAATCCCCTTACTAAATAAGATAAGTTTTATCTCAACATGTTTCCCATCCATGAGCCCATATTTTTCTTATTTCTTCCAAAAGAGTGAGCTACCCCTACTGGTGAACCACAACCCCCATTCCATTAATCCATTTCATAAGCCAACCTTGTAACATATGTACATAAAAAAAAAACTATGGTTTTCACCACTACCAAAAAAAAAAAAAACATAAAAAAAAATAGAAAATCAACAAAAAAGTGTTCTTTTTAGCATTGCATGTATATATCATTTAGTTAAAGGCATGTATTTGTGCTTCTTGCTACTATCTAGGTTTACCAGGCTCTTAGCACCGGTTCCTAGGTCCCATACATTCCATCCAACCTTATCCACCTTGCCCATAAGTCAACATGAATCCTATTTATTTATTTACCCCACTCCATAATCCATATGATCTAGCTAAACCAATTCCAATTGACATAAGCCTTATCAATATGGATCGGATTTCCTCACCTCCATCCTTTTCCGAGTTTGTCTTATCTAAGTAATTGTTAAGGGCTTTAGTTAACTACATTCCTCCATCCCCTCCACCTTTGCCTTTACCCTCACCTTTGGATCCCAAGGTTTTCCAGGTAGACATAGATGAGGATAAGCTAGAATATTTTGATGACATATTATATGACATTCATCTGATTCCTACACCCCACAAACTTGAGGAAGTTTCCCACATGTCTATTGAAGATACCATTGATGTGTACCTTAGTTCAAACAAAGAAAATCTCTAAATTATCAAGCTTGAAAAGAATTTATCACCTGATAAACAAGAGCACTTTATTACTCTCCTCAAAATGAGGAAGGGCATATTTGCATGATCCTATAAGGACATGCCTAGTCTTGACCCTAGTTTGGTTATCCATAATCTCACCATACAACCTTATGCTAAGTTGGTTAAACAAAAACTTAGGAGAATGCATCCTACCATGGCCCTCTTGGTAAAAACAGAGCTTCAAAAACTCTTAGACATGAACTTCATAGTTCCCATCGACTATCCTAAGTGGCTTCCAAACATGGTACCCGTTCAAAAACCTAACAGGGTGACATGCATTTGCACTGATTTATGAGATCTCAAATAAGCGTATCCTAAGGATGAATTTCCTCTCCCAAATATTGATACTCTTTTTGACACCTGTTCTAGCCATGAAATACTTTCACTTATGGATGGTTTCTCAGGATACAACCAAATTTGAATAAATCCTGATGACCAACACAAAACAACATTCACTACACCTTGGGGAAATTTTTGTTACAAGGTGATGCCCTTTGGCCTAAAAAATATAGGTGCCACTTATCAACATGCCATGACATACATTTTCCATGACTACATGCATAATATTATGTGGATGATCTCTTAGCTAAATCTAAAACTTGACAAGAGCACATTGGTGTATTGGAGAAAGTTTTTGATCAACTTCTAGAGCATAATGTAAGGTTGAACCCCAAGAAATGTGTCTTTGGTGTTACCTCAGGAAAACTTCTAGGATTCATTATCTCCAAAAGAGGCATTGAGGTGGACCCTAACAAGGTCAAGATCATCATGGAGATGCCTCCCCCAACTAACTTAAAGGAATTGCATAGTTTACAAGGAAAGATCCAATCAATCCATCATTTTATTGCGTAACTTTTTGATAAATGTAGGTCATTCAATCACCTACTACAAAAGGGGGTGCCATTCTCTTGGATAGATGAATGTCAAAAAGACTTTGATGACATTAAGCAATACCTAGCTTCTCTTCTAGTCTTAGCTCCTCCTCGTCTGGGGGTCCCATTCTATATTTATATCTCAACAATAGACTTTGCATTAGGGACAATGCTTGCACAAAAGAATGAAGAAAATTGAGAGCAAGCTATCTACTACATTAGTCGAACATTGGTAAGCTATGAAACCATATACGCTTATGTAGAAAAATTGTGCTTAGTAGTGGTTTTTACCACTAAGAAACTTTGACATTACATGCTTAGTCACACAACTTATGTCATAGCTAGAGAAAATCATCTGCATTATATGATGTCTCACACTTACAATAACACCCACACCACTAAATGGATAATGCTCCTTACTGAATTTGACTTGGAATTCATTAGCCAAAAATCCATTAAAGTTCAGGTAATAGCCGATCAACTTGCGGAAGCTCCACTACCTAGTGATCATCCTTTGATTATTGAGATCCCAGATGATTCGGTATTTTATGTCACTAACAAGAAGAAGATGTCATTCTAGAGGAAGACGTCGATATCACACTATTCTTTGATGGCTCTAAGTGCATAAAAGGTCAAGGTGCTAGAGTCATGTTTCATACACCCCAAGGGGTACCTATCCCCTTATCATTCAAACTTGACTTCCAATGCACAAACAACACTATAGAGTATGAAGCCTTAATATTAGGTCTTCAATCAGCTATAGCTATGAGCATTAAGCGTATTAGGATATTTGGTGATTCTCAACTTGTTGTCAAGCAAATCAATGGAGAATACCAATGCAAAGAACCTACCATTAAGCTTTATCATGAAGTAGCAATGAAATTTCTCTCTAAGTTTGATTGGTATGAAATCAATAGTTTTCCATGTTCGACTAATAGATTTGTAGATGTGATGGCCTCCCTTGGATCATTGATTCCAAAATATTCCTTTGGAGAGGTACAACCCCTTATAATTTCAACGATCTCTAAATCTACAATTATCTGTGTTGAGTCTAAATATGAAAAGGATATTTGATTTATCCAATCGGATCCATATGAGCCTTGGTCAATCCAAATAGTAGCATTTCTCAAGTTTGGAACACTCCCATCTGACATGTCTCGAACTACCAAATGCACATTCAAGCAAAAGGTAGCTCGTTTTGTTCTCTTGGGGGATGTGTTGTATAAATATGGTTATGATGGAGTCCTCCTTCATTATCTCGAGTCTAGTGAGGCACAAAGAGCCATAGTTGAAGCCCATGATGGTACTTATGGTGGTCATTTTAGTGGAATGGCCATTGCAAAGCATATTTTATGCATGGGTTATTATTGGCCCACAATGGAACGTGATTGTTGCACTTATGTTAAACATTGCAAAAAGTATCAAGAGCATGCTAATTTAACTCATGTACCATCACAAGATTTACAACCTATTCAAAGCCTTTGGCCCTTTTCACAATGGGGTCTAGATCTAATTGGAAAAAATTTCACCTCCTTCCTTAGGATAACATACATTCATCATCACAACCACTGAATACTTCACAAAGTGGGTTGAGGCAATTCCTCTAACCAGTATGATAGGACCTAGAATTATGGAGTTTATACTTCACCACATCATTTGTCATTTTGGTATTCCCTCAAAAATCATTTTAGACAATGGTAAGTATTTCAAGAACAAGGATGTTTGAGCACTTTGTGAGAAATATAACATTCAACATAGTTTCTCGACTCCTTATTACCCACAAGCAAATGGACAAGTTGAAGCTTCCAACAAGACCTTAATTACTATTCTCAAGAAACTTGTTAAATAAAATCATAGAGATTGGCATACACAAATTCCCTTGGCATTATGGGCTTATCGAACAAGCATCTACATGCCTACAAGGGCAACACCATTTTCATTGGTCTATGGAGCCGAAGCAATCATACCTCTTGAGCTTGAGATCCCCTCCTTGTGAATTTATTTTTAGGAATTCATAGATGATGACACTGCTAGACAAGCACATCTTGACCAACTCACACTTTTGGATGAGAGGTGAGTCAATGCTTTAGAGCATTTATGAGTTTATCAAGATCACCTAAAGCGTGCTTACAATGCCAAAGTTCATCTACATGAATTCCAAGTAGGAGATCTTGTCCTTAAAGAGAATCAACAAAACACCAATGCATTATCACATCTTCATGATAAATTCATGGCTAATTGGTTAGGTCCATACATTGTTACTCAAAAAGTGGGTAATGGTACTTATAGGCTTGCCGGTCCAGATGGAGAGGAAGAACCCTAAACCACTTAATGTTATACACTTGAGAGCATTCTATGCATGATTTGATTTATATATATGTATATATACATGGCTAATACACAAAAACATTTGCATACATTTCATTCACAACATTGCATTTCCTTTGCATATACACTTCATTCCAAAAATAATGCATTAACACACATTTCATATTGCATTTCAAATTTCACAAAATTGCATGTCATACATTGCATTTACATCCACATTTCACATGTCATATTAGGGATCATTTATTAAGTTCAAGGTTTTAATTGGTCCAACAAAATTCATGTTGCCTTAATCAGGGGCACCTTCACAATGTCATCCACACAAGTCTACCAAGTCAAATTGCCATGCACACAAACCATATTTTCATAAAAGTCCTAGGTGTTTTTGGTCACTCAACCACTCCTAGTGTTTTAAGAAACCTCTAAAATACATGTCAAGTTCTTTTTAGGACCATCACACATCTTCACTAAGAAAATCTTGAGTTTTGGGAATTGACTCCAAAACATTCTTGAACCAAACACAATTTCACATCTTAAAAACATCTTGTGTCAAAGAGGGATAACACCATACTTGGTATGAACCTCGAAGTGAAAAGGGTCATCCTTGCTAGTCCCATCATGCAACATAGTCCATAAAAATAGTGGTTCTCACCACTATCACAATTCCAAAAAATAAAGAAAGAGTAGGGTAAAATCCCTAACAAAAACTCTAAATATTTTACATCACATACCACTGATCATTGGGTTGTAAGGATCATACTACATTTCTAGTTAGATGGTTAGGTAGTCATCCCCAAAACTTAAGAGATCAAAAACATAAATCATGGACTATGGAGTTAGCCTCCACCAGAGCTATAGATGCTTGACTGGTAGTGGAGTATGCTCATGCGTGGCGACACGTCTCTTTCTAAGAGACCTCTGACCACACATACGGATAAGCTAGCTTCTTGGTATCATCCATAATAGGTTTACCCAATTTACTCAAGATGAGTTAATGAACTCACTTGCACACACATTGGTTCTTGATTGCCTCGAGTCATTACCATGCTCTTGATTTGGTAAATGAATTCATTGCACACACATTTGGTCCTAGAGGGATTAGGCAGTTTTAGTGAGTTTGTTTGATACCACTAGTATGTCCGAGTCTCTGCAAAATAGTTAGTTTTCTATATCAACATCCATATCTTCTTCCATATCAACATCCATATCTTCTTCCATGTCAACATCCATGTCACTTCATGAGTCTTTCATCCCACATGCCACCAAGTTTGGTGCCCCTGATTAAACAATAATGCTAGAAAAATGGACAAGAAAGATCTAAACTATAAATGATCATTAGCACATTTGCATTCCATACCTTGCATTAATCATCCATACATTCTACCTTGCATTAATCATCCATAACATATCATATGCATTCATCATCCATATAAACATGCATTCCACAAAAAGCATTCACACAAACATATATAACACAAAAGGTAAAAGCCATGTGTGTATATATATATATATATATGTATAAATATCACATGTACAATGAGTGCCAAAAGGCTACATACAATGGAGCACCAAGGCTCATATACAAAAAGTGCATCTAAGCACTAAGCTACGCCCTCCAAGAGGACCCCTATGACCTAGTAGGAGCCTTAGACCTAGAGCTATGCCTAGACTCACTATGCCTAGCACCCTCCAGATATAGATGAGGTTGGAGGATCTGGAAGTGGAATATGATGTTCCATCAACCTATCCTCCAATGCCTTGATATATCTATGTTGAGAGTGAAGATGTGCTATGTCGATATTATACTAGTGCTCCCTCTCTACTAGCTCTACCTAGAGCCTCATGATCCTTGCATCCCACTCTACCACCTACTGCTCCAACCACATCCAATCCTCCTCACTTCGATCTAGAGGTCCATCCAGAGCCTCCTCCACATCCTCTCCATATCCACCATCTCCCCCACTCTTAGGAGCCTACCTCACCACACCCTTAGTCCTCCTCCTTTGACTATCTGATCGAAGGAATCACGATGCTTGGGGGCCTCATGGGTCCCCTCATCCCTAGCCTCACCACCATCCCCATCAGCCACTACTCGAGGTAGTGCCCATGGTGGATGTGAAGTGAACCATACCTCATACTCCATGGTAGTCCCCACATCATCTACATCTAGGAGATCTATCTCCTCATCATCCTCATAGGCCACCCTCCATGGCTCCGCACATGGTAGCCCTATCTCCTCTCGATGCCTCCTATACCGCACCGGCTCATCCGAGACCTCTTGCCTCAAGCCGAACTATCGGAGTACTCATGAGAACTAAAAATACTCAGCCTCACTCTGATATCACCCAACCACCCACCTAGCCTTCCACACTCATTGCAAGTTCTCTCCATCCCTAGTCCACCTACAAGTCCACCATGACCTCCATATCACTTGGGTGGATGTCAATCCAGCCCATAAATCTTGGTACCACTAACTCATCCACACTAGTTGACTCAGTTGTACCTCCTTAGCCACCACCCATCTCCTAGCATAGGGCTACTCCCTACCCAAGCCTACTACCGATAAGCCCTCCTAGTTGAGCCACATTAAAGTGCTCCCATCCCCAACACTACAGTAGTAAGTTGCACCCCAATCCTTTCCTCCCCCGCCTCATCACCTCATAAAGCTCCCAATATACCTACACCAACAAGGTAGGAGCCCATGCGTACACCTACCACCTAGTGAGCATATCACTCACTACTCCTATTAGGTTCCAAGGGAACCTACACCTAGTGTTGTTCGGGGCCACGATGTTGGCCAACATGAACATTACCAAGGCACGAAGGGCATCCAACTCCTTATCCATGTACATGGACAAGTAAGGTATACCTCCACTCTCCACCCTCACACCCTACCAGCCATCACCAAACATCTTCATCATATCCATATTCCAACCATGCCCAACCTCAACTCGGATCCCCTCCATCGAAACCTTGAGGATGCGATATACATCCTCCAAGGTCACAGTCACCTCCCCTGTAGGGAGCTAAAAAGTCCCCCTATCCACATCCCACCTCTCCACTAGGGCAGAGAGGTACCCCTCATCAGCCCTCACCACATCAACCCGGGCTACCTCTGCTAGCCCCACATCCTCTAGAAACTCCCACTCCTCATCTGATACCACCTTCCTCATTCTAGGAATGAGAGGCAAGAACCAGTGCTGAGCCTCCAAAATCCTAAGCTACAACACAACACAAAAACACTTGTCATTTTTCACATTTAAAAAAAATCACAAAAACACAAAATTTTTGCACAATACACAAAAAAGGGAATTACCTCAATAGCTCACACTCCAACATCAGCCCCGACCTCTGCACCCACTCCCTCTACCACCATAGCTTCCGTGCTCAAATCACTTCACCTCACTTCACTCCACTCTCCTAGACGCAGCTTCACAAACTCTCAAATGCACAAATGAGCTTGGTTTCTCATCTTGGAAGCTATTTATAGCTGCTTCAGGTGCCTTGAGATGCCCATGGGTATTTCCTCGCGCACTAAAGCACCCATGGGAATTTACAGAATACCCAAACACCGGTAGGTATTTTTGTAGGCCAAAAGTACCAACGGGCATTTGGCATCAAATTTGACAAAAGATAATTTTTTACAAAATAGTGGTTGTTCCCCATAAAATCACTTCATCTTGCATTCATGCATATATTCCATCATTTTATCAAGTTTTGTGAAGATTCCAATTGATTTGGATGCATAATTTTTGTTTGCGACCACAAATTGCAAATCTGCTTAACAAGTTACAAAAGCACTCCAAAAAGGTCCAAACCTTCACAAAACAATCACAATCATCATTCTCTGCATTCATACATCATCACCAAAATCATTCCATATCATCATTTGCATACTTGCCAAGTTCAAACAACATTCGAGTGAACCTTGTATCTAGTGGGTTATTCTATATACTTGGTGATTGCAACGATTTGCATCCATGCAATTCGATAAGATGAAGAGCCTACCATAAGGACACTTGGTCATTTTCATCATTCCATATCTCATTGTTCAAAATCACAATCATATTTGGTACTTCACATTTTGAGTGAAACATTGCCAAGAACAATTTGCACAAAAGCTATCATTGATGGCCTAGTTCGTGGGGCTTAACACATGGACAAAATCAAACTTCATCATTACACATTTCCTTGACAGTCATCATGGTGACTAGCTTTAGCTAGGGTGATTGGTTTCGATCATAGGAATTATCTAACAATCACTAGTTGGCCCTCCAAAGTTGACTATTTTTATCTTTGCATTTTCATCTTTGCATATCAATGACATCGAAGGCATATTCTTCAACAACATCGAATCACCCCAAATTTGGGGTAACCACATTTGGTTTTGACTTTCCCACAATGGGATACATCTTACATGATCATGGCATCTACATTTGGAAAAAATCCCTTCATCTATTGGGGTAAAAATAGACACATTCTCCATCACACATTTTCACAAAACCCTTCATATGTTGGGGCAAAAACAGATGCATCATGTCACATTTTTCACCAATCCCCTTCCCACCGTTGGGGCAAAAATGGTATCACATTTGCATCATTCATTTGCATAGATTTTTCAATTGGCTCATGAGATTCATCCACAAACTCATTCACCAATTGAGGGGGTAAGCTACACAAAATTCAAATTCTTTCATTCTTTTATCTCCAAGCTCGTGTTTCACATCCCAAGAGAGAAGTTGCTTCTACACCTAGCCAAAATAGGTGTCTTGTGTTTTTGCACTGCATTGTGTTTCATGCAATGTAGTACAAAAAGAGGCATCTGTAGACACCAAAACCTAGCCACTTGTCCTCCATATACACTTTCCCACCATTTCCACCCTCTATTTACATATATATATTTATTTTATATATATTTAAATATTAATATTATATATATATTTAAATATTAATATTTTATATATATTTATATAAGTGAAATTAATCCTATCCATTCATCTACATCAATCCATGCCACACCCTAGATTTAATATCCACCCTCCGATATACTTTTATCTCAACCACACGATTAGTGTCATTGAAACCCTAGCATGCCCTAGGTTGGATTATTAATAGGAGCCATTTTGATGGCTCAACCCCTAAGCAATCCCTGAATCCTAAGTATTTTCATGAAGTGTTTACCACCGAGTTCCCTAGAGTATCCAAGTGCTCTTCCCTTCCATCCTTGCTTGCCATAGCCCCTGCATCTATCATCGCCTCCCTCGCTCATACAGATCTACTTCTGTAGACTTCCTCCTCTATTTCCAAATACCTTCGGGTGCTTCCCATCATTCTTGAGTACCTATGGGTGCTTCCTTCTCCATCGCCAAGTGCCTCTAGGTGCCCTCCACCATTACCAAGCACCCACGGGCATTTCCTATAGCCACCAAGCACCCACATGTATTTTACGCTAGAGTTCTAAAGTTCCCCTAGCCTCCGGGTGATGCTAGGGTATCGTCACACTAGCTCACTACAACAAAGTTCACTAGATCAGAAGATAACAGACAAGTAAGGTAAATATTTTATTTGGTATTTCATTACATGTATTTTTAGTTATGTTCATGTTATTTACAATAGATAGCTAGGGTTTTGTATTGGTTGTAGAGGGCCTCACATTGTGGAGCCCTCATAGTTGCTACTAACTCATTTGTTATTTTATTGTGTGTAGATATGGAAGTGCTACATCAGCATTGGACAATTGCTTAAGTTGGAGTGGCCTGACATCGGATAACTAGAAGCCCACTCACTTCTATTGGGAGCAGAGATGCATTTTGAGACACCACCAACATTGTGTTGCTAGGGTTTCAGAGAACCCTAGCTATTGTAAAATTTGTATCAAAGAATTCAAGAGTTCTTATTGTAACAATGGAGTTTTTAGGCTCCCCCCATTAATATAAAATCATTCATTGTGCAATACTATTCTTTGAGTTCTACTTTATATTTTTGTTATTTGGTGTTGCATTTTTGTCTCTTCAAGAACAAACCAAAACACAAAATTATATAAGCAAAATAGTAGAATGCTTTTATTGCTCAAAAAACAAAGTACAATGTAAGAAATATTTGAGAAGATATGTGAGTCTATAACATTATATTCATTACTCATGCTTTTGATAGTCAAGGGTGCATCTATATTTATACAAGAATTGGTGTATTGAAAATCTACTGTATTAAATATGGAAGGTCACCCATATGGAAATATTGTGGTTCACCTTCCGTGAGTTAGGTCACCCATATAGAAATATGGTGATTCACCTTCCATGAGTTGCAAAGTGCATTTATTTATATAATATGAATTTTTTTATATTTTATCTTCTACTAATGTGTCAACATGGCCATAGATGCATTTTGGCAACAAAAACCTAAAAATAAAAAAAATTACTATTTTTAGTAACTATATTGTTTTTCATTTTTGAGGGTCCATAGAGTATTTCTACTATGTAATTTATCATGGATTTCTTATCGAAATTTCTATATCTCTCTAATTTTTTCAACACATTTTGAACGAATCAAAGCGAAGTCTTGAGCATAAAGTTATGCCCCTAACAATATGGTTAAGATCAAAAAATAGTTTTTTGGATATTTTTGGCCATAAAGGCATGCCCTAAATAAGTTACATGTCTAGATCATTACCCCACTTGAAAATTAGTGGTTTCCATTGTGTTAAATTCTGAAAGTATGTGTGAAAATTATTTCTTTATCTAAATTTTGGTGAGCCATTCTCCTTGGCAACCATGTTATCTTTTCTTGACCACTCTATATATCTGAATAGACTACCTTCTCATAGTCTTAGTCCATGTGACAAAAAATTGATCCTCCATTGCTAGTACTAAACTATTTGGATTTTTTTTTGCATATACTAGAGGAATTGGTAACTCATTACATTTTTCCATCACCTCATGGTGGGTTCAAATCTTGCTCCTTACTGCCACTATAACCTCCAATTACACTAGGTAAACTTTTAACATAATCAATGATGTTGGTGTGACACACCCTCTAGTTATACAAGTCCTAAGGAATTCAAACTATGGCCTCCACCCTACCAAGGAAGCATTTTGACCAAAAATCCGGGCCCTTAAGCCTCTAAACTATTTGGATTTATTTCTTCAATGTTTAACTATTTTGCTACTATAGAAGTGTCCAATAGAGATGGATGATAGGGCCTAAGAAGTTCAACATTGAATATTAGATGTAAACGAAGATAATATGGAAGATTCAACTTAAAAATATTTTCTCCCACCTTCATGATGGTGTATGGTACATAGTGAAGAGGTTTGATCTTCCTATGAGATACTATAAATATTTATTTTTGAAGATAACTATACCTTATCTCTAACATTGAATTGGTGTGGGACACAATGCTGGTCATGGAATTTTTATTTTTGATATGTATTTTCAAAGAGGTCATGGACCTATTACTAGATGTGTTGAATTTATTCCATAAATTGTGCTACCTTTTTTTGCTTCCTTTTGTCCATGAGATGAGTTCTCCATTGGTTGCACAGGGAGAGCCACATTAGTAAATTCCAAGGGTTGGAACCTAAAATATGTATGAAATAGATTTTGTTTGGTAGAGCTATACAAAACTCAATTGTACCTATGTTGAATGTAGGTGAGGTTCTCATCCCATGTATATGGATTCTTGAAATTATACATTTAGAGAAGATGCATAATCAATTGATTCATAATGGTTATCTAACCATTAGTTTGAGAATGGAAGGTTGTGGATATGGTCAACCTGGTTTCCATCATGCTCCATAGGGTGGACCAAAAAAATTCTCAAAAATTTGCTATCCTTGTTAGCTATAGTGGAATTTTGCAATACAAAGTTGAGCCACATATGACTAAAGTAAATCTTAGTAGTCTCCTTAGATAAAATATATTTCTAATAAGAAATCATGATATAACCATTTTTTTAGAACAATCAGTTACTATAAAAGCATAATCATTACAATGCTTATATGTGGATAAAACTAAGAGAAAATACATGGATACAGATTTCCAAGGCTTGGATGGAACTGAAAATGGTGTACATAGTCCCTACTTCTTGTGGGTTGGTTTGGTAATAGGGCAAGGGCACACGAATTTTTGTATCTCTCAATATTGTTCCTCATATTCAGCCAATAGAAGTACTTTTGAAGTATCACTACTATTTTTTCTACCCCAAAGTGACCTACTACTTTGTTGAAGTGTGCTTCCTATATCATATTTTAGTGCTCACTAGTTGGTACATAAATATTTCCCATATTGTAGAGAATTTTATATTACAAATAAAAATTAGAAATATGCTTACCCACATGAAACTCATAGTATGCATATACAAAATAAGAATCTACTTCATAGAAGGTGGACCAATTACAAGTACCATGACCATAATAATTATGAATGGTGGTGAGTGCTATGATTGAAGGTTAACTCAAACAATTTTTTATTAAATTGATACTTCCTTTCTTATGCTTTATGATCAAGTGAAATAGCTACAAATATGTGGCCCACTTTTGATGTCTTTTATTCCTTAGCTTCCTCTATGTCTGAATGAACTCCAAAGTTCTATGATCTATGTGGATGATGGTTTTCTTATCCAAGATGTAGTGATTCCACTATTTACATGCCTGGTTAATGGTGTTGAGATCTTTGTCATCTATGGGATTTTTTTGAATGGCTTCATTGAATATTTTACTATGATAGACAATTGTATGCCCATATTGTGTGAGTACAACTCCTAATGCATACTCTAATGCATAATTCATTACCTCAAAAGGTTAATGTAAATAAAGTAAGAAAAGTGTAGGATATAAATAAAATTGGCCCTTCAACCTCTTAAATGCCTTCCATTGTGCATCTCCCTAGTGGAACTTGGATTTGGTACCTTATTTGGTCACTTGGTTTAGTGGCCAAGAAAAGTGTGAGAACCCTAATATAAATCTTTGATAGAAATTGAAAAGACCCAAAAAGCTACAAATATTTATTAGTATTTGAAGTGGGCCAATCTCTAATTACTTGAATCTTTATAGGATTAACTTGGACTCCATATTTTTTAATAACATACTAGATATACTGAATCTTTTCTATAGCAAATGAATGTTTTTTCTAAATTAGCATAGAGCTTGTGTCTTTTAAGATTTTGCAACACCTATTGAACATACTACATATGTTCCTCCTATGTCTTACTATAGATGAGAATATCATCTAAGTGACTACCACAAATGAGTTGGTGTGGGTAAGTAGGATGTCATCCATCATCCTCATAAATGTGATAGGTGTATTTATCAAGCCAAAAGGAATAACCAATCACTCAAAAAAATCCTTCTTATATTTGAATGCAATTTTCTATACATTAGTAGGATAAATGGGTGTTTGATAGTAGCCAAATTTGAGATCAATTTTCATGAAGAATTTTACACCTTGGAGTTGATGTTTCAAGTCATCTATATGTGGAGTGGATACTGGTTCTTCACAATGATTTTATTCAAAGCACTATGGTCAATATAAAGCCTCCATGTTACATATTTCTTTGGAGCCAAGATAATTGGACTACCACATGGTGAATCACTTGGCCTGATGTACCCCTTTTGAGTCCATTATTGGACCTACCTCTTGATTTTATCATTTTCAAGGACTAATATGTTAAAAATAGGGGCATTAGAAAAACGAAAATTAGGAACTAAATCAATCACAATGAAGTGAAACCCTAGTTAGTAACTTGAATAAGTCATCATATTTTTCTATAATATAGTCCATCTACTTTAGCTATGTAGGGCCTACAATTGATGTAGCAATGACCCTCCTACTTTGTGGTTTGGTCATCAAAAAAATGAATATTCTTTTGTTTTCTATCATCTTTGTGTATTATTTAGCACTAACTAAAGAAGGTAATAGGAGATACCTCTATTATCCTAAAGCATTAACCTCTAGAAATGATGATGACACTTTGAGACCTAGAATCATAAACACCATACCTCTTCTAGATAAATGGTTGGCCTAAAATCATATTATACACATCCAATGACACATCACATAAAAATTAATATTTGAAAGCCTTGGTGGTATAATATAAGAGATATTTTTGAGTGACACAAATGTATCTCCCCTATTGTAAATTTTGAATATCATATGGTTGTGGGTATGGTGTGATAGGTATATTCAAATACTTCACCATACAAATATAAATTAGATTCTTTTGACTCCCACTATCAATAATCAAATATTAAAGGCTTACCATTGACCCATATTTATGAGTGAAATATACATCCTTACTCTCGTGACTCATTTAGTGTAGTATGTGTGGTGGAAATTATCACATTTGGTTTAGTTTCTATAATTTACTTCCCTTTATCCTCGACCTATGGATGTGGAGGTAGTGGTACAATGGATGTAGTGGGTTGCTATTTAGAAAATAATAAATGAATTTCTTGACACTCCCTCAAATGTCAATTGTTCTTATGATAATCATACTATTTGCCAATCAACCTTCAAGGAATTATTTTCTTGGGAGTCTATTTATGCTTCTAATTTTGATCTTGGGGTTGATCCATTTTATCCTATTATTCTAGAGTTACTCTTGCCTTTATTTGGGTGGTACTTATTGTTTTGGTTTTTGTTATTTTATCCTTCTCCTTTCTATTTTTTTGTGCTTACTCTAATTTGCTAGAAATTTTATGTGCCCCTCTCATTATATTGAATTCAAAGAGGTTCATGTCCTCTTGAATATACCATTATAGCCCATTATGGTACTTGAGGATTTGATACATTTTTGTCTCTTGATAACCTAGATTTGCTTCCATTGAGTGAAAAGCATCAATTTAATATTAAACATATTGGTCTTTACCTTGATGCAATTGTTACCATTACATGTATTGGTATTTATAGGATTGCACAAGATAATATTCTTCCTTGATGGCCTCCATGACCTATGTGAACATTAATTTATTCTCATTTTCTTTTGTAATCCTATTATAATATGCTTCCCATCAATTTTTAATAGGTAATAAATCTTAAAAGAGTACAAAAGTGCTTTTATCATTGTCATTGAATTCATTTACACAAAGATATGAATATAATTGATCCAATCCATTTTCTAGGGAATCAACATTAATTTTTCCTTCAAAAGTAAAAATATTAATATTTACCTACACTTTAAAAGGTGTGAGAGCATTGAATGGTCATAGGGAAATGAGAGGATATGCAGAGAAGGTTGCAAAACTTGCTATAGTAAGTAATTGAATAATTTGAGCATATTGGTCCATTATGTCATTCCTCTATTTCACAAGGGCTTCATTCAACATATGCCTTAAAGGATTCACTATCTTGATGTCTATTATTCTCACCTAATATTGTTTAAAATTAAAAGAGAGGTAATTAAAGGGATCTTGTATATGATACCCAAACATTTGATAAACTGATCTCATGATTATGAACATACATTCAAAAGTTAGACTATTCTTATACCATTGGTCCAAAACTCATAGTTTTGATTATTATAAAATCAAGTTAAGGAAGATCAAAAAAGTGCAATTAAAAAATAATAGAGTACAACAAACTAGAACACAGGAGTATATAAGCAAAATAGTAGAATTATTTTATTACTTAAAAAATAGAGTACAATGTAAGCAATATGTGAGAAGAGATGTGAGGGTATAACATTATATTCATTGCTTATGATTTTTATAGTCATGGGTACATATCTCTTTATAAAATAATTAATATGTTGAAAATACATCATATTGAATATGGAAGATCACTCAAATGGAAATATGGTGGTTCATATTTTGTGAGATAGGTCACTCACATGGAAACGTGGTGATTCACCTTCTATGAGTTGCAAAGTGTTTTTAATTAAAAATTAAATACATATGATCAGGCATTTTGTATTTTATCTTCCACTAATGTGTCATCATGTCCATAGATGCATTTTGGCTACAAAAATCTAAAAATGAAAAATTACTATTTTAGTAAATATTTTCTTCTTATTTTTTATGTTTTTAGGGCCTTTGGAGAATTTCTTTTCCATGTAGTTGTCATGAATTTTCTATAAAAAGTTCTAGATATTCTTCTAGGATTTATAATGTATTTTGAATGGATCAAAATGGAGTCCTAAGCATAAATTTATGCCCTTAATAACATAGTTAGGATCAAAAAATAGTTTTTTGGGCATTTTAGGCCATAACACCATGATCCAAAAAGATCACATGCCTAGATCATAGAAAGAGTTAAAGGTGCAAAGGAATATGGGAAGTCAAATTTTAAAGTGAATGGAGTAAAGGAGGTCAAGGTTAATCTAGGTAAATCATATTCATTTTTCTCAAGGAGAATAAAATCTTCTCTTTGCAATAAAAACAAAAGTAGTACAAAGTGTATCTATTACTACTTTAGGGTTTTAAGAGCAGTATAATAGAGAACTGCACATGGATGATATGCATGGAAATTTAGGATTTCCACGATATCATAAGAAAATAATTACTATGGAGGACCATCCTTACACTTTAGGGTTTTTGGGGCAATATAAATATGAAGAAAGTATTTATGAGGATATTCTTTGCATTTAAGATTCTTTAGGGTAATATAAATATTTAGAAGATAAGTCTCATTATGCAAAAGAAAAAAAATTACTTTTTGATTATCATAATGCATTGAAAAATGAGTCATATTATTTCCAAAAAACTAGGGAAAAATATCTTAAGGAAGGATATAGAAATAATTTTTTTTTTTTATGTTTAGAAAAAATAATTTTTTTCATTGCATCAAAAATATTTTAAATCTAAATGAAAGAATTATTGAGAAAGAAGAAGTTATAAGAATGGGGGCAGTTAAATATTTCAAAAATATTTTATTAGATACTAGGCAAGATAAGGAGTCAAAATATAAGCTTTGACAAAATATTCCATCACTTATGACACAAGGACAAAATGAAAGGTTGATGAAAAAGATATCTATGAAGAAGCTACATGAAGAAATTTTCTCTTTCCATACTAACAAGGCACCTGATCCTAATGGATTTCCTACAATTTTATTTAAAAAACTATGGAACTTATTAAAGAATTATATGTTGGCTATAGTTGAAAAGTCTTGGAAAAAGGAAGGCTACAATAAGTGAGACCAATATCACTTTTATTACATTGATTCCCAAGAAAGGTGAGAAAATATTTTTGATAAATTGTTTCAATAAGCCTTTGTAATATGATTTATAATATCATTACAAAAATTAGGCAAACAAATTGAAATACATTATAGATTGTGTTATCTTAGAGAAACAATGTGGTTTTGTTCATGGTAAACAAGTTCTTGATGGTGTAATAATTTTACAAGAGGTCATATATTATTTTTATTCTATGAAAAACTAGGTAAGCTTATGAAATTAGATATGAACAAAGTATATGATAGGGTTTCCTAGAGTTTTATACATTATATTCTTAAAATTTTTGGATTTGATACAATTGGCATGAATGGATTGAATGTTATTGTGGCACTATGAAATATTTTATTTTGATATAAGGTTATACTTCTACTAGGTACTTTAAGTTATCTTGTGGAATCTGCCAAGGTGATCCACTATCTCTTTATATCTTTATTATTATTGTAGAGGCATTAGGAAGAACTTTCTCAAAGGAAAAATGGAATGAAAAGTCAAAGTATTCATGTTAAAAAAAATGGTCCCTTCATATCTCATATCCAATTTGTTGATGATACTTTTATTTTGGATCATCCCTTAGTCATTCAGGCCATGGATTTTAAATTGATATTATTTTTCTATGATAAGGCTATTATACAGTTGGTTAATACTACAAAATCCAGGTTTTTTTAGTTAGCATTACTCTAGATTTACAATATATGGGTATTTTAGGGTTTAAAATTGAAAACTTTTCATCAACCTACTTGGGTATTTATTTGTCTCAAATAAAATAAAAAGTAGCTTTGGATTTTTAGATAAAATTAAAGCTTGTATGGTAGGTTGGGAAGATAAGTTCTTAACCATGGTGGAAAGGCTACAACTCATAAAGACTACATTGCAATCCATCCCTATTTATATGATGCCACTTTCAAGATTGCTAGTATATAAGAAATTGAGAAAATTTAGATTTTCTTTTGAAATAATGAGAAAAATATTAGGTTTCCTATTTGTAAGTGGGATAGGATTTGAAAAGAAAATAATATTAGAGGAGATGGCTTATATAATTGAATACTTATGAGTTTTTTCTTAGGATCAAAACTTGGATGGATATTATTCAAATATCAAAAAAAGAATTGGGAAAAATATTACTTCTAAAATTAGGTTTTCTTTATGTAATGGAATTATTTAGGAAAAGAACCCCATAAAAAGGATTACCAATATGAAACTTCATATTAGATAGTTTACAACTGATCAAGAAATTTTTTTGATGGTTTGTCAATGAGGGCAATTATGCAAATTTTTGGTTTGATGCTTGGTTGAAGTCCTATCATCTTATCTTTAATTCAAAATAACAAGCATTAGCTTGGGCATACCTAGCTCATAAAGGTCCAAAATTCAAATATAATATCAAGGTGAGAAACAAATCTAGATCATGGATTTCTATTAGGAACTTGGTAGAAGGAGAACTCAATCAAATTGTAGATGAACTTCAAAAGATGCTTCAAGAGTTTTATTTTTGAATTTTACAAAAAAGGATAAGTTGGTTTAGAATCTATCAAAAGATGAAGGATACTTGCTCAATTTGGGATATGAGGATTCATAGAAATCCAACTTTCCTAATTCTAATAATTTTCCTTGGAAGAATGTTTCATCATTAGAGGATTTTCCTAAGGCTGCGATATTCCTTTGGTTAGCAGTTCAAAGTAATATTTTTATAGGAAAGAGTCTATAAAAAAGAGGATATCATGGAATTTTTAGACATGCCTTGTGTGATAAGTATTTAGAAATATAGACCATTTATATCATCATTGTACTTTTTCTCATACAGTTTGGGTTTACATTTTAAAATATATGAAAATATATTAGGTAGCTCCATCAACATTTAAAGAGTTGATGAAATGTCAAATTAAATATTTTAAAGCTAAAGCATTATGTATTTTATGGAGGATTTGTCCTACCATTATTTTTTGGAATTTATATCTAGGAATAATATAATTTTTAAATTAAATCTCAAAATTATGCCCAAGTTTGGAACCATATGATTGTATTTCTTATAGAATTTTTTAAAGATATGTTGCTGGGAAGTCTAAATTGTGAAAAATAGGTGGTAACAACTTGGTCATAAGATTTGAACATTTATGGAAGAGTCATATGTGATAATGGTATTAAAACAAAGGATCTACTTTGGTCTAGGGTAAAAGGAAATATCTAGAAATTGGGATTGTCAAAATTAACTTTGACGGTGCTTCTAAAGAGAATCCAAGAAAAACAGATGAAGGTGGTATTTTTCAAAACAACGAATGTAAATTCTCCTCACTTAGAATCATATAGAATCCTAATTAACAACTATGTGGAGTCTAGGGAACTTATTACATAATTAAAAATAGTTGAGGGGGTTTCACAAATTATTATTAATGCTATCAACAAAAATAGAGTGGAGATTGGATACACATAATATTACTACTAATGTTCATCATATATTATTGAAGGAAATTTCTTGAAAATGTGAGCATAGATAGAGAAGGAAATCATGTAGCAAATAATTTAATCACGGTGTTGATTTTTTAGTTTGGTCAAATTCAAATTTTAGAAGGCAACTGACCAAGTGATATTTTATATAGTAATAAATTATGTCAAGGAGTTGATTGTGCAAACATAACACTTTGAGGAACATGAAGAATATATTTGATAGAAAAAAAATTAAAAACATCTATGATAAAAGGAATTTTGGATATGGTTTAATTGACTCAATAACAAATGTAATATTTTGGTATTTTGATGGGATTGGCCCCCAATAAAATCTACATATGGCTTCTTAACTTAAAAAAAAAAAGTAAATTAGTTTCTAATTTTCATGAGGTCACAAGGCATATGGGATGATGTGGTTATCCAAGTGTTTATCCACTCGTATGAAAGTATGGTGTACAAACTAGCCCCTTTTTTATTTGAATCTTGGACCTCTTTCAAAGTCTTAATCATTAGGCCCACTCAAGTTCTATTATTTATTAAAAAATATTTAAAGATATTTATTAAAAAAATACAATAAACATATTTTTAGAATTATTATATGACATTAGATCATGTTGGAAATTGTGATATTAAAATATAATATAAATAAGACAAAATTAAAGTTGCAAGTAAAAACAAAAATAAATTCTCAACTAGATTTGGAGGGAAAGTGAAACATTGAGAGTTTTTATAGATAAACAAAAGATATTCTATTACATTTGTATCAATATAGTGTATTGAATTGAAGTTTTATGTATAAATTTGAAAAGTAGAAGTGTTTTTTGAGGTTATTTGTGCAAATTTATTTTCTATTCAATTTTTTCTATGTTGTATCAATTCCTAATCGAGAAGACCACTACATCCCATATATTGGTAACAAATATTGCAACGTGGATACTAGAAAACTATATAACTTGAGGATTTTATTCTTTTAACCAAATATATGGAGAAAATTTTTATACATTAATGTTGTAGTTGTCATGGATCGTGTTAATGTTTCATTGCCCATCCTAAAAATTTAAAAGAGAAAATTATGATTATTGGTGCATATAGATGAGAACTTCTTTTATTGCCAAAACAATATTAAGAATTATGAAACATGGATGTAAGGAAATGGTAGATTGGATTATTATGTCGGGCATCAACAAAGAATATGTAGAAATAAGAAAGAAAACATCCCTTGGATCTGTATCACATACAAGAAACTCTTAATACAAGCATTTTTCTAAGGATTGTAAGTGTCAAGGTTGATAAAGGGGCTTGGGACACCTTGAAAACATTCTATCAAGGGTTTAATTAAGTGAATTAATGAGATTATAAACATTAAAGTGATGATATAAAATTTGATAATGAAGGATAATGGAAATATGAGAGATTATTATGTAAGCGTGCATTGCAAAAAATGAGTACCTATGATGAAGAATCAACACAAGGAGATGTAAAAAATATGTTGAGGAATATTGACACAAAAGTAGAACAATTATGTAATGATTATTGAAGATGTTGAAAGTGTGACTTGATTCATGGCATTCATTGTATAATATATTAAATTTATTGTAATATTTTACCATATAGGTCCTATGGTCCATGGTTATTGTTATGGTTAAACCCACATTATAACTTATTACTCTTGTTATGTCAACTTAGGTTAAACTAATTTATGTAATTGGGGTTTTGGTAATACTCTAAATACCACCCACTACTCTTAATTTGATCATCAACGTGTAGTTAATATGATCTACAAATAACATAGTAATTATTTATGGTGCCTATAGGTGTCCCCAAATCTCTTTGTTTATTTCTTTTGTTCTTTTATATTTTTTATATAACATTTGAGTGGATGGATTGTTTCTATTTATTTTTAGAAAATATTATGAATTATGACATGGTATGAGAGCGATATGGAGTAATATGTTGAACTAAGCATGACACTAAGAGGGGTGGAGGGTGAATCAGTGTGTATTAAAATTTAACTCAACTACGAAATCAAATAAAAACAAGAAATCACACAAACATGCATCGCATAACACCAGATTTATAGTGGAAACCCGATGTGGGAAAAACCATTGTGCCAATGGATTGTTTGGACTCCCATCCAAATCTAGCCTCAAAAAAGTTTTGTTTTTACAATTTTTTTATAACACCAACTACAGGGAATGACACTAACCAACCCAGACTTTAGCAGCACCGACTACAAGGAGCACCGACCCTTGTTGCCAAGCACCAACCCAACAAATTTAAAAAGATCTAATAAAAGTTTGAAATCCTATCAAAAGACCCTGAGTGGTCTAACTCATAAATATTCTCCTCTAAAATCTTATGTCTAACCTTTTCAATCTTCTCAACTCTACACACTGATAATATCACACCTTGTACATTGACAGTCTCATACACTGCACACTTTTTCAATCATAATGCCAAAATAAAATTCTTCATAGCATGCGTTGGTAGTCCTTTCTCCTCAAAAAATAGTCATCTCCATTTTATTTTAAAACATATATATTCTTCACATTGAAAAACGTAGCTCTTTATCTTTCAGTTACACAAAAGCACCACTCCACCATTATATTCTTAGAAACTACCAAAATTGCCAAAAAGAGCTGACATGGCTTTTTGTAACAGTCATAACTAACTCCTCAAATTTCCAAATGCACTAAAAGTTGAAACATATATTCTTAGAAAAACCGACTATCTCCAATTTAAATTTCAGATTTAAAATCTTCACGTATTATTCGCAATACCTCCGACAAGATGGCCATTTATGCAGATTTGACACGTCTAAAACTACCAAAAACTGGAAAAAAGTGCTCTGGAGCCAATTTGCAACTGTTACCGTTTCCTCTTCAAATCTCCATTTGAACTGAAATTTAAAATGTATGCTCTCAGTACATCCAAATACTTCCAGTAAAACTTTTGAAATCTGATTCCTCACGGATTGCTTAATATACCTTTGACAAAGTGACCTCCAACACTGATTTTACACCTATCACATAAAGTACAAAATCGTCATGTTCCAACAAAGTTTTCAAGCGGTCCAACACTATACCATATTCCATTCAACACTGCATAAACACTGCAACTATACTCACTACTATCAAACAATTCTCCAAATAATGTGTCAAGCCATCCAATAGTCCATTGGCACTTATGAACAACATTTGCAACTTTTGCAACTTCGCACAAACCTCTTGCAACACCTTCACCTGAGCATCGAACATGTCCTCACAAGCATAGAATATTTTTGTACAAGCTCCTAACACCTTACCGATGCACCAACCAAGTCTAACTAAGTATGTTGACAATAATGACAACACCTTGCTCAACAATCTCCCCCTTTGGAATTGTTGGCAACACACGAACATTTTCCTATAACTCTTCTCCCCCTTTGACAAAAATGACAAAGGGATGTTGTAAACTCCCCCTGAGTCCATACACAAAATTCTCAAGCAAAAATTAGTACCAAGCAATAGTTGTAAATAGGAGCAAAAAGATAAAATAGTGAAAAATTGTTCCCCCTGAGAATGTGGTCCCGATAGCAGTCTAGTGCTTGGGAAACCACTCCCAATTTTTTGTGAATATATTCAAAAACTTCCTTGGGTAATGGTTTTGTGAAGATATCTGCTACTTGCTCTGTCGTAGGAATAAAATCCAACTTGACATCTACAATTTTCTCTTTCAAGAAATGGTACTTGATAGCTATGTGCTTTGTGTGGGAATGCATAATTGGGTTCTTTTAGATATTAATTGCATTGGTATTGTCACACATAACTTAAATAGGCTCACTAAAATTAATTCCAAGATCTTTCAAGGTTTTTTTCATCCATAATACTTGTTTGCAAGATGATGCCACTACAATGTACTCTACCTCTGTTGTGGATAAGGAAACTGATTTCTGCTTTTTTCTATGCCACACCACAAGATTGTCACCAAGATAAAATGCACCACAACTGGTACTCTTCCTATAATATACACAACCTACCCAATATGCATCTAAATAAACAATAAGAGTGAAGTCCTTACCTTTTAGATACCATAAATCATACTCCATTATACCCTTAAGATATCAAACAATTCTCTTTATCGCTGTAACATGAGTTTCCTTAGGATGGGGTTGAAATCTTACCACCATACACACTACCTGCAAAATGTATGGTCTTGTAGCAGTTAAGTACAGTAAGCTCTCAATCAAGGATCTATACATGGTTTGATCTACAGGTGGTTATTTGTCATCCTTGCTCAACTTACAACCTGTTGTTATGGGAGTACTGACTAGTTTGCAATATTCCATTGTAAACTTCTTTAACATCTCTTTCACATATTTGATTTGAGAAATGAATATACCTTTTTCTAACTGATTAATTTGCAAACCAAGAAAATAAGCAAGCTCACCAATAATAGACATCTTGAACTCATTTTGAATTTTATTGGTGAAATATTTGCATAACTCATCCTTGCAACTGCTAAAAATGATATCATCTACGTACACGAAAATAATAATTTGATAATATTTTTCATATTTAACATACAAATTATTTTCCACCATACCTTTATTGAAACCTTACTATTGGAGATAGGTGTCTAGCCTTACATACCAAACTCGGGGTGCTTGTTTCAAACCATATAATACTTTCTTCAACCTGCAAACCCTATTAGTATCATATCCTAGTTTAAAACCATCAGGTTGCTCAATGTATACCTCTTATTCAAGCTTACCATTCCAAAAATCTGACTTTACATCCATTTGATAAACTCTAAATTCTTTGTAGACTACTAATGTAATAAATATCCTTATTGCTTCTAGCTTGGCTACAGGTGCAAAAGTTTCATCAAAATCAATACCTTCAACTTGTGCATATCCTTTGTAAACTAACCTTACTTTATTTCTTACAAGTTGTCCATCTTCATTAAGCTTGTTTTGAAAAACCCATTTGGTACCAATCACGTTCTTGTTTGCTAGTCTTGGCACTAGCTCCCAAGTCTTTTTATTTTCAATTTGGTTCAACTCTTCTTCCATTACCTTTACCCAATTTTCATCTTTACTTGCTTCTGCAACATTTTTGGGCTCTATGTTAGACAAAAGAGAGTAAGTTTTGGTTATTCTTCTTCTTGTCTAAACACCAACTTTTGGGTCTCCAATTATCTTTTCTTGGGGATGGTCTTTTTACCATGTTTTTGATTTGGATTTCTTGTCTTTCTCCAATTATTCTTCTTTTGATTCACTTCTTGACTCCTCATATTCCTTCCCTTCCTTTTCTCTTTCAATTATCTCTTCATAAATAGGAAAGTTCTCTTCATTGCTAGTTACCTATTCTCTTCCTTCATCAACTTTAACATCAACACTTTCAACAATTTTTCTTAGCCTCTTATTATAACATTTATAAGCTTTGCTTTTAGTAGAATAGCCAAGAAAAATACCTTCATCCACTCTATCCTCAAATTTTCCAATATTATCTTCAGTTCTTATTGTGTAACACTTGCTGCCAAATACCTTAAAATGTTTTGTTATTGCTCTTATGCTGAACCACATCTCATATGGTGTTTTGCTTTCATTTGGCCTTAGAATGAACCTATTTTGTATGTAGACTGATGTATGGATTGTCTCTTTCGATAATTTGTTAGCTACTTTACTCTCAGTTAGCATAGTTCTAGCCATTTTCTGCACTGCTCTATTCTTTCTCTCCATAACACCATTTTGTTGAGGTGTTATTGCAGCTGAAAATTATCTCCTGATACCAAATTTCTCACAATAATTTGTAAACTCATCATAAATGAATTCACCTCTTCTATTTGATCTTAGGAATTTAATTCTTCTTCCAGTCTAATTTTCAACCAAGTTTTTTATTATTTTAAACATTTCAAGGGCTTCCAATTTATGTTTCAAGAATAGTATCCATGTCATTATGGAGTAATCATATATGCACAACATGAAGTATTTGTCATTTTTTATACTCTAAATTCTCATAGGCCCATACAAATCAATATGCACGAGCTCCAATTGTTTTCCAGTATAGTGTTCTTTTGCCTTGAAAGATGTTCTAGTTTGCTTACCTTTTTGACATGATGCACAAATATTGTTTGATGGCTTGGAATTACCACTTTCTCTGAGCTAATTTTTACTAAATTGTCAAAGCTAATATGACCAAGTCTCTTGTGCCACAACAAATTTTCATTTTCATGTCCAAGCAAGCAAGATCCTTCTAAGGTATTTGTGAGAGTGTAAAAATTGCTATATTTTCTTGTTCCAACTGCTATATTTTTACCACTGTTTGCCTTTCTAATTTCGCATCCCTAACTTTTAAAAATCATGTCATGACCTCTATCACAAATTTGACTCATGCTCAACAGATTATGCTTTAGTCCAACCACAAACAAGACTTCTTCTGATTTGATTTTTCCATTGCTGATATTAACTGTACCTATGTCAACTATCTTAGCTCCATCATTATTTTTGAATTTGACTGAGCCACCTTCATATTGTTGTAATTTTTCAAATTTCTATTTTTCCTTAGTCATGTGACTAGAAAATCCACTATCAATTATCCATGGTACGTGTTTATTTTTTGCCTTGAATGTTGTCTGTATAATTAAATACTCATTGTCTTCCTTTGGTTGTTGTTTCTCTTTCCAAACTTGTTTGTCCTTTGCATTGGATTCTTGTATTGTCTTATGATTTTCAGCTAATTGATCATAATTGTCTGATATTTTTTTATTTTGTTTCCTTTAGTCTGGCTGAAATATTCTTTCCTAAAAAATATTCGATGCAAACACACTTCTACAAAATTTTGTAATGTAACCAAAATTATGAGATTTATAACATTCCACATAATAGTCCACCAATGGTGCAAAGAAATTCTTACTCACAAAATTTCTTGATGCAACATTAAACTTACAATCTAAAATCTTGTGACCATTAAAATAGTAACTAGAAAATAAATAATTGAACCTAGTTTGTGGTATTTGCCATGTAGTTGCAGGTGCCATGAATCCTCTTCTCCTTGATGCACGACATTGGTGAAGCCATCATTATCAAATTTATTCTCATGCCTTGCATTGTTGTCTTCTCTTACTGGATTTGGATTTGCTTGATCAGTTTGTGTTTATTTTCTTCAGTATTTGTAGATTTTGCATTGGTTGCTTTTGGTTTATTTGACGTTTTTCCTTATTCAAAACCCAAACCGAATCTAATGGGTTTAGTTCTCTAGTTCTTTATGATATCATCCAGCTTCATAGAACTCCCTTCATGTTTGTGATAAGAACTAATTTTTTGATTCATCTCTTCTAACTGTATTCTTAAACCATCAATATCTTCTTCTAATTTGTTGTAATTTTCTACTTTCATGGTTAATTGCACTTCAAGGTCTTCAGAGATCTTTTTGAATTCTTCTATTTGCACCTTCAAAGTTGCTAAGATTTCATTTGCATCCTCAAGCTTTCTTAAAGTTTTCTTGTGCCTTTTTATTTCTGCCTTCAATTCATCTAGAGCTACAACCAATTATGCTTCTAGATTAACTTTGACATCTATTTATTCTTCATCGAATTCCTCTTCTTCTTTTAGTTTTTCTTCTTCAAGTGCCATGAAAAGAGCTTTGCTTGTTTCTTCCTTAGGGTTCTCACTGGAGCTATCTTTGGATGAACTAACATTCTTGGAAATGAAACTTTTCTTCTTGTATTTACCTTTTCTAAAATTTGACATCTTTTTCTAGTTGCCTCTTTCACTATGTGATCCTTCATCATCGTTATTTCATTGTATGGACATTTAGCTACAAAATTTCCAACACCTCCATAATTGAAAAATTTTAACGACACCACTTTTCAATTTTTGCTCAAAGTTATCTTCCATCTCATCTGATATTTCATCTTCATCAAACTCTAGTTTGGTTTTTGTATTTTTTTGAGCTTTGAAGATAGCTTCTCTGTCTTTAGATTTAGCTTTTCATATTATCATTTCATAAGCAGTAAAAGAACCATGAAACTCATCCATAGTAAGAGTATTTAAATCCTTAGCTTCTTCTATTGCAAAAAATTTAGAATCAAACCTTTGAGGAAGAGATCTTAATACCTTTTTAACGATAACCAAGTCTTTGATTTCCTCACCAAGTCCTCTAATAGCATTGATGACTTCATTTACTCTCAACATGTAAGCCTCTATATTTTCATATTCATTCATTTTTAGTCCTTCAAATTATGCTCGATGTGTCTGCAATTTGGATTCCTTAATTTTATCATCTCCTTCATGAATACTCTTTAGATTATCCCATATTTCCTTAGCAGTCTTGCATCCCATGACCTTTACCAGTTCACTGTCCACTAATCCACACATGATAGCATTTTTGGCCTTTGAATCATTCTCAAAAAGTTTCTTAGTTGCAACATAAGTCGGAGGAGCGGAGGGTATTGTATATCCACTGTTTATTGAATCCTAAATGTCATATCCCAAAGCACAAAGATATGTCTACATTCTAAGTCTCCAAAAATCATAGTTGGTTCCATTGAATAGTGGTTCTTTGTTCGAGGAGAAGCCTTCACCATTTGCCATTATGTCACTTCCAAGATCACCCTAGCCGATTAAGCTTGTTCAAGAACCTCACTCTGATACCAATTATTGAACTAAGCATGACACTGAGAGGGGGTTGAACCATTTGTATTAAAATTTAACTCAACTATAGAATCAAATCAAAACAATAAATCACACAAACATGCATCACATAACACCATATTTAGAGTGGAAATATGATGTGAGAAAAACCAATATGCCAATGGACTGTTTGGACTCCCATCCAAATATAGCATCAAAAAAGTTTTGTTTTTATAATTTTTTATAGCACCAATGATAGGGAATGACACCAACCAACCCAAAATTTAGTAGCATCGACTGCAAGGAGCACCGACCCCTGTTGCCAAGCACTGACCTGACAAATTTAAAAAGCTCTAATAAAAGTTTGAAATCCTGTCAAAAGACCCTGAGTGGTCTAGCTCACAAATATTCTCCTCTAAAATGTTTTGTCTAACCTTTTCAATATTCTCAACTCTGCACACTGATAATCTCACACCTTGCACATTGATAGGCTTATACACTGCACACTTTTTCAATCAGAATACCCAAAGAAAATTGTTCACAACATGCATTGGAAGTCCTTTCTCCTCAAAAAATAGTCGTATCCATTTTCTTTTAACGCATATATGTTCTTCACATTGAAAATTTAGCTCTTTATCTTTCAGTTACACAAAAGCACCACTCCATCGTTATATTCTTAGGAACTGCCAAAATTGCCAAAAAGAGCTGATAGGGCTTTTTGTAACAGTCATAACTACCTCCTCAAATTTCCAAATGGGCTAAATGTTGAAACATTTATTCTTGGAAAAACCAAATACATATAGTTTAAATTTCAGATTTTAACTCTTCATTGATTATTCCTAGTACCTCCAACAAGATGGCCTTTTATGCAGATTTGAGATGTCTAAAACTGCCAAAAACTAGAAAATGTGCTCTGGAGATGTTTTGCAACTATTACTGTTTCCTCCTTAGATCTCCGTTTGGACTAAAATTTAAAATGTATGCTCTTGGTACATCTGACTACCTTTAGTAAAAATTTTAGTCTGATTACTCATGGATTTCTTAATATACCTCCTCCAAAGTGGCCTCTGATGCTAATTTTACACCTATCACATAAAGTACAAAATCGTCATGTTCCAAACAAGTTGTCAAGTGGTCCAACACTGTACTATATTCCATTCAACACTACACCAACACTGTGAATACACTCACTATTGTCAAAAAATTCTCCAAACAATATGTCAAGCTATCCAACATAGTCCATTGGCACTTATGAACAACATTTGCAACATTTGCAACTTTTGCAACTTCGCACAAACCACTTGCAACACCTTCACCCGAGCATCGAACACATCCTCACAAGCACCAAATATTTTTGTACAAGCTCTGAACACCTCACCGCTGCACCAACCAAGTCAAATTGAGTGTATTGACAAAAATGAAAACACCTTGCTCAATGCAATATTGCTTGGTCAAGTAGAGAGATCATTTGGAGCCTCTAATTCTTCCTCTAGACCACAAGATGAATTTCTTCTCAACATATTAAAAGTAATTTTTGTATAAAATATCAAGAGAGAAATATTTTTTTGTTCCCATCCATTCTTCTCTATGATTGAATATGTTTTGCTCAGTAATCTAAAAATATATCATCTAGGTTTTGCAAAAGAGAAATTACATTAAGATTTTAGAGTGGGATAATTTGAATCTATCTATGGTGGGAGTTTTTAAATATGTTGAGACAAGAAAATTTAAAAATATGATGAAGGATTTTTTAAACTTTTCTTTGGTGCTTTCACATGCTCTTAGTGTTATATGTCTCTATTTTGTAAGACATGATGCTCATATTCAAGGACTAGACACCCTACCATTTTGAATGTGGATAACATCTTGATGGCTATACAAGCATATGTAAGACATTATTGCCAGCTAAAATCAAAGTTCAAATTCTAGTTTTGCTATTTTTATAATATTTTTCTTGAAATATAGGATAACAAGATATTTTTCATATTTTTTCTCATCTCTCATCATGTCATATTGACAAGCTTGTTGATAGGAGGGCTTTGATTAGATGAAATTCTAGGTTTAGAAACTCCTCCCTTTATTTTTTGCAATAGAAATCAAAGCAACAATTAATATCTTAAGGGAGTAGATGTGAATTTCTCATCATGCTTGGAAAGGGTAAGCCAAATAAAAGGAATGTATTAGAGATGAAAGGGCATGAGTTTGAATCCTTATAGTACTAGATCAAATTATTTTGCTAATATTATGGTTAAAGTTTTAGATGATAGAAAGGATATCAATGACTGAGTGCATGCTTATTTTCAACTACATGCATGACATATTTGGTTAGTGCTAGTGTCTTTACTATGTGAAGACATATGTTCAAGATCCTTAAGCAAAATTTTGTTAAAGACTTGTTGGGGTAGCTATTAGGAAAACCAATGTAGTACTTTTGTGCACCATCTATACATTTTATTTCCTAATTTATAATACTTTGACCAATCAAGAGCAAATAAATGCTAAATTCATAGTGCACCAATGGTGGAAAAGTGGTGTACGATGCATGGTGGCCATTAAAAAAGGATTAGGAAAAATATACTGGGTTCTGGGCTATTTGGAAAAATGTTTTAGAGGCCACAACGTTTGCATATGGAAGTGTTTTCAACCTATTTTTTTGAATTGCGTAAATTTTTAAGATCTACACATTGGTGGCATCAATTTATATATTTTTTCTAGAATTAGGGGCCAAATTGTTTGGAACAGTGCTCAAGTCCTATTTCCATTTTTTAAAAGGGTAGTATAGTGAGCTTGCACTACACTCAAATATTTTTTGCTTAGGAAATTTTTTAAAATAAAATGAGATAGAGGCAAAGTTAGTGAAAAGTGAGGAAAAAGACATTAGATCAATGTGAGAAAAAAGGTGTTGATCAAAGGATGGCTAGCACTAATAGAAAATTTCAAATAAAAAGGGATGGTTCCATTTTACAAAAGTCTTGATAAAGGAGGGAAGGAACATTTTTTATAACCTATATATTCAAACGATTTGAAGAGGCAAAAAGTGATGAAGAATCCTGATGGGAACAAAAAAGAGAAAAAAAATTGAAGGTTGAAGTTAAAAAGTTTCAAAAGGAAAAAGAAAGGAAATTTTTTGAGAGTTAGATGATGAGTTGCAAGAAACTTCTAAAAGACAACATTCAAAAAACCTGAGGATGACAAATAACACTTTTGATAAGAATCTATCTTGGCCTTGGAAGTTCATAAAATTTTGATGCTGGAAGGTGAGAAAAAGTTTTGACAACCATCTAAAATATTGCATCACCTTGGAAGATAAAATCAAGTTTAAAATAGAATAATAGCACTCCATGAAGCAAGGCATAATGTGGAGAATAGACAACTAGGAAGAATGGTCAATTAGGTTGTAGGATGCACAAGCTCCCAAAAGAGATAGATGAGCTGAACTGATAAGACATTACTAAGAAAAGTTAAGGATCACCTACTGACATCAATTGGGCTCAATAATATAAGGAAATTACATGGATTATTAAAGGCAAGAGAATGACAATCACAATACCAACAATCTCAAATTTGACAACATTGATTGTGACAAGTGATTTTAATCATTTTTTAGGATCCCTGGGGCGGTAGTTGAATATCCAAAAACTTAAAATTAATGATTCTAAACATAGATACCTTGAAGTCTTAGAAGTAACATAAAGAGGATTTAATCAAGGGTACATTATAGAAGCTTTATCAAAGGCTTATGTACAAATTTTGGAGAGAATATTTCCCTATTATGTTAATAAATAGTAGATGTTTAGGTATTATAAAGCATCAGAGTTTTTCTTATTCAAGCCAGAGGATTCATATGTAGATTCTATTTAATTTTATCTTGTATATAAGTCTAGACCCAAACCCTAAGTGGGTTTGCAAGAAATATTTTGATCCCTCACTTATGACATGATTATTGTCTTTTCTATTCATAAATATATAGTGGAAGCCATAACTACTAGATTTTTTTGTACCATTTCTTGTGTGTATGTATGTTTATGTGCATGTATAAGAGGTCATGACTATTTGATTTTTTTCCCATTTCTTGTATGTGTAATTGTAGTGAAGGTTCACTACACTAGGAAAATATTGCTAAAAAAAGGTAATTTTGATAAAAAAAATCCATTGAAAGTTGACTGAGGAGAGACAAGATATGGAAGTCAAGAATCCTCACTACTCATAAAGTAGCTAATGCCAGAATATCATCTAAGGTGTAACCAAGAAGGAGCCTCTACCATTTTCTAGTGCTAAATTTGAAGCTCCCCATAGCACAAACCTTAGATAATCCATCTGAAAAACATAACAACAATTTATAGAGCCTTTCTAGTGGTAACTAATATGAGATCTATCATGAATAGGAGTCTTAGAGCCCTTTTGATGAAAAATAAAGGGGTTCAACTCATGGTAAGGCTTTACCCCATCTAAAGCTTATGGACCTCTCTCTTCTCTACATAAGAACAATCACTTGTTTGGCTCCCTTCCATGTCTATTGGTATTTATAGTTCCATGGTGAGGTTGTAAGTCATAATTAGTTAGCAATATTGTTGGTGCAAAATCTGCCTTTGGTTATGTTTATGCCCAAGACTTTGCCAAATTTGAATGACTCGTTTTAAAATAGAGATTACCTGGTTCAATCTCTAGAGAAGGATGGTTCCTTGCTTTTTTATAGGAAAAGGGGATAGAGTAAAGTGCATAAAGAAAGGTAAATATAGCTATTTCTAGGAATGTTAAGTGGTACAAATTAGAGAACAAGGAAAGACATATAATTTTATAAACAAGCATTATTTAAACCATAAAAATAAGAATAACCAGTTCTTTGGTGTAGATTTAAACAACTATAAACCTCCTAGAATTGTTAATTTTAGAACTAGTGAAACTTTAAAGCGTAGAAATCCAGAAAGAGAATTAAAGTGATTTATATTCAGCATAGTTTATATAGAATTTAACAATCCATACATACTTGATAAAACATAATTGATCCAAAAACCAGAATGAGTAGTCTTTTATTGCTTTCAGAAGTTTGTATATGTTTTCTTGTAAATGTCCAAGAGCCGACCATTAGTTAGGGTCACTCATCCTATACATATATATATATATATATATATATATATATATATATATATATATATATATATATATATATATATATATATATTTTTTTTTTTTCAATAACAAAAAAACTAAAACTTGTTACAATAATATACCCATAGGCTCATTATGGTAAATTGACAGTTAAAAGAGTATGGGATATTCAACAACAAATGGTTGAGATCTTCTTGTTACTACATATCTACCTTGATCCTTTTGGAGATGTCATGGCCCAATTGTCCTCCACTTGTTCATTTCTAGCTTTCTAATTTTGATTAGTGAAAACCTAGCCGATCATGAAATCATGACCATTTTCTACCTTGTGCTCCTTTCGAGCCCTTGACCAGCGAAAACCTGGTTAGTCATGAAATTGTGACCATTTTTTACCTTGTGCTCCTTTCGGGCCCTCAACCAGTGAAAACCTAGTCGGTCATGAAATCACAACCATTTTTTACCTTGTGCTCCTTTCAAGCCCTCGATCATTGAAAACCTGGCCGATCACAAAATCATAACTATTTTCTACCTTGTGCTCATTTCGGGCCCTCGGCCAGTGAAAACTTGACTAGTCACAAATTCATGACTATTTTTCATACTTATAAAAATTTCAAGAAGAAGTCTCCTCTCTTTCCTTGGTGTAGTCATTTTGACCTACATTATTGGTGCCTCCTACAAAATTATGCTAGCTGGATGTTAGAATCCAAAGCCTTTATCCATTTGGGAACAGAGTAAAAGAAAAAGAAAAAAAGAAAGAAAGGGGAGAGATATGGAGTAAAATTGTATTTTTTATTCAATGCAATTACTTATAAGGGTGTCTTCTTTAGTGGATTTTCCTACTTTTGTTACCACTTGACTGCTTGCTTGAGGCTTTTTTGGCCTTTTTATGTTTTTCTATATTTTGAACAACTTCATTATAAGCGGCATAGGCTTTATTCCAAGTATCTTCATCTAGGTCAAAAGTCTCCATGAAAAATAGATATACATACTCTATCTCTTCCACTTTTTCATAGGACAAAAATTTTGACCTCATGTACAACTCATTTAGATAGGAGTTGATCTAGGTAAGTGATGAACACCAAAAATGCTCATTTTATGTACACTTTTAAGGGGCATCATTACTATTTTAATTAGCATGTGAGATGTATTTTTATTTAACTTGTGCATATAATTTTTAGAAAATCCAGTATTATGCTTGAAGGATGTTTCTAGTGGAAATTGTGTATAAATGCAGGTTTTGCTACTAATATGGTGTTTTCTAGTCTACATCCCGTTTGGACCTAGCATGCCTCTACTTCATTGAGTCTAAGGTATAGTGATTAGGCACCTTACTCTGGTACCTTACTCTAGTGCCTTAATCTGGAACCTTACTCCCATACATGGGAGGCACCTTATTGGTGCCTTACTCCCATACATGGGAGGCACCTTACTGGTGCCTTACTCCCATACATGGGAGGTGCCTTATTGGTGCCTTACTCCCATACATGGGGAGGCACCTTACTAGCGCCTTACTCCCATACATGGGAAGGCACCTTACTGGTGCCTTACTCCCACACATTGGAAGCACTTGCATTGGATACTAAGTCAACATTGATCGGTTGATCAAGAGGCTAAAGAGGTTGTTGCACATGAAGACAAAGGAGAGTTATTTTAATTATGCATTATTATTAAAATAGAATAAGACACTTATTATCAACCAATTGGCTAGTTGACCTTGTAAATATCTTAAAGCATTATTTTTAGGATGCATTAATTTAGATTTGTTTGTTATGTACACCTAAGGATTTTTATATTTATCCTTCTAGTGAATGAACATGCTTTAAAATAGCAAAATAAAATCTATGTAGAAACCAATTGTAACTAATCATGTTATGTGATTAAAATAGATTGATTTGTTATTGTAATGAGATCTAGCTATTCTATATATAAATATGCAGGCCAGATGAATAGGGTACAATGATTAATCTTACACACACAAAAAAATCATTTCATTCTTTGTCTAAATTATTAAGAGTGCAAATACTCTTACTTGAGCAAGCTCTACATAGCTAGCCGGGTGGACTATCTGTGGGAGCTTGGGCCCACTCCCTGCAGTAGTCCTCCCCTATTTTATTTTAGTTTTGTTATTTGCTTTCAGTAGAATATATTTACTGCTTTATTTAATTTCAGTTGTGTGTGTTTATTTTTCCTATACATTTATTTTCCTGTACTTTATTTTCAGCATTTTATTTCCGGCATTGTAATTTATTTATTTAATTTTCTGCACTTAGTTTTATTTGTTTTGGCTGAAATGAAATGCACAAACATCCCCCACCAAACTAAATAAGGTACAAAAATATTCATTCCCCAACACTGTAGGCATATACTATGCATGACACTTGTAAGTTTACAGACTTACCGGATTGATAATTTATGGAAGAGAAATGATTATTTTTCGAGACAATTTTTGCTCACCAGTAATATATTGAGCCATGCTAAATATTTGATCTTCTTGGATTGGCTCTTCCTAGCTATCTATTTTTGATTCATCTTCTATAAAAGTTTTCCAAGAAGCTTTAAGCCCATCTTCCTCCAAGATATTCGAATTATTATCCCAGAAGCTTGGCAGGCCATAATTCTCTGCTATGCTCAAATATTTTAAAATCCCCTTAGCTTATGCTTGGAGTTATTGAATTATTTTGGTTCTTTCTATCACAAGTTTTTGCCTTCTAAATAAACTCCTAGTAGCTATTTTTGCCTAGGACTATGTTTCAATTTGGGATGTATTTTCAATCTTTCCTTGTGTGCTCTTTGCCAGAACTTGAATCTTTGTTGTTGTAAATAGTCTTTCTTGTAGGAAGGTGATGGATGCAGTGAACTCATCCTCCACCTAGCCCAATATCTCCTTAATCTTGGTCAGGTGTAACAATGTGGTACTTTACTTCAAGCCTATATTATGGATTTCATTGAACATTTCCTTTCTGACTGCCTTGGCCTTTTTTTTGGACAACCCACTGGTTTTTCCAGTGCTTTCTTGGATTTTTTTTTGTCGGTCTTCCACTTGTTTGCTTAAAACCTAAATTTGTTTAGTAGCCTTCTTTGCTTCTTCCTTATATTGTGCCACTTCATCAAAATTTTCTTCCCACTTCTTTGCCTCATTCTTCAAAGCCTTTTCAATGGTTTTCTACTCGCTCAAGGTTGCCTCCAAATGTTTCCTTACCTCTTCAACTTTGAGATATTTCTCTTTGTAATATTCAAAATTTAAGTATATGGTCCCCATGTAAGCTTAGGCCTTTTCCCATTTATATTTCATAGGTAGTTGAGTGATGTGTCTTGGTAATATTCTAGAGTCATTTATCCCTTCGAATTCTGTACTAAGGGAGTCATTTTCATTGTTGAACATTGCATACTGATGGGATCTAGAGATATCCCCTCTTTGGTATGGGCTATGTTCTTGGAAAATTGGGTGTCGAAATAATTTCACCGATTTGAGGTGTTCTAGTTAGCTTTCTTCATATTTTTTAACTTGGAGATGGTGGGGTGACTTTTAGAAGAGGAAGCGAGGATGGATTTGAGGTTAGGGAAATTGATAGCATGAGGGAAAGGAATGATGACTATTGTGGCATCCACATTTGATGGTCCTATGAATGGATTTGTAGGAGTAGTTGAGGATATTTTTAGGTTAGATTGGTTTATGGTTTTGGTGATGGTGGTGATAGTGGAGGTTGATGATTGGAGGGAGAGGAAACATCATCTTCATAAATAGAATGGGAAGGGTGGTTTCTTTGGGATTGAGAAGAGGATGAAGTAATATTGATAGAAATCATACCTAGTAATTATTATTGCTCCTTAAGAGAGACTGATCATTTGGTAGAAGTTGACTCTTTGGTAGGAACTAATCTCTCTTTAGGAGTTGGTCCTTCAATAAGGATTGTTTTTTTTGTAGGGGATGATTCTTCAGTAAGAGCAGCTCTTTTAGTAGGGTTTTGCATAGTGGTGAATTTCACAATTTAGCGTGAATATTCAATTTTCCAAAATGTTAATTTTTACAAATTTTGGGACTATAGAGGGCGGCCTGTTCGCCTAAAAATTTCAAGATCCAATTTTTTTAAGGGTAAATTTGCCCTGTTGTCATAAGGTTTTCCACCTAATTTTTGCCCTAAATTTATTAAAAATAAAAAATATCCCACCCAATTTACCCCTTGTACCCCATTATATATAGTTAACCGTAATAGCGACTCTCATACAATTACAATATTATTATTTTTGGATAGCGAGTGATACAAAGCAGATGACTAACAAACCACAAGTCCATGATTGACAGAAGACAACTGGAATAAGGCGATTGGTATAAGGCAACTAGCATAAGGTGACTGGCATAAGGCAAGTGGTAGATGGCGAGTGGTAAAAGGTGAGTGGTAGAAGGCAAGTGGTAGAAGGTGAGTGGCAGAATTCAAGTGGCATAATGCGAGTGGCATAATGCGAGTGGCATAAGTCAAGTGTCATAATGCGAGTGGAATATGGTGAGTGGCATAATGCAAGTTTCATATGGCGAGTGGCACATGGTGAGTGGTACATGGTGAGTGGCACATGGTGAGTGGCACAAGGCGAGTGGCATATGGTGAGTGGTAGATGGCAACATGCAGATGGTGACTGACAATCATTTTATAGTTTTAGGCATCAAAATATATCTAAACATAGGCATATTTATACTCATTGGAAATATCTTTTTAAGCTCGATCTAATGGTGGTATTTTTATGAAGTTTGAATATGATTTAATAGGTCAAATGTGGTCCCAAATATGGTGATAAGGAGGTAATGTCATTTTGAGGTAGATTTTGACCTACTAAATCATCTCAAAACTTCATAAAAATACCACCATTAGATCAAGATCAAAAGAGCTTTCCAACAAGTACAAATATGCCTATGTTTGGATATATTTTGATGCCTAAAATTGTAAAATGATTATCAGTCACCATCTACCAATCGCCATGTGGCGAGTAGTAGAAGGCGAGTGGCATAAGGTGACTCGTAGATGGTGAGTGGCACAAGACGAGTGGCATATGGTGAATGACACATGGCGAGTGGTACATGGTGAGTGGCACATAGCAAGTGACACAAGGCGAGTGGCATATGATGAGTGGTAGATGGTGAGTGGCAAATGGTGACTAACAATAATTTTATAGTTTTAGGCATAAAAATATATCCAAACATAGGCATATTTGTACTCATTGGAAAGATATTTTTAAGCCTAATCTAATGGTGGTATTTTTATGAAGTTTTAAGATGATTTAATAGGTCAAAAGTGGTCCCAAATATGGTGATAAGGAGGTAATGTCATTTTGAGGTAGATTTTGACCTACTAAATCATCTCAAAACTTCATAAAAATACCACCATTAGATCAAGTTCAAAAAGAGCTTTTCAATGAGTACAAATATGCCTATGTCTTCTCTTATTGGATTTGGCTTTGCTTGATCAACTAGTGTTTTCTAATCTTTAATCTTTATAGATTTTGCATTGGTTGCTTTTGGTTTATTTGATGTTTTTACTTATTCAAAACCCAAACCGAATCTAATGGGTGTAGTTCTCGGTTTCTTTATGATCTCATCCAGCTTCATAAAACTCCCTTCAAGTTTGTGATAAGAACTAATTTTTTGATTCATCTCTTCTAATTGTATCCTTAAACCAACAATCTCTTCTTCTAATTTGCTGTAATTTTCTACTTTCATGGTTAATTGCACTTCAAGGTCTTCGGATATATTTCTAAATTCTTCTATTTGCACCTTCAAAGTTGCTAAGATTTCATTTGCATCCTCAAGATTTCTTAAAGTTTTTGTGTGCCTTTTTATTTCTGCCTTCAATTCATTTAGAGCTACAACCAATTTTACTTCTATATTAACTTCTACATCTATTTATTCTTCATAGAATTCCTCTTCTTTTAGATTTTCTTCTTCAAGTGCCATGAAAAGAGCTTTGCTTATTTCTTCCTTAGGGTTCTCATTGGAGTTGTCTTCGGATGAACTAACATTCTTGGAAATGAAACTTTTCTTCTTGTATTTGCCTTTTTTGAAATTTGACATCTTTTTCCAATTGCCTATTTCACTATGTGATCCTCCATCATTGTTATTCTTTTCATTGTATGGACATTTAGTTGAAAAATTTCCAACACCTCCATAATTGAAAAATTTGAACCACACCTCTTTTCAATTTTTGCACAAAGTTTTCTTCCATCTCATCTGATGTTTCATCTTCATCAAACTATGGTTTGGTTTTTGTATTTTTTTGAGCTTTGAAGGCAGCTTCTCTATATTTAGATTTAGCTTTTCTTATTCTCATTTCATAAGCAGTCAAAGAACCATGCAACTCATCCATAGTAAGATTATTTAAATCCTTAGCTTCTTCTATTGTAGAAACTTTAGAATAAAACCTTTGAGTAAGAGATCTTAATACCTTTTCAATGATAACTGAGTCTCTGATTTCCTCAATAAGTCCTCTAATAGCATTGATGAATTCATTTACTCTCAACATGTAAGCCTCTATATTTTCATCTTCATTCATTTTCAGTCCTTCAAATTGTGCTCGATGTGTCTGTAATTTGGCTTCCTTAATTTTATCATCTCCTTCATGAATACTCTTTAGCTTATCCCATATTTCCTTAGAAATCTTGCATCCCATGACCTTTACCAATTAATTGTCCAGTAATCCACACATGATAACATTTTTGGCCTTTGAATCATTCTCAAAAAGTTTCTTAGTTGTAGCATAAGTCGGAGGAGCGAAGGGTATTGTATATCCACTATTTATTGAATCCTAAATGTCATATCCCAAATCACAAAGATATTTCTACATTCTAAGTCTCTAAAAAGCATATTTGGTTCCATCGAATAGTGGTGCTTTATTTGATGAGAATCCTTCACCACTTGCCATTGTGTCACTTCCAAGATCACCCTAGCCGATTAAGCATGTTTAGGAACCTCACTCTGATACCAATTATTTAACTAAGGATGAAACTGAGATGGGGGTGAATCAGATATAATAAAATTTAACTCAACTATAGAATCAAATCAAAACAAGCAATCACACAAACATGCATCACATAACACCAGATTTATAGTGGAAATTCGATGTGGGAAAAACCACTGTGCCAATGGACTATTGGGACTCCCATCCAAATCCAGCCTCAAAAATGTTTTGTTTTTATAATTATTTACATCACCAACTATAGGGAATGGCACTAACCAACCCAGAATTTAGTAGCATCGACTGCAAAGAGCACCAACCACAGTTGCCAAGCACCGACCAAACAAATTTAAAAAGCTCTAATAAAAGTTTGAAATCCTATAAAAAGACCCTAAGTGGTCTAGCTCACAAATATTCTCCTCTAAAATTTTTTGTCTAACCTTTTCAATATTATCAACTCTGCACACTGATAATCTCACACCTTGAACATTGACAGTCTCATACACTACACCCTTTTTCAATCAGAATGCCAAAAGAAAATTGTTCACAACATGCGTTGGCAGTCCTTTCTCCTTAAAAATAGTCATCTTCATTTTATTTTAACACATATATGTTCTTCACATTGAAAATTTTAGCTCTTTATATTTTAGTTACACAAAAGCACCACTCCACCATTATATTCTTAGGAACTACCAAAATTGCCAGAAAGAGTTGATAGAGCTTTTTGTAACAGTCATAACTACCTCCTCAAATTTCCAAATGGGCTAAATGTTGAAACGCATATTCTTGGAAAAAACAAATACCTCTAGTTTAAATTTCATATTTTAACTCTTCACAAATTATTCGCAGTACCTCCGACAAGATGACCTTTTATGCAGATTTGACACATCTAAAACAACCAAAAACTAGAAAAAGTCCTCTGGAGCAGTTTTGCAATTGTTACTATTTCCTCCTCAGATCTCTGTTTGGACTGAAATTTAAAATGTATGCTCTTAGTACATCTGAATACCTTTAGTAAAAAGTTTGAAGTCTGATTCCTCATGGATTTCTTAATATATCTCCTCCAAAGTGGCCTTTGATGTTGATTTTACACCTATCACATAAAGTACAAAATCATCCTATTTCAAAAAAGTTGTCAAGTGGTCCAACACTGTACCGTCTTCCATTCAACAATGCACCAACACTATGACTACACTCACTATTATCAAAAAATGCTCCAAATAATATGTTGAGTCATCCAACACAGTCCATTGGCACTTATGAACAAAATTTACAACTTTTGCAACTTCACACAAACCATTTGCAACACCTTCACCTAAGCGTCGTACACATCTTCACAAGCACCGAATATTTTTGTACAAGCTCCGAAAACCTCACTGCTACACCAATCAAGTCCAATTGAGTGTGTTGATAACAATGACAACATCTTGTTGACCACAATATTTCTTGATCAAGTAGAGATATCATTTGGAGCCTCTAATTATTGCTCTAGACCACAGGATGAATTTTTTCTCAACATATTAAAAGTAATTTTTGTATAAAATACCAAGAGAGAAATATTTTTTGGTTCCCATCCATTCTTCTTGATGCTTGAATTTTTTTTTGCTCAGTATTATAAAAACATATCATCCAGGTTTTGCAAAAGAGAAATTACTTTAAGATTTCAGAGTGGGATAATTTGAATCTATATATGGTGGGATTTTTTAAATCTGTTGAGACAAGAAAATTTAAAAATATGATGAAGGGTTTTTTAAACTTTTATTTGGTGCTTTCACATGCTCTTAGTGCTATATGTCTCTATTTTGGAAGACATGATGCTCATCTTCAAGGACTAGACACCCTGCCCTTTTGAATGTGGATAACATCTTGATGGCTATACAATCATATGTAAGACATTATTGCCAACTAAAATCAAAGTTCAAATTTTAGTTTTACTATTTTTATAATATTTTGCTTGAAATATAGGATAACAAGATATTTTTCATATTTTTCTCATCTCTCATATGTCATATTGACAAGCTTGTTGAGAGGAAGACTTTGATTAGATGAAGTTCTAGGTTTAGAAACTCCTACCTTCCATTTTTGCAATAGAAATCAAAGTAACAATTACAATATCAAGGGAGTAGATGTGAATTTCTCATCATGCTTGTAAAGGGTAAGCCAAATAAAAGGAATGTATTAGATATGAAAGGGTGTGAGTTTGAATCCTTATAGTACTATATCAGATTATTTTGCTAAGATTATGGTTAAAGTTTTAGATGATAGAAATGATATCAGTGACTAAGTGCATGCTTATTTTCAACTACAAGCATGGCATATTGGTTAGTGCTAGTGTCTTTACTATGTGAAGACATATTTTCAAGATCCTTAAGCAAAATTTTGTTAAAGACTTGGTGGGGTAGCTATTAGGACAACCAATGTAGTACTTTTGTGCACCATCTATACATTGTATTTCCTCATTTATAAGCCTTTGACCAATCAAGAGAAAATAAATACTAAATTCATAGTGCACCAATCGTGGCCATTAAAAAAGGATTAGGAAAATATAATGGGTTGTGGGCTATTTGGAAAAAGTTCTAGAGGCCACAACGTTTGCATATGGAAGTGTTTTCAACCTATATTTTTGAATTGCATAACTTTTTAATATCTACACATTGGTGGCATCAATTTATAGATTTGTTCTAGCATTAGGGGCCAAATTTTTTGGAATAGTGCTCAAGCCCTATTGGCATTTTTTAAAAGGGTAGTATAGTGATTTTTCACTACACTAAAATATTTTTTCCTTAGGAAAATTTTTAAAATAAAATGAGATAGAGGCGAAGCTAGCGAAAAGTGAGGAAAAAGACATTAGATCAATGTGAGCAAAAATGTGTCGATCAAAGGATGGCTAGCACTAATTTATAAAATTTCTAATAAAAGGGATGGTTCCATTTTACAAAAGTCTTGATAAAAGAGGGAAGGAAATTTTTTGAGAACCTATATATTCAAATTATTTGAAGAGGCAAAAAGTGATGAAGAAGTCTAATGGGAACAAAAAAGAGAAAAAAAAATTGAAGGTTGAAGTTAAAAGGTTTCAAAAGGAAAAAAAAAGGAATTTTTTTGAGAGTTAGATGATGTGTCGCAAGAAAATTCTATAAGAAAACATTCAAAAAACCTGATAGGATGACAAAAAACACTTTTGATAAGAATCTATCTTGGCCTTGAAAGTTCATAGAAGTTTGATGCAAGAAAGTGAGAAATTTTTTTGACAACCATCTAAAATCTTGCATCACCTTGGAATATAAAATCAAGTTGAAAAGAGAACAATAGCACTCCATGAAGCAAGGCATAATGTGGAGAATGGCCAACTAGGAAGAATGGTCAATTAGGTTGTAGGATGCACAAGCTCCCAAAAGAGATAGATGAGTTGAACTGATAAGCCATTACTAAGAAAAGTTAAGGATCACCTACTGACATCAATTGGGCTCAATAATCCAAGGAAAGTACATGGATTATTAAAGGCAAGAGAATGACAATCACAATACCAAAAATCTTAAATTTGACAACAGTGATTGTGACAAGTGATTTTAATCAGTTTTTAGGATCCCTAGGGTGGTAGTTGAATATCCAACAACTTAAAATTGATGATTCTAAACATAGATACCTTGAAGTAATAGAAGTAACATAAAGAGTATTTGATCAAGGGTACATTATAGAAGATTTATCAAAGGCTTATGTAAAAATTTTGGAGAGAATGTTTCCCTATTATGTTAATAAATAGTAGATGCATAGGTATTATAAAGCATCATAGTTTTGCTTATTCAATCCAGAGAATTCATATGTAGCTTCTATTTATTTTTCTCTTGTATATAAGTCTAGACCCAAACCCTAAGTGGGTTTGCAAGAAATATTTGGATCTCTCACTTATGACATGATTATTAACTTTTATATTCATAAATATATAGTGGAAGCCATGACTACTGGATTTTTTTGTACCATTTCTTGTGTGTGTGTATGTTTATGTGTATGTATAAGAGGTCATGACTATTTGATTTTTGTCCCATTTCTTGTATGTGTAATTGTACTGAAGGTTCACTACACTGGGAAAATATTGCTAAAAAAAGGTAATTTTGATAAAAAATCCATTGAAATTCGACTGAGGAGAGACAAGACATGGAAGTCAAGAATCCTCACTACTCATGAAGTAGCTAATACCAGAAGATCATCCAAGGTGCAACCAAGAAGGAGCCTCTACCATTTTTTAATGCTAAATTTGAATCTCCCAATAGCACAAACCTTAGATAATCCATCTGAACAACATAACAACAATTTATAGAGCCTTTATAGTGGTAACTAATATGATATCTATCATGAATAGGAGTCTTAGAGCCCTTCTGATGACAACTAAAGGGGTTCAACTCATGGTAAGGCTTTACCCATCTAAAGTTTATGGACCTCTCTCTTATCTAGATAGGAACGATCACTTGTTTGGCTCCATTCTATGTCTATTGGTGTTTATAGTTCCATGGTGAGGTTGTAAGTTTTCATTAGTTAGCAATCCTTTTGGTGCAAAATTTGACTTTGGTTATGTTTATGCCCAAGACTTTGCCAACATTGAATGACTGGGTTTAAAATAGATATTACCTGGTTCAATCTCCAAAGAAGGCTAGTTCCTTGCTTTGTTATAGGAAAAGGGGATAGAGTAAAGTGCATAAAGAAAAGGAAATATAGCTATTTCTAGGAACATTAAATGGTACAAATTAGAGAAAAACAAGGAAAAACATATAATTTTTATAGATAAGCATTCTTTAAACCATAAAAATAAGAATAACTAGTTCTTTGGTGCAGATTTAAACAACTGTAAACCTCCTAGAATTGTTAATTTTAAAACTAGTGAAACTTTAAAGTGTAGAAATCCAAAAGGAGAATTAAAGCGATTTATATTCAGCATAGTTTATATAGAATTTAAAAATCCATACATACTTTATCAAACATCATTGATGTAAAAAATAGAACGAGTAGTCTTTTATTGCTTTTAGAAGTTTGTATACATTGCCTTGTAAACGTCCAAGAGTCGACCATTAGTTAGGGTCGCTCATCCTATACATATATATATTTTCAATAACAAAAAAACTAAAACTTGTTACAATAATATTCCCATAGGCTCATTATGGTAAATTGGCAGTTAAAAGAGTATGGGATCTTCAACAACAAATGGTTGAGATCTTCTTGTTACTACATATATGCCTCGATTATTTTGGACATGTCATGGCCCAATTGTCCTCCACTTGTTCATGTCTAGATTTTTAATTTTGATTAGTGAAAACCTACCCGATCATAAAATCATGACCATTTTCTACCTTGTGCTCCTTTCGGGCCCTCGACCAACGAAAACCTGTTTAGTCATGAAATCATGATTATTTTCTACCTTGTGCTCCTTTCAGGCCCTCAACCATTGAAAACCTAGTCAGTCATGAAATCACAACCATTTTTTACCTTGTGCTCCATTCAAGCCCTCGATCAGTGAAACCTAGTCGATCACAAAATTGTATCTATTTTATACCTTGTTCTCCTTTTGGGCCCTCGGCCAGTGAAAACCTAAATGGTCATAAATTCATGACTATTTTCCATACTTAGAAAAATTTCAAGAAGAAATCTCCTCTCTTCCCTTGGTGTAGTCATTTTGACCTACATTATTGGTGCCTCCTAGGGAATTATGCTAGCTGAATGTTAGAATCCAAAGCCTTTATCCATTGGGGAACAGAGTAAAAGAAAAAGAACAAAATAAAGAAAGGGGAGAGATATGGAGTAAAATTGTGTTTTTTCTTCAATGCAGCTACTTATAAGGGTGTCTTATTCAATGGATTTTCCTACTTCTGTTACCGCTTGACTTCTTGCTGAGGATTTTTTGGCCTTTTTATGTGTTTCTATCTTCTGAACAACTTCATTATATGTGGTATAGGATTTATTACAAGTCTCTTCATCTAGATCAAAAGTCTCCATGAACATTAGATATAAATACTCTACCTCTTCCACTTTGTCATAGGACAAAATTTTTTACCTCATGTACAACTCATGTAGATAGGAGTTGATCTAGGTAAGTGATGAACACCAAAAATGCTCATTTTATGTACACTTTTAAGGGGCATCATTACTGGTTTAATTAGCATGTGAGATGTATTTTTATTTAACTTGTGCATATAATTGATAGAAAATCCAGTATTATGCTTGAAGGATGTTTCTAGTGGAAATTGTGTATAAATGTAGGTTTTGCTAATAATATGGTGTTTTCCAATCTACATCCCATTTGGACCTAGCATGTCTTTGCTTCATTGAGTCTAAGGTATAGGGAGTAGGCACCTTAATCTTGTACCTTACTCTAGAGCCTTACTCTAGCACCTTACTCCCATACATGAGAGGCACCTTATTGGTGCCTTACTCCCATACATGAGAGGCACCTTACTCCCATATATGGGAGCTACCTTATTGGTGCCTTACTACCATACATGGGAGGTGCATTAATGGCACCTTACTCCCATACATGGGGAGGCGCCTTACTGGTGCCTTACTCCCATACATGGGAAGGCACCTTACTGGTGCCTTACTCCCACACATTGGAAGCACTTGCATTGGAGACTAAGTCAACATTGACCGATTGACTGAGAGGCTAAAGAGGTTGTTGCACGTGAAGACAAAGGAGAGTTATTTTAATTATGCATTATTATTAAAATAGAATAAGACACTTATTGTCAGTTGATTGACTAGTCTACCTTTTAAAGCTCCTAAAGCATTACTTTTAGGATACATTAATTTAGATTTGTTTGTTACGTACACCTAACAATTTTTATATTTATCCTTCTAGTGAATGGACATGCTTTAAAATAGCAAAATAAAATCTATGTAGAAACCAATTGTAACTAATCACGTTATGTGATTAAAATAGATTGATTTGTTATTGTAATGAGATCTAGCTATGCTTTATATAAATATGTAGGCCATATGAACAGGGGACAATGATTAATATTACACAAAAATTATTTTTCATTTCATTCTTTGTCTAAATTATTAAGAGTGCAAATACTCTTACTTGAGCAAGCTCTACGTAGCTAGTCGGGTGGACTATCTGCGGGAGCTTGGGCCCACTCCTTGCAGTAGTCCTCCCCTATTTTATTTTAGTTTTGTTATTTGCTTTTAGTAGAATAGATTTATTGCTTTATTTAATTTCAGTTGTGTGTGTTTATTTTTCCTATACATTTATTTTCTCGCACTTTATTTTCAGCATTTCATTTCTGGTATTGTAATTTATTTATTTAATTTTCTGCACTTAGTTTTATTTGGATTGGCTGAAATCAAAATGCAAAAACATCCCCCACCAAAATAAATAAGGTACAGAAAGATTCATTCCCCGACACTGCAGGCATATACTGTGCATGACACTTGTAAGTTTACGGACTTACCAGATTGATAATTTATGGAAGATAAATTATTGTTTTTCGAGACAATTTCTGCTCACCAGTAAGATCTTGAGCCATGATAAATATTTGATCTTCTTAGATTGGCTCTTCCTAGATATCTAGGTTTGATTCATCTTATATAAAATTTTTCCAAGAAGCTTTAAGCTCATCTTCCTCCAATATATTCAAATTATTATCCTAGAAGCTTGGCAGGCCATAATTCTCTGCTATGCTCAAATGTTTTAAAATCCCCTTAGCTTCTGCTTGGAGTTCTCAAATTATTTTGGTTCTTTCTATCACAAATTTTTGCCTTTTGAAGAAACTCCTAGTAGCTATTTTTGCCTAGGACCATGTTTCAATTTGGGATGTATTTTCAATCTTTCCCTATGTGCTCTTTGCCAGAACTTGAATATTTGCTGTTGTAAATAGTATTTCTTGCAATAAGGTGATGGATGCAGTGAACTCATCCTCCACCCAACCCAATATCTCCTTAATATTGGTCATGTGTAACAATGTGGTACTTTCCTTCAAGCCTATATTATGGATGTCATTGAACATCTCCTTTCTGACTACCTTGGCCTTTTTTTTTTGGACAACCCAATAGTTTTGCTAGTGCTTTCTTGGATTTGTTTTTGTAGGTCTTCCACTTGTTTTCTTAAAACCTAAATTTGTTTGGTAGCTTTCTTTGCTTCTTCCTTATATGGTGCTACTTCATCAAATTTTTCTTCCCACTTCTTTGCCTCATTCTTCAGAGCCTTTTTAGTGGTTTTCTACTCACTCAAGGCTGCCTCCAAATATTTCCTTTCCTCTTCAGCTTTGAGGTATTTCTATTTGTAATATTTAGCATTTAATTATATGGTCCCCATGTAAGCTTAGGCCTTTCCCCATTTATATTCCATAGGTAGTTGAGTGATGTCTTCAGTAATCATTTCATATTGGTAATCTTATAGAGTCATTTATCCCTTCAAATTATGTACTAAGGGAGTAATTTTTATTATTGAACATTGCATACTGATGGGATCCAGAGTTATCCCCTCTTTGGTATGGGCTCTGTTCTTGGAAACTTGGGTGTAGAAATAATTCCACCAGTTTGAGGTGTTCTAGTTAGCTTTCTTCATATATTTTAGCTTGGATATGGTGGGGTGAATTTTATAAGGGAAGAGGGGATGGATTTGAGGTTAGGGAAATTGATAGCATGAGGGAAAGGAATGATGACTATTGTGGCATCCACATTTGATGGTCCTATGAGTGGATTTGTGGGAGCAGTTGAGGATCTTTTTAGGTTGGATTGGGTTTATGGTTTTGGTGATGATGGTGATAGTGGAGGTTGATGATTGGAGGGAGAGGAAATATCATCTTCATCTATAGAATGGGAAGGGGGTTTTCTTTGGGATTGATAAGAGGATGAAGTAATATCGATAGAAATCATACCTAGTAATTCTTATGGCTCCTTAATAGAGACTGATCATTTGGTAGAAGTTGACTCTTTGGTAGGAACTAATTTATCTTCAAGAGTTGGTCCTTCAATAAGGGTTGTTTTTTTTAGGGGATGATTCTTCAATAAGAGTAGATCTTTCAGTAGGGTTTTGCATAGTTGTGAATTTTGCAATTTAGCACAAATATTTAATTTTCCAAAATGTTAATTTTGCAAATTTTGGGACTATAGAGGTCGACCCGTTCACCCAAAAAAAATAGGATCCAATTTTTTTAAGGGTAAATTCACCCTATTGTCATAAGGTTTCCTGCCTAATTTTTTCCCTAAATTTATTAAAAATAAAAAATATCCCACCCAATTCGCCCCTTGTACCCCATTATATATAGTTAACCATAACAGCGACTCTCATACAATTACAATATTAATTTTTTTGGATAGCGAGCAATACAAAGCAGACGACTAACAAAACATGAGTCCACGATTGACAAAAGGTGACTGGACATAAGATGACTGGTATAAGGTGACTAGCATAATGTGATTGGCATAAGGCAAGTGGTAGATAGCAAGTGGCAAAATGCGAGTGGTAGAAGGCAAGTGGCATAAGGTGAGTTGTAGAAGGCGAGTGGCATAAGGTGAGTGGCATAATGCGAATGGTATAAGGCGAGTGGTAGATGGTGAGTGGTACAAAGCGAGTGGCATATGGCGAGTGATACATGGAGAGTGGCAAATAGCAAGTGGTACATGGTGAGCGACACAAGGTGAGTGGCATATGGTGAGTGGTAGATGGCGACTAACAATAATTTTATAGTTTTAGGCATCAAAATATAATTAAACATAGACATATTTATACTCATTGGAAATATCTTTTTAAGCCCGATCTAATGGTGGTATTTTTATGAAGTTTGAATATGATTTAATAGGTCAAAAGTGATCCCAAATATGGTGGTGAGGAGGTAATATCATTTTGAGGTAGATTTTGACCTACTAAATCATCTCAAAACTTCATAAAAATACTACCATTAGATCAGGCTTGAAAATATCTTTCCAACGAGTACAAATATGTCTATATTTGGATATATTTTTATGCTTAAAATTTTAAAATGATTATCAATCACCATCTGCCAATCGCCTTCTACCAGTCACCATGTGGTGACTGGTAGAAGGCGACTGGTATAAGGTGAGTGGCATAAGGTGACTGGCAAATGGTGAGTGGCACAAGGTGAGTGGTACATGGTGAGTGACACATGGCAAGTGGTACATGGTGAGTGGCACATGGCGAGTGGCACAAGGTGAGTGGCATATGGTGAGTGGTAGATGGTGAGTGGTAGATGGCGACTAAAAATAATTTTATAGTTTTAGGCATAAAAATATATCCAAACATAGGCATATTTGTACTCATTGGAAAGATATTTTTAATCCTATTCTAATGGTGGTAGTTTTATGAAGTTTTAATATGATTTAATAGGTCAAACATGGTCTAAAATATGGTTATAAGGAGGTAATGTCATTTTGAGGTAGACTTTGACCTACTAAATAATCTCAAAACTTCATAAAAATGCCACCATTAGATCAGGATCAAAAAGAGATTTCCAACGAGTATAAATATGTCTATGTTTGGATATATTTTGATGCCTAAAATTATAAAATTATTATCAGTCACCATATTCCAGTCGCCTTCTGCCAGTCGCCATGTGGCGACTGGCATAAGGCGAGTGGTATAAGGCGACTGGAAGATGGCAAGTGGTACAAGGTGAGTGGTATATGGTGAGTGGTATATGGAAAGTGGTACATGACGAGTGGCACATGGCAAGTGGCACAATGTGAGTGGTAGATGGCGATTGGCAGATGGCGATTGATAATCATTTTATAGTTTTAGGCATCAAAATATATCCAAACATAGGCATATTTGTACTCTTTGGAAAGCTCTTTTCAAGCCTGATATAATGGTGGTATTTTTATGAAGTTTGAATATGATTTAATAGGTCAAATGTGGTCCCAAATATGTTTATAATTTATGTGTAAAATGTTTGAAAATTCACCATATTTTGATAAATTTTTTGCAAAATTTTGAAAAATTCGCCCCATAGTTTATACATGATTCACCTTGATTCACCCCAAATTTATAAATACTTTTTCGATACTACCCCTTATGCATAACCCTGTATTTCAGCTAATTTGTTTAGCTCTTGGGTGCTAATATCATGTTGCTCAGGGGGATGTTCTATATTTCCTTCTATATTCTCTTCTATATTTTCTTCTATGTTTTCTTGTAAATTCTCTTATTATTTCACTTCTTTTTCTTATGTGTCCCCTATTTAAGAGTCTACATGTGCTTCTACCTACCTGCTCTTCTTATGTTTCACTACTACTACCAATTTTGACTTCCTCTTCCTAGATATGAGAAGATGATCATCATTAGACTCTATGTCATATGTGGAGGGGAGAATGAATTTACAAGCTATTTTCTTTGGAATTTCTATTTACTCAATAGCAATTCCCTTTCCTTTATCCTAGTTGGTTTACCATTTTTCAGTGTTAGGTAGAATATTGATTCCATTGATAACTAGTGGAACCTTATCCATAAGAGTTTCAGACCATGTAGCTTGATACTTGTCATACCAGGCAAAGAATTCATGATCAACTTTTAGTCCTGTTGGTCACGAATCTGCCACAGGAAAGGATTTTAACATAAATGCACCCTAGACCCGGCCAACATTGAAAGGTCGAGAGAAAGAAATGTCTCCCGGACCAATCTCCAGAGAGGGCTGGTTCCCTTACTAAATTTTATATTCTTGAAGACTAGAGTTACAGGAAAGGAATTGGAAATATGCAAGAAAGAAATGGGAAATATAGCCATAGGCTGAATTTATCAGATCTTGGAAAGATTAGCAACAGATAACCTCAAGCACACTAACAACATATAACAAAATATAGCGACGTAATTTACTTACAACCTTGCACAGATAACCTTCAGAATCGCATTCCAGAACTCACTTCCTCACTAGAAATATTTAAACTCAGACGTAGAATTCAAATTTAGCAGCAGATAAGAAATACGAGCGTAAATGAGGAATGCATAAGATAGAAGGAAAAACACACAGAAAGTTGCTTGCAAAACCAGTGGCCAAATATCTTTCATTCATGCAAAGAACTTGAAAAGTTTTTCAGCAAAAGTCTCTCTCTCGATGCCTCTTTCTGAGATATACATTGATATTTATAGAGGTCTTGCCTCTTTGTAGCATTTAAAACATGAAACGAACTTCCTCGAGATCTACAAAATGTGCAACAGAAATAAGGAAATGATCCCCTTAAACCAGCCTCGGAGAAGTCAAAAATTGAATGAAACAAGGAACCGGTCGTCTTCATTAAATGGTCATTCTCGGAGCATGCTTGGACCGTTAGAAAATCATGAACAGAAGCTTTAAATAATGGAGGCATCTTCAATTTTGGTGGCTTCAAAAGCTACAGGCCTGAGCACGTTCTTCTATCTTGCATGCATTGGAAAGCAGCAAAACATTAAATTTTGGAGAGCTTTTAATCCTCGAAAATCGCAATACCTCATCGGGCCGTTGAACTGCTTTCTGGCACGAAATTGTGACGGGTCGCAAAAATGCGACATGTCGCGAAATCGTGACATATTCTCTATCCGTACGCTTTTGCCACTTTGGGTCACGAAAACCAACCATGTCACGAAATCGTGACGTATTTGGCTCTTTGTTCTCCTTCGTCACCTTAGGTCGCGAAAACGCGACGCGTCGCGAAATCGTGACGTTCTGTACTATTCTGCTCCTTCCCTGCTCTGCTCCCGTGAAACTATGACCTGTCGCGATTTCGCGACATTTTTTCCCATGTTATCCTTTCGCTGTTTCGAACCGCGAAAATGCGACAAGTCGCGATTTCGCTACATCTTTCTCTCGCTTGGTCTTCTCTTTGCTCCTCGTCGCGAAAATGCGACATGTCGCGAAATCGCGACATCTTCTACTTTCTGTGCCCTTCTCTTCTTTATACCCTACCATTTTCTCTTTTCTCCTTCGCGAAAACAAGACATGTCACGAAATCATCGACATTCCTTCTCTATCCTTAGACCTTCATCCTCTTACAGAAGGAATATGTCACGAAATCATGACATTCTCACTATTTTTCTATCACGATATCGCGATGTCTTCTTCTTGGCTTCATCTCCAAAAATGTCATGAAATCGCGACGTCTTCCATGCCTTATGCTTTTTCTTCAACTTGACCGCGATAACGCGACATGTCACGATATCGCGACGTTTTTTACATTCTGCCTCCGTGTTCACTTTTCTATCGTGATATCGCGACGAGTTTCATTGCCATTACCCTTTGCTCAATTATGTCACGATTTCGTGACCTTTTCTATCACTCTGCTTTATGGCCATCGCAAGTCGTGAAAATGCGACATGTCACGAAATCGTGACAATTTTACTGCTCTGCCTTCGTTGACCACTTTGACCATGATTTTGGAACACGTCGCGATATCGCGACATTCTCCGGCTTTGGCTTCTCTCTCCTCTAAACACCCGCGATAGCGCGACATGTCGCGATATCATGACAGTTTTGAAGCCACGCTCTCCATGCTGCTTTTCGTCGCGATATCGCGACAGTCTTCGGACTTAGCTGTTTTGGCACCAAAACTCGTAGAAAAACATAGAATAAGCAACAATCAAAACAATGTGGCAAAAATGCCAACATTCTTGGCGGCTCGCAGGGTATACAGTTCTGCTGTATGCACGAATCCCAGGCCTGAATCCATTGGGCAACAGAGTCAAGAAAACTGGAGGAACAGAATGCTGACTGATGGGGAACATCTCTGCTGACTGCTGCAACAACTCTTGCTGACTTACAAAAAACTCAAGTAGATCTGCATTTGGCCTAGTTCACCAGGTGCTGTAAAAGGATCTCCATGGTAGTGATAAAAGCACCAGGGTTGCCAAAATGAGAATGAATGAAATGAGCGGAGTGAGGACTATGGAATGGGAATGAAATGGTGGAATGATGAAAATGAAAGAGTGAAAGCGGTAGATACAACAACTGAAGAGGGAGCTACTGTGTTACCAGCTACGGGGATGGAGGAAAAATGAATAATGGAATGGAAGTGGATGGGATGGTGAAAGCGGTGGAAACTGCGAATAAATGCTGAAACGACAATGGATTAGAAGAAAAGGAAAAGAAGAAGCGGGAATATCAGAGAGGGGGAGTAGAAACAACAGTAGTGGCTTGATTACGGATGGTAGAAGAAGGAATGAGCGAGGAAGGGAATGAAAAGAAGGGAGTGGAAGGAAGAAATTAACAAAAGCCACTATCTGTTGGGAAGGAAGAAGAAAAAAGAAAGAAATAAACGTACCTACGGGCTCGCATACAAAAAGAGCCGGAGTTGACGATTCACAGAGGAAATTCACAATACCTTTTTTTTTTTTCTTTTTTTTTTTCTTTCTTTTTTTTTACAAAAGCAAAATAACTGTACAAGGTAATACTGGACTCATACTTCATGGAGTGTAGGCTTTCAGATGAAATTCGTTCACTGAAATAGGAAGTGGGCTGCCATCCAAATCTTCCAGATGAAATGAATTTGTTGCATCGACACTGACAATGCGGAATGGACCCTCCCATAGAGCGTCAAACTTCTTGTGCATTCCTGGCTTGGCTTTCCTTTCATTCCATTTCAGGACCAAATCACCCACCTTGAGTGGACGATCAGTGGAATTTTTATGGAACCATTTTGAAATAACCTTTGTATGCTTAGCAAACTCCTCATAGGCCAAAGAACGTTGCTCTTCCAACTGCAACAACTGAGCCAACCGCATATCCAGGGAATCCATATCTGCTTCATCATCCTGAAATCCTTGCAATTGCTATAATACTGGCAATTCTAGATGAACAGGCAACCTTGCCTCTTTTCCATATACCAGGGCATATGGTGAAGTCTTGATAGACTTCTTGATTGAAATCCTATCTGCCCACAAGGCTTGATTCGAGCAGAAGGTGCCATGATCTCTTGTTATCCCCCAAGGATCTCTTCAAAATCCATAGCAAGTTCTTGTTTGTGGACTCCGCCAAGCCATTCCCCTGAGGGTAATAGTTAGAGGATGTCTTCAAGAAAACACCATACTTGTTTGCAAATTCCGCTAGCTCAGCTCCAATGAATGGAGTTCCGTTATCTGTGATAATAGCATCAGGAACGCCAAAACGTGTGATTAGCCCTTCAATGAAAGAGATCACCACATCTTGATTTGCAACCCTGGTTGGAATAGCCTCAGACCATCTCGTGAAATAATCTATAGCTGTCAAGATATACTTGTGTCCAGCTGAAGAATTCGGATCAATGATCCCAATAAAGTCCAGCCCCCACTGCTGAAAAGGTGCTTCAACCTGAATTGGATGCAGGGGCAATGATGCATTTCTAACCCTTCCTGTATACCTCTGACATCTGTCGCATGCTTGGGCAATCCTGAAAGCATCTGTGAACAAAGTTGGCCAATAGTAACCAGCCCGAATAATTTTTAAAGCCATTGGTCTACCTGCATAGTGTCCTCCTGATATGCCAGAATGAAACTCCTCCAGGAGTCTAGCCTTCTCTGATTCCTTGACACACCTTAAAAGAACGCCATCAATATTCTTGAAAAACAATCCTTCGGGCAGCAACGCATACCTGAGAGCTTGCAGGTGAAACCTTCTCCGTTGTGAGGCATTTAACTGTGAAGGGCATCTGCCAGTTGTGAAATAACTAATCAGGTCATCAGCCCAATCTTGTCCTTGTACTGAAAAGGTTCACCAGATTCTTATCTCCAGCAAGATCATCTGCTTGAAAATCAACTATCCCAGATGCTGTCAGTCTTTGCTAAGTGTTGGCATAAGGCCTTACCCCGCACCAGCTTGGTCGGATGAATCTCAACATCAAATTCTTGAATTTTGGTGACCCAACCAGCGCGTTTATCACCCATCTCACCCTGAATGATGAAATTCCTTACATCGGGATGTATAACATAGACGACTGTCCTACTCTGAGATATGAAGTGCTTGAATTTCTTAAGAGACTTCATAACAACATATACCTGCTTTTCAATGAAATTATATCTTGCCTCATGAGGTAAGATAACCTGACTAAGGAAAGCAATGGGCCTTTCATTCCCATCGTCTCCTTTCTGTGTGAGTACTGCGGCATAGCTCTCATCTTCTTCGACTGCATACAAAATGAAATCTTTCGAATAATCAGGATTAATTAATACAGGAGCCTGTGCTATTCTGTCCTTAATTTCTTGGAATGCCTCCTTCCTCTGAGTCGTCCACTTAAATTTTGCGTCCTTCTTCAACAACTCAGTCATGGGCTTGACGACCTGGGCAAAGTCAGAAATGAACTTCCTGATAAAATTAATCTGTCCGAAGAAAGACTGTAGCTCTTTCTTATTGGCAAGGAGCGACAGTTTCTTCAATGCTTCGACTCGAGATGAGTCAATTGCCAAACCATCTTCTGAAATGACATGCCCCAAGAGTTTCCCTTCCTTCACTGCAAAAACTGACTTCTTTGGATTAATGGAAATACCAAACTCTCTACATTTTCCAAAGATTTGCCTCAGATGAGAACAGTGATCTTCCCGTTTATGTGAAAAGACAGTCATATCATCAAGATAAATGACAATAATCTTGTTCAAAAGCTCCTCGAATGCAATGTCCATGGCTCTCTGGAATGTGGCCCCAACATTGGACAATCCGAAAGGCATGCGCTGATAAGCAAAAGTGCCCCACTTGGTTGTGAATGCGGTCTTGTACTGGTCCTCATCCCTAACCCAAATTTGGTTATATCCAGAGAAACCGTCTAGCAATGAGAAACACTGAGCCCCAACAACAACATGAAGTATCTGATCAATGCGAGGCAAGGGATAGTGATCTTTCAGAGATGCACGGTTCAGATTTTGAAAATCTACACACAGTCGTATGTCTCCATTTTTCTTTCGAACCGAAACCAGATTAGCGACCCAAGTCGAGTGCTTAACCGGATATATAATCTTGGCCTGCAACATTTTCACAAGTTTGGCCCTCATAAGAGTCTCAATCTTTGGGTTCATTGGTCGCTGCTTTTTCCTGAAGGGTTTGACTCCTTCTTCCAACTCAATAGTATGCTGAATAATCTGTTTGTCATATCCCCTCAGATCCTCGTAACTCCAGGCCACGATATCAAAAAATTCTTGACACAGTTGCCTGATCTCTTGCAGTTCATTAGGAGTAGAATCAGTCCCAATCTTAATGACCTTATTGGGTTCCAACTGTAGTTCCATATAATTTTTATTATCGATCTCAACCCGATGTTTCTTGGACCGATCATGCTGATCAAACAAACTTTCTAGAGTGATAAGACCTTTCGAAATATGATTATTCTGCAATTGAATCAGACCATCGGTTTCTTCGTGCTCCAAGGTTCTTCCTTTGATAGTGGCAACTTCTTGAATCAAAAAGTTAATGATTTGCTCATCGCTCTCGAAGACTTGCCAGAAAGTGTCTTTGTCTAGAACGCTAGGCCTGTACACCATTCTTACTATTTTTGGTTTCTTTACTACCTGCTCAATGGGAGAAAAATTTGCTCCAAGAGATGCTAGAAGATCAGCATGCTTATTCAGCTCTCGTGAAATGGCTTGAATATTCAGAGCTGTGAAAGACTCAAAAAGGTCCCACACTTGGTTGCGATATGCTTTGAGATAATGTTGCTTGGAAATACACCTGTTTGTTACTTGGTTTACAATCAACTCAGAATCACCAAAAATTTGCAACTGTTCAATTCCCAATTTTCTTGCCTTTTTCAAGCCTAGGCATAATGCTTCGTACTCGATAGCATTGTTAGTACAATTCCAAGTGAGACGGTATGAATATGTTCTTTGTAAGCCAGAGGGAGAAATTAGAACAATACCTGCTCCTGCACCATTTTTGCATCTTGCCCCATCAAAATACAACTTCCATAATTGATCGGGGATAGAGCTCTGATCATCTTGGTTAAGGAATACCTGCATTGTGCCATCCTCGGGCTTTGTGATAGAATAACAACCGATTTCGGTCTCCAGCATAGCATTGAAATCAAGCATTGAAAACTCATCTTCCAACTGAAGCTCATCCAAAACCTCATTCATCAAATCAGAACCTTCTAACTCTTCGGTTAGCATGTTGACAGACTGCATGGTCTTTCCTGCTTCATCCAACCTTTCAATATGAAAAGAGGAAGGTTTTTCATTATGAATTCGGATTCTCTTTCCTTTAAAAGGGATCTCCAAGTGAGAATAATCCAGTGAAAGGTAGCCTCCCAACTTAGCAGTAAATTCTCTTGATAAGCACATATTGAAATACGGTTCTAGATCGACCACAACTATCTCCTGAATGACTGTAATCTGAGGCATACTTTGTAAAAGAATCGGGACATCCTTGATTACACCTACTATTTTCACAGGAGTACCATCCAACTGCAAGACTCCAGGGCTACTTCGTGTGTATTCCATACCCATAACTTTGCAAACTGCCTTTGGCATGACAGTTGTAGCGGCACCGAAATCAATCATGCAGTTATGCACGATCCAACCCTCCATTCGAAGTGATAGATAAAATGGGGGTGGTCTATTCTTTCCAGTGGTTGAAGTGGTTAACGCTTGAGCATAAATTGTCTGGGTTGGATTCTTCTCACTATATTTTACAGATTTCAAGGATTCTTGCAATAAATCTACCTGTCCAGGCAATTGTAATGCATCATAAAGACTAACCTTAGCTGGGATCTTCTTCAATTCTTCGACAATGTTGTATGCAGCCACAACAGATTCCTTCTTTTCAATGGGGGGGTCATATCTGCTCCGATACTGTTGAGTGGCTTCTACTCTCAACCTTTTAGTCAATGATGGGTACTTCAGCTTTTCTCTTGCTTGTTCCTCTGCTTCCGATCTTGCCCATGTAGCTATGGATTTTTCTTGTACTCTATGTGGAATAGGATCTTTTGGTAAAATAGGCGCATCTAGCTTTGATACTGACACAGGAGTTTTCACTTGTTTCTTCAAATCAGCTGGCACTTTTAATGGCTCTAGCTCAGCAGGATCTACTGTAATAGGCTTCTTTCCAGTCCTCGTGAGAACTAAAACTTGTTCTTCAGATGGAACCATTAAGCTATGACCTACCTCAGAGATCATGTTGACTTGCCCTCCCAAAGAGCTAGCGGCCAATGTCTGCACATAATTCAAATGAACCATGCAAGTGTCTTCGCCATGTGGATCATTACATGTTGAACACCAATATGTTCTTTCTACAAGGATCGCATCTTCATTTGCCAAAACAGTCAGGTTCTTCTCGGGTGCTTTGCTTGTTGAAGCAGCTTGTTCTCTAGTAATCGACGGAGGCTGAAATCTCCTGGGCTGGAAATCTCGCTCAGCCTGCTTCCTTTCAATAAGTGTGATCTTATTGCCCATTGCTCTTATAGCGAAATTGGCAGATTTTACCTCTTGCAAGAGTGTCGTATAAGGATCAGGATTTATAGGCGCAGGAGGTGCTGGTAAGGGCAAAGGTGCTGGTGGCATCGATAATGCCGGGAATGAAGTGGAAGCGGGGAATGGCAGAATGTTGGGTGCAGGCAACTAGGGATTTGCTGAAGTAGGGAGCTGAGGAACTGGAATGGGTGCGATCTGAGGTGCACTTGAGCTCCATGATGGGGTAGGATACATGGAAGGCATGGGTTGTGAAAGTGAACCAGAGTACAAATACTTAGGAAGATCAGGTATGATAGGCATTGTTACCTTTGGAGGAAGCCTACCTATAGCAATCAAATCAACTTTCGCCTTTAACGCTTGTTCGAACAGCTCTGGAAATGTAGTCACGTTGGACTGCCGAACAGCCCAACCGATGTCTGTGTTAAACGCTCTGAGGTAGTAAAATGCAGCTAGTTCATCAGCAGGTCGAAGACCATCAAGAATTCTCTGCCAGCTTCTGGTAAATCTGACATTGAAGTCAGCTATCTCTTCCTACGGGTGCCTTTGAATTACATTAAATTGATGCAATAAAGAGTATGGATCAGCTTGTTCATGAAAATTTTTGACTAACAATTCTCCTAATTGATCCCATGATGTAATGGTGCCTGGTTGCAATGATCGGTACCAATACAACAATTTACCTCTCAGGGATAACACCAACAACTTTATCATCACATCTTCATCGGTTATGTCATGAATGGCCGCCAAAGAAGCTACATCATTAATATGCTCATAAGCAGTCTTACCAGTACCATCATAGGTCGGCAAAGCTTTCAAAGCAGCTTGAGGGACTGGATTTTGAGCCAATAAGTTCAAAGCTCCCGAACCATTCCATGCCGAGAACTTCTTGGGTTGAGGATACTGGGCCATTGGGACTAGTGTATGTGACTGAGAAGATGGAAAACTAGTAACAATACCAGGGATTTGTGTAGATATGGCAGATGATGCAAGCGATGGGGAAACCAACCTAGAGTGTTCACCTTTTTTTGTGTTGTCAAGTTCAAAAAACTCAACAAGATTTTCAACTTTTTTGGACTTTGATCTCGTGATCATGAAGTACAGCTTTCACTGTATCCACGTTCAGAGATTTTTGGGTACTGCAGAGTCACCAAATGTTCTAACTATACGGCATGAAGGCGAACATTAAACCCTCAATACTATGGGATCTTTCTGAGACAGAAATAGTCTGTCCCACCGGGCATGCCAAAACCTGTTGGTCATGAATCTGCCATAGGAAAGGATTTTAACATAAATGCACCCTAGACCCGACCAACATTGAAAGGCTGAGAGAAAGAAATGTCTCCCGGACCAATCTCCAGAGAGGGCTGGTTCCCTTACTAAATTTTATATTCTTGAAGACTAGAGTTATAGGAAAGGAATTGGAAATATGCATAAAGAAATGGGAAATATAGCCACAGGCCGAATTTATCAGATCTTGGAAAGATTAGCAGCAGATAACCTCAAGCACACTAACAACATATAACAAAATATAGCGACGTAATTTACTTACAACCTTGCACAGATAACCTTCAGAATCGCATTCCAGAACTCACTTCCTCACTAGCAATATTTAAACTCAGACGCAGAATTCAAATTTAGCAATAGATAAGAAATACGAGCGTAAATGAGGAATGCATAAGATAGAAGGAAAAACACATAGAAAGTTGCTTGCAAAACCAGTGGCCAAATATCTTTCATTCATGCAAAGAACTTGAAAAGTTTTTCAGCAAAAGTCTCTCTCTCGATGCCTCTTTCTGAGATATACATTGATATTTATAGAGGTCTTGCCTCTTTGTAGCATTTAAAACATGAAATGAACTTCCTCGAGATCTACAAAATGTGCAACAAAAATAAGGAAATGATCCCCTTAAACCAGCCTCGGAGAAGTCAGAAATTGAATGAAACAAGGAACCGGTCGTCTTCATTAAATGGTCATTCTCGGAGCATGCTTGGACCGTTAGAAAATCACGAACAGAAGCTTTAAATAATGGAGGCGTCTTCAATTCTGGTGGCTTCGAAAGCTACAGGCCTGAGCACGTTCTTCTATCTTGCATGCATTGGAAAGCAGCAAAACATTAAATTCTAGAGAGCTTTTAATCCTCGAAAATCGCAATACCTCATCGGGCCGTTGAACTGCTTTCTGGCGCGAAATTATGACGGGTCGCGAAAACGCGACATGTCGCGAAATCATGACATATTCTCTATCCGTACGCTTTTGCCACTTTGGGTCGCGAAAACCAACCATGTCACGAAATCACGACGTATTTGGCTCTTTGTTCTCCTTCGTCACCTTAGGTCGCGAAAACGCGACGCGTCGCGAAATCGCGACGTTTCGTACTATTCTGCTCCTTCCCTGCTCTGCTCCCGTGAAACTATGACCTGTCACGATTTCGTGACATTTTTTCCCATGTTATCCTTTCGTTGTTTCGAACCGCAAAAACGTGACAAGTCACGATTTCGCTACATCTTTCTCTCGCTTGGTCTTCTCTTTGCTCCTCGTCGCGAAAATGTGACATGTCGCGAAATCGTGACGTCTTCTACTTTCTATGCCCTTCTCTTCTTTATACCTGTGAAACTGCAACATGTCACGAAATCATGACATTTTCTCTTCCTTGGCCTTCATCCTCTTATACCCATGAAATGCAACATGTCGCGAAATCGTGACAGTTTTCTCTTCCTTGACCTTCATCCTCTTACAAGCAGCGAAAACAAGACATGTCACGAAATCGCGACATTTTTTACATTCTCGACTGTTGCTTTTTCTATCGTGATATCGCGACGTCTTCTTCTTGCTTGGCTTCATCTCCAAAAATGTCATGAAATCGCGACGTCTTCCATGCCTTATGCTTTTTCTTTAACTTGACCACGATAACGTGACATGTCGCGATATCGCGACGTTTTTTACATTCTGCCTCCGTGTTCACTTTTCTGTCGCGATATCGCGACGAGTTTCATTGCCATTACCCTTTGCTCAATTATGTCACGATTTCGTGACCTTTTCTATCACTCTGCTTTATGGCCATCGCAAGTCACGAAAATGCGACATGTCACGAAATCGCGACAATTTTACTGCTCTGCCTCCGTTGACCACTTTGACCGTGATTTTGGAACACGTCATGATATCGCGACATTCTCCGACTTTGGCTTCTCTCTCCTCTAAACACCCGCGATAGCATGACATGTCGCGATATCATGATAGTTTTGAAGCCACGCTCTCCATGCTGCTTTTCGTCGCGATATCGCGACAGTCTTCGGACTTAGCTGTTTTGGCACCAAAACTCGTAGAAAAACACAGAATAAGCAACAATCAAAACAATGTGGCAAAAATGCCAACAAGTCCCCACTTAGAGCTTAATTCAATTTGTGTCCTCATCATCCACCAAGCCATGATTTTTACTGATGTTCAATCATCTCCCTTATTTTGCATTATCTTTATAAATTTATATTCTAACACATGGCTTGGATTATCTTTGGGGTTCCAATCCATCACATGTTTGTATAAATCATGCCATGGGACCAACGATTGCATCTGCTCTACATGCCATTCTAGCACTTCATCTTCTTCATTATTCCTGCCTTGTTTGTCAATTTTCCTTTTAGACTGATGGAATTGTTTGAAGGTAGTTTTGTTTAGAGAAGTCTGCCTTTCTGCAAACCTATCAAGGGGATCATATTTCTATCTCTATGGAAATTCCACTAACTTTAGGTTCTTTAGAGCTGGAGTGATTCACTTATGGTCTCATTTCTTTGATACAATGAACCCTTCAAACTAGAAAGTCATAAAACATGTAACAGTCTTATCAATACCTATTTCGCACTTATTGTTGATGTATTCAGTCTATCTTACATACTCTAGGTGAAACAATCATTTAGTAGCATAATACGAGAATAAGAAAGGTTTCCTTGTGAAACCATATAGTCTGATGACTACTCCCTATATTAAAATGAAACAATCCCCTTATTTGGCATGAGGATGATGTAAACTATCTCGTAATTTTTTGGGAAGTCTACGTATCTCACCATACATAATTTGCAAAGTAGGGCCTAGGAATTCCATGTTAAAATAGTAGTATGATTCAGCCTTTGAGAGCACCATTGTCCATTCATATACAGGTAAAGGTTTTCCTTATTTATCTTTCTGGATTGTAGGAATGAAGGGGAGTTTTTTTATTGAAAGAAGAAGAAAATCCATAGCAGATAAGAATAAAAGCTAAAAGCCTCCTACGAACCCCTCTATATTCTAGATAAGCCTGCATGTATTTGATAAGATATATATGTTGGCCAATCAAAGTAAATTTTAACTATGCTCTTATCTACGATGGTAGTGTCATAGAACTTAGGGTTTGAAATACATTGTGCTACTACAATCTACCACCCATACACTTGTGCATCTAACTCTAATCCCACCACCATAGCTAACATGGAGAACAATTCTTTACTTTTAACTTTTGATAAAGGAATGGGTTTTTCTGGTAGAGCTCCATCAGGAGGAGGTTCTAACAAGAGCAATTACAGAAACAACTTAATATTAAATATGGGGGTATAATATTTGGCTTGCATAACTGGGTCAAGTGGTATGCGATTTACAGTTGGTTTTCTGCCTGTATTGAAGACAACCCTGATTGTATTGAGATCTAAGGTAAAAATTACTTCACCCTAGAATTCCTAACTATCCTATGCTTTATGTCATAAAACATCACCATGGCTCTGATTAGCTTAGGGTAGGGGTGGACAAGAGTGCATATATACCATGAAAGTAAATAGTGGAAAGAGAAAGTACTTGGAGTCGATGGGGTGACACCTTTCACTACTCTAGCCTCCATAGTTTTTTGAATCTTCTCTGGATTTTTCTAGGTGATGATTGTATCAATTATGAAGGCATATGAGCCTATAAAACCACCTTTCTATCCTCCCACATTACACATTTTTGTAGCAGCTAAAGAATATCTTGCCGTGTTTGCTTGTCATGGTTCCATCGCGTAAAAATTATGGAAGCGCTTTGAGAAAAATCATAAACCTTGAGATAATTTGGAGAATTCTTTGCAGGGAAAATTTAGAAAATAGAGGTGTGAGGAAAAGGGCTTCCATGGTATAAATAAACATGCATGCATGCATTAAGGTGCCATATAGTAATTACGGTTGGTGGTGCATGTTTTACGAATAATTTTGAATGTTACTAGGTGTCTTGTTTCATGTGCCACCCTATTGAAACCAACTGCTATGCATCACCACCTCCTTTGGAATAACAACTTCATGTTACCCATTTTTTATGCCAATAACTTTGCATGGTTGTACTTGAATAGAGCATGATTAAAATTTCAAGAAAACTAACTTTCCTGCCAAAAGCAAAAAGGTGTCGTTATTTGACTTCCACCGTTGAATGCCAAAATATTATGAAACCATGACCATTTTCCATGAAGCGGCTTATAAATGACAAAATGTGGTAAAATTATGACCATTTTATTTGAAGTGACTTCTGAATACCAAAATGTCATGAAATCACAACCATTTTTCTTGAAGTGGCCTCTGAATGCCAAAATGTCACAAAATCGTGACCATTTTCCTTGAAGTACCCTCAGAATGATAAAATATTAGGAAATTATGATCATTTTACTTGAAGTGACCTATGAATACTGAAATATCATTAAATCATGACCATTTTACTTGGATTGGACTCTAAATAGCAAAAATATCATGACATCATGGCCATTTTTCTTGAAGTAGCCTCTAAATGCCAAAAAATCGTAAATTTTGTGACCATTTTTCTTGAATTGTCTTATGGATGCCAAAATATTATGAAATCATGACCATTTTTCTTGAAGTGGCCTTTGAATTCTAAAATGTCATAAAATCATGACCATTTTCCTTGAAGTAGCCTCTGAATGCTGAAATATCACGAAATCATGACCATTTTTCTTGAAGTGTGACTTAGTAAAAATAGCATATTTACATGTAATACAGGTAGGGGGAGGAGTTTTATCTTACTTGAAGTACAAATTCAAGTGGAATCCATTGATAGGGATAAGCTATAATTTACCCTTATTATTTTTTAGTTGAAAGGAATTCTATCATTTTTATTCAATTATTTCAAAAGGTCCTTTCAAGAAAACATCAATTTTTTTATGGTTCCCATTTTGCTTTTTTCTCATTCCATATCAGAACTAGGTCTCCTACCTTAAAGTTTATATGAGTAGCCCTTTTGTCAAACCATTTCTTGTGTCTTTCATGTGTTTTTTATAGTGGTTTTAAGCTTGTTCTTTCTGTTCTACTAGCTACAAGAGTTGTATCAACCTGTTCTCCATTGGTTCCACTTCTTCCACAATAGTTTGATTGAGCAACATTAAAGCAAGTATTTCTATGTGTATCGGGAGGTTGGCTTCCTTACCATAGACTAATTAGTAAGGAGAGGTGTTTATGAATTTCTTGATTGTAATCATGTCATCCCATAACACCTGATCTATCAAAGAGTTCCAGCTTCTCCTATTATCTTTCAGAGCCCGCTGTAATATCTAGAGTAGGTTTTTATTCATTGATTTAGCTAAACCATTTTCTTGGGGATAATAATTTTAAGGAGTCTTCAAATATATCCCATATTTAACAGTGAAATCGATCATTTTAGCATCTATGAAATATATGCCATTGTCTATGACCAATGCAATAGGGATACTAAACCTCGTTATTAAGCTTTCAAATAATTATATCATAATTTCCTGATCAACTTTCTTAGTAGGCACTGCTTCAGCCCACTTAGTGAAGTAATTAGTGACAGCAAGAATATATTTGTGCCTTGTATATGAGTTAGGCTCTATTACCCCAATGAAGTCCAAACCCCATTTTTGAAAAGGTTCTTCAACCTAAATAGGTTTTCAAAGGCATTAAAGCATTTCTATTTTTCCCAATATTCCTTTGGCATTCTTCATAGTTTTTTGTTATTCTAAATGCATATGAGAAAATAGATGACCAATAGCAATTTGTTCTGATTATTTTCAAAGCTATAGTCCTTTCTTAGTAATGTCCACTTGATGAGCCTCCATGAAACTCCTCCAAAATCTTCTACTTCTGATCATATTTTATGCATCGAAGTAATACACCATCCAATTGTTTTTTGTATAGTCCTTTAGGTAGTAAGGTATACTTAAAAGCCTAATCCTGTATCTTCTTCACTGTGAAGCATTAAAGCTTACTAGGCATTTTATAGTCTAAAAATATTTGATCAAGTCATTGGCCCAATATGTATTTTGATATTGATCATCTTCTAGATTTGTTCTTGTGCTTAGAAATCTACATACTCTATCGAGGCTTGTTTGGTGAGTTCTTGACATAATGCTCTACCTCTCACTAGCTTGGTCGAGTGAATCTTAACATCATATTCTTGTATATTTGATACCTTCTCATCCAAATCTTCTTGTATGATGAATTTTTTGACATCAAGGTGAACTACGTATATAATATTCCTACTTAGTGAAAGAAAATGCCTAAACTTTTTCAACAATTTCATGATTGCATATACTTTATTTTTGATGAAGTTGTATTTTTCCTTGTGTTCTTGCATGGTATGACTTAGAAAGACTATGAACATTTCTTCATTTTCTATCCTTTTTTCAGTAAGTACGATAATGTAACTCTCTTGATTACCTATAGCATACATGATGAAACATATGGAGTAATCTAGATTTACTAGGATAGGTGCTTGGGCTATCTATTCCTTTATACTAGTGAAAGGTTTCTTTTATAAGTTCATCCACTTGAATTTAGCATATTTCTTTAATAGCTTTGTCATGGATTTGACGATCTATGTAAAATATGCTATGAACTTGCGTACAAAGTTGATCACCCCGAATAGTGATTGTAGACATTTCTTGTTTGGAGGTAAAGAAAGTTCCAACAGTGCTTTTACCCTATTAGGATCTATGGCTAACCCAACTTTATAAATTACATGTCCATGTAAGATCCCCTATTCAATAGCAAATATGGATTTCCTTGGATTCAAAGAGATATTGAACTCTCTACATTTCTCAAGAACTCTTTTGAGGTGTTCAACATGATCTTCTTTGTGATGAGAAAACACTATCATATTATCTAAGTATATTACTATGATCTTATTGATGAGTTTTCCAAAAGCCACATCCATTACCCTTAGAAAATTTGCTCCAGCATTGGATAATCCAAAAGGTATCCTCTAGTAAGTGAATGTTCCCCACTTGGTAGTGAATGCAGTTTTGTATTGGTATTCATCTTTGACCCACACCTGGTTGTACCCATAAAACCATCCAATAATGAGAATATCTCTACTTCTACCATAATATGCAGAGTCTGGTCAATTTGTGGGAGAGGAAAATAATCCTTTAATGAAGCTTTATTGATATTTTAGAATTTTATGCATAGCCTAATATCTCCATTTATATTCTTGACTAGAATCAGGTTAGGTACCCATGTAGAATATTTGATGTGGTAGACAATCTTAGCTTCGAGTATCTTTAGTAGTTCTTGCTTCATTAGGGATTTTATTTTAGGATTCATCGACATTTGTTTCTACCTTAAGGGTTTTGCACCCTCTTTGAGTTCAATGGTATGTTGTCTAGTTTCTTTTGATTAAACTTTAAGATCACCATAAGTCTAAGCTATGATATCAAAGAACTCTTTGCATAGTCTTTGAATCTGATTCAACTCTTCTTCTATGCAGTTTACTCCTACTTTGATAATATTTTCTATTTCCAACTAAACTTATTTATATCTATGTTTATCAACCTTCATATTGTGATTGGTTGACCTATCATTGTTTTTGAATAGGATTTTCAGAGTGATCAATCCTTTTGGGATGTGATTATTTTTCAATTGGATCATACCTTCATCTTCTTCATATTTATGCACTGTCACTTGAACAGTTCATTTTGTGGATCAAGAAATATACTGTGTATTGATTCCTCTTGAATACCTACCAAAATGTGTCTTTATCTGGAACAAAGGGTCTATATATAAGTATTACCATCTTAAATTTTTGAATGACACTTTTTATGGGGAAGAAATTTGCACCTACTGATGCCACTAGGTCAACATGGGTATTCTTTTCTCTGGGTATTGCTTTGATGTTTAGATATTCAAAAGCTTTAAGAAGATCTCATACTTTATTTCTATAAGCTTTGAGATAGTGTTGCTTACTAACACATTTTTCTATGACTTGGTTGACAATCAGTTCTGAATATCCATAAATTTGTAGTTGCCTGATTTTAATTCTCTTAGCTTTCTTAAGGCCTAGGCAAAGAGCCTCATATTCAGTTGCATTATCAGTGTAGCTCAAAGTTAACTGGTAGGAGAAAAAAATTTCCTCACCTGTTGGGAAGATTAATACTATACCTACTCTAGATCCATTCTTGCATATAGCACCATCAAATAAAAGTTTCCACATTTTGTTGGTATATGGGTTTGCTTCATGTGAAGGGGTAGGATTACTTTTCTCATGTTTCATGATTGAATAGATTCCAAGGTCTATTTCAATCATAGCATTGAAGTCTTGGGGGGAGAATTGATCTTATATTTGTAGTACATTTAGAGCTTCTTCCATTAAGTTTAAATATTCCAAATCCTCAATCATTATAATCACTGTAGTGGCCTACTTCCCTTCCTCTTCAATTTTTTTGATATGGAATGTAGATGGTTTTTCATTGAATAATTTTACTCTTTTATCCTTGAATGGGATTTATAAGTGTGAGTAATCCATAGAAAAGTATCCTCCTATCTTGGTTGTGAATTCTTTGGATAGACACATACAAAAATAAGATTCTAAATATACTACAACTACCTATTGTATAATTTTAAGTTGAGGTTTTTTGTGTAGAACTATGGGGATATTTTTTATTACCCCCATTGTTTTGATAGGAGTCTCGTTTAACTACAAAAAACCCAGATTGTTCCTAGTGTATTCTATTACCATGATGTCACACACAACTTTAGGTATTATAGTGGTTGCAACTCCTGAGTCTATCATACAGTTATGTACCACCCATTCTTCTATCTGAAGAGATAAATAGAAGGGAGAATATCTATTTTTCCATAGCAAACATCAAAATAACTTATGTAGAATTCAATTGAGTGGGAGTATGACTCTTGTTTTTCATAGACCTCAGGGATTCCTATGACAAATTTATTTGTCCTGGAAATTGCAATACGTCATACATAGTTAGTTTAGAAGAATTCTTCTTCATATCGTCCACTATGTTGAAATAAGGGGGGCCAACACTCTTCTCTTTTTATTTTGGAAAGGTATCATACTTGTTTCTATACCCCTAATTTGCATCGATTCTTTGATGCTTAGTCAATTAGGGATATCTCAACTTGTCCCTTGCCTGTTCCTAGGTTTCAACTTCTTTTTGTAGGGGGTTCCTTATGCATCTCCATTTCTTTTTGACCTAGACTTTGGGGAACCTTCCCATGGGTGACTTTCTTCTCAACCTGGTTTCTCATAGGAGGGATTAAGCTCTTGGGGATCTACCTATAAAGGTTTCTTCCTTGATCTAGTCAGAACAACTACTTTCTCTATCAAAGGTATTATTATATTGTGATTTTCATCTCTAATCATATTTACCTACCCTTTAAGAGTCTTTTCTACTCTTTCAATGACTATCTTCTGTACATAGTGTTGATGGATCATACACGAGTTTTCACCACATGGATAATTACATGTAGAACACCAGAAGTCTGATTCTATTAAGAATTTGGAAGGTTTAGAATCTTCATTAGCGTAAACTACATTTGATCTCTTCTAGTTTCTGATGCTTATGGAAGCTTGGTTTCTTGTTACTTGTGGTAATCTCCTTGGTTGAAAACTCCTTTCTAATTATCTTCTTTCCATTGAGGTCATCTTATTCATCAGAGTTTTTATGGCTGATTGCATATCTTGTAAATATTTAAGTTGAGGGTCAGGAGTTAGTGGAACTATTGATACGGGAAGTGTAGGAACAACTAGTAATATTGGAGGAGCAAGGGGTACCTGTATCACTGGGATAGTAGGTTAACTAGTCCATTTTGGGAGATCTATATTAGGACATGTAAAAGTAGTATTAGATGCTTGTGATAGATCCAAGAAGATAGGCATTATCATATTTTGAGGGAACCTCCCAATTGCAATGAGATATTTATCAGATTTATGAGCTTCTTGGAATATTTTTGGGAAGGTAAACTCTTGATACTACTTAATAACCATGCTTATATCTGAATTAAAAGCTCTTAGGTAATAATACATTACTTTCTCATGTGTCGGTCTCAATCCATCAAGCACCCTCTTCCAAGTACAACTAAATTGGATATTGAAACCAACTATTTCTTCTTGAGGATGCTTCTAAATAACAGTGAAATAATTGAGTAGAGAAAAAGGATTAGCTTGTTCATTGAACTCTTTGACTAATTTATCGACAAGTTGAGCCCAGGTGGCTATGGTCTAATTAAGAAGATCTCTATACCAATAGAGCATTTTCCCTTTTAATGAAATGACTAACAACCTTATCATCACATCTTCTCTATGATGTTGTGCATTGGTGTCGATGTATCTACATCTTGGTAGTGTTCATAAGTCATTTTTCCTATGCTATTATACTAGGGCAGTGCTTTCAAAGCCATTGCAGAGATATGATGATGAGCTACTAGATTCAGGGAACATAAATAATTCCATGTAGGATAGGGTATATTTAGTTGATTTACAACCATTATAGTACCGATTTGTAATGAGCTAAAATATAAAAGAAAACACCAAATACACAAATCTTGCGGATAATTACGAAATTGAAATATTATTGGAATTTTTATTAATTTTCTTCAAAACCCAAAAATGGAAATACAATGATAATACTTAGATCAACACATGCAAATAAAAAATCACACTCCTAAGAGCTGTAGAAGACTAAAAATTATAAATTTGAACAATATTGCTCACAAAATACAATTATAACAAACTATAGATGGGACGTTGAACTTGGGACACCAAAATAACTTGTAGAAACACCTTGAATCTGCTGAAGTGCTACTAATACTGGGACATGGGCATCAAAGACTGCAAAACTATTAGAATTAACCTCTAAACTCTGATATTTTATCCTTGCAATGGGGACGTCTGCTCTCCTTGGCTTCTAATATACATTGGAACCTAAAATCTACCAATATTATCTTCACTATGCTGAAAAAGCCCTACTTAAGTGCATCGTCCACTTTACAAAGGCTATATGGGGATCCAAGATGAAATGTGGGCTTCACAAAGCCACGAGATTGTTTATTCTAACCTCCAAATGGGTTGATTATTTCCAGATATCAATTTTGTTTTTTTAAATCATTGAATTAGTCTCCCTAGAGGGGATTTCTCACTCCTTATGGTCTCCTTTGCCAATATAGATGATAAAACCCTGATTTCAATGCCCTCAATGGCTGAATTCTTTAGATGTCTACCCAATCCTGATTAATTAAGCACAAAAGGTGAACCTTGAGTGGATTCACACCTCAATCAGGGTATCAAGGATTGGCCTTGTTTACCAGATTGAAATTCTTTCCACAAACCTTGAGCACCCCCCAAAATTTTGTAGAAGTTGAGCTAGGGCACACCCCTCTCTCCAATTTTTACAATAACGATAATAACATAATGAGAATATGGGTATTCCATGTATATATAGACCTCATGTCATAATTCTTCATTGAGTTGGGCCCACACTTGAGTTACACACACATAATATATTTTAATAATAATAATAATTTCCTCACACCATATAACAATAATAATAATTATTATTATTATTATTCTCTAACACCACATAAATCCCCCTTAAGCTAGGATACTCCACGCATAATATGATAATATTTACATAAAATATTTACATGGTCCTATTTCTCCAAAAAGGGTCATTACAAATCTTCCCCTCTCACATTGCTTGTCCTCAAGCAATTTAGTCCTGGGTGTGAAAGAATTTCAGCCCCATCCCATGTGACATCTTCATCTGGTAAAATTTTCCATTTAATTAAGTATTCCTTGATGATCCTGCTTTTCAGCTTTCTTTCTCTTATTTCAAGTATAGTTTCTGGTTCCAAGACTAACTTCCCCTCATCATCCAAAGGAGGCAATTCAATGGAAGGATTAACATATTGTCCAATAGCCTTCTTAAAGCATGATACATGGAAAGTATTATGCAACTTGCTATTATGTGGAAGCTCAAGCTCATAAGCCACCTCTCCAACCCTATGTAATACCTTATATGGACCATAGAATCATGGTTTAAGCTTCTCTGCACCACTCTTCTTCAATGTAGATTGCCTATATGGTTGCAATCTCAAGTAAACCATATATCCTACCTCAAAAGAGCATTTTGTACGTTGTTGATCATCAAAAAATTTCTACCTGTTCTATGCCATTTGAATATTTTACTTCAACGATTTCAGAATTTATTTATGTTCCTGTATAAACTCTTTTGCTTTAGGTACCATGTTGTCCATAATTAATAAATCAAAAAGTGTAGGAGCATTATACCCATATAGTGCCATAAATGGAGTCATTCTTGAAGAACACAAGTTTATACTAAGAGGGGGGGTGAACAGTATAAGACTTAACCAATTAATAATTTTAACTTTAGATAGCAGTGGCATCAACACAACATTAATCAAGACAGAAAGCATCACACATTGAAGACCCATTTTTAACGTGGTTCACCCAAAATGGTTGGGCTACATCCACAAAAACTTTTCTCTAAAAATTATCTCAAAGTTCTTTGGGAATCCTTCCCAAATACAATGTTTATGAGCCTCGTCCCAAAGGAGATACCTTCCCCTAATCAGAATTTATGAGCCTCTGCTCAAAGGAGATACCTTCCCCTCTACTCTGGAAATGATCCCTCAGAAGATCAACTGCCTCTACCTCTTGCCAGAACGTGGAACTCCTTTCCACCGAAGACCTCCTGTCTTCAATGCTTAGCCTAAGAGACCTCTACCTTCTATGATCACGTCCACAGCAACCTATACCAAACATAGTCAGTCGGTCTAGCATAAGTCTTCCTCTATCTGTCAGATCTGTCCAACTCTTGAATAAATCAATCCTCTATATACAAGCCTTCTCAAAGACTTGCCAAATCTATCCTCGAGTTCTTCTCATAGAACCAATGCACCTCTATCCTCAAGTTCTCTGATAGAACTATCAAACTCAGCTCACAAGTCCTCTTCTAGGACCTGTCCAAATCTGCTCAAGAAACATACACATCTTCTGTGCTCTTATAGCCACACTTCGTCTTCTCTCAGTCGTCTCTCTACACACACTCTACATTGTCTTCGCACACTCTGTGCACTTCGATCAAATTTTGCACTCTGCTCTCGGTGATCGAACTTCTCACTTTGCACTCCATCTACGAACGCTGCAACTAACAACTCTCAAACTCTTCAAAATAGTCTGCCTTTTATAATAACACTTTCAAGATCAAAACCCTAATCTTAGTCGGCTGTAACCCTGATCTTTAGTTGGCTGCACAACCCTAAACTTCATCGACTGCAAACCCTAATCTTCGTTAGCTCACATTTAACTTTTTTGGCTTCAACTACCTCTGTAACTCTTTTGTAGCTTTTGCCATGAAACTACAACATGTCGTGATATCGCGACACCTTTGCAACCATACACTTTCTTTTGGCTTTTGTCGCGATATCGTGACACTTCAGCCTTTGTCGACTTCAACTAAGCTCTTGTCACGATATCATGACACTTCTTTCTTTGTCAACATCAACTTTGCTTTTGTCGCGATATCGCGACACTTCTCCCTTCGTCAACCTCCTTTCTGCTTTTGTCATGAAATCGTGACACTTTTGTCTCTGCAGACTTCATCTTCACTTCTATCATGAAATCATGACACTTCTGTCTTCATAACCTTCCTCTTCTGCCTATCACAAAATCATGACACTTTCTGCATCCGTACGCATTCTTTGCAACCCATCGTGAAATCGTGACGCTTTCAGCTTCCGTATGCTTTCCTTGTAAACCGTCACGAAATCGTGACACTATCAACTTTTCGTACGTTTTCTTTGCAACCTGTCATGAAATTGTGACATCTTTTCCTCTCTGCTTCCTCTCGCTCCTTCGGGTCGCAAAAATGCGACACATCACAAAATCGTGACATATTTTCCTCCGGCTCCTTCGCTCGCCTCTTAGTCACGAAAATGCGACATGTCACGAAATCGTGACATCTCCTTGTCTGTGCCATCTCTCTCCTCTACGGGTCGTGAAACTATGACATGTCACAAAATCGTGACATCTTCCTCCACTGGTGTCTTCACTTGCCTTTTGGTCACGAAACTGCGACATGTCACGAAATCGCGACATTTCTCCCCCTTAGCTCTTTTCTGTTCTTCGGGTCATGAAAACATGACATGTCATGATATCATGACACTTTTTCTCCTTAGCACTTTTCTTTTCTTCGGGTCACGAAAACCCGACATGTCGCGATATCGTGACACTTTTTCTCCTTAGCGCTTTTCTTTTCTTTGGGTCATGAAAACCCAACATGTCGTGATATCGCGACACTTTTTCTCCTTAGCACTTTTCTCTCGAACCTATTAGCTTGGGGTTTGCAAAAGACCTTTGAAACTGTCATGTCATAACCTTCATCAAAACAAATTATTTGACATCAAATCAAATTCCTTCAAAAGCTTCTTGACATCAATGACAACTTATACACTTGAGAAAATGCAATGTACCCAAAGTACCCAAAATTGCCAACAATCTCCCCCTTTGTCATTGATGGCAAACCTTTATCGAAAACACTTCTCAAGAGCCAAAACTGAAACCAACTGTGCTAACAACTGACAAACTGTGCCCACAACTTGAGAATCTTCCTTTGAATTTTTGCTCCCCCTGACTTGAAGCTTTCCTCTTCACTTGAATCTCTCCCCCTTACTCATATCTCTCCCCCTTTGTCATCAATGGCAAAGGGCCACCTTTGGGGCTCGGGACTAAGAATGAGTCTCTTAGCTTAGTCCCTCCCCCACTTCTTGATGAGGTGATTAATTCTGGGGTGGGAGTAAAACTCCCAATTTCTCCCTTAGATACTCAAACGTATCTCTTGGAAGAGGTTTGGTGAAGATATTTGCAATCTTCTCTTTAGTAGACACATACTCTAGCTTGACTTGCTTGTCTTGCACTTTCTCCCTTAGAAAGTGATACTTGATGGAAATATGCTTTGTCCTTGAGTGCATTACTAGATTTTTGGAAATACTTATGGCACTTGTATTATCACAAAGTATGGAGATGGGTTGTTCATGCTTGACTTTGAAATCCTCCAAGGTGGTTTTCATCCATAAAACTCTGTGTACACCCAGCCACTGCTGCTATGTATTCAGCCTTCACTGTAGATAAGGAAACTGAAGGTTGTTTCTTACTTAGCCAAGAAACCAAACTCTTTCCTAGAAAGAATGCTCCACCACTAGTGCTTTTCCTGTCATCAATACTGCCTGCCCAATCTACATCTGTATAAGCTGTGAGGGTGAAATCATTACCTTTGGGATACCAAAGCCCAAAGTCCATAGTGCCCTTCAGATATCTGAATATCCTCTTAACTGCTATAACATGAGAATCTTTTGGAGCTACCTAAAATCTTGCTACTAACCCAACTGCCTGCATGATATTTGGTCTAGTAGTTGTAACATATAATAAACTACCAATCATTGATCTGTACAACTTTTGATCTGCCACTGGAGATTCATCATCTTTACTCATCTTGCACCCTGTAATCATTGGAGTACATACTGGTTTGTTGTCCATCATCCCAAATTTCTTCAAAATTTCTTTGATATACTTCCCTTGAGAGAGAAATACACCATCTTTTGATTGAGCAATCTGAAGACCTAAAAATAATGATAGCTCTCCAATCATAGACATCTCAAATTCCTTCTGCATGGTGTTAGCAAAATCTTTGCACATCTGAGTATTATTTCCCCCAAAAATAATATCATCAACATAGAAAACCATAATCAACATATCATCACCTTCATCCTTAATATACAAATTGCTATCTGCCACACCTTTCCTGAAACCTTGCTCATGAAGATACCTATCAAGTCTTGAGTACCAAGCCCTAGGTGCTTGCTTCAACCCATACAAAGCCTTTTTTAGTTTACACACATAGTCTAACTGTTCTGAGAGAGACACTCCTTCTGGATGTTCTATGTAGACTTCTTCTACCAACACCCCATTTAGAAAAGCTGACTTTACATCCATTTGATATACCTTGAATGATTTGAAGCTCGAAAGGGCCAAAAACATTTTGATTGCTTCAAGACGAGCAACAAGAGCAAACGTCTCTTCGAAATCAACACCTTCTACTTGAGCATAACCTTTGTAGACTAACCTAGCTTTGTTTCTGACAATATTTCCATCCTCATTGAGTTTATTTTTGAATATCCATTTTGTGCCAATGACATTCTTGTCCTTAGGTCTTGGAACCAATTCCCAAGTTTCACTTTTCTCTATTTGATTTAGCTCTTCATCCATTGCTTTTACCCAAAACTTATCTGCACATGCTTCATCGAAATATTTTGGCTCAATCTGGGATAATAATGAAACATTTGTAGAATCATGTGAAGGAATGACTCTTCTTCTTGTTTGCCTGCTATTTGGATCACCAATGATCAAATATTTGGGATGATGTTTCCGAACATATCGTGAAGGAGTTTTGGGAAGCAGTTGTTGTCTTTCCTCTTCTTCATCTGAAACCTCTCTGAATTCTTCTTGACAAATTTCATCACTGAGTTCCTTGACTAGTTCTCTTATCCCTATTTTTTCATCAACTATTACATTTATGCTCTCTACAATTGTATGAGTTCTTTTGTTGAAGCATCTGTAGGCCTTGCTTCTTCTAGAATATCCAAGAAATATTCCCTCATCACACCTAGGATCAAACTTACCCAAATTCTGATCTTCCCTTCTGATGAAGCACTTACTCCCAAACACTTTGAAGTGTTTTACTGTACCTGGTCTTCCTTTCCACAACTCATAAGGAGTTTTATGATGATTGACTCTAAGTTGGGCCCTGGTGATAATGTAGACTGATGTACTGACTGCCTCTTTCCAAAAGCCATCTGAAATTTTTGACTCATTTAACATAGCTCTAGCCATATTTTCAATAGTTCTATTTTTCCTTTCAACTACTCCATTTTGTTGAGGAGTTCTTGCTGCTGAATATTCTCTTTTGATTCCTTGTTGCTCACAGTATTCCAAAAATTCATTTGAAGTGAACTCTCCTCCTCTATCTGATCTTAAGCATTTGATTCTCTTGTCAGTCTCATTTTCAATCATTTCTTTGAAAGCTTTAAATTTTTCTTTGAGAAAAGTAACCCAAGTCATTCTAGAATAATCATCTATAAACAACATGAAGTAGCTTTCTCCCCGAATGCTCCGAGTTCTAGTAGGGCCACATAAATCGAGTATGAATAAGATCCAATGGTTTTGAAGAAGTATACCCTTTTGATTTGAAACTGGTTCTGGTCTATTTTCCATGTTGACAAGGACCGCAAATGATGTTATGGGGCCTTTTTATTTTGGGCAAGTCTCTAACTACTTCCTTGTTACTAATATTGACAAGATTATCAAAGCTCAAATGCCCCAATATTTTATGCCATAACCAACTCTCATCTTCTTGAGTTAGAAAACACTTTTCCTTTTTTATCTCACTTAGCATGTAAAGATTGTTTGGAGTCCTTGTAGCACTAGCAATGAGTTTTCCATTTTTTTCTTTACTTATCTCACATCTATCTGAAAAGAAAGATACTATGTGCCCTTGATCACAAAGTTGACTCACACTTAGAAGATTATGTCTTAGGCCTTCTACATAAAGCACATTTTCTATTTTGGATTTCCCATCCAAACTAAGAGTCCCTTTACCATAGATTTTAGTTGACCTGTTATCTCCAAAATTGACTGTTCCTCTATTTGTTTCTTTTAAGACCAAAAAATTTCCTTTTCACCAGTCATATGTTTTGAACAACCACTATCAAGATACCATTTTTCTACTTTGTCTTGAGCATGAAAAGCAATTTGAACTATCATTGACTTAGATTTGATCTCATTTCTCTTTTTAGTGAACTCAAGGCTAGATCTATCCAAACTGCACATCCTTGCTATATGCCCAAAATTCTTGCACTTGTAACACATGACATTTTTATTCATAAGAGGTGCAAAAGAGTTAACATTTTCCTTACTATGGCTATTCAAAGACTTATTGCAATGCATAGCTTTGTGACCAAATTTCTTGCAGGAAAAATAATAGCCATGGAAAGTATTATGTAACCTATTTTGATGCCTTGGATGATTGTTCTTCTCGTGACCAACTGGAATCCATCGCTCTTTAGGATGAAGATTGATCTTGCTCGAAGACCCTGTTTCATGAATGGTGATACCATCCTTCTTTTGCTTTTCACATGGAGTATTCTATCTGAGAGCCAACTATTCCAACTTCACTCTAAGAGACATAACCTCTTCTTCTAGTTTCTCGCAATCAGCTTCCTTTCCTTTTAGAGCCTCTGTCAAAACCTGTTCAACCTTCTTCCCTTCTTCAGCTAGAATTTTGAAGTCTATAACACTTTGAGACAATTCTGATCTTGCTATCTCTTCTTCCTGACATTGATGCTTGAGAACAGAATTCTCTTCCTTGAATTTCTCAAGCTTTCTTAAAGCCAAGAAGAATTCACCTTTGAGATCGAACTCAACCTCTTCATCTCTTTTTGAATCTGTATGTTCCTCTGATAGATCCTTCTCCAAGATGTTAGGCTCTTTCTGGAGAGACCCGCTCTGATACCAATTGAAGAACACAAGCTTATACTGAGAGGGGGGGGATGAACAGTATAAGACTTAACCAATTAATAATTTTAACTTTAGATAGTAGTGGCATCAACACAACATTAATCAAGATAGAAAGCATCACACATTGAAGACCCATTTTTAACGTGGTTCACCCAAAATGGTTGGGCTACGTCCACAAAAACTTTTCTCTAAAAGTTATCTCAAAGTTCTTTGGGAATCCTTCCCAAATACAATGTTTATGAGCCTCGACCCAAAGGAGATACCTTCCCCTAATCAGAATTTATGAGCCTCTGCTCAAAGGAGATACCTTCCCCTCTGCTCTAGAAATGATCCCTCAGAAGATCAACTGCCTCTACCTCTTGCCAGCACATGGAACTCCTTTCCACCAAAGACCTCCTATCTTCAATGCTTAGCCTAAGAGACCTCTACCTTCTATGATCATGTCCACAATAGCTCAACAACCTGTACCAAACATAGTCAGTCGGTCTAGCACAAGTCTTCCTCTGTCTGTCGGATCTGTCCAACTCTTGAACAAATCAATCCTCTATATACAAGCCTTCTCAAAGACTTGCCAAATCTGTCCTCAGGTTCTTCTCATAGAACCAATGCACCTCTATCCTCAAGTTCTCTGATAGAACTATCAAACTCAGCTCACAAGTCCTCTGCTAGGACCTGTCCAAATTTGCTCAAGAAACATACACATCTTTTGTGCTCTTACAGTCGCTCTTCATCTTCTCTCAGTCGTCTCTCTGCACACACTCTTTGCACACTTTGCACATTTTGATCAAATTTTGCACTTTTCTCTCGATGATCGAACTTCTCACTCTACGCTCCATCTGTGAACGCCACAACTGACAACTCTCAAACTCTTCAAAATAGTCTACCTTTTATAATAACACTTTCAAGATCAAAACCCTAATCTTAGTCGACTGTAACCCTGATCTTTAGTCGGCTGCACAACCCTAAACTTCATCGACTGCAAACCCTAATCTTCGTTGGCTCACATTTAACTTTGTCGGCTTCAACTACCTTTGTAACTCTTTGTAGCTTTTGTCGCAAAACTACAACATGTCGCAATATCACGACACCTTTGCAATCGTACACTTTCTTTTGGCTTTTGTCATGATATCACGACACTTCAGCCTTTTTCGACTTCAACTAAGCTCTTGTCGTGATATCGCGACACTTCTATCTTTGTCAGCATCAACTTTTCTTTTGTCGTGATATCGTGACACTTCTCCCTTCATCGACCTCCTTTCTGCTTTTGTCATGAAATCACGACACTTCTACCTCTGCAAACTTCATCTTCACTTCTATCACAAAATTGTGACACTTCTGTCTTCATAACCTTCCTCTTCTACCTGTCACAAAATCGTGACACTTTTTGCATCCATACGCATTCTTTGCAACCTATCACGAAATCACGACACTTTTAGCTTCTGTACGCTTTCCTTGTAAACCATCGTGAAATTGTGATGCTATCAACTTTTTGTATGTTTTCTTTGCAACCTGTCATAAAATTGTGACATCTTTTCCTCTCTACTTCCTCTCGCTCCTTTGGGTCACAAAAATGTGACACGTCATGAAATCGTGACATCTTTTCCTCTGGCTCCTTCGCTCGCCTCTTGGTCGTGAAAATGCGACATGTCACGAAATCGTGACATCTCCTTGTCTACGCCATCTCTCTCCTCTACGGGTCATGAAACTATGACATGTCACGAAATCATGACATATTCCTCCACTGGCATCTTCACTTGCCTTCTGGTCACGAAACTGCAACATGTCACAAAATCGTGACATTTCTCCCCCTTAGCTCTTTTCTGTTCTTCGGGTTGCAAAAACCCGACATGTCGTGATATCGTGACACTTTTTCTCCTTAGAACTTTTCTTTTATTTGGGTCACTAAAACCTAACATGTCGTGATATCGCGACACTTTTTCTCCTTAGCACTTTTCTTTTCTTTGGGTCGTGAAAACCCGACATGTCACGATATCGCGACACTTTTTCTCCTTAGTGCTTTTCTCTCGAACCTATTAGCTTGGGGTTTGCAAAAGACCTTTGAAACTGTCATGTCGTAACCTTCATCAAAACAAATTATTTGACATCAAATCAAATTCCTTCAAAAGCTTCTTGACATCAATGACAACTTATACACTTGAGCAAATGCAATGTACCCAAAGTACCCAAAATTGCCAACAATTCTAATTGACATGTGATAAGTGATATTATAGCAGAACTCCCCTAAATACAACCACTTAATCCAAGCACTCTGGTACCTTGAAACATAGTTTCTTAAGTACCCTTCCACCCATTTTTTCACTATTTCTGATTGGCCATATATATGTGGGTGATAACTTGTACTTGGGGTTAAAACTATGCCACATAATTTAAATAATTTTTGCCAAAAAATGCTCATAAATGTTTTGTCCCTATCACTAACAATATTTTTTTGCAAGCCATGTAGTCTAAATATTTATCTAAAAATTAAATCAGCCACCTGAACAACTATGTATGATATAGAAATGGCATAAAAATGGGTATATTTTGTCATACGATATACAAAAGTAAAATACAATCCTTACCATGCACTTTAGGAATACCGGTAATAGAATCCATAGATATGTTGTCCCACTTCTGATCTGGGATTGGTAATGGTTGAAGTAGACCAGCTGGTAAATTGTGCTCCTCTATTCATTTGGCAAGTAGTGCACTCCATAACATGAGCAAGAATATCATTTTTCAATCCCTTCCATGAGAATCTTTCACGTACTTGTCTATATTAATTAAAGAATCCAGGGTGGCCTACCATGGGTGCATAATGCATGGCAGTAATAATATTCTCCTTAAGTTTGGAATTTGGAGCTATGAAAATTATACCTTTATAATAAATCAGTCATCCTTTAACTTCATTCCTATCATCACCCAATGTGCCATATAATATGATAGATGCCAAAGCATTCTTAGCATATTCAACCATCAATGAAACCTTCAAATCATTAGTGATAACAGAGATAGACTAAAAAGTAGGATTCCTAGACAAAGCATCAGTAGCTGTATTTTTCTTTCCCTTTACAAATTCTATGTCAAAATCAAATGCTTGTAGCTTGGTAACCCATTTCTATTGTCTTTCATTAAGTTAATTTTGCTGCCCCAAAAAGTATTTTAAACTATTTTGATCAGTTTTGACTACAAACTTACCACAAATGAGGTATTGCTTGAATCTAGATAATACATGCATAATAGCAAGAATTTATTTATCATAAGTGTTGTAATTCCTCTCATGTGTTTTGAGCTTATTTCTCTCAAAGGCAATAGGGCATCCCTTCTACATAAGGATTGTTCCAATACCTACTCTTGATTCATTACAATTAATAGTAAAAGGAAGTGAAAAATTAGGAAGAGTCAATACTAGACAAGTAGTCATTACATCCTTTAGTTTCTCAAAAGCTTTCTGAGCATCTTCATTCCAAGCATATACAACCTTCTTGGTCATTTCAATCAATGGTGCTGCCAAGGCTGAAAAACCTTTTATAAATATTCTATGGTATCTACATAGACCTAGGAATCCCCTCAACTGAGTCAAATTAATTAGAATGGGCCAATTATGTATAGTTGCAATTTTTCCTAATCAACTTTCACCCCTTCATGGCTGATTATATGGCCTAAATATAAAATCTCTATCATACCAAATTCGCACTTGGATTACTTTGCATAAAATTCTTGTTTCTCTAAAATATCCAAAATAATATCCAAGTGTTTTAAATGCTCATCCTATGTACTATTGTAAATTAAAATATCATCAAAGTGTAGACACCAAAACAGCACCAATCTGATTATGTGGCTAAAAAAACTGATCGAATTGACACACAGCCCCCAGGACAAATCCCAGAGGTTAAACGGTGGTCCTAACCACTCTCATAGAAGTTTTGGAAGGTCAGAGGTCAATTTGGCGCCTTTCAAAGACTCTGATCCTTATTCGTTCCACCCTGGGATGATTACAATTGGTATTCGTCCCACCCTAGGACGATTAGAATCATTCACCCTAGGGTGGGGCGAATAGCAGGTTTGACGAGCAAAAGGTCAAACCTTGACAAATGGTAGCTCAGATCCGCCACTTAACTCCTCCTTCAATGCATGGAGTGTGAGTGAGCATTTTTGAGCTCAAAGAGGTAGTCATAGAGGCAGTCATGGAGCCCTTAATCAAGGAGGAATCTTCTCTCCCCTGGGCAAAGCATGATCGCCAAGTGGTGCCTCTACATGCTCATTCATAGAGACCGTCAGGTCTATAAAATGGTGAGTCTTCTCACCCCAAAAAAAGAATAGGTCAGGAGCATTTGGAGTAACAGAGTGCTATTAATTTATGTTCTCACCTTTTTGCTTGTGCCTTTCACAGCCTTGATCTCTCTTTTGGAAGGGAGGTTATTGGCTGATTATTGGAAGCATAATCCAGACCCAAAACCCAACATTTGGCCACAATATCCCACCCAAATTTGCTGACAACACCCCACAAGAGGTTTTGGACCCATCCCAAGTGGATTGGTGCTAAAAATGGGCCCCAAACGACGGGCGTCCTGCCCCTGGGTGCCCCCCCACACTGTTGCAGTCCTAATCACCCCACCCCAAAGTGATTAGAAATTTGTAGCAGATTTCATTTTTGTTTTTCTTGCATTGGATTCTAGGTTGTTTACATAGGTTTTCATTCAAATTTCATGTTATTCTAAGCATTTGTGATCATGTTTTTGTTATTTCTCGCTTTCATTAACATGTAGGGAGCATCAGCATATTTTGAGCGATAGAGGCCGAATCGGCAAAATCTAACCTTTTGGGTCTTTCCAAAATACCCTATTTTATCTAACCCCCAACTTTGTAGGTGATTTGGAGCCTCTTGGATGGGACATTTAGGATAGTACTTTTTGATGTTTTGTTGTAGGTCTAATCATCCCACCCCAGAGCGATTAGAAATCCATGGTGAATTTCTTGACTGTTCCTTTTGCAGTGCCTTCTTGGTAATGTTCTCATGCCTCTATCAAGTTTTCAGCTCATTTTGATATGTTTTAGTTATCGTTTTATTTATTTTTTGTATGCACTAATCGTAGACTTTGGGGATCACATGTTTCATTTTATCCGTAGGTGCTACTAATCCTTCTTTGTTTCTCTGAACACAAGATCTCGACACTGGAGGAGCAGCAAGGAATCAAAAATACATTCACGCAAACGACGGTGATGTTTGGCCCGCCCATTTTACATGTGGGCATGCGAAAGAAAGTGGACCATCCATGGTGTGATAAAGTTACATTTAATGCTCCTAGCCCCTGAAAAGGGAGGAGATGTATTGTAACCGAGTTCTAAAGAAAATTAATGAAAAGGGTTGTACTCTAAATTTGCTTTCTATCTTGTTTCAATGTGTTTATGCTTCTCTCCTTTCATGCATTTCAGTTCGTAGGACTTAGCATTATCTTTCGCTTTTGCATATCTTGCACTTGGGGTTTTCATTTTGTTTATATATCCTCATGCTTTCAGTTGCGATCATGGTGGGACGCTATCCCCATATTTTAAGATCAATTTTTTGATCAAAAGTGTTTGTTTTTTCTTGCAGGTACCAATTTTTCAAATGTTGGACTACTATTCATTCCAGTCTGTGATGAGTACAGAACTAAAATTCATCTTACCCAGGGATGAATGGGCATTCGTCCAACCCTATGATGAATATAGTTCTATTATTCATCCCACCCAGGGACGAATAGCTCTCTATGCACTTTAAGGGCAAAAACTCAGAGGTATCTGATTTGAGCAAAGAAGAGGTAGGGGTTCCTTGCATCCTCTATCATTTTTTGTTTTTTGTTTTCTATTTTCTGATTCGTTGCTTGCATAGGAAAGTGTTGCATGTTTAATTTCTTTGCATAAATAAAAATAACCCCACACACCATGTGGTAATATAAAAAACAAGGAGTTTGTCATAAAACCCCAACCCTTGATCAAGACCAACGATGGATTTCATCACCACCTTGGCTTGAATTTTTGCATACATAACCCCGATCGCTACTGTTGCTAGACGTAAATCCTGATGAAATATGACCAAGTGTATCTGGGGTGATTCCTAGCACATGAGGATAAGTATTCTATGGTAGGTGTCAAAAATAGGGCGATCCCCCTTATGTACCGCCTATGTTCCACGTACCATTCTGCTCTTGCATACCAATATTTTCCCTCACGTAAGGGTAGGTATATTGAGAGGTTTGGTATAACGGCCTAGCAGTGGTATATTGAAGGGACGACCATTTTTGGAGACATAAGAGCCATCATATTGCATATACAATGGCATGTTCTCTACAAAGATTTCAAAACAAAAATCAAAACACACTAAACCAGATTTAGGGCACACCTTTAATCTATAAATGATATAATCACTTCTTTGATTGTGTGGTTCCCTTTGTTTAGTGTAGCATATAAAATCATAAATAAGATAAAAACCTACATAGCTTGTAGAGAGACACCACCATGGTGTACACCCATAGCCAAGCCCAATCACAGGCAGGAGCTGCGGAGAGTGTACAAGGGGGCACAAGTCGCCTCCGCTATAGCCCCAAGGACTTGGTCATACCACCTTGGTGGCCTGACCCACAAGATAGTCCACATCATGACATTTCAAAATGAGACTATAGAGACACCCCTTTGAGGGGTACACCCATTCAACATAGACCCTTTCAGGAGGAGTCCTTACACATACCATTTAACCTAGGCAGGAAGGCTCCCTTGGATGATCGTTATGAGTGGCCATCGTGTGATGAAGTGCTAGAGACACATAGGGACCATAAGGAGGGATCACATTATTATGCCATTCCTCATTTACCCCTCATCACTATTAGAAACAATAGGCAAAATCCAAAGTGCAAGGCTCTTCAAACAAGGAGATCCAACTCTGCCTGCCCCTTTCACATATACGAAAGGAAGCACGAGGAAGACCATTACATTCCTCAAGAGCAATACATAGCATAGGAGCAATGTGCCTCCACATCTACTATCTATCAGGATCACCTACTAAGACCAGAGCCTCGGGTGAATGCTGCCAACCTCAATAGAGGGAAGTGACCTATAGAGATATCAGATCATCATGACTGAGATAAATGTGTAGGAGATACATCTAGGCCTCCTAGACTCAAGATGGTGGAAAAAATCAACTTGGAAGTTGCTAGACATGTCGCCCACCAAGCACAAATCACGCAGCTTGAGCAAGACCAACAATAGTTGGAGCACCTGTATCGCCTTAGCAAAGAGTGCATTCGGTGTCAAATAGATGAGTTGCTCCATAACACGATGCCTAAGAGGGTTCCAACCCCTTGCACCCAAAGAGAAAAACTATATGAGAGGTGCAACCCCTTGGTGTGAGATAGGTCTCCACGACCTTACAAAGTGCTACCCCCGAAACCTCCTAGACCTGAGCGGGAGGCCACTCCCAAAAACAATGATGGGCACCCTCCATGGGGACCCAACCATGTTTATAGGTCTCACCCAGGAACTCCTAAAGAGGCCTATGATGAGTATGAGCAAGAATAATAGTGGGCCAAAATGCCCTACCAGGGCAGAGGGGGTGCTATCCAGCCACCCCTCCATAGGCCTCAAGTTCCCCACAACCTGCAGTGGGAACAAACCAAGGAGGAAGAGATCAAATATTTTGATGCATATAAAGCATTGTTAGAGCGCTTAGATTCTATGGAGACCAAGACTTTTGGGCCCCAAAAGCCCACTTTATGCCAACTCCATAGTCACCTTGTGCATCCATTAGTGTCGGCACCCCCTTACCTTGAATACTTTAAGCTGCCCTAGTTGGCAATATTTAGAGATGAGGAGGATGCCCAAGAGCACGTGACTAGATTCCTGATCCAATGCTTTGGCATGCAAGACAACGATGCTCTACTACTAAGAAAATTTATAACCACATTCGTAGGCCCTGCCTCGGATTGGTTCACTCAGTTTCCAAAGCATAGCATCAGTAACTTGAATCAGCTAGTGGATGTGTTCCTCGAACGCTTCACCTTCAACACCAAGAAGAAGGCATCACTAAGCAACCTAACCAGCCTCAGGCAGTATGAGGAAGAAACCATGGCAGCCTATGGAAATCGATGGAGGACATTGCTTTCAAAGCTGCCCTACCTCCCTCCTATGGTCGACCTTACCCAAATGTTCTCAAAGAGCTGTTTGAGATCGATCTTCGTGCTATTACAACTGTAGCAATATACCACTTTAGAGTAAACTTTGGTGCAAGCCAGAATCATTGAGGAGATCAAGATTCAGGATAGTGAGATTGCCAAGCCAAAGAAGAAAGAATTGTCTAAGAACACCAAGACAGGGACCACACAACCAAAACCCGTTGTAGTCAATCAGGTTGCTATAAACATACCTAAGCCTGCATAAGCAACACAACCCCAAAAGGCTAACTATCAAGCTATCCCTCTTGATAGTTATGAAAGAGAAAATCATCAACAAGATCAAAATCAGTAGCATCACCCTAGGCGACAATCCACACCCTTCACAGAGTCTAAAGACTCATTGTTTGACCATTTGAATGTGGCAAACTTGATGAACCTGCTATAAAGTCGACCCGTAGACCCCAACATGCCAAAACCCAAAGGTTATAGGGAAGACTTATACTGTAAGTTTCACTGATAGAAGGTACATGACCTTTATGCATTTTGGAAGTTTAAAATCTTCGTGCAAGACTTAATCAACAACAAGATGCTAGTGGTGGATAATCCAGTAGCGCCAAACAACCAACAGATGGAGGTCTTCAAATACCCCCTGCCTACCCATGATGCACAGGCAAAGACCCTACAATTCAATGATGTGACATAAAATTTCCCCATGCAGGGGTATGCAGGGATGATCAGTATAGTGACTCAGAACAAAAGGTACCCGAGCACAGCTACCCCCGCGGTAGCTACAAGAGAGGTTCCAACAACGTGACAACCGCAACCGCACCCTACACAACCTCCTTCACCTAGACCAATGGCCATAATTTAGACCAAACTCACCCAGAGTTTGAGGACCACATCGACTAGGCTCTCCATCTACAAGCTCATACAACAATCATCACCCCATCGGGAGGCTCTAATGGAGATATTAAAATCCATCGAGCTGCATCCCCATGAATAAAACTCTTTCAACAACTTTGTGGGACATGTCAAAATATGCATTGAGCCAATCATCACCTTTAGAGAGGACGAGCTGAAATCAGTGATTGGTGACATGGCGGATCCACCCCTGCATGTCATTGCGCAGGTCAACGATATTTCATATAAGAGGGTGTTGGTGGACACTGGATCATCCAGTAATATCATTACAATAGTGGCATTGAAACATCTAAAGTTTCCAGCATCTCACATCATGGCCTCCACCTACACTCTACGAGCATTCAATGATGCGATATGCTCGACAATTGGCACAATTGTCCTACCCATACAAGTGGGACAAAAGACTATTCCTACATTGTGCCACATCTTGGAGGGTGATATGGCTTATAACATTTTTATGGGCTAGCCATGGATCAAGGACATGAAGTGTGTCCCTTCAATAGCCCACCAATAGTATACATTCAAAGGGCAGGTGCATGTAGTCTCGATGGACTTAGAACCCTTCAAGTATTACAATGCAGTGTAGCTGATGTTGCAATCAACCCCTCCATCAACACATTTGGATTTTCAATTGAATCCATCTAAATGGGGTTCGATTTCACATACATCCCCATTGTTAATTCCATCAAATCCCCAGTTGGGTCCATCTTCATCATCTGGTCCTCCACCAATGACACCACCTATGGTGGCCACATCGAAGAACAAAGGGAAGAAACCCCTAGAAGAGGCACTGCCATAAATATCAACCGTATCCACTGAAGATATGCCTAGTTGAATGGAATTCAAGATGCCTAGTTCACCTAACATGGAGTGGACTTAGGAAGAACTCCCATTCCATCCCCCTCAATCACCAACGATCACCGTTGAGATGGCCAATACGGGCCTGGGGGAGTACCTAGTGTGAAACATTGTAGCAACACCCACACTTGAGTCCATTCAGGACATGGGGAGACCTCACCTCCCCATCGACACTATTGTTCCTCTAGGCTACCCACCAAACCATACAAACTTTGTCTATGGGGGCCTTGACAATGGCATTGAACCTTACATGCAAGAAGAAGAAGATGAAGAGCCTTTCGTTGAGGATGTCAACTATTTGTCCAACCCAGAATTCACTTTAAGATATCTTGGAAAATGCAATTGGCATGGATATGGGTTGGGCAGATATGAGCAAGGAGTGCACATTATTTTCCAACCAAGATATCAGATGCCATACGACAAATCAGGAGTAGGGTTCAACCACCCCCTACCCCTGGATATCTTGGTAGAGAACATGCAAGGCCTCAGGATAGGAAACAAGGATGGGTTGGCATTAGATCCATATGCCAATCCTAACATGACATATACATTGGGGGATTTTCTCCCATTGATGACAACCACCCTTGTTGACCTCAACAACCCCTTCCCTTTGATCGAAAAAGGAGAAAGTTTGAGAACTCCCCTGTAAGGGGGATATAGACAATGTCAAGAAGGATCTTTAGAAGACAAGTCAGAATATGAGGTAGCACTATGGGACCCTTTCTAATCGGATAGCAATCACTCACAAGTGACCCCCATGGATGACTACCAAGAAAGCCTCTTAACAATGTTCCCTTTGGATGCTCCAATCGAGCAAGTGCCACCTCAAGATAATCAGGTCCCTCCATAGAAAGCGAAACAACCTCGATGGGACCATATCAATTTGCTCAAGCAATATGAGCCTCACATGCCACAAATAGTCATCGAAGCCAATGAAGGTCTTTGGATCTCTAACAGTGATTATGAATATGAAACTGAGATGGCATATCTCAATCACATGCGGTAGATGCAGCAACAATACCCCATGGACATTGACGATATGTTTCAACAGCTAAACATGGGGCCAAGGCATAGGTGGCACCTAAACCTAGCATAGTTGGACCTAGTGCTGCATCAACCACTTTGGGCGTACAGAGAGCACCTTCCGCCCAGAGACCCTATAGCAGTATCAGTTTTGAGGGCAGACCTTGTCCTCCTGTTCGCACATAGGGTCGATCCATTCATGTCAATACCTCTAGAGCCAGATTTGGAGCACAAAGATCACCAAGGATGTCTGAGTCACTACACCCACGATAATGGAGACCAAAATCATTTCATCAATTGAAGAACACAAGCTTATACTGAGAGGGGGGGTGAACAGTATAAGACCACTTTTAACTTTATCTTTCAAAGCAACTTTCAAATTAATAACATGCAGAATAAAGATAGCAGTAATAACAGTAGTAAAATAATGCACAAAATATAATCCACAAAGTGACACAGCAATTTACGTGGTTCACCCAAGGTGGGCTACTCCACGGATAAAACTTTTCTTCTAAAAGTTGTATCAAAGTCCTCTAGGAATCCTTCCCGATTACAATGTTTATGAGCCTCAGCTCAAAGGAGACAACTTCCCCTACTTCTGCTTTGGCTGGTGACCCTCTAGAAGACCTCTATCTCCTATGCCCTTAGCAAGTGGAACTCTTTCCACAGAAGACACCTGTCTTCCCTGCTCTGGCTGGAGATCTCTGTCCTCAACTCTATCACCACAAAGCTGGTCCTCGAATTTGCACTAAACGCAGTCCTTCGGTCTAGCACAAATGTCCTCTTTCTACCTCAATCTCTGTCCTCAATCTGGTCCTCAAAAATTGGTTAAAGAAAAATGGTTCACAAGCTTTCAAATGCTTGCTCAATGCTGTCCCCAAGTCTTCACTGTTCTGTCATAGCTGTATTAGATGAAACCAACTTTCGCATAGACTGTGCAACACAGTAGCATACAACACTTCGGCTATCGAACTTCTCACTTCTGTGCGCTATCTCTGAATGTCGCAACACCAATAGCTTCTGCTCCTTTGCGCATCCACCGCCACTTCTATGCTATCTGCGCTATTATGGCTGCATCTTACACACCTCGCTTAATTCAAAATGACTCACTCTTTGCGCATCGCAAACTTTACTTGCGCAAGTTCAATGCACTTCGAACGCACACTTCGATCGATGCCAAAACAAATCAAACAACCCTCCTTTTATACTTGCAATCTCAAGATTAGAACCTTGATCTTAGTCGGCTATTTAACCTTGCGTTGCGTCGGCCCAGATTTAACTCTATCGGCTTCACTGCCTCCTTGAAGCTTCTGGCGCATGAACTTCAACATGTCACGATATCGTGACACCTTTGCCTACCGTACACCTTCTATGCTTGCTGTCACGAAATCGTGACACTACTACCTTTGTCGACCTCCTTACCGCTTATGTCATGAAATCATGACACTTCCTGTCTTTGCTGATGTCATCTTCTCTTCTGTCATGAAATCGTGACCCTTCTGTCTTCATGCCCTTCCTCTCAGCTTCTGTCATGAAATCGTGACACCTTTGCCTGTTGCTGACGTCATCACACTTCTGTCATGAAATCGTGACACTTTAGTCTTCATGGCCTTCCTCTTAGCTTCTGTCATGAAATCGTGACACTTAAATTTTGTCGACGTCATCTCACTTTGTCATGAAATCATGACACTTTCGACTTCAAAGCTTTTCTATCGCTGTCATGAAATCGTGACACTTTCTTTCGAAGCTACTTCTCTTTGTTGCATGTCATGAAATCGTGACACTTTTGACTTTCGACTCTTCTCTTTGCTGCATGTCATGAAATCGTGACACTTTTGACTTTTCTTTCTTCTAAATCGTGACACTTCTTTTTTTTCTCTTCTGAATTTTCCTTTTTTTTTATGTCACAAAATCATGACAGTCACTTGACTTTGTAGCATGTCACGAAATGTACAGCCCTTACTTAGAACTTTGCATCATGTCATGAAATCATGACAGTTCCTAAAACACTTTCTCTCTCTTCAATCTTGTCATGAAATCATGACATTCTCTCGACTTCCTCTTCTCAATATGTCATGAAATCATGACACTTTCTTGTCCGTACACTCTCCTTTGCATATGTCACGAAATTGCGACACTTTTCTTTCTCTGCCTTCCTACGCTTCTCGAGTCATGAAAATGCGACATGTCATGAAATCGTGATAGTTTTGCCCGCTTTGCCTTTGCCTTCCAACATGTCACGAAATCGTGACAGTTTTGCCCAAACTTTCTCTCTCCTCAAACATGTCGCGAAATCGTGACAGTTTTTCCACTCGCTCGCAAACTTTTTCTAACTTATCTTTTTCTTGATCTTTTGCAACTGGGCTACTCCGATTTTCTTGGAGACTTACTGACCAATTGAAACCTTCATCAAAACACATTCTTTGACATAAAAACAAATTGCTTCAAGAACTCCTTGACATCAAAGACAACAACTACCAAGAGCTCCTTTGACATCAATGACAACAACTATACTTGAGCAAAGGCAATGTACTCAAGGTACCCAAAATTGCCAACAATCTCCCCCTTTGTCATTGATGGCAACACTTAACTGAAAACACATCTTCAAGAGCCAAAACTAAAATCAATCTCTTTGAAGTTTTGCTCCCCCTGACTTGAAGCTTTCCTCTTCACTTGAAACTCTCCCCCTTACTCATATCTCTCCCCCTTACTCAAATCTCTCCCCCTTTGTCATCAATGGCAAAGGGTCACCTTTGGGGCTTGGGACTAAGAATGAGCCTCTTAGCTTAGTCCCTCCCCCACCTCCTGATGAGGTGATTAATTCTGGGGTGGGAGTACAACTCCCAATTTCTCCCTTAGATACTCAAATGTATCTCTTGGAAGAGGTTTTGTGAAGATATCTGCAATCTGCTCTTTAGTAGACACATATTCTACCTTGACCTGCTTGTTTTGCACTTTCTCCCTTAGAAAGTGATACTTGATGGAAATATGCTTTGTCCTTGAGTGCATTACCGGATTTTTGGAAATACTTATGGCACTAGTATTATCACAAAATATAGAGATGGGTTGTTCATGCTTGACTTTGAAATCCTCCAAGGTGGTTTTCATCCATAGAACTTGTGTACACCCAGCCACTGCTGCTATATATTCAGCTTCTACTGTAGATAAAGAAACTGAAGGTTGTTTCTTACTCAGCCAAGAAACCAAACTCTTTCCTAGAAAGAATGCTCCACCACTGGTGCTTTTCCTTTCATCATTACTGCCCGCCCAATCTGCATCTGTGTATGCTATGAGAGTAAAATCATCACTTTTGGGATACCAAATCCCAAAGTCCATATTTCCCTTCAGATATCCGAATATCCTTTTAACTGCTATAACATGAGAATCTTTCGAAGCAGCCTAAAATCTGGCTACTAACCCAACAGCCTGCATGATATCTGGTCTGGTAGCTGTAACATATAATAAACTGCCAATCATCGATCTGTACAATTTTTGATCTGCCATTGGAGATTCATCATCTTTACTCATCTTGCACCCCGTAGTCATTGGAGTACATACAGGTTTGTTGTCCATCATCCCAAATTTTTTTAACATTTCTTTGATATACTTTCCTTGAGAGAGAAATATACCGTCTTTTGATTGAGCAATCTGAAGACCCAAAAAGAATGACAACTCTCCAATCATAGACATCTCAAATTCCTTTTGCATGGTGTTAGCAAAATCTTTGCACATCTGGGTATTATTTCCCCCAAAAATGATATCATCAACATAGACAACTACAATCAACATATCATTACCTTTATCTTTTATATACAAATTGCTATCTGCCACACCTTTCCTGAAACCTTGCTCATGAAGGTACCTGTCTAGTCTTGAATACCAAGCCCTAGGTGCTTGCTTTAACCCATACAAGGCCTTTTTCAATTTGCACACATAGTCCGATTGATCTGAGAGAGACACGCCTTCTGGCTGTTCTACGTAGACTTCTTCATCCAAAACTCCATTTAAAAAGGCTGATTTCACATCCATTTGGTACACCTTGAATGCTTTGAAACTTGAAAGAGCCAAAAACATTCTGATGGCTTCGAGACGAGCAACAGGAGCGAACGTCTCTTCGAAATCAATACCTTCTACTTGAGCATAACCTTTGCAAACCAACCTGGCTTTGTTTCTGACAATATTTCCATCCTCATTGAGTTTATTTCTGAAAATCCATTTCGTGCCAATGACATTCTTGTTCTTAGGTCTTGGAACTAAATCCCAAGTTTCACTTTTCTCTATTTGATTTAGCTCTTCATCCATTGCTTTTACCCAAAATTTATCTGCACATGCTTCACTGAAATCTCTTGGCTCAATCTGAGATAATAAAGAAATATTTGTAGAATCATGTGCCGGAATGACTCTTCTTCTAGTTTGTCTATTGTTTGGATCACCAATGATCAAATATTTGGGATGATGTTTCTGAACATATCGTGACGGAGTTTTGGGAAGCAGCTGCTGTTTTTCCTCTTCTTCATCTGAAACCTCTCTGAATTCTTCTTGACAGATTTCATCACTGATTTCCTTGACAGGTTCTCTTATTCCTGTCTTTTCATCAACTGTTACATTTATGCTTTCTATGACTGTATGCGTTCTTTTGTTGAAACATCTGTAAGCTTTGCTTCTACTGGAATAGCCAAGAAAAATTCCTTCATCACACCTAGGATCAAACTTACCCAGGTTCTGATCTTCCCTTCTGATGAAGCACTTACTCCCAAACACTTTGAAATGTTTGACTGTAGCTGGTCTTCCTTTCCACAACTCATAAGGAGTTTTATGATGATTTACTCTAAGTTGGGCCCTGGTGATAATGTATACTGTTGTACTGACTGCCTCTTTCCAGAAACCATCTAAAATTTTTGACTCATTCAACATTGCTCTAGCCATATTTTCAATAGTTCTATTTTTTCTTTCAACTACTCCATTTTGTTGAGGAGTTCTTGCTGCTGAATATTCTCTCTTAATTCCCTGATGCTCACAGTATTCCACAAATTCATTAGAGGTGAATTCTCCTCCTCTGTCCGATCTTAAACATTTGATTCTCTTTTCAGTCTCATTTTCAATCATTTCTTTGAAAGCTTTAAATTTTTCAAAAGCTTCAGATTTTTCTTTGAGAAAGGTCACCCAAGTCATTCTAGAATAATCATCTATAAACAACATGAAGTAGCTTTCTCCCTGAATGCTCCGAGTTCCGGTGGGGCCACATAAATCAGTATGAATGAGATCTAATGGTTTTGAAGAAGTATACCCTTTTGATTTAAAACTGGTTCTGGTCTGTTTTCCATGTTGACAAGGACCGCAAATGGTGTTATGGGGCCTTTTTATTTTGGGCAAGTCTCTAACTGCTTCCTTGTTACTAATGTTGACAAGATTATCAAAGCTCAAATGCCCCAATATTTTATGCCATAACCAACTCTCATCTTCTTGAGTTAGAAAACACTTTTCCTTTTTTATCTCACTTAGCATGTAAAGATTGTTTGGAGTCCTTGTAGCACTAGCAATGAGTTTTCCATTTTTTTCTTTACGAATCTCACATCTATCTGAAAAGAAAGATACTATGTGTCCTTGATCACAAAGTTGACTCACACTTAGAAGATTATGTCTTAAACCTTCTACATAAAGCACATTTTCAGTTTTAGATTTCCCATCCAAGCTAAGAGTCCCTTTACCACAGATTTTAGCAGACTTGTTATCTCCAAAACTAACTGTTCCTCTATTTGTGTTTTTTAAGACCAGAAACTTATCTTTTTCACCAGTCATATGTTTTGAACAACCACTATCAAGATACCATTTCTCAGCTTTGTCTTGAGCATGAAAAGTAGTTTGAACTATCATTGACTTAGACTTAATCTCATTTCTCTTTTTAGCAGACTTTAGGTTAGGTCTATCCAAACTGCACATCCTTGCTATATGCCCAACATTCTTGCAATTGTAACATATGACATTTTTATCCAAAAGAGGTGCAAAAGAGTTAACATTTTCTTTACTATGGCTATTCATGGATTTAATGCAATGTATAGCTTTGTGACCAAATTTCTTGCAAGAAAAACAGTAGCCATGGAAAGTATTATGTAACCTGTTTTGATACCTTGGATGATTGTTCCTTTTGTGACCAACTGGAATCCATCGTTCTTCAGGCTGAAGATTGATCTTGCTGTCTCTTCTTCCTGTCATGATGCTTGAGAACAGAACTTTATTCTCTGAAATCCTTAAAGCCCAGAAGAATTTACTTTAGAGATCGAACTTATCTTTTTCACCCTTTTCTAAAACTGTATGTTCTTCTGATAGATCCTTCTCCAAGATGTTAGGCTTTATCTGGAGAAACCTGCTCTGATACCAATTGAAGAACACAAGCTTATACTGAGAGGGGGGTGAATAGTATAAGACCACTTTTAACTTTATCTTTCAAAGCAGCTTTCAAATTAATAACATGCAGAATAAAGATAGCAGTAATAACAATAGTAAAATAATGCACAAAATATAATCCACAAAGTGACACAACAATTTACGTGGTTCACCCAAGGTGGGCTACTCCACGGATAAAAATTTTCTTCTAAAAGTTATATCAAAGTCCTCTGGGAATCCTTCCCGATTACAATGTTTATGAGCCTCAGCTCAAAGGAGACACCTTCCCCTACTTCTGCTTTGGTCGGTGACCCTCTAGAAGACCTCTATCTCCTATGCCCTTAGCAAGTGGAACTCTTTCCACAGAAGACACTTGTCTTCCCTGCTCTGGCTGGAGATCTCTGTCCTCAACTCTGTCACCGCAAAACTGGTCCTCAAATTTGCACTAAACGCAGTCCTTCGATCTAGCACAAATGTCCTCTTTCTGCCTCAATCTCTGTCCTCAATCTGGTCCTCAAAAATTGGTTAAAGAAAAATGGTTCACAAGCTTTCAAATGCTTGCTCAATGCTGTCCCCAAGTCTTCACTATTCTATCATAGCTGTATTAGATGAAACCAACTTTTGCATAGACTGCGCAACATAGCAGCATACAACACTTTGGCTATCAAACTTCTCACTTCTGCGCTATCTCTGAATGTCGCAACACCAACAACTTCTGCTCCTTTGCACATCCACCACCACTTCTACGCTATCTACGCTGTTATGGCTGCATCTTACACACCTCACTTAATTCAAAATGACTCACTCTTTGCGCATCACAAACTTTACTTGCGCAAGTTCAATGCACTTCGAACGCACACTTCGATCGATGCCAAAACAAATCAAACAACCCTCCTTTTATACTTGTAATCTCAAGATTAGAACCTTGATCTTAGTCGACTATTTAACCTTGCACTACTTCGATCTAGATTTAACTCTGTCGACTTCACTGCCTCCTTGTAGCTTCTGGCGTGAAACTTCAACATGTCATGATATCGTGACACCTTTGCCTTCCATACAACTTCTATGCTTGTTGTCGTGAAATCGTGACACTACTACCTTTGTCGACCTCCTTACTACTTATGTCACAAAATCATGACACTTCCTGTCTTTGCTGATGTCATCTTCTCTTTCGTGAAATCATGACCCTTCTAACTTCATGCCCTTCCTCTCAGCTTGTCATGAAATCGTGACACCTTTGCTTTGCTGACGTCATCTCACTTCTATCGTGAAATCATGACACTTTAGTCTTCATGGCCTTCCTCTCAACTTTTCATGAAATCATGACACTTATAATTTTGTTGACGTCATCTCACTTCTATCATGAAATCATGACACTTTCTCAACTCAACTGTCATGAAATCGTGACACTTCTTTCTCCTATGACTTTTTTTTTAATTTGTGACACTTCTACTTTGTGTTTCTCTTTTTGTCAAGTCGACTTTCACTTTTCTTTGCATGTCACAAAATCATGATAGTCCTCAACTTGACTTATGCAGCATGTCATGAAAATGTGACAGCCCTTACTTAGAACTTTGCATCATGTCGCAAAATCATGACAGTTCCTGAAACACTTTCTCTCTCTTCAATCTTATCATGAAATCATGACAGATCATGCTACGGACTTCCTCTTCTGCAATATGTCATGAAATCATGACACTTTCTTGTCCATACAGTCTCCTTTGCAGAATGTCATGAAATCATGACACTTTTCTTTCTCTACCTTCTTGCACTGTCCGAGTCACGAAAATGCGACATGTCACGAAATCGTGATAGTTTTGCCCGCTTTGCCTCTGCCTTCCAGCATGTCACGAAATCACGATAGTTTTGCCCAAACTTTCTCTCTCCTCAAACATGTCGCGAAATCGCGATAGTTTTTCCAGCCACCTGCAAACTTTTTCTAACTTATCTTTTTTCTTGATCTTTTGCAACTGGGCTACTTTGATTTTCTTGGAGACTTACTGACCACCTGAAACCTTCATCAAAACACATTCTTTGACATAAAAACAAATTGCTTCAAGAACTCCTTGACATCAAAGACAACAACTACCAAGAGCTCCTTTGACATCAATGACAACAACTATACTTGAGCAAAGGCAATGTACTCAAGGTACCCAAAATTGCCAACATCAACATGATCTCCATTGACTTAACCACCCCATACACAATCCAACCGATCCAGACTAGTCACTGGATCTAAACCTAGATATGCGCTAATTCCAGTACTGGCATTGCGGTGATATGCTTCATTTCACCCCAGGACCAAATCAGGATATCTTCCATGCTAAAGAGGAACCCAAAGTTCCTAACATAGATCTGAATTCAATGAATGATATCCACTTGATCCCAACTCCACACCAGTTGGAGGATGGGTCCCACATGTCAGTCGAGGAGACAACTGACGTAGACATCGGCTCTGATCCAATGAATCCATAGATCATCAAGCTAGGGGAATTCTATCCCCTGAATAGCAAGCCAACTACATTACCCTTCTAAAATAGAAGGAGGTTTTTGCATGGTCCTACAAAGACATGCCTAGACTAGACCCATAGCAAGTAACGCATAATCTAACGCTTGATCTGAAAGTCAAGCCAGTTAAGCAAAAACTACGTAAGATGGACCCAACAGTAGCCTTAATGGTCAAATATGAGCTACAAAATTTGTTGGATGCACAGTTTATCATCTGCGTGGATTACCCACCAAGGTTGTCCAACATGGTGCCCATTAAGAAGCCTGACAGGAGGATTTGCATATGCACTTATTTTTGAGATCTAAACAAAGCGATTCTTAAGGATGATTTCCCATTGCCCAAAGATCGATGCATTGGTAGATGCTACAGTAGGCCATGAAATGCTATCCCTCATGGATGGTTTCTTGGGATACAATTAGATTTTTATCAATCTCGAGGACCAACTAAAAACGGCGTTCACAATGCCTTGGGGGACATTTTGTTATAAGGTCATGCCCTTTGGTCTTAAAAATGTTGGCACCACCTACCAACATGCCATGACATACATATTCCATGATCACATGCATAAAACTTTGGAATATTATATGGATGATTTATTGGCCAAATATCTTTTGTGCCCAGATCATCTCGGTGACTTAAGCAAGATCCTTGATTGCCTCATTGAACATAAAGTCAGATTAAACCCCAAGAAGTGTGTATTTGACATCACATTTGGAAAAATATTGGGTTTCATAGTCTCAAAGCGAGGCATCAAGGTGGACCCAAAAAAAGTCAAGGCAATCCTTGAAATGCTTCCCCCAACTACCATCAAGCATCTCAAAAGCCTGCAGGGAAAGTTCGCATCAATCAAGTGCTTCATAGCGTAGCTGTCTGACAAGTGCCGACCCATGAATAAATTATTGCACAAGGGGGTAGCATTTCATTGGGATGACGAGTGCCAGTCGACCTTCGATGACATTAAACAATACTTGGCTTCACTCCCAGTATTGGAACCACCTAGACCAGGAGTGTCATTCTACTTATATATCTCAGCTACTAAGGTGGCACTGGGCGCTATGCTAGCCCAAAAAAATGAACTACACAAAGAACAGGCTACTTACTATCTTAGCCACACCCTAGTCAATTATGAACTTAACTATGCATACGTTGAGAAGCTCTGCTTGGCAGTGGTGTTTGCTACCAAAAAGCTATGCCATTACATGTTGAGCAACATGACGTATGTTGTGTCTAAGGAGAATCCATTGTGGTACATGATAAGTTGTACTTATCATAGTAGTCGCATGATGAAATGGATCATGTTGTTGATGGATTTTGACATCGAATTCATTGGATAGAAGTCCATCAAAGGTCAAGTCATCGTCGATCAACTAGCAGAGGCTCCTCTCAAATATGATTAGCCTTTGACCATAGAACTACCCGATGATGGGGTCTTCCATGTCTTAGAATTGCCAAATTCTGATGAGCCTGAGTCACAGGCCGACATAACCCTATTTTTCATGGTTCTAAATGTGAGAAAGGGTGTGGCGTAGGAATTGTATTCTTCACACCACAGGGGGATCCAATGCCTTTATCATTTAAATTAGACTTCCCATGCACAAACAACAATGCCGAATATGAAGGTCCGAGGTGTAGACCAATTGGTTCATCCAAACCCCATAAAAGGGTCAAAGGTCTAAGGTTCAAATCTCGAGCCTCATTATACTGAATGCTTGTCCCTTTCCTGGTTCTTTCAATGGCGTAAAAGGTTTAAAATGATTGTGGCATGGTGGTTATAGGGGAAGACTATGCGAATATCTATGTGGTGGCTTTCGAGGCAGACAACGTAGAATACTATGGCAGCCATAAAAATCTAGACAGCCTGCCCAAATTCATGGCGGTTATCGATTCCACCATGTAAATTTAAAGGGGGTCCAAGGTGTAGACCAATTGGTTCATCCAAACCCCATAAGGGGGGCGGAGGTCCAAGGTTCAAATCTCGGGCCTTGCCAGACTGAATGCTTGTCCCTTTCCTAGTGCTTTTAGTGGCATAAAAGGTTTAAAATGATTGTGGTATGGTGGTTATAGGGGTGGACTATGCAAAGATCTATGTGGTGACTTCTATGGCGGACAACGCATAATACTATGGTGGCCATAAAAAGCTGGACAGCCTACCCGGATTCATGGTGGCTACCGATTCCACCATGTAAATTCAAAAAAAAATAATGTCAAATACGAAGCCTTGCTCATAGGTCTTCAAACATCAATCACCATGAACATCAAATTCTTTAACATATTTGGTGATTCGTTGTTAATTGTCAACCAATTCAAAGGAGTATTCCAATGTAAATGCCTAGTTCCACAGGCCTACAAAGCCCTTGTGGATAAATTCTTGGCAAATATTGAATGGTACGACATCAAGCCACTCCCTCGATCATCGAATCATTTTGTGGACACTATGGCCTCCTTGGGGTCACTAATATCGCAAGATATTTTTGGTGATATGACAACCATTCAAGTAAAAAAACTATTGCAATACGCGATGGAGCGTGCAAGCTCTGATCTAATGCCAGGAATCCACCTGATCTAGATTGAACTGTCCCTGGACAAGTTCTCTCGAATCCATGATTTTTTGAATCATGCCAACTGGGGGTCCTTATTCTCCCCTACTCCCCTTAATAGCAACACAATGCTATTCTTACAAGTTCTTTCTCGCTCAAATTTTGCTAGGGATGAACTTCAAGAGGGATTAGATGTTCATATCATCGTAGATTCTGATCAGCAGGATTGGTATACACCCATAAGAGACTACCTCAAGCTAGGTAACCTCCCACTTGGATTGATGCATGTCGCAAAATGATCATTCAAGCATAAAGCAGAAAAACATGTCTTGCTAGGAGACATTTTGTACCATCAAAGCTATGAAGGGATCCTCCTTTGTTGCTTGGACTAGCAGGAGTCTGCTTGGGCAATCACCCAAGTGCACGATGGTACATGTGTTGGCCACTTCAATGGTATGGCCATCGCAAAATGCATTCTTTGCATGGGCTATTATTGGCCATATTTAGAGCGAGATTGTTGCTCATATGTAAGGAAGTGTGTGAAGTGTCAACACCATGCTAATTTGACACACGTACCTTCTCAGGCCTTGTAGCCAATCCAATCGGCTTGGCCATTCTCACAGTGGGGCTTATATCTAATTGAAAATATCTCCCTTGTGTCGTCAGGTTGTCACACGTTTATCATAACGGCCATAGAGTACTTCACCAAGTGGGTAGAAGCAGTTCTGCTAACCTCTACGATTGGACCCTGCATTGCGGAGTTTATTTTACATAACATCATATGTCATTTTGGTATTCCATCCAAGATCATCTCGGATAATGGGACATTGTTTAAGAACAAAGACATGCATGCTTTGGCCGTAAAGTACAAAATTTAGCATAGTTTTTCGACACCCTATTATCCATAGGCAAATGGGAAAGCAGAGGTGTCAAAAAAAACACTAGTTGTCATCCTCAAAAATACAGTCGTAGATAGTCACTAGGATTGGAACATTTAATTCCCACTTGCTCTGTGGGCTTATCATACTAGCATTCGGATGTCCACTGGGGCAACTCCGTTTTTGCTGGTGTATGGCTCCGAGGTAGTCATGCCTCTCGAGTTGGAAATTCCTTCCCTGTGCATATAAATGCAAGAGTTCATTGATGATGGCATTGCATGGTAGGCCCGGTTATACCAACTTACATTGCTCGATGAATGACACGTCAATGCTCTTGAGCATTTGCATATTTACCAAGAGCGACTTAATAAAGCATACAACATGAAGGTTCACCTGAGGGACTTTCAGGTTGGTGAATTGGTCATAAAAGAAAACCAATAGAATTCTAACTTGCCGCCCCATCTAAGGGACAATTTCACGGTAAACTGGTTAGGTCCTTATGTCATCAACAATAAAATAGAACTTGGAACATACCTGCTCGCTTCTCTTGATGGAATCAAGGAACTAGAACCCTTGAACATTAGTCATTTGCGACCATTCCATATTTAAAAGAGCCATAGCCCAAACCAAAAGCTCCAAGGATTCCCGCAATCGCTTGGTCAAACCAAAATGCCCCAAAGGTACCCATAATCCCTTTGGTCAAACCAAAAGCTCCAAGGATTCCCACAATCACTTGGTCAACCCCTAAATTCCCCAAAGGTACCCATAATCCCTTTGGTCAAACCAAAAGGTCCAAGGCTTCCCTTAGTCGCTTGGTCAAACCCAAATCTCCAAGGATTCTCACAATCGCTTGGTCACCCAAAAATGCCCCAAATGTGCCCACAAACCCTTTGGTCAAACAAAACGCCCCAAAGGTACCCATCATCCCTTTGGTCAAACCAAAAGCTCCAAGGGTTCCCACAATCGCTTGGTCAAAAACAATAAAATCATAAAAAAAACAAAAATTTGCATCTCATTTCCATGCATACTCAAAATCATCAAAACAATAAAGAACTCTTTTGCATCTCATTGTCATACTCCCAAAAAAATCAATCAATCAAAAACACAAAAATAATAGCTGCATTAGGCATCACATACATACATTGCACATTTGTTGATCATACAAGTCAAATGCACCATAGACTGTAATTACTCGGTAATTCCATCATCTTCCACATTTATCCACTTTGTACATAGTCCATCAAAAATAAACACCATACATATTTTTCACCACACCATAGTCAGTTGTCTTCTAATGTATCTCGATTTTTTGTCATTCAGTTGTCGTTAGCTTTCTACCCAAATATTATACAAAGTCAGACATATTTTACAAAGGTAGAGTTATACTTGGATCACACCTTGTTATGTAGCATTCCAACAAAAGTTAAAACACATTAAAAATTCCCAAGTTGTGTGAATGAAATATGAAACTTGCAAATCAATTTATGTGACCATAAGTGAAACGGTTATCTTACTCATCCCTCTGTGCGAATGACCCCAAGAATGATGAGAGTTGGCAAAAGGACAAGCATCTTCCCTACCCAATTCCCAAAGAATCCCAAGTTCTCAAAAAGTTGCAAACATCAAAAAAAATTTGCAAAAGTCAAAACTCCAAAATTTGACATCAAAACCAAAGTGCATACATCAAAAAGCACAAGCAATAGTGATTCTCATCACTCAATATTCAAATCCCTTGCTCAAAAATAAAAACAAAAATAAATAGTGATTTTTATCACTACAGAAGAGCAAGTATCCCAATACAATTGAAGAAAAGAATGGAGTTGAACTTGAATCCCTGGAACTCTCAGCATTCATAAGGTCATGAGGTAAACCTCAATACCGATTTGGTGGATAGCCTATTGGTCACTGGTGGCAAACCTCCCGCATGATGATATATCTGTCACATTAACTTGTGTACAGATCAATGTTTGCATGTGGATGAGCTAGCTCATGGTATCCTAGATAGCACTGCAGATTAATCCTACTAAATACAATAAAGGAGTTAGTGGATCTAATTAGGTTATCCTCAGTACAGGTCTGGTTGATAGCCTATCTGGCATTGGTGGTATCCTGACAAATACCACATAAACAAACTCAATTGCACACATGGGGATGCAAAATAACTTGGTTGAACTCAAGTCTGATTCATACCTTATTCAAAAGTATTGTAAGATAAAAATACAGTCTTGGCTAGTCAGTTAAAACATCAGAGTCTCAAAAAACCTTAACTACATTCTAGCACATTCCATTCTTACATCACCATCAAAAAATCCAAAACAAAAACAAAAAAATATATATCATGCAAAGTCATCGTATAAAAATTGCATACGTATAGACAATTGGTAAGTCCTGTACAGTCTATGGTACAACCGCCAAGTTATCAACAAATCATTTCATACATCCATATGCATATCATATATTAGACACATTTGCATTCATCATAACCTGTGCATCCATCACAATAAATTAACATGCATACATCAAGATCCATCAATCACATAAGAATAACAAATAAATCATGACAAGTGTATAACCAAAAAGAATAGTCATGTATATATATATCATCAACATGCCCATAGGCTACAATAAGTCGGTCCTCTGACCTCTCAAAACAATAACAAAAACTCAAAAACCCCTGAGCCTAGGGCATCAGCCACCATGATGACATAGGATCGGTGCGACAGGAACTACCCCCCGTGGTGTGGGTCCTATGCAACCTCTTAGGGCGGCTGTTGCTATCCCTCGCATCACACCCACTAGCACCCCCCTCATCCAGTTTCTTGCGATGAGATGATGCTGACTACTCAGTATCACTATCTCTTATCCAGCATGAAGACCCACCTCCAGGGAGCTCAGGTAACCACCCACTGAGGCAAATAATCTCTACCTCCAAATCCATCTGATGTTGAAACCAATCCGTCTCCCACCAACGGTACGTAGCCACTACGTCATCACACTACACCAACCGAGTTCATAGGAGATCCCTCTCTCGTGCTACATTTGTGTCCCCATCCCATCAACGGTATGCAGCTAATGCGTTATCTCGCTTCGCCAACTAAGTTCGCAAGAGATCCCTCTCTTGCAAAGCCTCCCCAAGCTCCTAATCCTGTCTTTAAATCAAATCCTCCAATCATGCTATCTCAGCGTGATCCCTCACCTCCACACCCTCTAAGATATCCTGGTGCATAGGCATGTCCAGGACTGCGAGCCACTTCGACTCCAACTGCTCTAGGATTTCTTGCGTATTCGGCTACTTCGAAACCCCAAAATCATCCCCCCCAAAGTCGTTAACCTCCACCATATTTGCATCCTCGAGCGGAGCCCCCCAACCCTCTCCCGATGCCTTTGCACCCTCATCGCCTACTACTGCCACCTTTGGACCCCCTAAAGGCCCCTCGCCTCACCACCACCACAAAATCCACCACTGGTCATACTCAGTGGTTGCCTCGACGTTGTCCACATCAGGGACATCGATCACCGAATCTGACTCCTCACCCAATGACGCGATTATCGACCAGACCAGAGTCCTCTTGTCACCCCGACGTTGATAGATCAAAGGCTCACAAGGCAACCCCTGATGCACCCCAAACTATCATGTCACTTAGATGTATGGGAAGTACTCATACTTGGTCTCATGTAGCCTAATTAGCCATCTCCCCCAGCACACCCACCGAAGCCACTCTCTAGCCTTAGGCTAGGCTAGACAGTCCCAATATGGGCACCAAAAAACCTCCCCTTGAGCAATCCAAGTGAAGGCATCAGCATAGTGCCCTACGGCACCTACCCACCATAGACTCTATGCCTACTCCTCAGACTACCGCCATAGAGCCACATATCCTATCTCTCTATCCACCATATCTACCCAAGTAGTCCATGGCAAACCCTATGGCCGCTCCACAGCTATGTGCTGCCACCCCCAGCACTACAATAGGTAGCTACACCCAATCCCATTTTGCCTCTGATAGTAGACCTCGTATAGCTCATCATAGAGCTATGCCAACAGATTTTGTCCCCATCTCATAATCAAGGGTGCCTCCATCAGACACTTGACCAATCTGAACACAACCTCTAGCAGGTTCCAAGGGAACCTTGCACCTGATGAGTCAGGAAATAGCATGTTGGAAATGAGGATCATCAGTAATGCATGCCTCACTCCCAACATGCCCCTCTCTAGCCACCACCGCACCAAGATGCCACCAATCAGGCAATCCCCCTCTGCCCTCTCCACTGGACTGTCCACCCCATGCCTGAAGCACCGTGTCAGCACTGTTGTCCGTTGATCACATGGAGTAGTCCGAATAGGAAGCCCATCTATCGAAATCCACAAATTTCGATAGACATCCTCAAGTGTCACCATCATCTCCCCTATTGGGAGATGAAAGGTATTAGTCTAGGGCTCCCATAAGTTGATTAGGGCCATCAGATAGGCCCGATCCCCAACCACAGGATCTAATCGCGTCACTTGATTGAGCCCAAGGGCATCAAGCCACTCCCAGTCAGCCTCAGTCAATGCCTCCCATGCTTCAGATAATAGCATCGACAAACGGTACCGGCTCTTCACAACCTACAAAAGGACACCAAAAAAAAACATTAAAACATGACAAAATAAAACAAAACAAAAAACAGTACAACACTAAAACAAACATGCAAAATGTCTAATTACAAAACATTTCATAAATGTACAACATACACATTAGCAAAATGCCAGTATGTACATAAATAAATAAACAAAAACAAAAAAAAAAAAACAACTTTGTCAGTTCCTAGGGTTTTTAACTCTAAGTTCAAACTGATAAATAAGCAAAAACAAACTACAAAAAACAGTTAACCTAGGGTTTTCATCCTAGTCTAAAATGACAAAAACAAAAACAAACTACAAATAACAGTTAACCTAGGGTTTTCATCCTAGTCTAAACTGACCAAAAAAAAAATTACAATAAAATAAAAGTTAACCTAGGGTTTTCATCCTAGCCTAAACTGGCAAAACAAACAAAAACAAAAAGATTTCAGTTACCTAGGGTTTCACCTTCGTCTAAACTGATAAAAAACAAAATAAAAACAAGTTTTTAAGCTAAGTTTTTGATCTTAGTTAAACTAGGGTTTCTTTTAGTTTACAACAACAGCAAAATAAACATGGTTTCCACTAGGGTTTCGATCTAAGTTCTAACGAAGCCATACAAAGCACAAATTCACACACACACACACACAACAAAAAAAAGAACGCATTTAAATCTAGGTTTTTTTTAACGAAAATACAAAAATTTAAATTAAAACAATTTTTCTAAGCTAGGGTTTTGCTCTCAGTTTGACCTAGGGTTTTAGTTTAAAAACAAAAACAAATAAAAACAAAAAAAATATTTTTTAAAACTAGGGTTTCATTTTTTTTAAAATTGAAAAACAAAATACAAAAGAAAAACATTGCGGCTTTAAAATGTCAAATAAAACAACAAAATAAAGAGGAAGAGCACTCACCGGTCTCACTTTGGCTCCACCACTAGATGATCCAGTTCGTGAACTCATGGTTTCTGAGAAAATTTGACAGCGCTCCGCTTCGCAGACTCGACCTCCTCCTCCTCACAGCTCCAAATCACCAGAAAAATCGAATGCAAATGAGCCCAAAACCTAATTTTGGCCCTTAAATAGGCTCTTAGGCCTATAATCATTCCACCCAGGGATGAGCACTCTAGTAAAAACTCATCCCACCCTAGGATGATTACTAAACTGGTATTCGTTCCACCTTGGGATGATTACAAAACAAGAAAAACAAAAAAAAAGCAAAAACAGTAAAAAAAAATGTACCACAAACATGCAATAAAATTGCCAAATAAGAGTGCTTTCGCACTTGACATTCTTGGCATTAAAAAACTGATTTTGGGGTCCCAAATTGTCACTCTCATACTCCCTAAGAAGGCTATTAGAGTCAGACCGCTCCATGGGAAGACGAATTTTTGACATTTTCAACCCCAAATGGCATCCCAAAAAGGGTTCATACCCACCAAAAATAGGTCTAAATGTTGGGAAACTACATAAGCGTTCAAAGAAAAACAACTGAAGGCATCCTTATACAAGTCATCTTGGGTCAAGTGACTCGTCTATTTTCTCATGTAGGTCATTCCCTCATTGATTCGTCGCTTGAGGGGGTAGTCACACTTAGTCATCAATCAACAAATACACACCCAATCAAGGAAATGGCATACATGAAAGAATCATTGACAAAGACAATCACACTCCTTCTTGGGGTAGTAAACAAACAATAATCACAAGCTGATCAAACACTTGGCATTCATGAATCATGAACTCAAGGTTCCCACAGAAAAAAGGTTGTGCCCTTTGCCTATTCATGATTGATCAATGTCCAAGATCAAGTAACACCTCACCAAAAAAGGTTAACACTTGAATTAAGTTCCTTAGCTCGTTAGAAGCAAGGATTCAAGAATGCGTGCCCTTTCTATACTTGGGGCATCAAAATTTGGTTATGTTACTAAGAAACCCTAATCATTAGTGCTTTGGTTATCTATTTTTGCTCAATACTGTGCCACGCACAGTGCATCCCAAAAAGGGGCATCTATAGACACCAAAATAGCACCAATCTGATTATGTGGCTACAAAAACTGATCGAATTGACACACACAGCCCCCAGGGCAGCCCCCAAAGATTAAAAAGTGGTCCTAACCACTCTCATAGTAGTTTTGGAAGGTCAGAGTTCAATTTGGCACCTTTCAGAGACTTTGCTCCTTATACATTCCACCCTGGGATGATTACAATTGGTATTTGTCCAACCCTGGGATGATTAGAAGCATTCACCCTAGGGTGGGGTGAATAGTAGGTTTGATGGGCAAAAGTCAAACCTTGACAAATGGCAGCTCAGATCTGCCACTTAACTCCTCCTTCAATGCATGGAGTGCGAGTGAGAATTTTTGAGCTCAAAGAGGCAGCATGGAGCCCTTAATCAAGGAGGAATCTTCTCTCCCCTGGGCAAAGCATGATCACCAAGTGGTGCCTCTGCATGCTCATTCATAGAGACCGTTGGGTCTATAAAATGGTGAGTCTTCTCACCCCAAAAAAAGAATAGGTTAGGAGCATTTGGAGCAATGGAGTGTTGTCGATTTACGCTCTCAACTTTTTGCTTGTGCCTTTCACATCCTTGATCTCTCTTTTGGAAGGGAGGTTATTGGGTGATTATTGGAAGCACAATCCAGATCCAAAACCTGAAATTTGGCCATAGTATCCCACCCAAATTTGTCGACAACACCCCACAAGAGGTTTTGGACCCATACCAAGTGGATTAGTGCCGAAACTGGGCCCCAAAAGGTAGGCGTCCTGCCCCCGGGTGCCCCTCGCACTGTTGCAGTCCTAATCGCCCCACCCCAGAGTGATTAGAAATTTGTAGCAGATTTCATTTCTATTTTTCTTGCATTGGATTCTAGGTTATTTACATAGGTTGTCATTCAAATTTCATGTTATTCTGAGCAGTTTTGATCATGTTTTTGTTATTTCTCGCTTTCACTAACATGCAGGGAGCATCAGCAGATTTTGGGCGATAGAGGCCGAATTAGCAAAATCTAACCTTCTAGGTCTTTCCAAAATACCCTATTTTATCTAACCCCCAACTTTTCAAGTGATTTGGAGCCTCCTAGATGGGACATTTAGGACAGTACTTTCTGACATTTTGTTGCAGGTCTAATCGTCCCACCCCAGAGCGATTAGAAATTTGTGGTGAATTTCTTGACTATTCATTTTGCAGTGCCTTCTTGGTAATGTTCTCATGCCTCTGTCAAGTTTTTAGCTCATTCTAATATGTTTTAGTTATCATTTTATTTCTTTTTTGCATGCACTAATCATAGACTTTGGGGATCGTGTGTTTCATTTTATCCGCAAGTGCTACTAATCCTTCTCTGTTTCTCTGAACGTAGGATCTCAACACCGGAGGAGCAGCAAGGAATCTAAGACGCATTCATGCAAGCGACGACGACGTTTTGCCCACCCATTTTACATGTGGGCATGCGAAAGAAAGCAGACCATCCATGGTGTGATAAAGTTATATTTAACGCTTCTAGCCCCTAAAATGGAGGAGACGTATTGTAACCGAGTTCTAAAGGAAATTAATGAAAAGGTTTGTACTCTACATTTTCTTTCTATCTTGTTTCAATGTGTTTATGCTTCTCTCCTTTTATGCATTTTAGTTTGTAGGACTTAGCGTTATCTTTCACTTTTACATACCTCGCACTTGGGGTTTCCATTTTGTTTTTGTATCCTCGTGCTTTCACAAAGAACACAAGTACAAAGTATCTTAAATACTCCCTAAAAATTTGATTCATTACTGCCTAAAAAGTGGCAGGAGAATTTGTTAGTCCAAATGGCATAATAAGAAATTTAAAGTGCCCAAAATGACATCTGAATATTTTTTTATGGATATCCTCTTGCTTCATCCTAATATTATGGTACCTAGATCTTAAATCAATTTTGGAAAAGAACATAGCCCCATGTAATTCATCAATAAGTTCATCCACACGAGGAATAGGATACCTATTTTTAATAGTATTTTTATTAAGATCCTTGTAATCAATGCACATACACAAGCTGCCATATTTCTTCTTTACCAGAACCACTGAAGATGCAAAGGGACTTGTGCTAGGGCGTATATGACCCATCACCAACAAATCCCTTATGGTTTTCTCAATATTATCCTTATAGAATTTAGGATGTCTGTAATGCTTAATCATGATGGGCTTGGTTCTTAGTTCTAACTCATTGGAATGCTAAAATTATCTAGGTGGAGGTAAACCTTCTGGCATATCATCAAATACTTTTCTATGCGTATCTATAATAATCTAAATATCATAACGAGGCCTTTTTTTAAGGATATTTACCTTTAGATGTAAATATGTTGGCTGCCCACACAAATTCCTCTTTTCTATATCTTCTCCATTATTTTGATAGATACATGTTGTAATACGTGATCTCTGATTCCTTGCAACACCACGTCCCTATATCCTACCTTGAACTTAAATTTCAGAAATTGGTTATTTGTAGTATAATCACCAAGAGAAAATAACCACTGCACTCCTAGTACCACTTGTGGAGCATTTTTACCCAGAGGAAAAACAATAAAATCATCTATCATATGGTAATCAGTAAGATGCAATTTTAGTTGTGGAACATAAATATGACAATGCTCTACACAACTATTTCCAACAGCCACATCAAAACTAGAAAATGATTCAATTTTTAATTTTTTTCTTCTTACCAAATCCTCATGCACAAAATTATGAGTTACTCCAAGATCAATGAGCACTACCACATTTTTTCCCTCCACTTCTCTTGGTACCTTGATGGTAATGTAGGCTCTAGCAAGGTCTAAAGAGGCTAAACTTCCCAAACTTTGAACGCTTGGGCCTTCTTGAGTTGTATTCTGAGTCTTCTCTATTTCTTGCTCCTCTATTGATTCATACTCACTCTTTGAGTCTTCATATTCTAATAACACCTGAATTAGACGAATTTTTCCTTTTCCCTGACATCTATGGCCTCAGTCAAATGGCTTTTTTATAGTTAAATCATAATAATTTTCTTCTGAGTTCATCCTGCTCATATTTCTTAATTTTTCCTCCTCATACTATTGGAAACCCTTGGGAAGAGGATGTTGGTTTCTGGGAAATATTTTGATGAGCTTGAGATGATGAAGATGGTTGAAATGTAGTCCTCTTTTGGTACGTCCCTACTGGACTGAATTTTTATTGAGATGGCATTAAGAGTCTCTGCTTAGATGGTGCTACTAAAGTAGACATAGATTAAGCCCTCCTAATTTCTTCCTAAAGTGATATGGACTCAAATGCCCTCACCCAACCCTTTAATGGCTCCATTAAACATTCTATGAACAAGAATACTATTCTTTTCTCTGACATGTTGGGAACCATTATAGGAATTTTTTCAAACTCCTCAACATAAGCCTCAACTAATAATTTCTTTTGGAGAGTTACCAACTCTCTAAAATATTCCTCCTCATATTTTCTTTCAAATCTGTACAATAATCTCACACTAAACTCATCAAATGTCTGAATTTCACCATGCTCTTGAGTAGACATGCCATGGTGCCACCAATCATAGGAACTACCCTCCAAGTGTATTGTAGCCAATTTTACTGCATATGTTTCTTCCATAGAGCAAACCTTAAAATAGGTTATTAATTCTTGTAGCCATGCCCTAACAGAAATATTATCACTCCCATCAAACATGGGTATTCACATTTTCTACTGAAGAAGCTTTTTCTCATCATATTTTCCTCCTCTTCTAACCTTCTTACCCAATATGCCCAGATAGCTATCAAATATAACATTATTTTTGAATTCTTTTGGCCTCCTCATGTATCTTGCAAATAGAGCATCCATTTCTCCATCAAACTGATCTAGATCTGGTTCTTCTAAATTGATAAATAAGGATTTTTAAGGCCTTGGTAAGGGTGTATGAGAATATTTTACTGATATTTCACCTCCTCCTTGCATGGTGGCCCTAGAAGAGGACTCTCCTTGGGTCGTTTGCCCTACCTGAGACTAAATTTATGGCTCATTTATCTGAGGCTGAGGTTGATTGGGGTGCTCCAACATAGTTAACAATATCTATAATAAATCAACCATAGTAATAATTTATGTTCCATCTCATCCATTGGTTCCTCAATTCTGTCAACCATTTGAGACGTTTCTACTTCCAAAACTAGTATTTCCTCTTCTGGCACATCTAAATTTGTGAATCCTTGCTAAGAATTAAAGTTAGGGTTTTTCTTATTTCTCCTTGTATAATAATGGTGGTTTGGATGCATAAAAAAAACCTCATAGGTGGCCAGATATTTCACTCTGATACCACTGTAATGAGCTAAAATATAAAATAAAACACCAAATACACAAATCTTGCAGATAATTGCAAAATTGAAATATTCTTGGAATTTTTATTAATTTTCTTCAAAACCCAAAAATGGAAATACAATGATAATACTTATATCAACACATGCAAATAATAAATCACACTCGTAAGAGTTGTAGAAGTCTAAAATTCATAAATTTGACCAATACTACTCACAAAATACAATTAAAACAAACTATACATGGGATGTTGAACTTGGGACACCAAAATAACTTGTAGAAACACCTTGAATCTACTGAAGTTCTACTAATACTAGGACATGGGCATGAAATACTGCCAAACTAATGGAATTAACCTTCAAAATCTTATATTTTATCCCTGCAATGGGTATGTCTGCTCTCCTTCATTTCTAATCTACACTAGAACCTAAAATCTACCAATATTTGTCTTCACTATGATGAAACAACCCTCCTTAACTATACCGTCCACTTTACAAAGGCAATATGGGGATCCAAGATGAAACATGGTCTTCAAAAAGCCACCAAATTGCTAATTCTCTCCTCTAAATGGGTCGATTATTGCCAGATATCAGTTTTGATATTTTAAATCACTGAATTAGTCTCCCTAGAGGGGACGTCTCACTCCTTATGGCCTCCTTTGCCAAGATAGATGATAAAACCTTGATGGCAATACCCTCAATGGTTGAATTCTTCAGATGTCTACCCAATTTTGATTAATTAAGCATAAAAGGTGAACCCTGAGTGGATTCACACCTCAATCAGGGTAGCAAGGATCAACCTTGTCTACCAGATTGGAATTCTCTTCCACAAACCTTGAGCACCCCCCCAAATTTCATAGAAGTTGAGCTAGGGCACACCCCTCTCTCCAATTTTTACAATAACAACAATAACATAATGAGAATATGGGCATTCCATGTATATATAGACCTCATGTTATAATTCTTTGTTGATTTGGGCCCACACTTGAGTTACACACACATATGTATTTTAATAATAGTAATAATTTCCTCACACCATATAATAATAATAATAATAAAAATAATTATTCTCTCACACCACATAAATCCCCCTTAAGCTAGGACACTCCACACATAATATGATAATATTTACATAAAATATTTACATGACCCTATTTCTCCAAAAAAGGTCATTACACGGTTGATATCGTAGATGTGTGAGCAGTTGTATTTAATAATCCACTAGTAGCAGTACTAGGGAGAACTATAGGTGAAGAATTTGTAGATCTTGTAGTGATAGTAGAAGAAGTCAAATGAGAAACGAGTACATAATTGACTCTAAGGCTACCTAGGTGTAATTCAAAGAAATCGATGGGTTCTTCACAGTTTTTTTCTTTAGATATGGTTTTCATATAGCTTGGTATTCAACCAAAAAAATAGATAAGGTTTTTCTTAGATTTTATTTCTCGAACAGAGTTGTCAAGTGATTTATTAAAAATGCGTAGGATAAATATAACCACCAAAACTTTGGTCTATATAGATAGTGGTATTGGGTCCTATCGGGCATGTCAAAAACTATTGGTGCAAAATCTACCTTTGGTTACATTTGTGCCCAAGACTTTGCTAATATTGAATTACTGGGTTTAAAATAGAGATTACCCGATTCAATATGCAGAGAAGGTTGGTTCCTTGCTTTTTTATAGGAAAAGGGGATAGATTAAAGTGCATAAATAAAGGAAAATATAACTATTTCTAGGAATGTTAAATGGTATAGATTAGACAACAATAAGGAAATGCATACAATTTTTATAGATAAGCATTATTTAAACCATAAAAATAAGAATAACTAGTTCTCTATTGAATATTTAAACAACCGTAAACCTCCTAGAATTTTTAATTTTAGAACTAGTGAAAATTTAAAGCGCATAAATCTAGAAATATAATTAAAGCAATTTATATTCAACGTAGTTTATATAGAATTTAAAAATCCATACATACTTGATCAAACACCATTGATCCAGAAACTAGAATGAGTAGTCTTTTATTTCTTTTAGAATTTTGTATACATTGCCTTGTAAACATCTAAGAGCCAACCATTAGTTAGGACCACTTGTCCTGTATATATATATATATATATCTTTTTCAATAACAAAAAAACTAAAACTTGTTACAACAATATACCTGTAGGCTCATTCTGGTAAATTGGTAGTTAAAAGAGTATGGGGTCTTCAACAACAAATGGTTGAGATCTTCTTGTTACCGCATATCTACCTCAATCCTTTTGGAGACATCATGGCCCAAATGTCCTCCACTTGTTCATTTTTGGATTTCTAATTTTGATCAGTGAAAACTTGGGCAATCATGAAATCATGATCATTTTCTACCTTGTGCTCCTTTTGGGTCCTCAACCAATGAAAACCTAGTCAGTCATGAAATCATGAATATTTTCTACCTTGTGTTCCTTTCAGGTCCTTGGCCAGTGAAAACCTGACCGGTCATAAAATCATGACTATTTTTTGCCTTATGCTCCTTTTGGGCCCTCAACCAATGAAAACCTGGACAGTCCTGAAATCATGACTATTTTCTACCTTGTACTCATTTCAGACCCTCATCCAGTGAAAACCTGATTGGTCATGAAATCATAATGATTTTCTACCTTATTCTCCTTTTGGACCCTCGGCCAGAAAAAACCTGATCGATCACAAAATCGCAACTATTTTCTATACTTCAAAAAAAATCAAGAAGAAATCTCCTCTCTTCCCTTGGTGTAGTCATTTTGACCTACAAATCCCTAGGAACTAAACCTAGTTACATGGAGGAATAAAGTGAGACAATTTGATATGGCCAAGTAGAAAATAAACAAGGAAATATCCTTCTCCCTTGAGAGGATATTAATACTCAAAGAGTAGTAGGGAGTGGAGAATATTGAAGATTTCATGTTGTGAAACTTCCACTAAACTTTGAGACTTCTTGGTCACCACAAAGTTCCTCCAATATCCATGGTGAAAGAGTGGAAGAAAGTATAAGGGAAATACACCTAGGAACACACCCACTAGAGCTCAAATTTGGTGGTCCAAGTTATCACTAGGATGCAAATAAAATAACAAGGAATAGGCCATTGAGAAAAGGAATTTACCCTAACAATACAAAAGGTAGTGATTAAAATATCAAAAGGTATGCTAACGATGGGATTCATCGAAAGGGGTGCAGTTAGTATGTAAAGAGAAGCAAGAATCTAGCTCTAATTGGACCACTGCAACAACCCAAAGCTAGAAATTACTATAGACATCTAAAATGTGTCATTCTTAGGGGAGATACTCACATAGACACATTCACAAGATCATATGACATAATATTAGACTTTACAAGCATCAACAATGGTTATCACCACTCATTTGGGGCATTTTTAAGCCATCCAAGCCTGACTTCTCAAGATAACAATGGCCAGATCTTAGTCCCTATAGGCGACAAAGGCTAAACCCTGAAAGCAGTTTTACTGACAAACAGGCCTAATCATGAGTGGAAGTGGTAGTATGCATGTAATAAAGGTGATTAGGAGTAAATTTGCATTCCCTTTCTTGACAATTCACATAGGAGATTTGATTTTACATTTATACTTTAGTTAACTGGCCTCCAAACATGGACATAGGAAAAAAGCTTATCATGCTAACAACCAATTTGCATAGGATACTCAAGTGAGCAGTTAAATTTTAGTTAAATGGCCTTCAAACATGGACAGAGGACAAAATATTCTCATGCTAACAACCAGTTTGCATAGGAGACTCAAGTGGGTAGTTAGATTTTAGTTAACTGGCCTTTAAACATAGACAAAGGACAAAAGCTTCTCATGCTAACTTGCACTAGGCATGAGGGATTCATTCCTAGGGCTTGGACATAGACCTAGGGTTTCACACTATAAAATGTGCAAGCCTAAGATCACCATAGGATCAATATTTTATCCATCAATCTTGGTCATTGAGGAGAGCTTTCGAGACTCAAAGAGTTCCCTTGGAGATCACGTGTATGGCAAAGCCCTAACGGATTGAATAGCATAACACCTATTATTTCAACATTAGATATAGGCTTTGACCCATAGCTTTGGGGTAAAGAGAGCAAGGTTTACCTTAGTGGTCGTTGTCTTGGACAGTGGCCTACAGGCTTAGCTTAGGTTTTAGACATAGCTTCTTTTATTTTGTTTCTTCATGTTTTCATATCATTAGCATAGATTTGCATGATTTCATAGCATAGTTTCATCACTTTTCCATTAAGTTATTTTATTACTAACAGCCTCATTCAGGGATGCAATCTCGGACATCTAAGTGTGTGTTGTTGTATCATTGCTCACAAGGCCACAGGTTCATCGGACATAATTAGGAGCATACACGAGCAAAAGGATCCCTCTAGGAAACAAACCTGGAGAAAAAGGCATATGTAAGCCCTCATACATTTCCATGTGCAGAATTGGGAAGCCTTTAAAATTACACCACATTTTTAAAAAGGGGGACATTCTGCCCACTTGTAGTCATATTGTATCAAAATGGGTATCCCTAAGATGGACCGACATGTAACTGAATTTCAATATTAATAAAAGGATCTACCTTTGTGATTTCTACATTATATGCTTTCTATGGTCTTTTATTTCTTTTTCAATACAATACTACAAGTAGAGTAGAGCAGTGTGTGCATCCCGGGGTCACTACAATTACAAGGAGAATAGCTAATCTAATCTTGGTATTATCTCAATCAACCAGACACAACCTCCAAGATAATATTTGGAGCATTCAAAGTGGCAACACAAAAGGTAGTTTTAGGGGAAAAACTAAACCCGAGGTATTAATGAAGAAGGATCCCAAATATCTATTCATGGGATATATCCAAAATAATGTAGCATCGATGACACAATGATATTCCCATAATGCCAACCTACTAGTAACATTTATGGCTATGGATACCCAAGTCTTTGAAGATCACTCAATGTTGATGTTGACTAGATTGAACAATTTTTTTTTAAAAAGACTTTGAAAAAATTATATTAAAAAAAATATTATTTTCAAGTTGGGATGAGACTCCTCATATATTTACAACACTAGGATATCTACATTGGATCCAAACCTCCTAAACCATATGTCTACAATGGCTATCCAAGTTAGCCAAACACTCGATTTGCTCAATAACCAACCTAATCCTCTCATACTTAATAACCATACCACTATGCCACTGAAATTCTACCTCCTTCTTAGTACTCATATTAGCCAAGAAATATACCACTTTATTCAAAGATTTACCCACATAAATCATAATCACACCTTCCAATTCCCTCCATAATCTATTTTTAATCAAAATTCCCTATCAAATCTTAAAGTTTCTCATGCAATCCAAATCCCCTACCAAGATTTAAGAATATGATTCTATCATTATACTCCTATAACTATGTCATACCACCAAAATATAAGCATATTTAATAGCTAAGGCTTCTACTTCATTTTTCATAGCCCTACCCAAGACCTATAGTTCCCAATAGAGCATTATCCATACATGATTCTTGTAGTCCACTCCAATTCCACATCTACCCAGATTGATTTTTGGAGATCCATAAATATTAATTTTAATCTAAACTTTTGGAGGTTTTTTCCAACTAGATTTGTCATGCCTTTTCATATTTGAGTTGTCAATGATGTCAAAGGTTGCTTTGGTTGATAGAAGTTATCATTGATGTCAAAGTTTGTTGTGGTAGAAATAAAATCATGATGTGTTGAAGAAAAGTATGCAAAAGATAAAGTGTGAACTTTAATATTTAAATTTTAATATTTAAATATTAGAGTGGGATATATTAAATTAAAGGTTAAATATTTAAATCAATGATTTAAATATTTTATATAAAATTAAAGGTTGATATTATAAGTTGATGTATTAAAAGTGCCACATGAAGAAGAGTATATATATGAGATTGAAGTGCATTGAAAAATGTTGGAGTGGATGAGAAAATTGCTATGTTGTTCACCATTTGGGAGTGTCTCATTTGCTACCAATCATGAGTGGCATTCGTTGTTGTTTGTGAGCATCAGTATTTTTATTTGTGGGTGTCATTGTTCATCAGTATTTCACAGCCATCATATATGCTATTCATTAATGTTTTGTGATCTTTTCATTCACTTTTCGTGAGTATATTTGTTCATCGATCGAGTCTTTTTGTTGGTGATTCATGGGTGTCATTGTTTGCTATTCATAATCACTCTCCGTTACTATCTGTGGGAGTCATCATTTGTTGTCGTAGTAAGTACATTTTATTGAGTTGTGTGAAATAATTATGTGAGTCATTCATTGAGTTGTGTGAAAGAATTTTGTGAGTAATTCATTGAGTTGTGTGAAATAATTTTGTGAATTCATTCATTGAGTTGTGTGAAAGAGTTCTGTGAGTCATACATTGAGTTGTGTGGAAGATTTTTGTGAGTCATTCATTGAGGTCTGTGTAAGTCACCTACTGCCATTCAAAAAGAAGTTTGTGTTGTGAGGATTACTTATTGCTAGTCAAAAGAATTCTATGTGGTTATTTTTTGCCATTTGAAGAGGAGTCTTTCATTGCCATTTGGGAGAGCTTTTTAGTGTCATCTATGAGGATTCTGAATTATCATTTGTGAATATATTTTATTGTTTCTATTGAGATTCCATTGTCACCTATTGAAGAAGTTTTTCATCCCATTCTAGAAGAGTTTTTGTTGGTGATCAAAATTGTAATTTGTTGCTGCCATCCATGAGAGTTCATTATCACCGTTTGAGGGAGTTCTACATTGGGTGTTGATATTGTTCCACAATAGTGGAAACCATTAATGTTTGAGGAGTATTTGCAATTTGTGACAGAGCAAAAGAGAGATAGTGGAGCTGTTAGAATTATGAAAATGTGCCAAAGAAGACTTAGAAAAGCCTTGCAAAGAAGATGTTATGTTTACATGTTTGGAAGAGTGAGAGAAAATAGTTAGGGTTGAGTGCTTCATTACTACAAGCCAGAGTTCATCTGATAAAGCCATTAGTGGAGCGTAAATTGGAAGAGCAGATTAAATCATGGAAAGTTTCAGGTTGCTACTTTGAAATTGTTACTACATAAAATATGTTGGAAAATAGAGAAGGGCAACACGATAAAGAGAGTATTGGCTGATGTATTTACCTCAAGTCTAGGGTGTTGATGATTCCTCTCAACGGGTAATGTATTTGTGATGGATGGCATTGCATTGGTAAGACTTGGAAGAGAGAGGCTAAGATTCAAGTCTCATGCATGATTTATTTTTTGTGTGGTAGATAAAGTTTTCAAGGAAGATATTTTGTGTTTGACATTGGCAGCCAAAAGGTACATTCTGATGATTTTTCTATTGTGGAGTAATTAAATATTGATTGACCTTATAGTGGGAGATATAAGTAGATATTGTGTATTTCAAGATTAGGCTTTCATGTATTGTTTTCATGAAAGGATAAGGATGTATTTTTGATTTGAGATTATCATAGAGAAGCAAAAATGGAAATATAAGAGAAAGGGTTTAAGAGCAAATTGGTGTATTGACTTTGAGTGAAATTTGAGAGTAAACTTGCAAGGGTTATAGACCAATTTTGTGAAGTAAATTTTTGATGTGCATTAGTGGTGAATGAAATCAGGAATATATGTGAAATTTTTGAGTATGTATAAGTAGTGTGTATGCAAGAATTAGAATGTTATGAGCACATTTGAGCAGAGTTATGAGTAGATTTGAGCAAAGTTATGAGCATATTTGAGCAGGTGTTATGAGCAAGTGTTATGAACATATTTGAGAAGATTTTGTGAATAAATAAAAGCATAAGGTATTGAGGTATCCTGTGGATAGAGATCCACAAACCAGAGCAAATAGGATGGTATCTCATATGGATAGAGTTCCATAAAATTTAGCACAGGGGATTGATATCTCCTTTTGGTTGGTGCCCATAAATATTGTAATAGGGAATTTGTTCCCAAGAGATTGGCTGAGAAAATTTATAAAAAATATTTTCTCCGTGGACATAGCCCACATTGGATGAACCATGTTAAATACATGTCTCTCATGTGTGTGATTATTTGTGCATTGTTTCATTTACTATATTGATATTATTGTTGTTATCATTTGGAAAGAAAAGTAAAAATTTTTGATCTTATATTGTTCACCCCCCCTCTCAGTATAAGCTTGTGTTCTTCAATTGGTATTGGAGTAGGTTCCTTCATAAAAGCCTAAAAACTTGAATGAAAATATTAAGAACACACATGGCCACTAAGATGAAAGAAGATGCCCCTATGGTTGAAATCAAAGAGAGATATCCAAAAAATAAAGAAGCCTTGATTGACATGAAAGAGGAACTTATTACTGCTCTAGAAATTTTGAAAAGAGTTAGAGAGAAGAATTCAAGTTTGAAATCTCAAGTTCAAGAAGATGAGGAAACAAAGACAAAGCTTCTATAGGATCTCACAGACTTAAAAGTGAAATTTGAAGAGGCAGAGAGAATTGAAGAAGTTATGGTTGAACAGTTAAAGGTAAAAGAGCTAGAATGTGAAAAATTGGAACATTAAGTTATCTTTCTAAGAAAGGGAGTTGAAAAGTCTAAGAATAAGTCACAGAAAAATATAAGGTTAGGGAAACTGAAATAGGGTTCAAGATCAAAAGAAACAAAGACATCAAATAAATAAAATCCCATGACCTATGTTGATGTATTGAAAGATAAAATCATCAATGAGGAAGAAAACAAAGAATCAGCATAGACATAAGTCAATTATAGAAACAATAATAGAAGAATCATGCGACCATATCTTTCAAGGAAATCTAATAGGTCTCAATATTTCTTCCATGGTTATTGTTTCTCATGTAACAAATATGGTCATAAAGTTGTACATTGCATGGTCTATGTGAAAAATAATGTTGATAGAAATTTTAATTAATTTGCACCTCTCACGGATAACAATGTCATCTATTACAAATATGATAATTTTGGGCACAAAGCTAAATGGTGTAAAATAGTGTTTCCTAAAATTCCTAAATCAAGAAAGAATGAGGAAGTTCAAACAACTCAAAAGGAGATATCCTCAAAAGTTTAGAAAAAAAAAAGGAACAAGAAAAAGAAAAGTCCATGTTGGTACAAACAACTCTTCATGTGCAAAATGAAGGAAATAAATGGTACATTGATAGTGGGTGTTCAAGTCATACGATAGGTGACAAAATAAAATTTCTTTCTTTCAAGAAAACAAATGGAGGAACAGTAAAATTTGGTGATAATGCTTCTACTAAATTTTTGGAAAAGGGACTTTGAGTTTAGATAATGAAATATCAAAGATAAAAAATGTGTTATATGTTGAAGGATTGAAGCACAGCCTACTAAGTGTAAGTCAATTATGTGATAAAGGTCACACTCTCACATTTCATCCAAATGGATGTGATATCAGGCAATCCAATACATGAAAGCTTATTGCAGATGCTAGTAGAACTACAAACAATATCTACATGTTGAGCAAAATCAATGGAGAAAATGCTTCTTATCACAAGAGGATGAGAGTTGGTTATGGCATAGAAGGATGGGTCACTTTAACTTTGACAACATAGTAAAGATAAGAAACAAAAAAGTAGTTAGATATTTACCATAGATAATAAAACCCCCAATTACAATTTGAGCGAAATGTCAACATGGTAAGCAAACAAGATCAAGTTTCAAATCGAAGGAGTTTTCTTCATCCAAACCATTGGAACTAGTTCACACCAACCTATGTGGTCCTACTAGGACAACAATTTTACAAGGTGAGAACTATTTCATGTTATTTATTAATGATTTCTCTATAATGACTTGGGTAATATTCTTAAAGAAAAAATTAGAAGCATTTGAAAAGTTCAAGGTATTCAAGGTACTTGTAGAAAATGAAACAGGCAAAAAGATCAAGTATCTAAGATTAGATAGAGGAGGAGAATTTACTTCAGGTAAATTTATAGAAATCTATGAATAGTATGGGATAAAGAGAAAATACTCAACAACAAGAAATCCACAACAAAATGGAGTATTTGAAAGAAAAATAGAATTGTTCAAGGTAGGGCCAAAGCTATGTTAAATGAATCTAAGATTTTTGATGCTTTTTGGAAAGAGGTAATTCATACAACTATTTATATCATAAATAGATCTCAAGTAAGATTAAATAACCACAAAAAACCTTATGATATTTGGAAGGGAATACCAACTACTATGAAGTACTTCAAAAATTTTGGAAGCAAATGCTACATTAGACGAGAAGAGAAAATTTTGGGTAAGTTTGATTCCAGGTGTGATGAGGGTATTTTCCTTGGTTATTCCACTAGGACAAAAGCCTATATATGCTACAATAAATGATAACATACAATTGTGGAGAGTAAAAATGTAAGAGTTTATGAAGAAATAGTTCTAAGAGAACCATCTCAAGATATTGTATATCAAGAAGGAGAGATGCAAATAAGAAGGTGAAGAAACTGAAGAAGATGAGACATAAATAGCACTACCTAAGACACCATCCAAGTATGTGCAAAAGAATAATCCAAGAGAACTGATTATTGGGAATATAGATGAGATACAAATAAGAAGGAAGATAATGGGAACATGTGAACATGCAAATTTTTCTTTACTATCTAAAATTAAGACCAAGGATTTCAATGAAGCAAGTGAAGATTAATATTGGCTTAAGGCAATGGAAGAAGAGTTAGACCAAATATAAAAGAGTGATACTTGGAAACTTGTACCACATACTAAATACAAGAATGTAATTGGGACCAAATGGATCTACAAAAATAATTTGAATTATGATGGTCAAGTTATCAAAAACAAAGCAAGACTTGTGTGGAAAGTCTATGCACAAGTCGAGGGGATTGACATTGAAGAGACATTTTCTCCTGTTACACATATTGAAGCCATAAAAATATTCCTATCTTTCTCAAGTTTCAAAAAATTTAAGGTGTATCAAATGGATGTAAAATCAATATTTCTCAATGGTTACTTAGAGGGAGAGGTCTACATTGAGCAACCATATGGTTTTATCCTGACAGGTAAACAAAACTATGTATGTAGATTAAATAAGGCTCTTTATGGACTAAATTAAGCCCCTAGGTCTTGGTACTCAAGGTTGGATAAGTATCTCCAAGAATAGGGTTTTAGAAAAGGCATAGTTGATAGTAATATATACATCAAAAATTAAGAAAATAATTTATTGATTGCAGTGGTCTATGTGGATGATATCATTTTTAGATGAAATAATGATAAGATGTATAAAAAAAATTCAAAGAGTATGCAAAATGAATTTGAGATGTCAATGCTTGGTGAGTCGTCTTTCTTAATTGGTTTAAAAATTTCACAATCAGATAAAGCTGTATTTCTCTCTCAGACCAAGTATGTGAAATAAATATTGAAAAAAATGAGGATGGAGGATTGCAATCATGTAAGTACTCCCATGGTTACATGATGTAAGTTAAGTAAATATGATAGTCTCCTAAAGTAAATCAGACATTATATAGATCCATGATTGGAATTTTACTATATATCACAACTACTAGACCATATATAATGCAGGCAGTTGGATCGATGGTAATATTTCAAGCTACACCAAAAGAAACACATATACAATAAGTAAAGATAATTCTTAAGTATTTTAAAGTAACTATGAGTTTTGGACTATGGTACCCTAGATGCAATAACTTCACACTCATGGCATATACATATGTGGATTGGGTAGGTAGTGTTGATGATAGAAAAAACACAAGTGGAGGAGCATTCCTTTTTGGAGATTGTTTAGTCTCCTAGCTAAGTAAGAAATAAGCATCAGTATCCTTTTCCACTATAGAGGCAGAGTATATTGCATCAGCCACTTACTATACATAGGTTTTATGGGTGAAGCAAACTTTAAGTGATTTCAAAATAGAACATGATCATCCTATATTCGTACTTTGTGATAACACAAGTGCCATTAATATTTCAAATAATCCAGTGATGCATTCAAGGACCAAGCACATCTCAATAAAATATCATTTTTTGAGAGAATAAGTGACTAATCAACAATTCAAATTGGAATACATTGCTATAAAGGAATAGATTGCTGGCATCTTTACCAAGCCACTTCCAAAGGAAACTTTTGAGTATCTCAGAGGAAATTTGGGAGTAGCCTTACTCCCATCCCAAAATTAATCACCTCAAGGAAAGGAGGTAGTGAGGGGGCTATGCTAAAGTGTCTTATTTTTAGCCCCAATGAGCCCTTTGCCATTGATGTCAAAGTGGGAGAGAATTTAGCAAAGGGGAATAACTTCTCAGGGGGAGCAGTATTGGAATCTAGTTGCAGTAATAGAAAATTTTATTGTAAGGTTACCATCAATGACAAAGGGGGAGATTGTTGGAATATTTGAGTTGTCATTGATGTCAAAGGTTGCTTTGGTTGATAGCAGTTATCATTGATGTCAAAGTTTGTTGTAGAAATAAAATCATGATGTGTTGAAGAAAAGTATGCAAAAGATAAAGTGTGAACTTTAATATTTAAATATTAGAGTGGGATATATTAAAGTAAAGGTTAAATATTTAAATCAATGATTTAAATATTTTATATGAAGTGAAAGGTTGATATTATAAGCCGACGTCTTAAAAGTGCCACATGAAGAAGAGTATATATATGAGATTGAAGCACATTGAAAAATGTTGGAGTGGATGAGAAAATTGCTATGTTGTTCATCATTCGGGAGTGTCTCCTTCACTACCAATCATGAGTGTTGTTCTTTGTTGTTTGTGAAATTTCATGTTTGTTGTTCATGGGTGTCATTGTTCGTTAGTCTTTCACAACCATCATGTATGTCGTTCATTGATGTTTTTTGAGCTTTTTGTTTACCATTCAAGAGTCTTTTCATTCATCATTCATGGGTTTCATTGTTTGTTGTTCGCAAGCACTCTTCATTACTATATGTGGGGGTCATCATTCACTACCATAGTAAGTACATTTCATTGAGTTGTGTGAAATAATTGTGTGAGTCATTTGTTGAGTTGTGTGAAAGCAATCTGTGAGTCATACATTGAGTTGTGTGGAAGATTTTTGTGATTCATTCATTGAGGTCTGTATAAGTCACTTGCTACCATTAAAAAATAATTTTGTATTGTGAGGATTACTTGTTGCTAGTCAAAAAAAAATTGTGTGGTTATTTTTTGTCATTTGAAGAGGAGTCTTTCATTGCCATTTGGGAGAGCTTTTTAGTGTCATCTGTGAGGATTATGAATTATCATTTGTGAATATATTTTATTGTTTCTATTGATATTTCATTGTAACCTATTGAAGAAGTTTTTAATTCCATTTCAAAAGAGTTTTATTGGTGATAAATATTATAATTTATTTCTTCCATCCATGAGATTTCATTATCTTCGTTTGAGGGAGTTCTATGCTGGGTGTTGATGTTGTTCCAAAATAGTGGAAACCATTGATGTCTAAGGAGTATTTACAATTCATGACAGAGTAGAAGAGAGACAATGGTGCTATTAGGGTTATGAAAACATGCCAAATAAGACTTAGAAAAGCCTTTCAAAGAATATGTTATGTTTACATGTTTGAAATAGTGAGAGACAATATTTAGGGTTGAGTGCTTAATTACTACAAGCCAAATTTCATCTGATAAATCCATCAGTGGAGCATAGATTGGAAGAGCATATTAAATCATGGAAAGCTCCAGGTTACTACTTTGAAATCATTACTATGCAAAACATGTTGGAATACAGAGAAGGGTAGTGAGATAAAGAGAGTATTGGCTGATGTATTTACCTCAATACTAGGGCATTGATGATTCCTATCAATGGGTAGTGTATCTGTGATGACTGGCATTGCATTGGTAAGACTTGGAGGAGAAAAACCAATATTTGAGTCTCATGCATGATTTATTTTTTATGTGTGGCAGATAAATTTTTCAAGGAAGATATTTTATGTTTAACATTGGCAGCCAAAAGGTACATTCTGATGATTTTTCTATTATGGAGTAATTAAATATTGATTGAATTTATAGTGGGAGATATAAGTAGATATTGTGTATTTCAAGATTATATTTTCATGTATTGTTTTCACAAAAGGATAATTGAGGGATCATGAATGTATTTTGATTTGATATTATCATAGAGAAGCAAAAATGGAAATATGAGAGCAAGGGTTTGAGAGAAAATTGGTGCATTGACTTTGAGTGAAATTTGAGAGTAAACTTGCAAGGGTTATAGACCATTTTTGTGAAGAAAATTTTTGATGTGCATTAGTGGTGAATGAAATTAGGAATATATGTAAAAATTTTAAGTATGTATAAGCAATGTGTGTATGCAAGAATTGGAATATTATGAGCAAATTTCAGCGGAGTTATGAGCATATTTGAGCAGGTGTTATGAGAATATTTGAGCAGGTTTTATAAACATATTTCAGTAAATTTTGTAAATAGATCAAAGCAGAGGGGATTGATATCTCCTGTGTATAGAGGTCCATGAACCAAAGCAAATGGTATTGGTGTCTCCTGTGGATAGAGGTCCACGAACTTGAGCATAGGAGATTGAGATATCCTTTGGTTTGGTACCTATAAATATTGTAATAGGGAATTGGTTACCAAGAGATTGATTGAGAAAAATTATAAGAAATATTTTCTCTATGGATGTAGCCCACATTGGGTGAACCATATTAAATATGTATCTCTCATGTGTGTGATGATTTGTGCATTTTTTCCTTTACTACATTGATAGTATTATTGTTATCATTTGGAAAGAAAATCAATTTTTTTTTATCTTATACTATTCATCCCCCTATCAATATAAGCTTATGTTCTTCACCATCATTCACTGTGTAGAATCCAAGGCTCCCATATCCCCAAGCTAATTCATCCTCATATCTACTTGTAAAAAATATTTATGCCAATATTTTAGTCATGATAGGTGTTAATTCTAGAGGGATTTAAATTGGACACTCATCTAAGTTATTAAATTAATTAAACCTATAATACCCTAATTAACTAGTATTTAAATTTTAATATTGATCCAACCTCTGCTTTCCTTGGCTATTTTTACTAGTTACAGTTATAGGAATTCGACAATGATAGGTGTGTATTTATCCCATCATTTTTTTCAAAATATTGCCTTCTATCCTCTCCTAAATTTCCAAAATAATCCATCTTTAACTACTTGATATCCTAACTTTAGAGCCTTCCACACTAGGGAACCATTACCATCCAAAGGGAAATGACTCACCTTATTCGGGTTCACTTATCCCAAGTATTTACTAGTTAAAAATCTACTGAACAAAGAATTTGGATAGGAGATCCACCTCTAATAAATATTTCCATCCAAATATTCATTATTTAGCTTTGATCTCCTCAATACCAAACCTCCCTTTACCTTGGGTTGGCTTACTTTCTCCCAACCTACTAACACCCATATACTCTTTCCTTTCACTCCTCTCCATAAATTTTTTCTAGCCATATTGTACAACTCTTTACATATGGCATATGGGGCAACAAGGATAGAAAATTTATAAATTGGCATGTCTTGAATGATGGAATACAAAAACATTAATCCATTCCCAAAGTTTAACCATTTGTGGGACTAATGGTTAATTATTTATTTGATACGATCTAAAATATACCTTTAGATAACCATATTTAGTTTTTTAAAATGCAAAGGGACTCCAAAATAAACCACTAGGAGAGAAGTACTCATGAATCCCAAGATCTCTAAAATTCTTTCCTAAAGCTTTCGATCAAGATTGAAGAAGACCACTTTAGATTTCTTATCATTTATGACTTGGTTTGTGGCCCTAAGGTAAATATTAATAGTATCTTTGATCATTCTTGCTTCCTTGAGGTTGGATACTCCCACCAATACTATGTCATCTAAAACTATAGGTGAATCAAAACCTCATCACCCACCTTGATACCTATTAGCAAACCCTATTATCTTCTCCTCAAGATGATTCTACCCAATCCCTTAGCCAATATGAGAAAAATATAAAGGGAATAAGGATCTCCTAAAAAAGGCCTTGAGTAGATCCAAATGGTTATGAGGGAATACCATTGATTAAAACTAAGTATGTCAGAGTAGAGATGTAACTCATGACCCATTCTATCCAATATTGAGAGAAACCAAAGGCTACCATCATCCTTGACAAGAAAATCCACTCCACCCTATCATAAGCCTTTTTCATATCCAAACTTTTGAACATATTCCTCTATTGCTAATTTTTTCCATTGAGTAGATTTTCTCATGAGCCAGAACCACACCATACAAGATTTGCCTACCCTTTATAAAACCCCCTTGCTCTAAGGAGATAATGCTATCTAGGAGAGGTTTTTTCTGCTCAACCTTTACGTCTGTGATTATTTTGTATATGAAATAGCATAAGGTTATAGGTCTATAATCTAAAATATGCATCCCCTCCTTCCATTTTATAATTAAGGCAATGAATGTATGATTTAATGCTTTAAGAATTCTTTTACTACCTATGGACTCCTCTATAATAACTATTACATACTCCTCCAACTTATCCTAGAGTATGTAAAAAACTTGATTAGGAAGCCATATTAACCTGGAATTTTTCTTGTACTCATTCTCAAGACTACCTTCTTTAGCTCCTCTCTATCAATGGGTTTAAGAAGGGTCTAATTTTATTCTTAAAATATAATATAGGATAAGAAAAAAAGAAATTTCTAAGTGTCTTCATATTGCACCATCCCTTCCTTAAAAAATTTAGCAAAATAATCCATTGAATGAAAATGCATACTTGGGATTGTATCAAAGGAGTGTCTATTATCATATTTAAGAGATTCCATCTTGTTCATCTGTCTCCTAACACAAGTATCCCAATGGGAAATTTTGGTATTTTATCACTTTCCAATAACCAAGTTGTTCTTGCTCTCTATTTGCAATAGACCTCCTCTTCATTTTCAATGTCCTTAATTTATTTATGCAATTCATCATACTCTTCTTTGAGCTACTCTATAATTGTTCCTTACCTAAATATTTTTTGCACCTCATCCCATCTAGCCACCAATAGAGTTCTTTGGATATAGAAGTCTAACTTATTAGCTCACCTCCATTTTTTTAGATCCTTGACATAATGAAGCTACTTGTGGAATCTAAACATTGTTTTCCTATATTTAAGTCATCCATCTTCCCACCACTATGGAATTTCTTCTAAAGTTTCACCTTTTATAACCAAATTTTTTTAAATCTAAATAGTTAGCATTGCTACCCTATATTGATCCCTCCTCCCAACACAATGGGGATTTGATACAAAAATAAACCATATAAAATCTTAAAGTTTCAAATCCATTTCACAAATGCCTCCTTTGAAACCAAAAAATGATCTAACTTCACCTTCTTATTATGTGGCTTCCTCCTCTTATTAGTCCAAGTATAGTTGGTTCCAGGACATTTGACATCCACCAAGTGTACTGCATGGACTTGGGAAATTATAAGTCTATACATTGGGTCTAAAATTAGGGTTCCTTATTCTTAATATTTGGTTGATAATTTAGCATTAAAATCCCCAACCATAATATAGTCTAATTGCTCCCTCAAGACTCATATTATGCACTCATTTTTATTAATGAACTTAACCATCTAGGATTTGAACCCCATATAAATTATAAACACCTAAAACACATCATGTGGAGGCAGCTATCCATATGGATACCTTTTCAGGCCATATAACTCATTTTGGGCCTTCCCAAGATCTAATAGTGGTTCTGGCCACTCAAACAGGGTAATTTAACCCTATTCAACCTAGGCCATCATATCCAAGAGTGGCCTCCAGTGGCCACTAGACACTCTGATGGCCCTAAGCCTAGCCACTCTACCTTGGTATGACCTCACCTGTAACAAAATTGGGCTCCCTAGATGAGTCAAATTAGTTACAGGGTAGTTGTGCACAATGATTAACCACATGGAAGCTTCCCAAAGCAATGTTTGGGATGCCAAATCCTAACCAAATTTTGATCTTGGCTTCCCTAGCAAGCTAAGTGTAGACACCTAAAATGTGTCATGTTTAGGATATGACTCATATGGGCACATCCATAGACCATATGACCAATATTGGACCTTTCCAAGAGCAAGCAGTGGTCCTAACCACTCAAAATGATAGTTTTAGTCCATTTAATCTTATAATTTGTAGACTAGAGCGGCCAGATAGCAGTTGTAGACTAGAGCAGCTAGCAATCTTGGTTGCTCTAGACTAGAGTGACCAACTAGAAACTATAGCTAGCAGTTGTAGACTAGAGTGGATAGCAATATTGGTTCCTATAGGCTAGAGCGGCCATAACTAGCCACTATTGATGATAGTAGCCAGCCTTGAAACATGAACTGCCATGAAGGATTGCCCAAATCACAGGTGATAATGGTAGTTTGCATGCATTTCTAAGGGATATCGATGAGGAACTCCTAGAATTCCTCCTAACTATCCCTTCCACACCAAGTCAAGACTAAACCTTCCCTCTGGGAAAGTTAGTTAGCATGCAGATCTGGAGTTTGGCTTCCCTAGGAAGCTAAGCCCTAGATCTAAACCTGAAACCTAGAATTCTATATATGCACATTTACATTAAGGAAAAAGGGGATACAAATGTTCAAATATTATGCAACGAAGACCTACCAAATTAGATATACAAAGAATTCAAATTATGTGTAACGAAGCCCTATCAACATAGAGAGCCAATATATACCCCTTTGAGGAGCAATTGAGCACCGTCTAGATGAGCCACGTCCACGCATCAGTATTCAGACCCATCGTTCTTAACCACAAATTAGTATAGGAGACATGTTAGGATCCTCCATCCTAACATTATTAGTTAGTATTATTAATCATTTAATTATTATATTATTAACCGATAAAGTGAACCATCACATCTCTTAATAACATGAACCATCACATCTCTTCACCAACATAGCTTTAGGGTAGATATATATATATTAGGTTGGCTATTCACACAAATCATCCAAGAATAATAATATTTTTTTTTTTAAACCCATTGGAGGGATTACTCATTCCAGTGAAACAGTGATTCAACCCTAAAAGCGATTCTTTTTAATGTTATTTTATTTATTCATTTATTAAATATTAGATAGAACCTTCAAGGTTCTACCATTTGGTATCAGAGCCATGTGGGACCCAACCATGTGGGAATTGATTAAGGTTATTCATCAAAACACTACCATGCATGAGTATGAAATTCGATTTAAGGATATCACCAAACACAACACAGGGTTGGATGAAGCATTTCTTATATATTGCTTCATCCATAGATTGAAAGAGATAATTAAAATGGAGGTGATGAATTTCAAACCCTATACCATTGTGCAAACTATTATATTGGCCAAATTAGTTGAATATAAAATCAATGCACAATGTAAATTAGGGAAACCACCTATGGGGAATCTCAAACCACTTACATTGTCCCCAAACCTACGCATAATGGAAAGGCACAAAGAACTTACACAACCCCAAAACTTAACCCAACC